>JAQJVK010000011.1:14350688-15018643 GCA_035578135.1 Flexamia atlantica
GTAATCTTTTTTTGTTAATCTATGAAATGAAAAAAATTGGGTGAGAAAATTTGAGGAAAACTAACTTATTGTTTGTTTGGTAAAACTTTTCTTTAGAAATATAAATCAAATTTGCGCAAATATACAGAACATTTGTTTTTTTACAATCATTTACTTAACCGCTGTTGGGCATTTCGAATAAAATTGAAGAAGCGAAGCTTGCTGAAGTAAAACATGTCCATCACGACGGACAGTTTAGTTGTAATCACAAATTTATATTTCGAACTTCCTATATAAAAGGTTTAGAATTGTATTTGTGAAGTTAGTTCATTATCTTAGAGTGGTTTAATATATATTTGTTAAACTAACCATCCTAACTAACTAAGTCCTAAAAAAATTATATTGTTATCGTCAAGGCGGATTTATATATGGGTCGAGTTAGATGGGCAAGATACTACTCGTCTGCTTGATTTTCCCGATTGTAATCGGTTCGGGTAAAAGTGAGCGAGTGATAACAAATAACACGTTCGATCTCTACTTCCCCATTTTATTCGCCCGTCAACTTGACAAATCCGCCTTAATGGTCTCCATTTTTAAATACATCCCATGTGGAGAAAAAATTATTAAAATCGGGTAAAACCCTTTACAATTGTTTTATAGTTTTTCACGTCTACCGTCTACCGTTAAAGTGAGAATTTGGTTACTTTCCTTGCTGTATTTAACTTTTAGACTCTCGACAGTTCGACACTCTTTATAGCTCGACAGTCTGTCACTCAACAAACATTCCAAGATTACCAAATATTTTGTCCAACGAATATTTATTGGCACCTATATTACGATAAAACTTATTAAATTAGCTATAGCAGTGTAAGCTTGCACTAATTTGCGATGGTGGCATTTAATACATTAAAATATTTATGTATGTAGCAACCTTTATTTTTAATACTCCTATCAATGTAAAATTCCAAAAACTCTCTTTATAATTCGACATTTCGATTCTTGGACACAGACAAAGTCTACGTAGTGTTGAACTACCGAGAGTTTACTGTACCCAATTTCTGTTATGATATTTAAATATTCAAAGGCAAAGTTAAGGTAAATTTTGTAGCCAGCGTGCTTTCAGTGAATTATTCTAGCAATTTTTCAGTTAAACTCGGTACATAATGTAACCATCTTACCTCCTCTAGGCTCTCAATCACCAAAAGCAGCATTTATACAGTTCTTTTTCACCTGCCTTCATCGAAAAAGACTTCTTCCCTTTTAGCACGTGATTGAAAAAAGTACACTTAGTGATCAGGCCATATCGACATTTTTATAAAATATACAGTAGATTAAATAGTAGGTACAAAATTACCTTCAAGCATAAAATGGTTTATTTTATGCGTGTAACAGTGATAACCTTTTTTTTTACAGACCAGAGGAGTCGGACTCGTTGCAGGAAGCTGTTACCAATCTTTATAATATGAACCAATAAAGTTTCTTTCTACTTTGACTGCAACGTTTTTTATAGGCTAAGTGTAAGGAATCGATTAGGAAGTAAAACAAACTCTTGTTTGTTTTACTTCCATATCTTACTCTTTACCGTACGTCATTTCTAGATCTGGAGGCTATAAAAAAGATTATTTCGCCTCAACTAATTAAGATGTTTTTAATTTTATATCAGTCAGTTAACTAATAGGATCCAATAGCTTTCTTTAGAGGATTGTTTTAGGCATATTATGCATATTTTGGCATATTATGCATGTTTAAACCTTCAATGATATTTCTCGCAAATGTTACTTAATGATAGGAGCACACTTAATGTTACTTAATGATAGGAGCCTGGTCTGTGATTCAAATCTAGCTGAATTTAATCATTATCCCTCCCAAAGGTCAAAGGGCTTTACAAAGCCCTGTCTTTGCGATTACCATAACCGAGAGAAAACTTGAGACAAAAAGTATTTCAAGGTAAAATGAAACAAATTGAATTTATCTTGAAATGCCAAATCATGTTGAATTCTGATTATTTAGGACTAAACAAATTTAAATTAAAATGTAATAGGAAACGTTAGTTGTATTACATTATATCATCAAGTGATATGAATCCGGGACAAAATTCTACGGCATTGCCACATTAAACTAAGGAATATTTGATGAAACGAAATGAAAGAGAAAAAACAACGAACTGTTGAATATTTGAGAGTACGACAAAGCAGTAAAGTTTTACGGCGGTCCCTTGGCGGGAGAGAGAGGGAGAGAGAGACGTGCCCGGACACAAACCGGACCCGAGAGGCCCCGGACTGTCCGGTAACGGTAAGCCGGACACGATTGGATCCAATCCGACCGCCCGCACCTGGTCCGCCGCACGATTGGATAGGACTTCCCTAACACTTAATGCGTCGAGGCTTTGATTGGATATCGTACAATATCGCCTAGGAAATGGTTTTATAAAAGTATACAGTGCAATAAATCAAAACTTGTTATCAATTTAAATAATCTTATGGAATGCTAATAAAGCCTTATTTTTGAATGGTATTTTACTACAGTAGTAGCAACATAATAACACAAATGAGTGTTAATTGTAATCAATGATACTCCATGAAATCTCATAATGACAGATGAAGTCAGGAAGGAGAAAGGAGAAAGGATTACAGTAAAAGAATAAAAATCACTCAAAAAGCCTGTACTTCCTGAGCCAAAACCTGTTTCCTGGTGTCAAGTTAAAGCTTGAAATCACATTGGCATGGACAAAAATTAAATAAATAAAATATCGGTAATTGGGTTGCGATATCTTTTAGGACTTCCTAAAGGGATCCATATAAAGGGTTTCGGAAGTACTTTAGGTTTAATTTGTTTATATCAAATCCTATGGTTTAATTTGAATTACAGTAGTTACAATGGTTACTACCAAAATGCAGAATTTACTAATGCATCAAGAAGAATAGAATCTCCCGAACAACGTCGGGGTCACCAGCTAGTTAATAATAGAAAATTGATTTTTTAAAAGTAATAATAATAGCCCATTATAGTTAGTACTCTATAGCAATCTTTTAGCATAAAATACTTAAGTAAGAATTTAAAAACATAATAAATTTATGCGTTAATGGACACAATTGCATGGGAGTTTAGGTGCTATCGGGGTTGGCCAGAGGCCACCAGTTTTTTTAGACCAAACTTTGTTGTGATTGGATCAGATACAATCAAGGCCTCGGTTCACCGCACTGGGCAGTTCCAATTATAATTGCATCAGCGGCTCTGCCAACACAAAGTGAATGTGGTACGGTTCGCATCCCACGATCGAATATTACAGCAACATTCATGAAACCCTGCATTCTCAACTCATTGCATTGCTAGAAGAGTGAGGCACTCCTCCGCAATGCATGTGTCTGTGTTGCGTGTTTGCTCCGGATGCATATTAACCTCGTATTGTACAGCTTGGTGTAATCTTGGCTTCTCAATTCACATAGAGAATAGGTAAAGCTAGTTTTCGATTCTCTAATGCATTTTCAGTTGCGTGTTTGTGAGTGTTTTATTTGGTTAGTTGTAATGTCGTTAGAAGAAATAATCCACTTCTTTGTCAGCATATTATTAAGAAGCCGTCGAACATTAAGCAAGACCCTACTTCTTGAATCAAATCCAGCTAAATTTGGATTTATATTTATCTTAATAACAAAATTACGAAAATATCTGGATTATGTAAGGTTGTGGAATAGCAAAACCGAACCACCCTAACATTTGCAAACCTGAATAAAAAATGATGAAAAACGTTTTTATTTATCTCGTGATTAATGGTCTTAAAAGGTCGGTTAGTCAGTTATCTGTTACGCTCACTCACTACGGTATACGTTGAAGTAATAACGTCGGATTGCATGTGATACAGATTAGCGAGTGTGAGTAATCTCATGTTTACAAAATCCATTCTAGGCAAAGACCTGAAAAAATGTTATGAAGAATTCATTTGTATTTGCTAAAGAAGAGGGCTTCTATCGGAAATTAATCAAGAAGAGATTAATGACCCAAGCTATTGAATCAGTTGGTATTTATCATTTATAAGGGTTCAGACTCGATAATATTTCGTCAGTAAATGCGTCAGAAACTGTTCATGGTAATAAAGAATTCAATTCCATTTCTATTATTAAAACTTCTGGTAGAACATTGATCACCACAATTCTTATTAAGTTTAAGAATCCAAACTCATTCAAATTTTTCAACTATTTATTTCTCTTAAACTATTTTTAACTATTTTTCAACTATTTATTTTAGCTTAATCCAAACTTTTAATCTTCAACCAAATGCGTAATTTGAAGAAAGAGTTTTAAAACTCACTTTTTTTGTTCCACGTTTTTGGATGAAATTCTGCTGACGTAGAAAGTGTTACAGAGCACACTACACGGATGCATATTAACTTCGTGTTGTACAACCCTCCCCTTCTCCCCTTCAACGACCCTGCAATGTGGTGTTCTAGTTTATGTTGCCCTTCCTGGAATGTTTATTGTTCCATGTAATCTACGGCACAGCTTGGCATAAATCTTGAAATTTATCCTCGGAAGCAATCGTAGAATTTAGTGTTTAGTAAGTGTCTATTTATCGATAAAATAAATGGTGCAGCAGACAAGGTAATTGTTTCTGGTATAAGGTTACTGGATTGATTATGAGATTCTTCCGTGTAGCAAGTGCGTATAGTTTCCTTTTATTCAGTAAAGTTAAATTTTGGTATACAATTTAATGTTATTTAGTGTTATGTCGAGTTTTGTTGGAGGCTTAATGTTCAATGTTAAAGGTTTTGATAAAAAAACATAGGCAATTGTTTGTAAGCGTGACGGAAAATTATAAATGTCATGATAAAACTTATAGTGTTTGGTTTGTAACCTTAAATCACTTACTGAAGCAATCTATTAATATTAAAACAATTATAATAACTAAGAATATTTGAGATAGGCAAGTTGAAATGCAATTTTTTACTATTTAAGATTTTTAAATACATTAGATTACACTTTTGCAGCTTCATTTGCAAAGCCTTAGTGCTGCAATCTGTAGCTAACCTTTAGAACTATATCAACCCATGTCCATATTATTAGTATAAACAAAGTGAATTGAGTTTTGTCTAGTGTCGACGGATAATGTCATTGTAAAAAAATTCAGTCCTTACAGTACTTAGGTCCTTCCTTAAAATTCTGAGACGTATTGGCAAATCCATGATTATTTTTTTATGACATCTCAAACACTAAAATCATACAGCCCAGCCATTATCGAATTGTACCTGTGTAGGGAAACCCCTCGTGTGTTAAAATATGGATGATTCACTTCATCAAAATCGTAAAGGGACTGCGATTTTGCAGAGAGGACTTTAAGGGTGATAAAGCACGTAGTAAGAAGGAACAATGCAACATTAATAAATTACAGATGTCACCAAGGATTATGAATATGCGTTGCGCAAATATATTTGAGCGATGAAAGTTACATGGATTACAATGACGCTGCCTCGTTTCAGGCCAGTCGTTGCAAAGTTTATCTATTCTTTTGACGGCATTGTATTGTGTTGTCATTAATATAATTTTGTACTAAAACGAATGAATACATGTAGTATTTTATGTTTTTAAATGAAATAAAACTTCGTTTTTATCGACTCGCTGAAAAATAAATACAGCTTTGGAAAG
This sequence comes from Flexamia atlantica, assembly GCA_035578135.1. Classification (NCBI taxonomy): domain Eukaryota; kingdom Metazoa; phylum Arthropoda; class Insecta; order Hemiptera; family Cicadellidae; genus Flexamia; species Flexamia atlantica. The sequence goes on from JAQJVK010000011.1 coordinate 14,356,304, forward strand.
TCTTCAAGATTTTGATCAACAATTAATTGTTTACCGTCACTGGAGAAATAAAAGTTCCTTCACGAATTTTATGTTTTGGCATGTTATTAACCAACCGAAAGAGGATACCTGAGAGGTAAAAATTCCATTATTTATATTTTTTTGATAGAGAATAATTTGATTTAATTGCAGTTCAATTTAAAAATCTTTTATTTACAATAAATCCATTCACAGTTTAGTATTAAGAACAGAGTAACTGACTGTTGGAATCGAGCCAACAGTGAAGATGTCAACTAAAAATCTTCCAGACTGATAATGTTTATACTATTTGTTATTTTGTTCCTCCACCCTGAACTTTATATATCTCAAAAATAAAAAGACCACAAATGTTGTTGAAGGCTATAATGTACAGTTAGATGTTACTTATGACAAAATCCATTACAGAACTATTTATGAATGAAATGACAACTGGATCGATTATTGAATATTCACAAAAACTTTGGCCAGACGGTCAGCGTACGGGCAGTGCGGTGGCATAAAAAAACATTAATTTTTCTCAGTTGTTGAGGATTAAATGATTAAATTAATTGCCTTCCAAGTTTAATAATTAAAATGATTATTAACGTATATGAATTTCATTCGCCGAGCTATGTGGCGACCTTTATACCCCTGACAGGTGACCCTCTAGCCATCTGCTCCCACCTAAAGACTAGTTTCAGCTAAAGACAGTGTCAATTAGCTGTACAGAAAATAGAGCAAACAAAGAAAAAAGTTGTACGTACAGTCAGCTAGTATAACGTTGTTGGGCTCACGAAACTAGCGGCCGTGACAGTATAACAGCAGATCTGAGACTGTACACAAAATATTTTGAATGAGTTGAATTAAATGGTTTGTATCGCAGTCGTCGTGAGCGCTAGTTGCGAGAGCCCAACTACGTCATACCACCTGACCATGCACACAGCTTTCTTTTTTTCCTTACACCATGGAGAAAACGGACATTACACGGATATTTCTAATTAATTTAAGGTACATTCAAAAACGTTCAAGCACATTTATCATATGAAAGTAACAGCCCAAGCAAAAACATAAATCTGTCACAAACTCCTCATTTTTATTCCAAAAACCCCAGACCGTACAATTAAGTGAGACTTTAAAACTGCGCTTAGTTAGTTTTATGCAGTGATTTATCTCCGTCGTCAGCTAAGCCGCAGAAAAGCTCGAGATAACTGCGGGCTGCAATTCATCACACTGGACCCCGGTAAATGTTAAGTGTGATGAAGAGTTCGAATAAATAACATAAGGGTCGCGATGCACGTTTCAAGTAAATGTGATTTTTTTTTAGCTATTCCATTTCTGTTTTTAATACATTCAATTATTACAAAAAATTTAAAGATGGATATAATGTTAAACTGAATATTTGATATGTTTCGTATTTAAAATCATTAAAAATAATATTAAATTAATTCTTAATTCTTTGTTATTTTATTTTTTACTCAACTGCTCCTTAGAGGCACCGTGTTAATTCAATAGTAATATTAACAGCTAAGCAGCGTTGCCTCAACCACTAGTTGAAATTGAAAAGTGGAATGAAAATACAGCAGAACATAAAATACACTCAGTAAATCAAAAGCAAATATTTCAACAAAACGCTGAGTTGGTTCTACCAAGTAGCTGTTGTAATCAGCTGAGAATCTCTCTCTAATCAAGCCGCGCAGTGATTATAATTCTCAGAGCTAGCTGTTCTTCAGAAGTATTCCTTTTTTATTTTTCATATAGGCCTTAAGGCTTATTTAATTGTTGAATAAAATAAACCACCAGCCTAGCAATACTTCATATAATTAATAAAAGTAGAAAAAAATTTTTTTAGCAATCATACAAACCAATTAGTATACATTGGATTTAGTTTGAAATTTAGATTTGTGTTTTCCTATTAGAATGTATTTTTAGTATTTATGCAGAGGTATAAATGAGGTATCAACCGTTCTGTAGGCGGTTTGGTGTACCGCAAGAGACAATTAAGGACGTAGATTAAATAGTTAAATTGTTAAACAGCAATTTAGGCAAAACTTGGCATTTAGGACGAAAAAACGGAAGCCGCGGTGGATCTCTTTATAGGAATATATTCTTTTGAGCCCCTGACGATGAAATTGGACCCCTTAACAAAAGTGAAATGCGAACTGAAACCCAGCCCCTGAATGTCAAGAGGTGGCGAAACTGGACAGCTGGATCGGAGGCTCTCCAGTGAGCTCCACCCAGACTCACGTCGTCGGTTTGCATGAATAGCCCAGTAAAATAATGCATTGTGGTGTACAAAAAGTCGGATGGTTGTGATTTTATTTTATCTTATTTTTATCTTTGTCCAGCAGATGGACGGATGACCGGTGTGAATCCGAATAACCATCCTTATAGCGGCCTACTCATGTACGAGCCCGGCTCTATTATTGAATTAAGTCCTCTTTCAAATCCTGACTCACATAAAAGTTGGTGCACTTTTTATAATGGCAATTGGAACTCTTCTCCTGATTTAAAGTCAATGACTAGCCGGATCAAGACATATTTATATATTTATCTCTAGAAACTTTTCAGGTTTGGAAAATTAAATTTAAAAATCCCTAGATAAGGATACTTTTGAAATGTAATCGAATGTACTATTTGTAGTTAAACTCATGAACTACTTGGAAGGATAATATCCGATTCTTGATTGTTACGCTTTCATTTGGAAAACGCTTTAATCACTACCAGTTTTCCACTTTTTTGCGTGGTTTCACAAAATAAAAAAAGAATGACGATGACATTTTTTTAAATTACCAAAACGTTTTTATGACCTATTGTCAAATATTGTGTAGGTCGTATTTTTGAAAGCATAAACGTTTTTTGGTGTTTTTAACGGCCTACAGAAAAAATAGAATTCGATCCCACCAGTTTTCGAACTAATCAGCAAATCTGTATAGTTTCATTTATTTTTCCATTTTACTATCTTGTTTTTCCTAAAATTTCAGGTAAAATTCTAAAACAGCTCAAATGGGCAGCAAGGGGTGGTTATCCTACAAATCATTACGTACCTCTAACTAACACTTGTACATTAGTAATGCAATAATCGAGTTAAAACATAATTGATTCTTTCCAACTTGATAATTTTTAACAATCGATTAATCATTGATGAAATTTATTAGTTCTTTTACTACTCTCTTCCCTTTATTTCCACCATTCTTTCATTCTTTGCAGATTAGTCTTGTGTTTGTCCTTCATTTAATTGATAACATAACCTTGTTAATGAACTACTGATATCAAATAACATAAAACATACAACAGTAATTTTATAACATATATAATAACATACAACGGTAATTTTATATGAAAAACTATTGGAACTATTATTTAAATAAAGAATTTTTTTTAAAGTTAACATTTTAAGTTAAATACTATCCAAGCAAATATTATTATTAACAACAACTGCTGCAGAATCGGGGGAAGTGTAGTTGGAATGCAGACGAAAGAAACGAAACAGATTAAAACACAAGGATCGATTCATCAGTTCTATTGAACTTGATCATTGCATCACTAACAAACACTGAAATGTTAATAACTTGAAATATTATCAGTGTAATTGCAAAAATTAATCTCTTTTAAAATTTACCTTTCAAAGAGAATGTTTTCATCAAAAAGTAATATGCAATAAGGGGGGTGTTGAAAATATAACTACTTAAATCGAAGCATTAGAGTCGAGATGAAGAATGAAGTCAGACAATGTTGTTTTACACAAGATGTTATGTTATGCTGTAAGAAAACAAGCTCCTAACATAACATGCTCGAGAACGCTACCATCCTAAAGTAACGAAGTTTACATTGCTAATTTCGTAAAGATTAATTTACAGTATTTGGGACATAAGTGCAACTTCGCAAGCACTTAACACTATGCAAACTCTTCACTTGGTTTAACTACGATTATTTCTAGATTTATGATTTTAAGATATTTCTACCTTAGTCAGATAGTTTGGATGATCCGGATCAGAAAACCGTACATTACTTAGGGATCGATATGGGATAAATATCCCTAATAAGGGGACGTATATTGTTTTTTTTTTAGTAGAAAATGAGCATAGCTTAAGAAAATACCATATTTCTAAGAGGTAAAGAAGGTAAGAAAAGAAACCCAAAACAATGCACCAAGAATAATTACAGTGGCGTGTAATAATTCTTTGTGTTTGCTCAGTAACACAATTAAAATGAACAAAAGCAGAAGCTTGGAAGAAATGCTGGCAACGTAGCTGGAGGTTCAGTTAGTTGCTTTAGTTTTTTATAGTTTTGAATTTTTAATGAAATATTGTAAATTTGCAGATCGGTACAATATGTAATAAAAACTTATATCAGGTATCGAATAGAGATATTTTGATACAAGAATTATGTTTCCAAGCTATACAAACTTACTCTACCTAGGTGGTAGTTATAAAGTGTGAAGGTTTAAGACTTTATTAAGTTCCGTCTTTTAGACTTTATATACCGTCTTCTAAAGTCTAGAAAACAGGATACACATTGTTTTCTAAAATTTAAAAACAGTTGTTTATGGAAAAACATACACTAATTTGTATATACTCTTACTTTTTTTAAACGTACAAGACCATCTATGTGTAAATCATCTAAACTTTCTTCGCAAAGAAAATGTCTTGGTTTACATTATTCAACTGTTCCACCAATAACATATATAGTTAGGTCTCAAGCAGAGTTAATTTAACATTATCAGGGATCAAGCAAATGTTAGATAGCTTGTTCCACGTCGTCACAGGACATTCCTTGTTACAGCAGGTTACATCCTTACTGAATTTATAATTGAGTCTTTCTCGATTATTCGTAGCCTTCCAATAACATTATAATTAATAGGTATTAAGTAAACCTACTAAAAAGAAAAACTATTAGGTATGTTCACGTGGGTGCATAACACACCAACATCCAACTAATCATTTCCTATGGAACGTGTATTTTCTATATTTAACTCGACACCAATGTGTTAACTCGAACTACATGTCTGTACAAACCACTTTCCCACCCACAACTAACCGGGTGACTAGGATGATTGACAGGTGGGCAGCCTCCAACGATGACGAGGAGGAGACGGGAATACCGGCCCAGAATAGACCTCTCTGACCGCGGCGTGGCCCATCGGCGATGTGGAATAAATGGCAGTGAACGGTTGTTTACTGGCCGATAGAACAGTGAGTTAGTGTGACGGAGAGAATTGTGTTTACTGTTTACCGGTTAATAGAACAATGAGCTGGAATTGGAAATAATTTATTTCCTTGAAATGCATGTTTTGGTGTGGTGCTACGATAGAAAAAAATACTACTGGGCAACTATGCACCTTTAGGTTATGACATTTTGACATTTTTCCTATATACAGCGATGACTTCCTAGTAGAATCCTCTTGTCAAACATTAAAAACACACACACGAATACAGAACAAACTCTAGAACACACAATCTCAAAAATACTGACACAGAAACATCTATTTTCTGTTCCTTTTTGCTAGCTCGAATGTTACCCTTTGCCGATACCAGTTACACTACGATCAGGGGAAAAGGAATGAAACAATCAATTGAGATACGTCATTATTAAAAATATTTTTTTCTGAGTAGTACAATGAAAAGTATCATACGTTATACGACCGGTAAATGTTACCGTACTCGCATGAAAATCCCGCAATCGCTTCCGCTCGCGCAGGAACTATCATGCTCGTCCGGTAAAACATTACTTTCCGGCCTAGAAACGTAATTTACTATTAATACGCCACTAAATACAACTGACGTTCCGGGAAACCACAATAAACACTTCTTATTATTTAGTGTTAATCATGCCAACACTCTAAATATTTAGAGTTATTATTTATTGCCAGAGCAAGACTCGATCGATTGGCTCGATTATGATTAAACAAATAATATCTGTCGAGGACTCCCTAGATGATAGGAAGCGTTTTTTGTGGTTTCCTGAAACGTCGGGTTTAAATATTGGCCTATTAAATTTGTTTTCGTGATTTAGTACTGTATTTGTGTGTGATTTGTCCGGTATCGCTGTGTAGAGAAAAAGTTAAGATGTCGTTAGTTGTCCAATTTTTTTTATTATTTGGTGAAATGACTAGATGATCTACCTCGTGTTGTTACCTCTTTACCTTTATGATTCTAACCAATTGTTATAGTGGATAAGTTTTTATTATGATTTTGTGCCCAGTGAAATATTGACTAGTTCATTCATGATGATTCTAGAAAATTAATCATTTAGTCTTTAATTACATGACTTTTGCAATATTAAATTCGTATTCATATTAACTAAGCATCCACGACCGCATTCTGATTTTATATATTTACCGTCTCTTTCACAGATTATTTTCATAAGAGTAAATTGTAGATAGGAACAATTAAGACAGAATACAGTAGATCAAAAAACAGTAACGAGTAAACAATTATATTGGTCATTCTGTAAGTGGAGGATACACTTTCTTTCTTAAATGCACCAGGTAAAAGCATATACTTCAGTGAGAAGTTTAAAGTTAATATTATTCTATATTACGCAGGCCTAAACCACTAATAACATTTACTTTGTTTGGTTACTAACAAAATATATTAGTTTATATAATATACGATATTATGCCTGATTTCTCAATAACAGTTAGTTTACATAGTGTACAATTACAATTTTATTATCATGAATCAATAATCTTAATTTTTGCCTCGAGAATAAAAGTTATGCATTACATTCTAAATATTTTACTAAAAACCACGCAAAGGCCATGCAAGTCTCCCGGGCGAAACACCGAATTCATTCTACATTTTTTCTCTCTCAAAAATAGGGCGAGGAAAACAAAGACAGGGAACAAAAACAGAGGTAAACAAAGAAGAGTTTCCCTCTCGCTTCTCATCGTGTAGCAAACCGTTCTACTCGCTGTGTCAAACCATCTCGATTCAAAATTTACACCAAATTGTTTGCTGTGAATTAGTTGTATCATTTAGTGAGACTGAAGTCTTTAGTGAGAAAAGAACATTCGACATAAAATTTCTCCCTTCATTAATAAAAACTAGATTACCCATTGCAGCTTCGTTTGCAAAAAACTTGAGATTTTTTTGTTTTTATAAAGGTTTTGCAGTCTGTGGGGTCTTTAAAAACTATTTCAAGCCATATCCATATGTTTAGTGGTAAAAAGTGAATTGGGTTGGTCTGGTGTCGACTGGCAGCGCCACTATTCCATAAATTTAGTACTTTACTTAGGTGAAGCCTTTGCTTGAATTCTGAGACACATTGGCAATCACATATCACACAATACCTTTAATTAATGTGACATCTCAAACATTAAAACGGTCCAGACGTTATTGAGGTATGACTGTGAAAAGAAACCCCTCGCATATTAACATAGATTTAATATTTAAGATTTAAGAGGATTTAACATTAAGTAATATCTCATTTTGGATACAAGAACTTCCTTGCATCATCTAAACAGCAAGTTTATTCTATTCTCATTTCTTTTTTTCTTCCTTAACAGGGTCAGCGTTGGACAGCGACACAAGCCGTCTACAGTACAAAGGTCGGCACTTGTATATTGAATATTTATCGCTACATGTACATGTACCACTTTGTATTTTGCAAAGTGGAAGCGTATACGGTTTATAACTGACTATCAATTTGTTAAAACTTGTTAATTAGATACACCAATTAATGATTTAATAACTAACTCTATTAAATCATTGAGCAATATTTTTATCTTTCATTTATCCCTTGAAAAAAGCACAAGTCGATTCAATAAACATTTATATCCAGTTAACGACGTGCTCTCCTCGAAGCTTATGTTTATGAGTTTGTCGGTTTTTCGAATGTTTCAAGAACCCCTTTACAGGACTGTAAAACAGCAGAACCTTGTGTCTGCCTTTATGTCTGTTTGATTGGGTACAGATAAAAGTAAAATTTATTGAACCGGATAACATGAAATTTCTAAAAAAAGGTACATTATGTATCTGGGAACCCCATAGTCTATTTATACACTAGAAACATATTAGTAAAGTAACATAATATCGCTTAGGTCTAACAAATATGGATGTATACGTTATTTTTGTAATTTGTTATTAAGTTACTGTTCTGAGTTTTTCGATACCGATTCAATATAGTTGTTTGCTGCATAGACGACGAATAACTATCTGTTACCATCTAAAATAATTATTGACAGATATGCAGGAAACAAACCAAAGCTTAAGATCGAATAATATTGTATGGAGTGCAATGGTATTGATACAAAGTGAAAACCCACATCTGGAAAAAAAGTGATAATAATGCAAGCGAGTGTCCTCAAACACTAATGGTAGAATCTAAAATCATTATGTGACAAATAATGTGGGATTTTCGTGACTGCAACTCACCCTTTGAACCGCAGTAAAACTATCTCCAAGTATTACCTCCCAGCTAAAGCCTCACTTGGGAGAATCTTTGGAGATAACACTCCGGCCCAACGGTGAGCCACGCTTTAGTTTCCACTTGATTGGATTGCTTTAAAAACCGTGATCCGTCTTCCTATTGTATTGTAAATAATAAACTACAAACTCAGTTCGTAGCTCAGTTCATAACTTAGCTAAGTTCGTGATTTTGATGTTAATTTAAAGGTTTACTCTTTACTTCTACGTAAAGATTAAAGTTTATAGTACACTATTAATTATTTCGTTTACAAAGGCATTATAAATAGCTTAAGTGGAACGTGACGATTATTAGTTTAGTAAATATTATAATGTAGTAGTATAATCAGTCCAACTCATCTTAAATTAGATATAGACTCTAGACAAAATTCTAGATTTGCAACTGAATTTTAGGGTGGCCCATCCTGATCATATCTATTCGATGTCTTTTGAAAACTTTCTACATCTTCTACATCGTTAAAAGAATTTCTGGGATATTTTCGCATCATTTTGACCCCTAGAAACATATTCTTATACATAATAGGCATAAAATTAAATATATTATTTTCTAGACGTGCCCTTCGTGGGTTTGGAAATTTCCCCATTGAAGGCTATCCATCATAAGGAGGCTCTTGGAATTCCAGCAAAAATGCTAATACCTGTAAATAGTTTTCTGAACCAATTACATTTCAAATTTGCTTATGAACAAAACACATTGTTATGATTTGAAATAATTCTGATTCTGAAGAACCACCACAGAATGTAGCACTTCAGTTCTGTGGACAATTTCTTGTTATTTTCGATTCTATTTAAAAATGTATTTTATCAGATGATAAGCTGTAAGTTGGTGTTCGTATAACATTTTGCATGTAAAAAATATAGTAAAAAGGAATCTATTTCTTTATGCAGATAAATTCACCACTCGTTATATTCACCACTCATTAGTAAAACCGAGAAAGCAGGATTTGTTACCGAGGAAGACAGGGTGTTACAATGGTTTTACCACGAATCCAAGATCCATTTCAATACCAGTATTATAACACCACTGAAATATAGTAAAACTCGGATTATCCAGATACTAGATGATTTGGACGAAGTTGAATTTCGACGAATATACGGGTGTTTTCTTGAGTATACTATTTTAAAAGATCCTGGTTTTACCGAAATGGCGTAATATACTCATGAAAAGTATGTAATTACGTGTAACGTACGTTATACCTCGAACGAAGTATTTTGTGTAGAACTTGAACCTTCAGGAAAGGTTCGATTTCCTACATTCGATAGTTGAATAGCGAATTGACGAAATTACGGTGGCTGCTAGTGGGTATAATTTAAAATTATATTAGTCAGAGGAAGGAGAACCTTAGATCGCAGTAGGACCAGACTTCTTTCTAACACAGTTCTAAAAGAGTTTTATTTCAAAACGTGATATGATACGTAAAGTTTTCGTTGACGAAGGAATTACAAAACTAAGTTCTTTGCAAGCTAGACGTTTTAATATTTTTATCAAATAAGTATGTGATTCAGTGCTATCTTCCAAAAAGGTAAATGTAACACCTGCATACTTGCAATACATCTAAAGGTTCTGCATACTTAATAAAGTTGTTTGTAATTATTTTTACGTAAATATTAAATTAGAGAACTTACAATCGCAACAAGCCTTTATCAACAAGCCTCAGTAGAGTTTGAGTAGTACAGTCCACTATCCATGTTGGAGATGCCTCGTTATCACTAGATAAGAGCTCCTCACTTCATAAAGACGAAAACTTGGCTCCCCGAACAATGAGCAGACCTCCTCACAATTCAACTTAATTAAAGAGGTTCTTCAACAAAGATGGTGTCTAATTAGATCGAGAACTGTAGTGGCGTGGCTAATTGGGATATTTAGTTGTGTTTAATTCGGCTTCCAAGATCCAAGGTCTGGTACGGTTTTAGGTGACCTTGGATTCAGCCAAGAACCAAAATGTTGTCTACATGAAAAATTGATACATTTGTACTGATATAACAATATAAATATTTTAAAAGTTAAATAAAATGTGGGAATATATAAATGACTTTATAATTTTGGTATAGTGTAAAACTGTAGATTACTGGCAACGATAGTCTAGTAAATTTACAATAAACATAGATGATGAACAAACAATTACAGTAGTTTTATATTAAAGTCCCATTTTTTAACGTCAAAACCAATATATTGTATACTTTTACTGATACTAGAAACGACACATTCTTATATTTTTTATTAAGTTTTAATTTGTGAGGAAGTTTAATAAATCACAGTTTTACTTAGCCTAACACGCCACCTCAAGAAGTTGCAGGCTCTAAAATCTATTTGGCTATGAAAAGATTTATAATTATAAACTATACTACATTTATAGTCTATAGTTTAATTTTTTTTAATTTATAGTTTAAAAATTAATAATTAGTAACGTGTTATAGTGAATAAACTAGCTGATAACCCCGGCTTTCCCGGGAGATGAGTTTCTCCTTGTTGCTTTTTAGTGCTGTATTCTATTAGTAACCATAGTAATTTTCTACCAGATGTAGTTTTTGCTGCGGCACGAAATGCACCAGCACGCAACTCTCCTTTTATGTAGATAATTAATGATTCATTAATTTTTATGTCTGTTATGCTTTTCTTTGAAATGGCGATCCATCCAGGTACGTATTTTAAGCCCAAGTATGAAAGAGAGATGAGTGTAGGATAATTGTGGCGCGATATTGCAGTCCTGTTACTGACTAAGGCCGACATGCCCCTTGAACAGAACAGTTAATTAATAGCCTAACAACCATTGGCAAACAAAGAAACCTACAGTTTATCGTGAGATCCGAACCACAATTTCGGTAATAAATTACAAAATGGTCTAATTATTCGGATGGTCTTTATGGATGAAATTAGTATTCACTAGTGTGGACGATAATGCCTCCAGGGAATAGTGCATCCGCAAGCCATCGCTTATAACTGTATTCATAGACGTAGCAGTTAATGTTAAAATACATTGAAAAATAAAGCTTGGAGGGAGGAAACGGATATAAAAAGACAGAACAATTTGTGTTGGTTCGCTGGGCGCGGTGCACGCCTTGGCGACTTGTATTCAATCCTCAATATCCTCTTCCGCTTGGCTGTAATTCGTTTTGCTGCAGAAAAGAAAATATCCGAAGTGGAATATTCCTCCACATTCTTGAGGGTTTCAGTCGCAAGATATTTGAGTTAGCGATGGGATATTCGACTATTCCGCTAGTGGTTTTATTGAATATTTTGTCTACTAGTTGATCGTTTTGACTAATTGATATTTTTAGTGGATTATTTTGACTGGATATTTTATCGTTTTAAACAGACTAGTCGGCGACTCAACCAATTAATTAGAGATTGGTATTTTACTGAATTTTCCTTTTCGACTTGTTTCAAAGACTAAAACTGGTCTTTGTTTGAAACTAATCGACTAGTCACCATCTGAAGTTCACATCACTAATTTGAGTGCAGAGTAAGTGAACTTAACAGCAACATGTCCAAAGTTCTGAGCCCCTAGAAAATATTTTTAGGTTTTTTTAAAATACAGCATATATCTAGTAATGACCAGGTGATGCGTTAAAACTACTTTATGAAATATATTTGATCAAGCCTTCCTATATTATTGAAATAATATGGGGGTCAGTTAATACGGTAATTAAAATTAATCAAAACTATTTTACGACTAAGGTTTGGTGAAGTCGTAATCGTCGGTAAAATACCCACGGATTCAAAACTAAACAAAGTAATTGATTCTGACTTGGAATTTAGTAAGGAGTGAGCAATTTTAAATACCACATATATAATCTCTAAACCGGACTTTAGATTATTCATTTATATCAGGAGTTCGGTTGCAACGTGATGACATGCTTGTTAAAATATTTTGATCAAATGATCCAAATATTCACAGATGTTGTATTAATGAGGAAAATAGCAGTACATATTCTGTTTTGGAGAATCTCTAAATAATATATAGTTAACAGTGATACAACTATTATCAAACCCATGAAGATATATTATGCCTGACGAGATATTTTGAAATGATGCATGATGAAAATATTTGTGAAGTATGAATGGTCGAAATGTATTTCACATCGTCTTGCATTACACTACACTATATAGTAATTAGTAAATGAAATAATAATTATTTGTAATCTTTTCAAAAAGTTGAGTTAACCCAGTATTAAGAAGATAAAACAATTATTTTGTCCGATACAATAATAACTCGAGTTTCTTAGATTGTAAATATATTAACACGCAATGCAATGATACCATCGTTATATTTTTAACTTAACTTGAATGTGCTGAATATTAGTTGAAATGCAATTCCTAAATTTAGCTTGAAAATAAACGATAAATCGTCAAACCAGGATTTGTTGCGAGGAATTGTGACCGGGATCCATATCTCATCGGTCCCATCCGTGGTTTTGTTATATGATTTATATTATTACCAGTTTGTGAATCGATGAAATGACATCTTAAATCCGTTCAATAAAACAAACGAGCGTAAAAACTACACACAGTGGTTGAAATTATTTTTATTGACACTCTACAAAATCTAATTACACCCCAGGAGTCAAATACGTAACATTAGATTTAACATTTCTAATCTTTAAACAATCTATTAACTTTGTGATGAATCCTTTAACTATGCATCCTTTTACTATAAATAATTTAATGTATATCAAAATAATGTTTAGGCCTAAACTTTTTTTATCTAACAGTTTTAACTACAGACATTCTTTCAACTTTCTTTTTAGGTTTATGACTTTATATACATGTTTTCTGTTTAGGCGACGGATTCTTAAGTTTATTTGCTGTTGTTGTCAATTGTATTGTTTATAAATCAACGAAAACATTTTCAAATTTTCATTATAAACATTTTTTGAAGATACATAAAATTTATTTATTTTGAAAACTAGGTTGAATACAACTATTGTCAAATAAAATATGTAGCTTTTAAATTATTATTTTAATCTTTCACAAGTATTAACATTTATGTGTGCTCTCATTCTGTTGAAATCAACCTTGCAACAATGCAGAGAATTTCGTGGAAATTGAATATAACTTCTCTCCTTCTATTCGACTCAGCTGGTTGCTGAAGTGGAAGAAATCCAAGGTTTCATATGAATATTGATTCGGCTCTCCAACCTATCTGTTCCAGATGAAAACTTTTACAGATACTCCTCCAAAGTTGATACATGGTCCGTTTCCATCTTTTCTTAAAGATGACTTTCTTTTACAAAAAACATTTACTGTTTTAATGCATCAGGATAAGTACTATAAATAGAATGATCGATTCACTTTTACTGTTCATTCGGAGATTTTCCGTAACGTCTTTACTTGTTTCTTGTTATTAAAAAAGTACAATACAGCCTTGGATATCAATAGCTTTTAGGTTGTGGTTATTGTGCTCACTTCGTAACATACAAGATCGTAATGATAAGAAAAACTTCAATGAATTACGAATGTACGACTATAGAACCAGTAGCAATTAATTTGTACGATGTCAATAACGATCTTGGCATGCAAGCTAGACATTGTTAGTAACAAAACTGGTTCCTAATCCATTCCAGATGAAAGCAACAGCCATGAATCTAGTCTTAAGTAAAGATAAACCTTGAGTCGAATTTAAATTTTATCAGGAAATTTCTCAACGCAATATTTAGTGAACGCAATATTTAGAATAGATACTGATATTGACCGAAGTGCCAGTGAAACAAATAGTACACCTCTGAATCGTGAAGTGTGGAGTATTGAATTATTTCACTAGACTGTACTAAAATATTATAATATTTTATTATGGTTTAAAGTAAAAGTTAGAAATAGAACCATCAATATTGCTTGATCAATGGTTGACAACAAAACTTAAAAAAAGAAATCCCGTCAATATTTTCCTGGAATAAAAAATATCCACACTTAAGCTGAGATTAAGCTGAAGCTAAAGGCAACACGACGATAAATTAACCAGCGATCTGCCAACTAGATCCATGTGTTTTCGGGGGTAACAGTCCTTTGTTAAAATTTGTCCGGTGTGCAGGAAAGGCTAGAGGCCGCCAAGAGTGATCCTCAAAAGGGCGAGACATCTAGACCTTGACCTTTCATTAGTGGATTAATTTACTATTGACCCAACGAACACTTGGGTGGCCCTTTCTGAGGGAGGAAGCTGTAGTGGGTCAAGGATGTTAAAAGTTTGGAGAGTCGTCGGGTTTTAGGAATCGAATCCAAAGCACGAGATTGTATTAGTGATTTATTCTTCGACATTAAGTATAGTTTCTATTCTTACATTTTCTATTCAGATTAAAACAAAAAGGTCATATTTGCATTGTTTATATCCTAATGGGGAAACGGAAAAGGATTGATGGAAAACAAGAAACAAATGCGAAGGATGGCACACGGTAGACTGTGGAAATGAAGTAGGAATCCTGTCCAGTTTCACCTGATGTTTCATCTAAAGACGTGATAAGATCCAACATCCACGTCGTAAAACATGTTTCTATCAGTGGGAGGTAATCTACAGTAAAACCTAGATAGTTTCACACTCGATACTTCGACACTCTTTATAGTTCAACACTGGCTGACACTCAAAAAAAATTCAAAGACTACTAAACAAATATTTAGTAGTGAAATGTTAAGACCTATATTACGATGAAAATTGATAAATTAGCTGTGCAATGGTTTAGTTCGTGGTCTACATTTATAAGATGTAGACCTATATGTACAACCTATATGTTTTCAATACTTCTCATATAAACTCCTATATAAGAGACATAATCCTGTCTGAACATGTCGGTCTTAGACAGTAACAAGACCTCAAGATCGCGCCACAATAATCCTACACTCATCCTTCACTCACACGCGCCTTACAATATCCCTAACTAGTGGTCGGCGTTTTAATGGTAATGTAATTTGATATATTCTCCTTACACGTAGACACCCTAAAGTCCACTAAGTGTCTAATTTTTGAGAGTCTACTGTCCTCGTAAAATTAAAACATGAGCCCCCGCTTCACTCAATAGTATATTACGTTACTAGCCGGGTAAGAACAGTTTTGCCGAGCGAGCATGATAGTTGCGAGCATGATTTTCATGCGGTACGGTAAAACTTACCGTACGGTGTGACGTACGATACTTTACATTACACTACTCAGAAAAAACATATTTTTTAACCTATAATAAACAAACAAACATTTTTGCTATCACTACCAGTGCTGCCACTACATTCCTCTGAAGTGACCAATAAACATGCATTAAACGTTGGTTTAGTACAATCAAGTGATCGTTTTGATTGTTGACTACCGTTAATGCCGTTCCCTAGTGCACGGTAAATTTACCATAAGTGATCGGCAAAGAGTAACTTTCCAGCCAAGAGTAAAGCACAGAAAACAGATTTTTCTGTGAAGTATGATGTAAAAATTAAAACATGAGCCCCCATTCCACTAAAAACTAATTTAAAGCAAATAAAACGGCGCTGCTCACCGATAGATGGTGGGAATGGGGAAGATGTCGTCCTCCTCCGTGCCGGCATTGTTGCGGTTGTTGTTGGTGTCACTAACGTTCACGTTGGAGTCTCCGGCGAGCGAACACAACATGATCTGCGACATTAAGACACTGGCGGCTTCACTGGCCTGCGGCCTGGCACTGGCCTACGGCCTAGAACTGGCCTACGGCCGAACACGTGGGCTTAGGCCGGACATTGCTTCTTGGTCAATTGACAAGGTAGGAACTGTGAGCTTGCTGTTTGTGGGTTGATCCCAAGGTCTGTAGGGAAGAAGAGAAGAGGAGAGTAATAGTACTGAGAGCTGTTTTTCCCAAATATAGTTTAATTTTAACTTTAAGTTTAAACTTAAGTTTGGCAAAGTTTGTATGTTTCTAATCGTACACTCATAATTTAATCATTGAAATATAATTATAATTTAAATTAAACTCACGTTTACTTTAAGCATTATCTGGGAAAAGCGGCCGTGAGTCAGGCAATCTCAGTCAAAAATGTAAACAAATCGTGACGTCTTCAGTGGACCGGAAACCTATGACCTTCAACTGGGACAAAAAATAATCTTGAACAATCAGAGGAAGCATGTTACTCCTCAATAAAGGCTTTATTTTTACTCAATAGACTAAACGAGGCTGCTTGAAACCGGAAATGATTCTACACTCATCCTTCACTCATATTCAGGTACGTCCTCCATGAGGTACCCGTCTCAAGAAAGAATGATTAAGAATGAATACGATTGACGTCAAAAACGTTAGTCCAAAGGCCTTAAGGGAGTTAGGCAACCTGAGTACAATATTTTAATCTGCCCATTCTCTTCTCTAATGCTACAGACCTTGGCTTGATCCCTCTAAATCACTGAAGGTCCGCAGGCAGCTGAGGATTGTGGGTAGCACGTCACTTGGGTGAACTTGAAATTTTGAACCGGTGGTTGGTGTGGGATGTAAAGGGTTTTAGGTCATTTAGCTGTTAGTATTTACGTTTAGCTGAAACATGAAGGATTAAGCAATACAAATTTAAGATTAAAGAAAGTTTATTTGAGGTACTTCTATTTTTTCCTTTCCAGTAGCATATACTGATTATTATTAGTGGATTATATGTTTTCAGTTTGTTAAAACCATTCAATACTTCTAAGGAATCCTTTGGCTTCACAATTTTATGAATTTTAAGTGTTGAATTTATGGTAATTTATTCTAAATATAAAATTAGTTGACCATTTCGGGAGTTTTCATGAAGCTCAAATATGGTATCGTTTTTATGAAAGTCGCATTTATTTATCGAGGAGTTTGTTAACATTACGTCTAGTCATGACACTGAGTTGATGAAATAGTATAAACTGCTCTGTCAAACTACATTTTTCTATTTAATTTTCTTGGAGTTTATTAAGTGTAGTAGGTTTAAAGAAATAGAAACAACTAACTAATCGGTTGAAGATTTGCTAACATTACATGTGAGTTATTCTATCATGGTTCAACAAAAAAGATTGAAGCTTTTATCAGCCTGCATTATTATTTTTATTTTACGTCTCTTCATATTTCGATGTAAATGATAAGATTAAAAAGAAATTTTTCGAAATTTTGAGACGATTTCGCTTATTGGCTTATTCGCTTATGAATACCCTTTGCGGCGGCGAGGTTAGGTTAGGACGCGGATGTCGTATTGATTTTGCAATAAGCAGAACCTCATGTTTATTCATTTACGCGGTCATTTAATCTCACCTATTGCACGGATCCCTAGGAACTGGTCCGCTTTATAGGGTATAAATGCATTTGGAGACAAAGGAAAAACTTACAAAACTATTTTTTTATTTTTTTGAGAAAAGGGGCACAAAGAGAATGAAGAACCTTTTTGAAAACAATGATAAAATTAAGTTTATAACGAATATATTACAAATATTATGAATAAGCATTTGTACTAACAACCAGAAATAAATCTCCCATAAACATAGGAAGATAAATTTAATATCAGTACCTACTTATTTTCTCAACGGAAAAAGTAAAAATTTTCATCAAGCTTTTTGATAGAGTGAATCAATTATTTAATATTAAAAGAATATAGTTGATTTTATTGGAGATTAGCAAGTTATTTATATACGATTTAGACTAGTTAAAATTGAAAAAAGACCACTACATGTACTTAATTTTTTAAGGTTATGTTAGGTGATATTTAATATTATACAGATCTAAACAAACAAAATTAAAAACAATCATACTGTGATACTTTTATTCAAATAAATAGTTTACTGTCCATGACCCAAGCCATAAATATCCCAAACAAAGGCCCTATTCACTCCAGATTTAACCATTCCCTGCTTCTTAACCTTAATGGGAATTCACCTAAGTGATGTGCTACTGAACCGTACACGCGACACAAACAAAACCGCCGGCCCTCGGGGAAACACGGAACGATGAAAGGCGAACGAAAAATACACGGATAGACGAGAAAGAAACGCCGACGAACGCGGAGCGGACAGTCCAAGGGGTAGAACGGTACTGGACTGAGCTGGCGGTGCAGACGACGCGGTAGTGCCGCGCCACGCCGCTAGGTGCCGCTAGTGCGCCGGCGCCGCCGCAGAGAACCTAATTAATTACTCTGTGTCGGTGTCGCGCCCGTGTGATTTACGGCAGGTGCAAAGAGTAATGAGAACTCGGACCTTGACAGCTGAATGTATACGGGTGTTGACTTAATGAGGTGTGTTTTGATTGATTTGTCAAGTAAATGTAACTTAGAATTAAAAAAGGAAGAATATTGGTGTCAAATAATCACCGATTTTATAACGGTTAGATCGTAGCAGCCAAGAGAGTGGTGTCAGGCAGCAGAGTAAAGACAGAGCCAACTAGGATGAGGAATAAGAAATATTTTATGAACGCTCACATACTGTTTCCCCTTGGCTTTATTCTTCTGTTGTTGGTTGTGAACATTAGTTTGATCTTCTATTGTTAGTTGTGAACTTTTTCTAATGCATATGTATTCATCCGAATATACCGATGGCGGGAAAAGAGGGGTGTTAGATTTTTAGGAATGAAAGCCGGCTAGGCTCGACCTCCTAGAGATATTGTGCAGCTTACGGAAAAAAACGGATGTTCAGCATGTACAAGGTATGATATCGTCAGTCAACCTTGCTCTGAAGAGTTATACTTCCAGCCCGTCGTCCAGGCCCAGGCTCTCTCGGGAATGACTCACCCTCTAACCCAAGACCTCCCTTGCATTCCCAAACAAGGACGCAGGAGTCCTGAGAGCTCTCTTTGTTGTGAAGAGACTAACCCATGTAGGTTCACCCTCCAGACTGGCAAACGTTCAGCAGTTTGTCGGGTAAATGCCCGTCATCCCCGCCCAGATGGATAAACCAGGATGATCCACCCTCATCTTCCTTCAGGGCTCAGTCCAGACTGGCCCAAGCTGATCCAAGCTCAGTCTGAAATCAAAGTTCCTAAAGAGACAAGGAGGAACCAAGGTCAACCGAGCAGCCAATCAGGTTATAGGTTGACAACTTACAAAAGAGCCTTCTACCAATCGATCTCTAGGTCTCATATCCAAAACCGCAAGACCTAGAATCCTGCAATTTGGTATGTACGTTCCTCTTAGGCCTTAAATAATCATTCTTAAACGGTTTAACAAAATTCCCATGGGTTTTAGAATGCCAGTCAAAAGTGCAACTGTAGGCAGGCTCTTTTCTAAGTTGTCAGCCTTTACCTGTACAACGATCATCATTGACCTCTATACTAGTATAATCCAGTCGGTAGTGTCTGTGGTATTTCGGGCCAAAGGGGGGTGACTGCCTCAAGCAGTCTCTTTCATTGACACTACTTGTAACTTTTAAAATAAATGAATAAATATATAAATGGGGAAACCCCCCACTTACTACGGGCCCATGACTATAATGGGCCTCCCGGAAAATTGCTATCCTTCTGGGGTTTTTCAAGATTTCACTCCCAAGTCACTTGCTCTGTAGCAATTGCTCATTGCTTTGTAGCAATGGCTCTGTGCTAGCAACTAAAATTCGAGAGGTGGTCGAACTACAAACTATCAACTAGAGATACAGTAAATTTGATCACCATGCTGTGCTAGTTACCACACAACCGAGTCAACTTGTTAATACATATTCCAGAGAACACATCAATTAATTAATGTGAGGTATCTGGTCCGATTGTAACTTACTTAGCAGATAAAATCGAGTGAAACTTGAAGTTTGACATTTCAAGTTGGGGGATAAAGTGTAGAGCTTTAGATGTGAGAGTGTGCTCCCCCCCCCACCCTACGACGTGACTGGACTTAGGGCAGAAAACGGGCTAGCTGAACCTGCAGTCAGATTGGGGTTTTTGTAAGGGGGAGGGTAGAATTTTATAGTATACCGGGGGTCCCTAAAATATGGTTATTTGGACCAATAAAGAAGATTCTACACAATTTGTAGTCAACTCTTAAAGAAATATATACTATTAATATT
This sequence comes from Flexamia atlantica, assembly GCA_035578135.1. Lineage (NCBI taxonomy): Eukaryota > Metazoa > Arthropoda > Insecta > Hemiptera > Cicadellidae > Flexamia > Flexamia atlantica. The sequence goes on from JAQJVK010000011.1 coordinate 14,376,651, forward strand.
ATAAGTGTGAACATTTGTTAGTTTGTTTGTCATCACCGATATAAATAAATGATGTTTGTCGTATTATGTTGGTCAGCTGTAACATTGTATCCATTTGTTAAGCTAATTACCAGCTACTTGATTTTAACAAATCGAACTTATTTCCTTATCAAAACATTAGGACTATTTTAGATATCCATATGTAAATATAATATTATCATGAAAATATCTTCATCATTTTTTAACGTGGGCGAAGCCGGCTACTAGTTCATTTTTGAACTAGTAGCCCGTATATGCGAATAATATATAATTTTCAATTTTCTTTTGACTGATTATTTTACACTAACTTGCATAGGCGTAATTCGGGGGGGGCAAGGGGGGGCAGCTGCCCCCCCCCCAAAATTTTAAAATGAAAATTAATTTTTATGTATAAATAACGAAAAGTGACCAGAATAATGTTTTTTCAAGTTGTAAAATTATATTATTATTGACATAAATTTTTCATTAATATGAGTCTTGTCGATGTGCCGTTAAAGTACGCTGGTGGCGTAGTTTTGTTTGAAGTCCGATTGCAAATTTCCAAGGATACGTTTAGCGAACGAATACAGATATACACGCTATCCATTATGGCGCGCCGGTCGTCGAGAACCCACTCCCACGCCAAATAACACGTCCACCAATGAACTAACGCTCCAGGATGGCCAACCTCTAAACTCTGTGGGAGCGGCCTGGCATAGTGGTTAGAGCGCGGGCTTTCGATCTCGGAGGCCCGGGTTCAAATCCCGCCAATCACCAATGGCATTTTCGCTATGTGATAATGCCGTGACCCACTAGGCCTAGCCTGAAGTAATGTGTAAAACAGTTCCGGGCTAGGTCTAGCGTCCTGGGATGTGAAGGGAGGACAATTAAAAAAAAAAAACTCTGTAGTGCTGCTCAGAGCTAGTGTAAGTTAGTTGCCTGTCAAAAGACACTGTTCACCAGGGGTGCCCAGAAGGGGGGGGCATGGCGCAATTTGCGCCATCAACATTTTTGGGGGGGCATGATTTTTTGGGTGGGATATAGGTTTAGTGAAGAATTTTGAATCAGCGAATAAGGGAAAATTACAAAAAAAAATAAACTATCATAACCATACGCAACAGTTAAAAGTAGTGTTTATTTATCTAACCACTTCATCAGGATTACCATCACTGAACTGGTCATATATTCAAGTTTGCTATGTAAACCATCCATTGAATGTCCAAGTCAATCCATGTGTTAAGTTGAAGGGCGGTTGACAATGGGTCGACTGGACTGGCAACCCTGTCTGACATCGGGCCCAGAAGACATAGTGTCAGACAGGGTCTGTGGCCCCGGTCTGACACAGCCGTTAGCAATGTTACCAAAACCGGGTATTTACCCGGTTTTCGGGTATTTTGGAGGCCGTGCGGAGTTTTGGCAGTGTTTAAGAAAAAACCGGGTATAACTGGGGATTTAAGACTTGGGTTGATGAAATTTACTAATCAACCTGGATATTAAACAATGGGTGAAATCGGGGACTTTTGACGATCGAGGTACAAGGATTTTTTGGAATTCTAGATATTTTATTTTTCAAACGAAATTAGGTGTTATGTATTTGGTTTGGTTGTATTGGTTATTTCGTTGCAGTGTTACCAGAAACTGGGTAATAGCCCGGTTTGTGGGTTTTTTGTTGTCCGTTCGGGGACTTAATTAACATGATTAAGAAAAATCGAGTAAAATCGGGGATTTTAGACTTGAGCTGCGGGGATTTACTCGGCATCCAAAATACAAAAAAAATGGGTAAAGCCGGGGACTTTCGAATTGTGATTTGCTTTGCAAATATTCAATGTCCATGTTACCATGTAAGGGGAGAAAAAGTCCGGTATTTGGTGTTTTTAAAGTCATTAGGGGGTTTTCGGCTAACTACCCGAATTTTGGTCCTTGGGGGGATTTTGCAGGGATTAGTGCCGAAAAACTGGGTAAAAGTGAGGATTATCAATGGAGTTGGCGGGTAAAATGCCAAATCCTGTGTAATGCAACAATGGACGTTATAGCAACAGTCAATCGCCAGTCGTATGAAGCATAGTTGGTGTGCCTGCTTTGGCTGCAATGAGGCAGTTTTACAAATAGATAGTACAATTACTGACTGAAGTCAAGGCCATAGCCAATGGGGGGGGGGGTCAGGGGGTCAAACCCCCCCCCCCCCCGAAAATGTTGAAATTGCACTTAAATGAAAGGTTAGAAAGTTATTTTTTTCACTTCCTGTAACCGCGGAGCCCCCCAATTTTTTCTGGCTACGGCTTTGCGTGAAGTGAATGGTGATTACAAGTTCACATTGTGTTGTGATATCGTGGTTGGATATTAACTTTAGTTAGTTAGATATAAAGAAAATAATATGCATTGGCAGTGTACATACCCCATACATACTTTGGTATTATAAGGAGGCCACTATTTTTAGAGATTTTTTTATTGATTACCAAAAATGACTTTGTAATTGGAAAGAACATGCTTTCATTGACTTACTGTCCAAATTGGACATAATTATGATAAGCGGTCTTTGTTTTCTGCTTCCCAGTAGACGGCGATGTTGGTGAGGATTGATCGAGTTGATCGAGTCGCCGCCGCCACTAGCGACTTCCCCCGATCGCCACCCTTATTCAGCGCGCTGCGGCGGTTATGTTAAGTTAGGTTATCATAAATATGTTAGTAGGACTTTCCTTGTTTCGTTATGAAACGAACGATAACAAATGAGTCATACTTTCGCCTGCTAAATCCCTTGACAGGTGATGCGTGCGCTCCGATCAACGACCTGACCTTGGCCTATTTCAAGGGCATTTGGCGGGCAAAAGTATGACTCATCTGGTATCGTTCGATTCGTAACGAAACGAGGAAAGTACTATTAACATATTTATGATAACCTGACCTAACATAACCGCCTCAGCGCGCTGTATAACGGTGGCCTCCGTGTAATACCAAAGTACCAACCATATTCTTCAGTAAGAACTGTTAGTGCAAAGGGGGGGGGGTATATGGTGTATGCAATCAAATCAGGATGAGGCAATGACCTAGAATATCTTGCCCCCCCCCCCAATCGAAATGCTGAAATTACGCCCATGCTAACTTGTAATTATAAAATATTACTTGTTAGGTAGAGTAGGAGTCATCTAAGCAGGTCAAAACAAAAGTAAACAAACTATTATCTTTTTTCGAATCCCAGCATAAAATCCAGCTGTGCTGAAAACATTGTCAACGAACAACTGTTTTAGTACAGCATTTGTGGTAAAGGGAAAGTTCTGATGCAATATTGCAGCCAGAAGTTTTCTTACGCGACTTAAAATATTACTCATGGGCTTTTTTAAAATAAGTATGTATTAACTAGGAGAGGGTGTCATGGATGTGGCAGGATTAACAGTCTTATATTTTCTTAATAAATAATATACAAAAGATAAAATATGCGAGTTTATGAATAGCCATTACTACTTGTTGCAAGTTAACATTTGACAAGAAAGATTGTTTCATATCGAGTTCAAAACTTGTCAAAATTGGCCCAAGAAAACATAAACTAACCAGCTAAATTAACTAAAATAAATGTAGATAAAGAAATAGAATCAAATGAAACTTTTGACGATGTAAAAAGGTTGAATGAAAATAGAAAATTCGAAAACTCGGCGAAATTGTAAACATTTTATAACCTATACGATCGTTACGAAATTCAACAAAACAATATTGCAAACAAACGCAACGTGGCGATTTGACAGTTTGAATAAAATGTAAACAAACACCATTTGTAATCTACAATGTTTTCATTGTGACTTGTATAAACATTTTTGGTGAGATAATTCGTACAAGCTTTGGCCAACCTAGGTGACTGCTACTAATTTGGTTAAACAATATTGTATATTTGATAACAAAACTTATTTTGTGATTTAGAAAATGATTATATTGACTTGAAAATTATTATACTTTGTCAGATGAAAGTTGAAATACCCCCGTTGCAGCAAACCTGCATACTCAGCGAATTTCAAGTGCAAAACAACATATTTCATTCCAACATAGCGAGATTTGACATGTTTTGGTAAGATCCATAAGAATAACATGGGGAATGAGTATGCAGGTTTGTTGCTACAGGTATATTAAAACTGGGTGGTTTTATTATTTAGTAGATCTCAACTAGAAGAAGCTATTTACCAAGTTTTTCAAGATATGTCGAGAAATAACCGAGATATAGAATTTTACTTATTTCCCATAAGGTTAACATTGGGACAACGTACTGTGTTTACCACTTTCAATATCTCGGCAACCAATGGACATAGAGCAGTGATTAAAAATAATAAATTGCTTGTTTTTTTAGCTGAATTCAATGGTGCTAACAAAAATCGGATTATCTCTATTTTTCTATGTAAAAAACTCAAAAACCCATTTTTTGGGGGTTTATCCCCCCTACCCCCCCTTGCGATGGTCCAATTGTGATCCTCTCAGACAGTCAGGCTGCTCTCAAGGCGCTTGACTCAAATGAGATCACCTCAAAACTGGTGTGGGAGTGCTTCAATGCTCTCTGCGATCCGGAAAAACTAAACTTCGTGCTCCTCGGTTGGGTACACCAGGCCACAAAGGCATTGGGGGAACGAGAACGCAGACTAACTTGCCAAAGCGTGAGCGGAAATGCCATTCTATGGCCCAGAGCTATGCTGTAGTTTAGCAGGGCTACCGCCTACAATGTCATCGATAACTGGGCTAAGATCAGCACCGCCTTCCATGGTGCAACTACCCTGGCCAATCATCTGGTAAAAAGCTGCTTCCTGAAAGTTCTGTTCTGTTAACCAGCTGGCTGCTGAGTCTGGGCAGGAATCAGGTTAGGCGGGTAATTGCCTTGATCACTAGACACGGCCATTTCAGGAAACATCTCTTCACTCTCGGTGTCACTCATGATGATCCGGAGTGCGGACTCTGCGGCAGCTCTGTCGAGACTGCAATACATACCACCTTGGAATGTGAAAGACTGAGGGTAAGGGGAAGAGCCCTCTTTGGTCTTCGACAACCAGGTGATGAAAAATATGCAAGCATTGGAAAGAAGCTCTTAAGCTCGTTGAAGGCATAGGTATAGGGTTGCTAATCTAGCAGACTAAGGGAGCACAATAAGCTTCGGTTGACGTGATGGGACCTTTTGAATCTATTCCCCATTACCCAATCAATTAATCAGTTGAACACCTCTCGCACAAGGACCATTTATAGGCCACCATGTGTTGAGATCGTTTGTAAAGAAGAAATTTTGAAAATAAAAAGGGTTGCCGAAAAAAATACATTTGCTGGTTGATTTTGGTAACGCTTAAATTTTTTTTGTAGATATTGGAATATAAAAAATTAAACTGATTGAAAGCTTACACACTCCTATGTACGTTTTACTTCGTCCTAAAACCATTTTTAAACGTTACCAAAACAATCTACCAGTATAATAAAAGGTAGAAAGTTAAAAAGTTTAATAGGTATTTTAATCAGCTGAACAGGCCTACTTCCCTTCTGACTAGGAATCGTTCAAACGGGGAGTATAGAGAAGATTGAAGTGTTACTGAAGACACCTCATTACTGAGAACACGATCAGCTGAGAGCGCTGCAGATCCGGCGCGGATTTGAGCTTTGAAGTGTCTGCCAATAACAAAGACAGGCTTATTCCCACAAGCGCAGCCCTTGCACATCATTATTCGATCGATCCGTTATAGCTCTACCATCTTTTAATTTTGAACTCCATAAATTTTTTATTTATGTAAAATTAAATTTCGACAGATTGTCATACAAGTTGAGTGTAACGTATGACATTTTTAGAACAATTATAATTTGTAGATCGTTCCTCAAGCAGTACTCTTTAACCGATTTTGACCATAGGTTCTGTACTTCAATTAATAAATGTGTGCGTTGCCAAAAGGAACACGTTTTGTCACTGTTGCCCTAAAATTTGAAAATTAATAGAAATTTCCCACCAAAGAGAGTAAAGTCGTTTCGATCAAAGGATATACTATGATAAAATTTATCTTCTGCGTTATTCCCTATCTGTGATACTAATCCTCGTTTTACAGGCAGGTCGATGTCGACGGTTCTTTGTTAATCAGCCAGTGATGAACAGGAGCTTTAGCTGTCTCGTTTACATTGTTACACGCCCATTTTATACAAACCCGCATTCAACCAAGGTTTAACCTGTCGCTTTACATTAGCTTGACACAGGTTGGGAGTAATTTTTTCTTATAGTGGCACAATTTAAAAAACTAATATGCCGATTCAGGTTTCCTCTTTATTTTTTGTCATATAATGGTAATATAATTTAATATACTCTAGCTCTTTCCATTGTACTCTTTGTATAGCTGGATGATACGACAGTGGTAACAGTATTTCCGTTCCTTTAAAACACAAATAAATCTGCTAGAATTTACATACAAGAAAATAACTTTGTGAAAAATGTCATGAGACATACCGATGATATCTGAGTAATATACGAGGATTTCGGTACTTCAATTTCGCATAGCCAAAATTAAATATGTCGTGGAACTGTCGGTAACTGATTGAGTTTATTGGAACAGAAAAAAGTTTTAAATAAATCTCTTGAAAACAAACAGATTTCACACGTTTGTCCTCTCATTCTTTCTCTTCTCGTTTTAAATAATTCTTAAAATTCAACACTTAAAATATTTCTTAAACAATACACATAAAACTTATCATTACAGTGTTGGATCCGGATTTTAGTATTGTGAGTGTTGTTAAGAAGATTTCGACCAAAGAATCTGAATATTAAATATTAAAGGCAAGTGTTGCCCAATAATTTGAAAATTAATCAAATAACCCGTTGTGGGAGAGTAGAAATCGGCAGTATAAAGTCGATGGCATTATTAAGTGTTAGTTTGTAAACTGGTGTAAATGATTAAAACACTCAAAATATAAAATCATGAAAACATTTAAAAAATCTAAAACCTGCCTACTAAAGTTAAAGCCTTAACAAAAGTTAGTTTCTTAGAGTTGATTTAAAACGCGTTTTTAAGTACATTTATTAAATAAAACATTTTCTTGAAAATTGTAATAGGAATCTAAAGCAATAAAAAAAACGTGATATCTGGATTGATTAATTAAAACACGTAAAAAAATAACTGTTTACATAAAACGGATGAAATCGTAACAACCTAATGCAGTAAGAAAATGTACACACAATGAATTCTGTATAACTGTTCTTTCCCTGTTTGTAAGTGAAAAAGTTTGAACAAACCAGACTTTTATTAATCCTGATTTTAATTAATGGTAAAAATCAATTCTACGAATTTTTGCGAGTTTGTCCTTACATCTGTGAACCCTAACCTCTTTTGGTTATAAAACGGATACGATACGTGTGCAACATGCAGCTTAATATCTAAAGTGCTGAATAAACTGTGGGGTTTAGAGGCAGGGGAATAATGCTTCTTCCACAAGACGTGACGCGACTACTGCCAAGCTTGAGGTTTTACACAACTGCAATCAGGTAGGAAATAATATATGATGAAGATAAACTGCAAATGGTGCTGTTCTGGGGTATTGGGTCAGTGAAATCACCACAGTGGTATAAACTGTATTTAGATGCTAGCAATACGACTTATGAAAGTATGGAAGAAATCTTTCCAAAGAACTAGTAAAATTATGAAAACACCTGTTCGTTATATAGGTACCTAGCAATTTCAATTTATTTATTTTTAAATAAATATTACGGAAAACTTAAACATAGATTTAATTTTTGAATCTATTGATTTCTAAAGTATTTTTTAATTCATGATGAATGTAGACAGTTAAGTGAGTAAAATGAAAATTATATCAAGGCTCTTCTTATCATTAATGAATTATCATTTTTATTCTCTCTTTTTAGCGAATTTCCCCCCATAGGGAAGTAGCTATTACCGTAGGCGGCATGGTAAGACTTAAGCACGGGACCACCGTAACTTTTCATTTTGATGTCCCCAGACCCCAAAAACACCGTTCGTTCATTTTCATATATATATATATATATATATATATAAGGATATATATATATATATACCTGTCCGTAGGCGCGATAACTTTTGTTAAAAAGGTCCGATCACGATGAAATTTGGTACATACGTCGAGAGTGACATTTATTACTTCGAGTTCGAAAACCAGCGCGATAAGTTAACTCTAAGGAGGGTTTTTTGACAAAATAAAATCTATTTTTAGGATTTAATATCTATATATTAATTTTTTGTAAATTTAAGTGTCAAAATTGAATTCAGCTTAAAAAAATAAACAATATAGCATTTTGAATGATTACTCTACATCAATCGGTTACTGAGATATTGGATCTGCTAAATGCAGTATATTGTCCCCTGAAGGGACAAGAACTATCCAAATTCTGGTATAAATACCTACATTTTTCATTGAATTCCCCAAAAATGGGATTTAAAAAAAATTATATTACAAACCATATGATTGAATTTAATTTGTTCATGTGATGATTGATTTGTTTTTATTCCTTGGATCTGAGTAGATTGATAACATGTTTTCTAACTTTTATGTACTATAACAAGTATAAATTTATTAAAAATTATTAGAATATGAATAATTGTTGAGAAATAAGGACATGAATGATGAAATTTACATATTTAAATTAATATTTAAACAAAATTAAATATTCAAAACAACAACTTCCCTAACTAATGTAGAATATGCCCACATATAAAAAATAAATCCTTTAAAAATTAACTGAGTATGCAAGTTTGCTGCAACAAGCTTTTTTAAATTTTAAGATGAATCATATGTTTGTATTTAATTTGTTTATATGATTATTTTATTTGTTTTGATTTTGACTGATTTTAGATATTGATTGTATGTTTGCTTACATTTATACTATACCAAGAATACACTTATAAACAAATATTAGACTAATAATTATACAAGAATAACAAAAAGCGTATTATTGGAGTGGATACCGAAGTGATTCCCATGATTATTTAATTTATATCGTAAGCTCTTCAATTATTATATAATATACTTTTTGCAATAATTACATGAGGTGTCTGAAAAATTTTCTCTTACATAAATTAAATAAGCTCCCATATAAAAAATAATTCTTTAGAAATTCGCTGAGTACGCAGGTTTGCTGCGACGGGGGTATTTTAATTAGGTATATCTCGCTGAGAAATAAATAATCTTTGTAAAAATTTCAGTAATAATAATTTAATTTTAAGTTTAAGTATTTCTTAGATTTGAAGATAAATAATGGCTAACCTGAAACTCCACAATGAATTAAGTGTTTTTTTTATTTTAATATTTTTACCCTCTTATTAGTAGCTTAGTTTCTTTATAAAATTATTGATCTTTACATTATGTTTCATAATTGAAAGTGCATGACAACTTTCATAATTCACAAAGTATTAAGATATATCTTTCCCAAGCAATATATACAATACAACCTATATTTTAAATGCTTAACCTATATAGAGATCATGAAACATATTTCCTTACAGAGAGGAATCAAACTGAGAGTACGGACGGAACAGAAGTGCAAATGGAAGTACGTCATTAAAGAGAGCAAGCGGATATGAAAACCGAGTGCAGATTTGAGCTTAAAGGCGGCTTGCCAATAACGAAGAGCATAGTCACCGCCTTTGAACAAGCACCTAACCTAAATACTAATTGCTTCCAACCCTCAACCATGCCCTATGAATTAGCCTGGGCATATTTTTTAGCAATCTTACTGACATAATGTTCAGTAAAACTCACATTAGGGGTCAGGATAGATTTTAAATACTCAAAGAAGAAAATAATTAAAATAATTTAAACGATAGCTGAGTTTTGGTAGGCAGTGGAAAGATATATGGAAATTCTTTGTTTGAAGTTCATTGTTGGTGATGGTGATTTTATATTCTGATTTGAATTTTTGCGGACATTGTTCTAGGTTTTCTTCCACCTGAAGACGGGATCAGATTCCAGATCCCGAAACGTCGTGAAACTTGTTTTTTACTAATCAGTGATGGGCAAATGTCCACAAAAATCCAAATCCAAATATATGGAAATTATTTAATAAGTGACTCACGCAAAACTAACTTATTCTAAAAGCATTCTAGGCTGAATGTTATATGATCGCTCGGTAATAGACCTATAACCTATAAAATTGAAAATGTTTAGGTCTTTTCCTTTATGCATTGATCAATCTTCCTAACTATGGTGTATATAAAAGATAAATAAAATAGTTTTGCAGCATCGCATAACATCCCTTGGATACTTAAACTTTTAAACTAACTATGGAGAAGTACAAACTGACTCCATAACACATCTGTTAGAAGAAAGAAAATAGAGTTAAAAAATATAAAGGTAGAAAGTAGCAAATAATTTTTCACTAGGGTTGAAAATGAGGTAATTGGAATAGGCGTTCATCGGGACAAAGATGAAGCTAAAAAGTATGTCCCTGAAATAAACAGTCATTTCCATAACCCAAACTGGTAACTTGTAAATTACAGTTTAATTGGTTATATGAAGACATCGAATGTTTCTGCAGAGGGTTGGAAGCATACTAGGCTATAGAGAGAAGGGAAGGGGTGTTGAATGGGGCAAGAGGGATTTAGATAATCAGACCAGTCGTGGCAGTCGTATGGCTTTGGATTTGGATCGGCCTTCTTATCCTAATCCCACCATCGCTGCTGCAAAGTTCAACGTGCAATACTCTTTTCGTTCTCTCTGAAACAGCACATTCGAGGCCCGCTTTAGTAAGATTAAATACGCTCATGTTCATGGTACAAAACTGAAATGTGGCTAGCTTCAATTAGAATCGGGTCAATAAATACACCGCATCGGAATGAATATTATAAACGTTGATTTGATAAATTGGGTAGTAAAAAGTTAATTTATAAACAAAATATTGAATACGTCAATAATTATGTAAATCACGTAATCAATTACTCATCGTCATGTAATTTCATTTTTATATAAAATCATGTATCAAATATAAATAGAATCTAAACCGATCGAAATCTCGAAAAGGATTGTGTTGAATTGACAAAAATATCTTTCAAAATATCAATAGTAAAACTAGATATTATTTACATCTCAAACATTAGAACTTAGTATTCATACTTACTGATTAAGGTGGGAAGGGCGTGAAAGTAGAGTGACTTTTAAAGTTTATCAGCACTAGAGTGAACTTTTTTCATACTTTTTTTTACTAAACATAGCCGCGATTTATTGAATATTAATTAAATGTGTCACAAAAAATCGCAGTTAATTTATCAAAATTCATACAGTTATCAAAATATAAAAATGTGCCATTATATTTCAAACAGAGAAAACAGCCGATGATGACTGAGAGAGAAGTAGCTCTTGACGTTCATAGCTTCACGATGTCAACGATTATTCCAATCCAATTAGCAACTATAACAATACCACTACCACTTACACCACTACCACTTACACAACTACCACTCTCACTTATACCACGGTGAAACGTTGATGCAGGAGCTAGTGTCAAACTAGACGACGCGGGCAGCAGTCAGCCGTGGCAAGGGGCCAGGTTCAATGTTTGACACGGAAATTGATCGAATACAACTGTCCTAACCTTCTAGTCACTATTGTAGTCAACACTGATCGTTGCTCTTAAGAGCTAAATCCTAAAACCTTTATTTTTATTCATATTATTTGGTAAATTAAATTAAGCATTTTGTAGTAAAGTCAAGGCAGATGGTACTAAAACGTTTTACCTGCATCATTTCAGAATGCAGGTTTATAATATGAAGTATCTTTCTTGAGTTAATGATGTTTAAAGATTGTTCGAAGATGATGTAAAGATTGTTGTTGGATTGTAAATGAAATTCTTGACTGGTACAGTATGAAAATCATATTGTACCTATTAAACTTGAAATGTCAACCTACCCAGGTATTTATTTTAAGCCAAGTATGAATAATAAAATATACGATTCAAAATAAAATTGAAATCAATTTTCACATAACTTACAGTTCATTTTTGGATCACTTTGACTTATTCTTGGATGTTTGTGGATTTTGTATCGTCACGATGTGGCCTAAGAAACAGTACTCACACTACTACTATACTGTATAGTAAAGTAGTAGTGTATACAGTATAGCCACATCTACCATAGTTGTACTTCAGTAGATGTGGCTATACTACCATACTACCGCCATCTACCCTAGCGCTAACCGGATATGTGAATGGAGGCAGATAGATTGTCGCCAGCAGCACCATCAAGATTGATGGTTGGAACCACTAAAGCTGTCCTTGGCCAATGACAAAACAGCGTGATTGATCGAACTCTTCAACATGTTAGTTCGAATCAGGATTTTGAGTTATTTCATTACTTAACTTACTTAGCTCGTCTGTCATGCCTTTGACTATTTACCGAAGATCCCGTACTTGTTCAAGTAAACTTGCCATTAAATTTTATGTAGATGTGGCTATACTACCGTACTACCGCCATCTACCCTAGCGCTAACCGGATATGTGAATGGAGGCAGATAGATTGTCGCCAGCAGCAGATATTGAGGGTTGGAACCACTAAAGCTGTCCTTGGCCAATGACAAAACAGCGTGATTGATCGAACTCTTCAACATGTTAGTTCGAGTCAGGATTTTGAGTTATTTCATTACTTAACTTACTTAGCTCGTCTGTCATGCCTTTGACTATTTACCGAAGATCCCGTACTTGTTCAAGTAAACTTGCCACTAAATTTTATGTAAATTATCCTTTCAAAAGTATAAAATGACATCCTATTGGGGATATGGCGGAAGTGGGGCAGAACCTAATAACGTTTCAAAATAAAAATAGGCGCATGTTCCTTCCTCTCTTGTATATTGACTCTACTCCTGCAAAAACCTTTCAGTTCAATCGGACTAGTTGATTTCACGTGATGGAACATCACGCAAAAACATCTATACTTTTCCAATTATAATATTAGTAGGATAATTTTTGTCAATAAATAATAGCAATGTTTTGCAATGAACAATTACGGCTCCCTACAAAAATAAGTTAAGTAGTTGATGGCTCTATGTTAATGGCTTCTTCTGATCAATCTTTCTTGCTTTGATCAGTAGGGGTGAAAAATAAAAATAAAATACGAAGATTGCTAGATAACTTTCAAATCAAAAAACCGCATTTTACTTTGTAACGATAATGTAATGAAACATTTGATGTATAGTAGAGAGTGAGATATTATTCTTGTGTTTGGTAATTTGCGAGTTTGTAAAACTATAGTGAGATATTTCAATTCCATAGCACCCCCTTGTATTCACGATACCCTTCCCATTGACACCTCCCTTTCTCTTCGAAACGTCACAGACGCTCGTCGTAAAGCCTTCTCTTCTCTTCAATCGATCTTTTTGCAACAATGAATTATCACCTCCCCATTAAATACAACCACTATTACATAGTAATAACATTCTCAACTAAATATCGACTCACCCCTCTTCAACACTATCTCTTCAATCGCAACGAAATGCTAACCTCTTAAACAAAGTCTATTAATCTCCATGTTAGAGCATTACTGTACCCTCTTCCCTCTGTTCTAGTAGTTTTTAATAATAAAGAGTAAATTGTTATTTGAAAAAGAGTTTTGTTCTCATAAAAATGTTTATCGTATTAAAAAAATACATCTTAATCTGGTCACGTTTGACAAAGAGAAATGTATATTTTTACACGTATAGCCCCTTAAAGTATTAAAATAAGCAAACTGATTGATAGTTCAACAGTAATTAATTATTACGTGAAAACCACAGAATATCACGACGAAGCGTTGATTGTTTGAGCGCTCGGTTGGTACCACTGTAAACAGCTGGCCCGCATTAACCACATTGTTGCCTTTCCCTTCCCCCCTCGCTCCCCCTCCCCACGATTCATCGCTGCCTCTCAACTCTCGCAAGCAGCTTTGTCTGACAATGTGATCATGAAACTATCACCAACACATATCCAACTTCAATATCTTCGTTGTGATTCTACGAATGAACATCTATGTTAGTGGTTAGAAGATTCTTCGTTGGATTCAAAATATATTGTAATACTTACAGCCTCAGCAATCCGATGATATATCAATATATTTTGATAAAAGCAATCCTGGTACCTTATTTTCAAGATGTTCATTGGATTCCAAAAGTTGTCACATTAAAATGTTTATTTTAAATAGCGTGAAAAACACAACCACAAACAATTTTATTTTGAAGGATTATAAAAAAACGTCTTCTAATTAGAGACAATTTTGGGAAACCGTTTCATGTTTTTTGTTTGGTAAGTATATTTGAGGCCTGAAGTAGAATTTTTAGCGGTTGATTTGATAATCGATAAGATGTTTGATAGTTTTCTAAGGTGATTAAGTAAAAGTTTTAATACAACGTAAAAAAGATTCTATAAAAAACTTAAGTATTTACAGCATTTATGTCAGTAAGGTCATTGTTATGTACATACATTTTGCAACACTTGTTTAATTTATTTAAGCTGTTTTCTGTATACTTCCTGAATAGAGAAAAGTCATTATCATAGGTCTCATAGTAAGCTGTAAGCCCTAGATCTTGACAAATTTTTATTTTGAAGTCCCCAGACACCTAAAATACAATTCATGCAACAATAAATATTAGACAGTTATTTCAAGACAAATACCACAAACTGAAGACAGTTTCTTATTCTTTCCCACAAAAATATACGTGTAAACCTAAGAAGAGATATTTTTATTATTAAAATGTATTTCGTCTTTTTTAATGCTGAATTTATAATGCATGCAAAAATCCAATACTTAATCCATTAGGAACATAAAGCTAGTGAGGAGATAAAGTGCCTTTGCAGAGGGGCCCAGATGTAGCCAAACAGTGATATTCAGTAAAACAAATGTCGTCAACAAATAGCTGCCAAGCTCACAGCAGGGCTACATTTCATACAAAAGCGACTTCAATGTTTCAACAAAGTTTACATTTCAACTTATCCTTTTAATAATGAGTTGTATTTGGATTATATGAGTGCAAGATTTGACTCAATGCACAGTCCATGAATTAAAACTTCAAAAATTGAAAAAATATGAAAGTGATAATTTGTTGAGACGTACAGTTTTAACCAATCTATATATATAATTCCGTAAGTCAAATTTTTGTAAAGAAATTGTGAGTGACTGGATGGCCGTAGAAGGATGGGAGGGGTCTTATTTTAAAGGTCTTGACGTGAATTTTGAGGGAAAACTATTCATTTTTCTTATTTTTTTACCATAAATTCGCAACAGAATAAAACTTTTCCCATTAAAACAACATGGGGTTTAATTTGTTTACATCTTTTGAAATTAAAACAGCTGTGCCACAGAGTTGTATCTATATTATTAATTCTGTAAGCGATTTTTTTCAATCAAAATTGTGAGAGTTTGACAGCTCGCAGGATGATGGGAGAGGGCTCAAATTAAAGGTCTTGGTCCCAGGGGGTCGGGAAAAATATCAGATTATGTCCAAATATACCAGAAAATGAGAAATAACGAAAAATATCTTCAATTTAAAATGCATTGGGATTGAAAAGATTGAAAAACGTCTGCTTTGTTTGCATTAAACATGTGGTGCTAATGCTTGATTCAAAGCCATATGGTAGATGTTGACATGTGAGATTTGTTTCAAAATGCAGCTAACTATGCACGTTCAATGTACTATAACAAAAATATTTTAAACTTAAGATTTTACAATTTTATATTAACTAAGGGTTTGAGTTTTTTCATAATTTAAAATTATAAAAAGTTAAGTACGTTTGTTTAGTTTATGTTATAACGATGCAGATTTAATACCAAGTGATTTATATAATATATAATTACGTAAGGAAAAGTTTTGCGCCGAAATTGTGGGCGTTTGGAAGGTCGCAGGATGATGGGAGGGGGCTAAAATTGAAGGTCCCCATCCCAGGGACTCGGGGAAAATACTGAAATTGCTTTAAGCTTGCCATAAAATGAGAAATAACGTAAAATAGCCGTCATTTAAAAACATTGGGATTTAAAAGGTCTGCTTTGTTTACTTGAAACCAAATGCTAGATATAATCATAATTTTGTGGACCTAAAAGCCTATTTTCTAAAAAGCTATTTTGTACTATAGTAAAGAAGGATTTTGCTTAGGGGCTATTAGCCCCTTCAAGCCTCTAGTCAAAATATATATCAGTTTAAAAATTACAATGATGAATCTAATTTAAAGTAGGCTATACGTCCATTACTTTAAAACCACGTGTACTAGAAAACAAAATGAAGGACATGAAAATAAATAAAACAATACGACAGCGAATCGAATGTGAATGAAGATTTGACACATGGTTTTAAATAAGTTTCTATTATATCAAGTACTTTAAAGGTGCTTCTGAAAAATAATTATGGTTGACCTCTAGCCACATTAAATTATTTTTCATCACTCTCTATACGAAAATAGCCCGTTACCGTACAGCTGAGATCTACGAAAATCCTCGGTTCCCTTACATCAAAACAAATCATGATCAGCTAATTTTCCGGTACCCAAACAAACTTTTTCCGTACCCAAACAAAATTTTGCCGTACCCACACAAAACGAAGTTCTTATTTTGACAGTTCATCCAGCTGACTCTAAACTAAAATAGTCAGTTCAGCCGTATTGTGTTTGCTTGTAGAAAAATGAGTAAATTATGGAATGTTGGATGATTTTTTACAAGTCTGGTTACTTATTTCTGTAATAACAAATAGTTTAACATAGTTTTTTTTGTATTTTTTTCATTTACTAGTTTTTTTTTCAATCCGGACATAAGTTTATTTTCAGTTGCAGCCGATAGCTCTATTGTGCTCGCATACACGTCTGTGTTTTTTAGGGACGACGGAAATGAATGTTTTTGCAGTGGTCTGGCCCTGATGAAATGCAGTTGTTATGGTTTTGATCAATTGTCAACGGGTAAAACTACTGCTCAATGGGACCAGCTGTTTAAAGTAATTATTTTGGTTTTATGTAGAATATTATACGTAAAATACAAAAAAATATTATTATGCGTCCTTGTGTGAAAGTATATAAAATTTCTGACGTATGCAGTGTTTATTTGGAATAAAATTGAACGTTATCAGATTGAAAATCATGGGAAGAAAAACAAAGATTATCGTCAAACTAATCTTGAACCTGATAAAAATGAAAACATTTCAATTTTTTCAGTTAAACTAATTTATATTACAAACGTAATAATTTTGATTTCTAGTTCTTTAATAATGTATTAATGTACCCCATGAAATAGCACCATAGATGTTATAAGCTTTATTTGATTTTAAATAAAGTGCTACGGTGTAAAACAATGATCAAAATTAAGCCCTGTAGGAAATGTTTCAAAAGGGAATGTGGTTACTATTTCTTCCTGATGGTAAAATGTAATATCAAAAACATTCATTAGTTTCAACACTAATAACCTAACCAAACTGTGGAAAGAAGCTATGATGAAGTCCAGGTACCTTCGACTTATCCTTAATATAATAAACTGTTACTAACTTTATGAGTTTGTTTTCATTTTATGACAGATGACTATAAAAGATTTAGAAAGATAAGAAGATAAGGTTTCGAAATAAATTTTAAAAATAATGAAATAATTCCCAGGAGTTAATGATGAATACCATTTATGATTTATTGAATTCAATACCCGGAATAAAATAATTTTAGATATGTTTTAACACAGTTTACTCAAAATTTTTAAATATTTTAAATACAACGAATTTTAATCAGACACACCCACACCTTGTGGTATGATTTCCAATGAACGAAAATAAAATCAATATTTCGATTACTGCTATTATAAACCTAAACACTCGTGTGCACGGGTTATAGTCATAGGAAAAAGCGGCGTTGATAAAAGTTTTGCTTATTCACAGGAAGGTCGAACGCTGTGATGATTATTTTGCTCTCTTTGTCTGCAGTTTAATCTGTCCCTCCCATTACAGCTGTGCTACTTTTAAATGTGTTTCGAAGAGTGTTTTATATGTCAACGATTTCCATACATCCTGACGTTAAACATATTTTCTCTCGTTTTTTACAATCAAGTGGGGATCAGCTGCTGCTGCTCTCTGACGGGTTTCTTGTGTACGCTTTAGTAAAAAACATTGGGAGAACGTTTCCTTTGAATTTCTCGCGTGTAAATTTTGGGGTTTTCGCTAGTAATAATTATGAAACCTTTTTCAAAATAATTAATGAATCGTTAACCAAACAGCACATAATGCACCTTTTTCGGGAAATATATATGTCACCTATTATTTAATTGCTAGTTTCTTTTGTATTTGAAATTATCTTCATTTGCATCCCACTGTTTAATAAATGCAATTTTCCACCAATGACAATTAAATGACAAGTTTTTCAATTTTTAAAATAAACTTAAAAAACAGTTCAGAGGATTTATTTCAAAATTTAATGCCTTCTTTTTGGTGCACTATTAAATTTTGTAAAAAATTTAAAAATGATCAATGGAAGCGTTTCTTAGCTATCGCGTTACGGTCATGCACACACACATACATACATACACATACCGAGTAAGAACAATCTAAATACGTACAAAGAATCTTTAACTCCGCTGATACATAGATCATCACTTTAATTCGTTCGTTCATAAATCAATAAAACTAAATTCATAAAACAAAACATAAAATAAAGGCGTTTAGAATATGCACTTAAATTTGCATATACCCAACCATTACTTTACATTAGCACAGTCACGGGTGGGACAAAGCTCAATGGGCGTCACTACCGAGGTTTAGTTCCGTAATAAATCTGGAGAGGCTGTAAAGGTGTCATTTCACTGCCGCTATACCGTTTATCTTCAGCATTACTACTCTGCGATATTCTTAAATAGTGTTATAACTTGCCATTTTGGGATGGAATAGTGATTTTCTTTAAAAGTCTAGTAACAGTCTGTGCATTTTGTAGGGATTTAAGTTATATTTTAACACTGATGGAATGTGTATATTTCGACAGTTTGATCAGGGCGATCTGCGCAAATTAAAGTACTATGTACATTTTTATATTCGAAATATACATTTAAGTTTATATATATATACTTTTTTGGCAAGTAAAAAACCCAACGAGAAGTAAAAAAAAACGGTTGAATGAATGTTGATGCACAAAATAAATGTTTTGGTAAATACAGGGTGTTTTTTTTTAAACGCAACCCATTTTTAAGATTGAATAATGCATATATAAATATGAAATGAGTATTGTTTTATTGATCTTTACATTCTATACAACCTATTACTTTAGTTTGATCACATTTAGTTTACATTACGTGCTCAAACAGTCCGCCATTGGCATTTATACAAAGTTATGTCCTTTCCATCAAATTCCCAAACACGTGTTGCAAGGTATTGTTTTTTGAATTTCTTGCATTAAATAAGTTGTTTGTTTTGAGGTGCTGAATATCCTGTGAATTGTTTTAGTAGGCCTTTTTATGTATCCCCAAATAAAATAATATATTAGGGTCAAATCCGGGATCTTGGAGGAAATAATCCTTCACCGATAAAATCAAGTTTTGGGTTGCGTTTTTAATGTGTATGTCCTTAAGCACGATAACTCACGTAAAAGTGGTGCGATCTGAATGATATTTGCCACAGACATGTAAAGTAGTATTACTCTACGAAATAAATTCACAAGATATTTTAGCACCTCAAAACAAACAACAAATTTAATGCAAGAAATTCAAAGCGGTACCTTGCAACACGCGTTTGGGAATTTGATGGAAAGAACATAACTTTGTATGAATGCCAATGGTGGACTGTTTGAGCACGTAGTGTGAACTAAATGTGATTAAACTTAAATAATAGGTTGTTTAAAATGTAAAGATCAATAAAACAATACTCATTACATGTTTATATACGTATTATTCAATCTTAAAAATGGGTTGCGTTTAAAAAAAAAACACCCTGTATGTCCATTTTCATATTTTATGAATACAATTTTAATCTTAGTTACCGAAGAAGCCTTTATGAGTTTTGCGCTGCTTGGTGAATAAATCGTTCATTTATAACGTATAATTACGTTGATATGTATTTGAGACTCTGATTGAAAGAATGAGAACCTTCTCTATTAAGATGGCTTGAATAGCAGTGCTTTATCTGATTTTTTAAAGTTAAAAGTCAAACTTAATTTATTTATTTTTATCAAAGTTGTAACTTGTTATGATAACTAAAATTAAGGAATAAGGAATATTAACCGTAGTGTAAGGTGGATCAGGTACAGAGATTTTTATAGTGTCCCCATAACAAGATACTACATTACACAACACACCTAAGAAAGAATAAATGAAGGTGGTGCAGATGAAAAATATGCTCGATAATGGAAGAATTCTTCAGCTGAAGGGGGTTATCAGTTTGGTTTAAAAATGGGATCCATTGTTTCAACCTTCATTTACCTTTTGAAATGTCCTCTTTATGCAGATATCAAGGAGGATGTCACGCTGATTTGAAGTCCAAGTAAAATATATAACCAAAGTGATTTAGCAAGGCAAATGTAGCAGTTCCCTATTCATGCCACATTTGTTCTTTTTATAATGTCCAGTTAGTTATTTTTCCACTTCACAATAATCTCATCTTTCCATCATGAAATTTACTGGTTTCAAACCTTGATATCTATCGAACTCGTGTCCTGCGTTGCATAAAGTCATACAGCTAAACGTAATACTTGTAATCAACTCACCAATGAGAAAACTAGGAATTCTTCGTATTTTCATCGGCACTTACCTGTAATAAAAACAAGCAATTACATATAACAGAATACAGTAAAATTATTGTAAAAGAAAACGTAACTTTCAAACAGCAAACGATTATATCCTCCACAGAAACGGTTCTTGTACAATGTTATTATACGGATACTGCAAAAGTTACCTCATACACATCTGGATGTCATGGAAATGTAACTATACACTCAAACCCACATCCGCTTTGCAGTCGGAAGTGGGTCATGCTCTCAACAATGTCAACTATTGTTGTTCAAAGATTTCTAAATAAGCAAATATTTTAATAAGACACCGAATTTTTCATCTTTATATAGCCGTATTTCAATGCGAATTTAGATTGAGTTTGAGCAATGATCAGTTGCAGGAGTGAAGAGAAATTTTAAGGATTTTTCTTAAATAAACAAAGCAAATTTTAAGCTAACAAACTAATTAAGAATACAGTTTCTAAGGTATCTTTTGACAACTACTCCTCTGGAAAAACTAGAAGCAGGTGTTTTTAAAAGTAACTTTAGTTGAATGTCTCCCAACACTCATTTGGAAAACGATGACGAACATTTGGCGCAATTCATGTCAGTTTTGCCTGGGATCAACAATACCGAGATATTCGCATTCTGTCTCGAATTCGCAATCTTTTGTTAGTGAAGCTTCATTTGTCTCTTTTAAATTAAAACCTTCTGCATTAAAATGTGTTGGCTATTAATTTTTTCTTGTTTAGTCAACAATTAATTTCAACGAAAAAAATTAGCTATTATTACTTATATGAATTAATTTGAACTGAAGCTAACAACTTTCATTTAATAGGTTTTCTATCTTTATATGATATGCAATAAAAACGCTATCTCTTCGCTGATTGTTTATATTTTCCAAACTCCCAGTTCGATGTGGTATACTGAATTCGATTTTTGACATCTGATTGGAAACTAAACCTCGCGTAACAATCATGCTTCTTCATGTCGAACGAAAGTTTATTCCAATTACTGCAAAGCACTGCAACAGATAAATTAATTGTCAATTAAGGTTAATTTTAAACCTCAATCTAGCGTTTTACTGTCTTCTATTTTTTCCTCAATATATTTCAAAAGCGATGTTGAAACTTAAACTAAGGTATAGAAGCAATAACGCTGTAAATCCATTTTCTGCAGTCACATCGCATCACAATAAAACTAATGCGTCCATCTTTGCTCCTATGGCAGCAAGACGTCATTCTTCGTTAGATGATATTCTGGAGAATGATTTTTTTTCTTTTTGTACATTAGTTATTTTATATCTTGTTTATTTTTTGTGGAGTATGGTTTAATAGTACTTTACTCGTAAAAACGCGTGAACTTTCACTATAACATTAAAAGTATAGTAGGTTTCATTTGGACTATTTAATTTAAAAAGTGGAATGCTGTAATTCTTGAAACCACAGCAATAATTAATTTTGTACTTCTAATCTTGCCCTTATTCTGTGTTTAATGGATAGACAGTGTTGATTTAGACGTGACTCTAATATTCCTTATGAGTTATAATGATTAGAAGGGTAGGGGTGTTTGGAGGATATATGGGGATCAAGCGTGAATTTAAGAGGATTATTCATGGTCTGCCTTCAGGATTGAAATTAATTTATTTAAGAGGATGATACAAATCTATACAAATACTTCTTTAATAAGAGTATCAGATTTAAAACTTGTCTTAACTTAGCAATTAAAACTGATG
This sequence comes from Flexamia atlantica, assembly GCA_035578135.1. Lineage (NCBI taxonomy): Eukaryota > Metazoa > Arthropoda > Insecta > Hemiptera > Cicadellidae > Flexamia > Flexamia atlantica. The sequence goes on from JAQJVK010000011.1 coordinate 14,399,012, forward strand.
GCATTATTATTTAGGGATGGTAAATATCAAACAAATATTCAACCATGATTTTAAAAAGAGTTCTTTAGTCTTAAATAATTGAAAAAAACACAAATTTCCACTTTGCACCTGTCGTTTCTATACAATTAGACGTATAATTTTATAATTGGTGCCAAATCTTAAGGCCCAATCCGCCCGTAAGACTTAATGTTAATTTTAGCATTGGGCTTATGGACGACGTGGGCCTTGAGATTTGGCACCGATATAAAAGGTTCGCCCTTGTTTATAAACTAAATCGATTATAAATAGAGTAGCAGCATACAGTATTTATTTTTAAATTAAAATGCACTTTAAGTAGCTCAAAGAGTTTGGCAGGTAGTGTTTATATCTGATGTCTCATATTGCAGGTTTGTATGTCTGATGGTTATTTGGGTTGAGTGATATCGTCTTCAGTGATCTACGAATGTCACACGACGCTTCGGCTGATCCAACAAACTTTAAATTGTGTATTATAAATAGAGCGAATTTAATTACTGATTCACTTTGAAACAATCACAATATTGTAGATCTATCGTATATGGTTTACATTCTATATATTTTGGTTTTAAAAATACATATTTAATGTTTGTCCGAGATTTGTTTTTCTTTTAATTTTATTTCAACCGATATTGAATAGTTATCTCTAAATCTTCATTCAGCCTCACTGTACATTGTACAAAGTATAAAGCATAAATTACCTAGTAAATGGTTGAGGTGCCATAATTCTCAATACATACTTCTAAAAGTAATGAGAATAGTGCACCTAATTTTCCATTAAAAAATTATAACTTGTATTTTAAAGTATCCTTGAAAGAAATTAGTAAGTAATATAACTGACGATTATTTTACTAAACTATTGAGGCACAAATAAATGATTATGATAAAGGTGGGAGTTACTTTAAAAAAGTTCACGAAGTATAAGCACACCAATACCAAACATTCTATACATTTTAATGCAAAGACTGTCCTCTTATGAAACTTCATCACACCGCTGATCTCTCCACGTCTCTAAACTTAGGAAAAGCTATTTAAATATCCATCGCATTTTTATGAAATACATCAGCGCATATGTTTTAACTATCGTATTTTAGAAAAGAGTGTTTATTACAGAATATTTTGTAAGCAAGTGACAATTTCATTTCTCTCAGTTCCATTTACATAACTAAAACACCTCTATGAAAATAACATCAACATCTAGGAAACCTGCAGGACATAGACTGAGGATGTGAATATTCCTATGTGTTACTCCAGATAATTTCCATGGACTAAACACGTGCAAACCCCTTCTAACTACCGAATATAAGGTAAATTAGTTGAGTAGTTTCGGAGTGATGAAGTAAAAAACAAACCTCCAGACGTTTTAAGCTAGTTAGAGTTAAAATTAGGAACACTAAATGCTTGAACAATTGATATATTTTTTTACAACCGTATAGTCAATGCTCAAAAAACGATTTTACTTTGAGACATCCGTTGATACGTTTAGGCAATTTATAAAAATAATTTAAAATCATACAAAAGTATTCAAACACAATATCTGTTAACAATTGGTCCAATAAATAGTTTTGATTGCATTTCTGAATAATTTTGATAAGTAATCATCCCCACATCCCATCGCATATTCATTCACCGTCAGCAAAGATCAAGTGAAGTGTTGTAGCATAAAGTCAGTGTAGTGTCGGTGGAGGGTTTAAATAGTTGACGATACCGACCTACTATGTGGGTGGGCGGGGGGTGAGAGGGGGAGAGAGGAAGGGGGAAGGGAGAAGGGGTTAGTTCGATATTGCAACGCTCCGCAATGCGCCACCTGGTATAGAAACGACCGTAACTAACCTAACTATACTTCCTTTGGTGATTTGCCTCTTACCCCCCTTCCATCCCTTAGCTCACCGCTTATTAATAATTACTTACCACTCTAAACTTGCCTAAATAGAATAAATATTCGGTTGAATGGATATTTTGTCTAACTTTCCTTTTACTCTTCTTTTATTTTGAGTGGAGTTTTTTGTTAAAATTCCTCTACTTTATTCCTACTACTTTATTAGGACCTTATTTATTGTGGTATGCGAATTAATGGCCTTTTATTTAATAAACCATTAAGTAACATTACCGTACTAAGTTCACTTCGTAACCATCACTTTCAAACTTATTATTCAGGCAATAAAGGTCTCACATAAAAATGCGATATAAAACCTTTTGGAAAATATCCATAGCATTCATTCATAGTAACCGTTAAGTGCTAAGCTCTTAAATTGAAACATATATTAATCATTTATCTTCTAAAATTAATTCTTAGAGGTCTTTATTATTTGGACATGTAATAATCTTTAATATTACAATTATTAAGGTTGTTTATATATACACAATCTCCTTACATAACTCCTATGTATAACTTAACTGTCCTTAATCTTTTAATGATCTCTAACCTAAAAATTACTTTATTTTTTATTTATATTTTCAGAAAACAATCTTTACACTAACCACGATACTTTTTTTGCTATTTAATGACTTACTTAAGTCAGGGAAATATTTCGCTAATTAAGAATATTTTCATAAAATATTTTATGAAAATAATATATTTTATAAAATTCAGTTATATTTTATAAAATAAAATATGGAAATATTTTCATAATTCAAGAATCTGTACCCAATCAATTCAAATAAAATTCAAGGTAAGTACCCAATCAGAGTTTCCCCCCAATGATTTCCTGCTAAGAACTATCTTTCATGTTATTTTTCTTTAAAAAATGCATTTGATGAAATTTTAACGAAATACTTGAAAAAATACTGTTATTATAAAAAAATAACTAAATAATTGGATTTTCCATTAAAAAATATTTGACATACACATTTAAATTACTCGTTTTATTTCAACTTTATTGATCTGATATACTAGGAATTTTATCTTAATATTTATTAATTTTAATTTAATTTTATTTAAAGAATTATATCGGGTGTCCCGAAATTCTGTAGGCATACCAGTATTTTTGGGTGTTGTGCCTGGAACATAATCATGTCAATATATTATATTTGAATTTCAGAAATGTCAAAACTTACTCGTGTAGCCGCCATTTTGTTTTTTCATAAGATAAATTTTACTTGAAGAACGAATTGTAACGTAATGAAGCTTTGTATGTAAGTTATGACCTAAAGACCTAATAAGAGAGGGGAAATATTTTTGCGATGCTTATTTAACAAATTTTATATAAAATGGCGGCTGCTTAAAAATTTCAAACGTAAATATTTCAGTAGAAACTAATGATAAAAACCTATTGCTCTGTTTTTTGTTAATTTTTTAATTCAACCACCCATCCAGTGATACCAATACAAAGAAACTCATAAACAAGGGAAAAGCTTATCTTTAGGAAAATGAGTTTGTTTCAATATCAGTTGTTATTACTGTATGTGAAACCACTGCTGGTGAGCCGCTTCACTCAGCTTGGTTAAGTTTGTTTGCACTCATCAGCTGATTGAAAGATAAGTCAGATGTTCCACGTTTATTTACTGTAATCAGCTGACTGATTACAGCTGAACTGATTGTTATTTCTCGGATTAACCTTAAAAAAGCTTAAAAAATAAGACATTACAATTTTTTTTACTTAAGATATGACTAAAGATACAGTGAATTAAAGTGGCTAAAACCAAGTGAAAATAAAATGTGTAATAATCTATGGCCGTAACAATTTCATTTGCATAAAAACATTAAAACTCATATGTGAATGAAATTAATCATGTCGTGGATTATTACACATTTTCATTGTGCTTGATTTTAATCACTTAATTGCTTTAAGTTTTAATCACTTAATTCTTTAATCATATTTCATGTAAATAAATAAATTTGCTAATTTTCTGATTTTGAAGCATTTTAGGATTTTAATGTTTTATACAAGCCCTCATCTATTATACTAATTTGCTAAGGAATTTCTTGTGTACAGCAAAACTCCTTTATTTACGAACCGATTTTGATGATTGAGGTGTCAAATTAAAGGGAATTTTCTGTAGAGGTTATGGAATAATTTTTGTAATCCTAAGTTCAATGTGCTTTGCCCCACTGGACTTTAAAGTTCCCATGTATTTTAAATGGAATTATATTTTACCAAACATATGGTTTATATAAACTCTTTTTATTTTAATTAACAGCTGTCTTGAGAAAAAACTTAATGTCTACCTTCTGTCACTTTGATATTTATTTACATTTTTTGGTTATTTTTTTAGTTTACAACAACTACTTTGTGAAAGCATTCATATCTTGGTGGATTATTAATATTGAAATATTGAAATAAAACTTAAATCTGTTGTAGAAAATAAATCTGTTGAAGAGAATCACTCACATAAAATAATTTTTAAAAGTGGGTGTAAAAAACGTAATAAAGTAAACCAATAAATTTCATTTCACCAATATCAAACAAATATATTCTCTTCAAACTGTCTGTCTAAAAGAAATTCCTGCTCAGTTCTTTAAAGACGGAGACAAACGAATAAGGAGTTCTATTTAAAAAAGTGTTCCAACTTCCAAGTGGTACTTCAAGAAGGGTTTTACACTCCAACAAGAAATATGAAGGATTAGGAATAAGGAGGATAGCTTGGGAGATATGATTACTGGTTCGCTTAAAAAGGAAATATACCTTAGGATAGAAGTAATTAGTTATCCATAAACAATTATTCAAGATTTGAAGGAGACAGAGTTTTAACTATGGGCCTCCCAGCCACAAAAAGAGAAAACAATATTTTTATGTACAAGAAAGTCCTAAATGTCAAGTGTTGAAGAAGTATGGACTAAATCCAGGGAATGGCGGGATTGCATGAAGACGGCCTGTAAAGGTGAAGGTTGCCAGAGGGCCTAATAAAATTGTTGCAGACATTAGAATGCGTATGTGAACAAATTAAAGAACGAAAACTGTGAACCATATGAAGAGGAGAAGTATGCATTTAGGATATTGGGAGTTCGAGGAAAAGTTGATGATAAAGCGAAAATCAAAAGGAACAAATAAAGGCTTAATACGAGTAGTTAATCTCACATTCAGGTTCGAGACCACTTCTATACAGCCCGAAGAAATTCACACATGGAAAATCTATAAACACAGCACCTATGCTGTACCTCAGTGGAGAGGAAATATTGATTATTATACTTCTAGAAATCATCAGAAAAAATATGAAAATTAAAGAGAAAACCAGACTAAAATCATAATAACGCTAAGCTAACATAAACTTATAAGAATTAAACTAATAATGATATCCAATATTTAGCAAACTATATAATATATGCCTGCTCAAAGTTGACAAAAGTTTCTCTCATCATTTAAATAGTTAATTTTATTAACTGGGAACGACTAGTTTAATCAAAGAAATAATAAGGTTCGTTATTGATCGAACTAGTCAGCTGATAAGTGTAAATAAACTTAAAACAGCTGATTAATGTTTCAATCAACTGATCAGTGCAAATAAACTTAGCACAGCTGATTTATGTGGCTCACTAGCAGTGGTTTTACATAACAGCTAATGATTACACAATCTCATTTTTCTAAAAATAAGTTTCCTCCATTATTTATGAACCTATTTTCATAATTTTGGTATAATTGTATGAGTAATTTAACTCTCCGCAAAACACATAGCTCGTGTGGTTAGCGTAAAAATCTGCACTTTTTGATAAAGCTTAGGCACTAGATGTATGTATAGAAGATACCAGTAGAATTGCGAGCCCGGAAAACCAACCTTAAATTAGTGTAGAGCACCCCAAAATCCGCCATTAAAAGATAAAAACCATGAAATCGCTCTATAACTCAAGTAAAAGTATTCTGATCTTGATAAAGCTATTTTTGTTTAAAAATTAAAAAAAACGTTTATATTTGATATTTTGTTCTAAAAATAATAGTTTTCAATGAATATTAAAAAAAATGCCATTTAATTTCGTGAGCAGGTTAAATTCCTATATAAAATGCGTCTTGAAGGACTCAGGAAGTTTTTAGCTAAAAATGCATAAAAACTAAGGAAAACTATTTCAGTTAAAGGAAATCCTCTCGAAACCCAAAAGAAATCAAAGACTGTTGACCATTAATCTTTGTTAGATTGGAAGTATAAGTTTAAAGTTCATACGAGATTGTATTTTAACATATACTTAGTCTTAATAAATACAACCACTTTGAATCATTCTTTATTGTGATCGCTTCAAGACAACAAATGCATTTTATTATAAATTGAAGGCTACTATAAGTAGGGTTCATTAATATTTTATATGCTATATGTTTGGGGATGGCGAACACAGATGTTATATTTCAAGGAAAGTGTAAAATATGACCATTTTTAGTTTAAAATATTGAAGAACTAGAACCTTCAGCATTATGCTGCCTAATGTTTTACCAACCTTCCAATTCATATGTTTATTTACTATAAAAACGATGCGTATTTTTATTTACTTGATCAAAATAATGGTCAATATCATGACGTAACATGACTTTTAAAAGTGGAAAATAAACTTAATTTATTTTTTATCTTACTTTTAAAGTTTTTGCACCTACATTGAAAATGTAAAGCCTTTTTAGATATAAAATTAAAGCACTGGTTATAACTAGAGGGCTTAAATACAAAGTTTTCAATTTCTCCTCAGGGCTTACTACGTTATTAGTTACGTAACCATAAATGTGATGATATGGTACATTTTAAGTACGACCCCAGGCTGCACTATGAATAACCTCAATCTTGACGATTAGCCTAAAAACTGATAAGCTACAAAATACTCTTATTTTCGAATATTAGGTGGCAATCTAAACCAAGCCAATCGTTCCACAAACAACTTTCATATTAATTTATGATTTTATTTTTGATAAAACCATAAGTAATCTATTGAAAATAAAAACTAGTTTTTAATTTATAAGACACCATATACTTTTAATAAAGCCTTTTCATAAACACCACCTTTAATACTAGAATATTAACGGTGTGTAATTTAATAGAATAATCATGAAATGAATAAATTTAATCAATTGCGCAAGAATTGCTTAGAAAGCGTGTGGCTTATGTAAATACATGGAAGGAGGTCAGGGGTGGAGTAGTGCTGTTTTCTTGCATTTGCATTTCACCATAGTCTAAGATCGAGCTAATGAGGACAAGGTCTTGGAAGATGAACCAGAACCATTGACGAATGAAGATTTAAATCGGTCGCTTTATCTAAAGCCATAAATAATCGCTTAATCAATCGACATTTGTATATTCATAGATTAAAAGGAAGCCACGTAAAGCTTCTCACAATTTAAGTTAATTGAGGCAGAAAGGAAAATATAAGGCGGAAATTCTATATTTTAAAGTTATGTATCATATGCATTAATTGTACCGTATTGTCATATTTTTTAAGTATTAAAATGTAATACAACAAACCAAACCCTATTTCAAATCTGATTCGTAGATAACTTGTACATTTACGCTTGTATATAACATGTATTAATTATAATGATGATTTTGTAATATATTTCCGTGGTCTGACGGGAAGAAGATGTGGTTGAAATTTTACCTAGTTTCTTTTCTGTTTTGTTCGGCTGAGTCTTGTCTATAATAAAAGTAAGAATAGCAATTTATTTTTTGTGATTGTTTGATTTGATGGTCACTTTACGGTCAGGGATATCAATTCCTCAGTTGAACTAACCCAGTGTTTTAGGTATAATATTAGTATGGAAATTAGAAAAATAAACGAAACATTTGGAATAAATGTAGGCCAACAACAATAATTTTTTAATTTAACTAACTATTCTTATTTAATTTTTATGGAAAAGATTCCACAATTTGAACAGTTTTTTACTTGTAAACACCGAGGCGTCACCACGTTCCTCACGAGGTATATTAATAGTGCTGAAAACTCAAACAATCACTAGGTATGTCTATAATATTTTTAATACGCCGTAACAATTAATTATTTTTATTGAATATTTAAAGAGGCAGAGGGAATGAAAGTCAACACGGGAATTTTGTGATAATAAGGGAAAATAGGCGTATTTTAATATGAGCAGTATAATTAAAGTTTCTTAGCAAATAGCGTGTATTAAAAGTTCTCCGCTCTTGCGTGTATTAACAAATGTTATTAAGGCCCTTATTTTAGTTGATTCCAGTATGTATTTGTCAAAACGATTTTTACGTCATTCCCACTTCGTTTGGTACTCGTCATAAAATTCATTGATATACAAAAAGGTAGGATGTAAAAAACATATTTTGGGTACCTAGCAATCAATTCTGAATCCATCCCAAATTAACAACATGGGCAGTCTAAGGTAACAAGTATAAAACATCATAATGTTTTCTCAGACTGTGATGAGAAAGTTGATATTGTTTACAAAATTACATATGATAAAAATGACAGTTATTTTGAAAATATTTTAATGTAAACGTGTTTGTTTTTAGATAGTGATATTAAGATAATATATATATAAACTAGGGCTTGGGTCTTACTATGAGACCTACGGTAATAGCTTCTTCCCTATAGGGGAAATTCGCTAAAACTATTTTCTTGATTTGTAGAATTTTTGCTATTGATATAATTTTTATTTCTTCTTCTTAAAATAAAGGATCGTGCATAGTTTAGAAGCTGACAGGTGTTTTTTATCAATTGCCATGCATGCAGCTAATTTTGTATTTATTTTCTGCTAGTCTGTTTCGTGGTAAACTACACTTGCTGCAGCTATAGTTAAGCTGAAGATGGATTCAGAATTGTTAGGTACCTGGAATACACTTTTTTATATTCAGTTAAAATAATATGAAAAATTCTTATAATGAGTACCAATAAAGATGAGAATAATATCTTGTATTAATATTTTTTCACTGACGTACTCTTAAATGCGGTTATCGCATGAGTAAAAATCTATGAATATTTGTAAGGCTTCTATAATCTAAATTATCTATACAATTTTATTTTGCAAACGATAACAGGTTCATTATTTGTGTTCCAAACATTTGATAACATTTGATATTGCTAATCGTAAGGCTACCGTTATTGGGAAATGAAATGAACACTTAAATCAGCATCTTAGAATATTTGGATGAATACCTCAAAGTACTTCCGATCATTAGATAAACTCTTAATGTAAACAACAGTTTTGACCTAAAAATTACTTTTACTTGTTTGTTTATGCATTTGCCATAGGTAAAACAAAGGAAAAAGTTTCCATTTAGCTAAAACGAAAAAATACTAACATCAGCCACAGGATATAATTTTTTTTGTATAATCAAAATAATCCTTTCTCTACGATAAAGGAAAATAACTGGAACAAAGAGAAGCAATTTGGAGTGAAGCACAGCTGTCTGGAGTGATTAGAATGTTCCTGTCTTCGAAGCATTAAACATATTGAAAAAGTATTGAACTTTATTAACTTTTGCAATGATGATGTAAATACAAATATTTTTAAAATATAACTATACTTACTCTAAGAGAAGCCTTACTATATAAAGTATATAGACCTTAAGCTATAGAGCTTAAGTATATAACAGAACATTTATTTTCAAGTTTATTATTTTATCATTTCACAAAAAAAGAAAAAAAACGGTTTTCTAATAACTGTTTGTCTTTTTCCATGAGTTTAACATTTAAGAAACCCAAGAGGAATAATCTGCATAAAACGTTACCGACCAAAAAATCAATAGAAGATTCCTGTGCGGTCGGTGGCGACATCTGTGGAGAGAATCGCGAACTACGTCCACCGACCAATCCAATACACTGCAAATTGGGTTTGCAATGCAATTAACATGCTTTCGTTTCGTGGCATTTTATTTATTTAGAAAAATAAATACAATTTACACTTCTTATAAAAATATTTTTTATTTATCTTTGACTTAAATTAATAAGTTTCACCAAATTCAGTTTGATTTTTCATTTTTAAATAGATCGCACAAAAACTTATCAAGTTTATTGTTTAATTTATATTGGCTTTTATTAAGCTTTCAACGAGTCTTCAAACGGTTCAAATTAAAAATCATCATTATATTCTTGGTCCTGTATTAATAATATTGCAAAACTACTATTCCAAGAAGTTAGAATATAAAATTTACTATTACTCTTTAACACGATTATACACACCATTTTAAAGGGTAAGACTTTTATTTCTAGTACCTAATGGACCGAGCCTTGATCAGTTGTATTTCATTTTTACCAGTTCATTCCATTATTGTTAAAAAAAATCAGAATCACTATCTTTATACACATAGTTTTAAATATGCGATGCAATCTTCTATCAACTCGTTGAACCAGCAACGCTGCTGACAGATGGCTCAGTTTTTAAACAGCTGTTATGGTTACGGATACTTTGTTTATATTTTAGTTACTTATGCTGTTAGTATAATGGCCACTCATAATAAGGCCAGTGTTAAAATTGTACAACTTTTAAATAAATTTTTACGAAATTAGATTTTACTGGTAATAGAACAGGGTTAGAACAGGATTTTAGCAAAAAAAGTAATTTCTAGCATGTGGAGGCAATCCTTGGAGCCGTTTTCGAGATACTTGTGCATTCAAGTAAGCAAACAAATATACGATCAAGCAAACATTGCTTACATAAGAGTGTCGGATTGATTTTTTGCACTTAAATTTCTCTATCGACAGCGCCACATTTACGACTTGAAAATTAATATGAATATTAATATTACTACTGTTTTTCGGTGGCCACATTGGGAAACATACCGGGAGGCCAAACACAGTATGCTGTCAATGATATTGGAGTTTCTAAAACACCTGAGGGTGTAATAAAACTTGGACTTGGACTTGGGGGGGTTGTGTCCCTTTGATGTTGGACGATTACTCAAACTAGGGTTTAGTTAGAGACTATAATAAAGACGAGGCTACATCTTCATAAAAGGTGTTTCAATGTTATCAAAACTTGTGCAGTAATTGTATCAAAACTAATGATTTTCATCCACCTCATTTTATCGTGTATTTTAGGGGAGGGAACTCCACGATAGTTTAATATAATAGAAAATATTTTAATGGTTCAATACACGTTTAACTTTTAGGTCTTATTATAAGAATTTTTACTTTAAAGGTAACAGTTTTGTGTTATTTGATACACAAATTTTGATACGGTTTGTAGAATATAAACAATTAAATATTTGGCACAACGAAAAAACCTTATATCATAAAATTACATTATAATTTTGTGGATCACTCTTCAAAATTTGTTTGATTCTTTCATGTGACTTTTCAGAGTTTAAAATATCTCAAATAGCTCTGGAAATTTAGGAAAAACGACCTAACAAATCCTACATTGATCAGATGTTAAATAAACCTTCCAAAATTAAAGTTTCAAAAGTTCCCGAAAATCCCTGCTGCCATCTTGAAAAAAAAAACATTTCCGGTCAGTACTTTTTATACACGTTTTCCATTAACGTGAAAACAATATTAGATACGAAAAAGTGGAAATTGGCGTTTTTGTTGAGGTCAGGATGTCCAATATATTAAATATAAACCTGTATAACAAATTATAAAAATAACTGCTGATATTATTTGTTACTCGACACCTCAATCTTGAAAATTAGTTCGCAATTAAGAGGTAGGTGAGCCCAAAAAGTAAGTTATTAATGAAGGTGTTTTACATAAGTTTGCTTAAAATCTGTACGAAGTTTCGATTTGGTCTGAATCTGATTGGTTGATTTATTTTTTATTCCTAAAATTTCCGGAGTGAAATAAATATCTTAGACTTCGAGTTCCATTGGCAATATTTCAAAATTTTAATTGTTGTATGTCATACTTTGAAGACAAAGTGGCTGTCTCCTCAAAAATAAGCAAGGGTCCTGTTTCCCATCTTCCTTGAATCAGTAATCCAACCAAACCCATAGAAATGAGACAATCAATTAAAACATCCTTACACCTAATAATTACTAATTGTTTCTATAATAATGCCACTTCCACAGTCGGCGTTTATTTATGTCCTTGGAGACTGAAGAATAACTCAGTAAAAATAACCCGGAAGATTCTATCGTTTTGGAGGGGAGGAAGGTCGAGCAAACTGCTAAACCTGAGGTTCAGAGCCCCAGGACATTATTCCCTCATTAGGAAAAGGAAAAGGAAGTTTATATTTCACAAATGCATTTTTCTGGCGAGATAATTTTCACTCAATAATATCCAATTTTATTCATTTCTGAGAACAAATCTATAAATTCACTACTACAAAACAGATGGTTTGTAGCGTACAGTTTACGAATTCTATTAAAAAACAATTACCTCACCATATATGTTTATTTACTTCAATACTAGGCAATTTGCTTTCCTCAACTGACATTGTTTTTTTTTTATTTACCAGTTGTTTCAGCAGTCCTCAATCCTTAGAGAAGCCTGCACTATAGATATTTATCATAACACTAATTAATATTTTTCCAGAGCAAACACAGCTAAAGTACAAAATTAACTAGTTGCACAACCTTTTTGTTGGTTGAATTGATTGATATTCACGATTGTTTAAAAGCACTGAACATATTAAGGCTCTAACTAAATTATATTCTGACAAAGTCGTTCAGGGAAAACATATTACGCAGACGTCATATTTAGGGAAAATATGATTACAGAATATCTCAGATGTTGCGGAAATAATTTCCCTCCCTAATTATACTGGCTACATAAAATGTTTTCCCTGATCTATTTTGTCAGAATATCATTTAGTTAGTGCATTAATATTTCTAGTGCCCTGCCTAGTGCTGCCACATTTTTACTGTATATGCGTTTAAGTTGTACTTGTCTCCATATGCTGTCCCTGTCAAATACCCAAACTCAAGCATAAAAAATTAAAAAGATATTCTAATTTATTTTTTATAAGGAATTTTCTTACAATTTGAGATGGAACTCTAATATTAGACGTAAATAAACAAGTCTTATGTATGTATTCGTAAAAATTAAATTAATTAATTCAACTAAATGGAGATGGTTATTAATTGTTTAAGTTAATGATATGGGCTTTTGATTATTATTAATCCTGACAGATGAATCAACTAGTCTTTGACAGGAACAAAGCTTTCAACATTATCCATTCTATACTCATCTTTAATTTATTTTCGTCTTAAACCCCCCTTACTGGTGGTCTGCGTCTAATCTAATCCATTTTTATAGTGGAAGTTCAAACATCACTGATTATTATAAAACAATTAAGTTAAATTTAAATAACAAAAGGATTTAGCATAAATCATCAGAAACTCGGGTACGAGAATATAAATAGAGTCTAGAATTTGGATTGGAACCCCTCAAAAAACATTCGACGTTGTACAAGTTCATGATGAATGTAGTTAAATGTAAGGTAAAAACCATTAACTAGGTTGAATATACACCGAAGTGCAGTAAAAGTATACAGATGGTGATTTAAAATGTAGCTATAATGTATTTTTTACAATGGAAAGACTGTACGGCAGGCTCTTTTTGTTAAGAGTGAGGATGTTAAGGAGGCATCATTGTGCTCCTGTGAACTGCCTGGGGGCACTGTTGTGAGTGTCCCTTGTGAAAAAGCCTTGATATAGTTTAACCGATTTCTTCTGCTGTCCTCTAACAGCTGAAAGTATACTTTAAAAGCTGAAAGTGTTCCTTAAACTTGAACCATGAAGAGGTTTAATGAATTGAATCATCTATCTTAAAATCTAAATTAAACTGGTGGATTTTTTAACTAGTTCTTTTAAAGTTACGTTAGGTGTTCAAATTAGATTAAGTAATCAGTATTAAAGACTCGCTTTTATGTAGTTTGAGAGTGAATAGTTTAGTGTAGATCCTTCAAAGATCAGATAACTTTGTAGTCATCTGTGGATTCTCAAAATTAATTAATGAGTCATTAATGGGTAATAGAACTAAAATTGTAGATTCACAGTCAAAATTTTGACCTCTCAATATATATGATTGGCCTTTCTCTTCAGCAAATCTTTTTTCTCCATATGTTAAGCTGTAACCATTTCAAAAATGTAGCAATGAAGAAACAAGCGACTGTTTACATTTGACTAACGACAACTCGCTGTGTTTCTCATTTGCAATGTATTACGCCTCTAATTTAAACACATGTGAGAATGGTGGAGTAACTGTGATTGAAAACGTCCATTTGTCTTGTTACTCAACAACCAGTAAAATAACACTCATTGCAAAACGGATAATTAGATATTTTAAAGTAGATATCAATAATGGTTAAAATATAACAAACACAATAACTTTAAAAAGGCTGTAATTATTAGCTATGGACTATTGAAAACAATTTTATTGCATGATGCCAAAAAATAACTCTGCTTGTCTGAACCAATGGTGTAAAGATGTATATAGTCAACAATTGCTGCATTTTAGCAACTATATCTAAGCATTGCAACAGCTAACAACAATTTAATAGTCTAGCAATAGTATAGCAATTTAATTTAGTAGTACAGTACATAGTGTACACAGAGAAGGAATATGTCATTGATCGACCTTTTTTGTTATTAGAGCCTATTGAAAGATTTTTCGAAGGAGAAATTATGTATTGTACAAAACTATTTGTAAATAAACAATAACGAACACAAAAAACTCGAAAAAATTAAATTAAAATAAACTAAACAGGGTCAATATTGCAAGCAAAATCTATGCAGCTCTATATTGTATTTAAGAGTGATTAATAGAAAGTAAATTCATACATTTTTCATAAAACTAGCCTACTTAAAAAAATTAACAAAAAAAAATTTATATGGTTTTAGACTACTCTGCTGTAAGCGTCACGAATATTTCTGTCCTTTTTTGCATTGCACAGTACAGATTTCTGCTGCATAATTGCACTAGTATAATGCAACCTTAAGGAAAGTATATTTCGATAAAAAATACATCATAACTTAATACCGCTCAAATACCACGCAATGATAAGAACCACCTAGCTATGTTATGTTAGAACTAAATTTGTATTTTTTATTTCAAGGACTCGATAATATTGCTGTAAAACACAACTATTTTTTATTCTGCCTTACAGATAACAAAAACAGCTGATTTTTTTAGACAACAAACTAAATCAGTATTACAAAGTATTCTAAACCTAATATTATAATATTAACTAAACATTTCCAGACTTATAAGTTAAATTAGAGTGATCTTCTATCTTTTGGCTGTTCAGTATACACTGAAGTGAGTTTTATTAATTAGACGCAACTTATGAAGCTTCTGAACCGAACGCGAGAGCAGCCGAGTCGAAGTTTCATCAGTTTGCAATCCGCTTAGACCGGGCTGAGGTGATTTGAGGTAAAGTTTGCTGATTATCGTCCTCCGCTTGTGGAGCGGCCGAGTACTTTTAATTACGAGGTTGGTCCCTCTGTAACCAATCCAGCTTCAAAGACTTTTATGTTTAATTTAATTAGCAAAATTTTTAGATATATATTAATTAGGTTATTAAGTAGATGTTTTCTAAGTACCTTACTATGCATTTTGGGTCAGCTAATCAGCCGCGTCGGTAGGCACAAAAGTATAGTTTTCAGCTATAAAACTTATTTTTTGAAATATTCATATTTTTTTAGATTTTTATCAGAAACATGCCAATATCTTGAAAACTAAACGATATAATTAAAAACGGGTTGCGGTATTGAATTCGGCGTAAAAAACTAGTTTGAAATGATGGGTCACAATACCAACTTCGTATTTGAAATAACTTACCTCATTTCAAAATGGCGAATCCAAGATGGCGGCCAAAAAATTTACATCGGTGAAAGTTAAGTGTAAATCGCTCAACAATGACTGATGGTGGTTATTCGTCACTATCTGGCATTATTTTGTGGTTATGGGCCTATTTCTTTTCAATTTGTAATGTTTAAATTGGTTGAAAATAAATAAATTTAAAGTACCCATATCTTGAGAACCAATTGAGATATTAAAAAACGGATTGCGGCATTGTAATCAGTGAAAAAATCTAGTTCGAAATGATGGGTCACAACACCACTTTTACATTTGAAAAAGTTATTTTTGATCCAATATGGCGGATCCAAGATGGCGGCCAAAATTGGGTACCCCCTCAAAATGATGTATTAACTACCCAATAATGTTTGGGGGTGGTGAGGAATTGATATTTGGAAAAATGTAGGAAAAAGTTAGGGGGGGGACTATTATGGGACACCCGGTATAAAATTAGTTCATTTTAAGTTCTCTCTTTTTTAATTCAAAAACTGCGAAAAACTAAACCGGTCACTATCATTCAGAGATCAGTCGACGAAGTACTTCTTTCTGTCTCTAAAAGAGAGGGCGATTTTTTTTGAAGCGATCAAAGCATCATTATCATTTCCAGAGAGTCTTGGATTCCACACACGCCATTCTAATATTTGAATGAAAAATCCTCTTTTTAAACCCTTACAATTATAGCATTATGAGCAAGCTCTGTTATTAAGCTGCCATAAGATCGTTGAAATCAGTTTTGAAACGTTAGTAGCAGACTGATTTAAATTTTAACAGCTTATAGGACTTACCCCAAAACCTCAAATGCATTGAGCTATTTTTACTTATATCAATAAAAACCAATGAATTCACTTATAATATAATGTTATTCAAAACTTTGGAACACCAAAAAATCAAACTGCAGTATAAAATTTAAATTTCATACCAACACCCTGTATCCTTATTTTTCCTAAGCCGTTAAAAAAGTTTTCTTATTCCTGCTAAGGCCATTTAATCTGCATTCACCTTAAACTTCATGCCCATTCAACTTAAAGGCGTTAAACTAAATAAATCTGCATAAAACTTGAAAGTGTTTGTCCAAATTTTTGTAACTGATTTGGTCCACACTATTATCATATTAAATCTGTTGAACCGTTGAACCTATAACTTTATGTTGCAAAACTATAATGTACATACAATCAAAATTATACAGGAGTCTCATTAGTCATGTCAAATCTTGGCCGATAAAATGATTGTGATAGGGCCTGCACGGGAACCATTTGTGTGTGTTAAAACTCAGGGGTGTGATTAGTGGTGTGCAATCAAAAGACCTTTTATTGAATCAACATAAGTTTCAGTGGACGTTACTCAGATACCTTTATTTTTGTAATTTAAGAACCTCCGGTTTTTTTGGGAGGGATCTATTTGCTACTTTAATGAAACAATCATTCATAATAATTAAGTACTGATTGCAATTATGTGAAAATTTGGATCAATTAAACTCTTTGACTTGGATCTTTTATTTCTTTAGGTTGTCTTTCGAGGATGAAATATAGGGATGTGTATAAAGCTGCTGGAAAACCCTGGTTGACTTTGGCTTCACTCAAAGCCTGCCTTATAACTCGATTGCCCTAAACATGGCTTTGTATAAAAACTTTATCCCAGTAGCAAACTAAACTCCGACCCTGCCATAACAACTAACTTTCAAATGAGTAAACTTAATGACTCCCTTATCCATCATACTTTATATTCTATTCACAAAGATATTCCCCGCAATTTCTTGTTAACCACTGAACTTTTAATGATCCCGGTAGGATTTCAGTAAATAATAACAATCCATTTTCCAACGGCGCGAAACTTTCTAATGACTGAGGCGTATTGTGAGGCGTGCGAGGAGTTACAAAGGGGTAGGAAGTAAACAAAAGGGAAATACCAACAGTAGTGAGGGCAGAGGTGAGCACCGGGGTGAGGGGGAGGGGGAGAGAGAGAGGGGGGGGGGGGGGAGAGAGAGAGGAGCACGCGTCAAAAGGCTAGAATGCGAGAAAGTGGAGCGTCGAGACGGTTTATGAAATGTCATCCAGTTGAACAACCGGGATGAGATGCAAACGAATCATTAGCGGAGTCTGGGGCGGGGAACTTCCGCGTGGGAAGGTTGGCAGCAGTGGGACACTGGGACATGTGCGCGGCGCAAGCAGGGCTGCCACTCTTGCAGAGACTAAAGTGGATTCGTGCTACTCCTGGACCTGCCAGTGTAGATGTCAAAATAATCAAATATTGCATTGAAAACTTACTTAAAAAAATTATTTAATAATAAGTTTTATCAAAGTTAGTAAAATTATTACCTTGGTCCTCAAATAAATACAAAATTAAATTCAAGTTGGAAGCAAAAGAAACCATAGTGGTTTGCATTTACAAAAAAATCCTTGTATTGCTTTTTGCCGGGCTTTCAAACTGGATAGTATTATTTGTGGCCATAGTTACTAGCATTGTAAAAATTATACATGTTAAAGGTATAATTTATGGTAAAATTTCTTTATATTTCTTTCTTGTCATTATCTGTTAGGAAATACCTGTTATCCAATTTATTTTTAATTTATATAGGATATAGTCCAGGCAACGAAAGGTTATAGAGGGAATTGCGTGGATCACAATTTTCGACTTTTTAACTTTGTTTGGACTAGTTAGGAGTAAAAAATATCAAAAGTCCCCGCCCTTAGCCCTTGAGCCGGCTGGGCTGGAAGGGCCCAAAGGTACAATTTTTTGGTTTTTCCTAAATATCTTGAAAACTATCAACTTTTAGTATTCCCTATTAAATTTAAAAATTAAAGAAAATTTAATTTTCTGTAAGAAAAATGCATAATATGTCTACTTTGGTCCAACCGTTTACAAGATAAGCACTAAATTTGTTAGTATTTAAAAAAATACCCCTTCCATAAGAAATACATGTAAATTTGTGGGTAACATAGATGCCCAATTGGGCAACGTTTTTTTCACCGAAAGGAAAATGAACAGCATTCCGGAAGTATTGACAACATTTCCAGTAATTTTACACCACAATCATAAAAATTTGTCTAAAATTAAGGCGTTGGCGGGCTCACAAAAAAACGTTGTTTTTCAAGGAATTATTACAATTTGTTACAATTCCTTGAAAAATAACGTATTTTGTGAGCCCGCCAACGCCTTAATTTTAGACAAATTTTTATGATTGTGGTGTAAAATTACTGGAAATGTTGTCAATACTTCCGGAATGCTGTTCATTTTCCTTTAGGTGAAAAAAACGTTGCCCAATTGGGCATCTATGTTACCCACAAATTTACATGTATTTCTTATGGAAGGGATATTTTTTTAAATACTAACAAAATTAGTGCTTATCTTGTAAACGGCTGGACCAAAGTAGGCATATAATATGTATTTTTCTTACTGGAAATTTAATTTTCTTTAATTTTCAAATTTAATAGGGAATACTAAAAGTTGATAGTTTCAAGATATTAAGGAAAAACAAAAAAATGTACCTTTAGACCCTTCCAGCCCAGCCAGCTCAATAGCTAAGGGCGGGGACTTTTGATATGTTTTACTCCTAACTAGTCCAAACAAAGTTACAAAGTCAAAAATAGTGATCCATGCAATTCCCTCTATACCTCTTTTAGAGCATTCATTGCCTGGACTAATATAGTACAAATGTCTTAAATTTACATGCCAAAATCTAATTTTTAAATGTCACAATGGTCTGATTTGACATAGAGCTGTGTAAAGAATTCATAGTTAGCCAATAAACCACTTGTTTTCAACTAACTGTACAGTTTGTAAAATAAAAGTGTACTTGCGACTTTCCATTGATATAGCATTATGGAATGACAAAATTCATAAAATGATAATGTAAAATTAAATTCATGTACTTTTAGTTACACCTTACATAATCTTTGCTTAAATGAAATGCAACATATTCCAAATATAAACCGTCAGACCGCATAGCTCTCATAAAATATTCTTTTAAGTGAAATCTATGCATATAATTTTCAAAACTTTATACATATTTATGGCGATTTCATCACGTGAATCTCAAAAATGTATATAATTTAACGAAGAATATCCGTTATAATGTTAACAAACACAAAGTCTATAAACAAATTCAGCAAATACGTAAACCATCGGGGACACAATATCATATCTTAGACCTAGAGAAGCTCTGAGGGGCTTTGAGTCTGATTAGACTGGCTTGAAGTGACCTACATGCTACATGATATGACGATAATGGTTCTATACACTGCTTTGCAATATCAAAGTTTTAATCCAAACAGACTCGAACAATTTCTGTGGCGAAAGCTTCTCGATAAATTTATCAAATAAGAGTTTTACTTCAATACTAAACAATTACATACTGAATAGATGTGACGCAGATTTACAAGTTTGACCGCCCTTCCTGAACTTTTGCTTGGGTTATCCCTATTTTTTTTCGGCCAGAATCCAAGGCATTGATATTTATTACGCCTTAAAAAGGCGTAGTCGTTTTTGCATCATATTGGGTCATATTTTAAAGTTTAAAAAAATCGATCAATCGTGTCTAGAATTCAACAAAAGCGTTTAAAAAAGGATACAAACTGTAACTCGAGAATTTATATTTTGGTTGATTTTTGAAGTTATTTCAGTAATCTTGGCTCAAAGTATGCAGTATTGGGTCTAGTAGAATCAATAGTACAGGGTGTTTTTTTTAACGCAACCCAAAACTTTATTTTATCAATGAAGTATTATTGCTCCAATATCCCCAGATTTGACCCCAGTATATTATTTTCTTCGGGGATACATAAAAAGTAAGGCCTACGAAAACAATTCAAAGGATATTCAGTACCTCAAAACAATAATAACAATTTGAATACAAGTAATTCAAATAGGTGGTGCAGGGCAGCGTCAGCTGAACGCAGTGGCTGACTTTGTCATGTCCGTCCTGCGCCAGGATTTGAGGACGGGTGTCTCGAGTGACCCCAGAACCGAGGATAGCAGAAGAACGGTTGAACACCAACTGAGGACTTCTGAAAGGGACTGCAGCGCGGAGTCCTGAAAGGGACAGAGCCCACGCATTGCGATGTCACAATGAGGAGACGCTCGGGTCGATCGCAATGATGTAGTGACAGCACGCGAGGTTTTTTTTTAGCAGGTATGCCCAAGGAGACGTACAGACAACTGTACGCTCCAAGCCGCCTCGAGCCTCGAGGCGGAGCCTCTACACTGATGCTGTCTGTCAGAGGCTGGAGACCCCTGGTCGTCGCTTTGCTCTCCTGAGCGAGCGGCGTAGAAGGCCCGCATTTCGGTGCGGGTAAGAGCTATTTTTAACCTCCCTTCTAGCGTGGATAAAAAAAATTCAAATAGGTACTTTGCAAAATGTGTTCAGGAATTTGATGGAGAGAACACAACTCTGTATTAATGTTAGTAGCGGATTGTTTGAACACGTTATGTAAGCTAAATGTGGTCAAACTTAAATAATAGGTTGTAAAATGAAAAGTCTAACAAACCAATACTTATTTCAGCTTTATATGTGCATTATTCTATTTTCAAAATTGACTGCGTTAAAAAACACCCTGTATTTTCATGATTATTATGGAACCTATTATTATTATTATAAACCTATTATAGGTTTATAGGTCCATAATTTTCTAGGTCAGGAATAGTCCCAGATGACTTGGGTAACATCGACCGCCATTTTGAGGAAAGAAGAGGTGAAAAATATTCATCATCCATCTCGGAGCTTGGTTTCCTTGAACCTCAAGTAGAACCTTATTCTTTGCTTCTATAATATTTTATTTTAATTTTAACACGCTAGTTTGATATTTACTCTAAAAGACCATGAATTTCCCACATATCATTTGCTTTTGAATTTGTGCAAGTCCAGGTCCTAAACGTAACATTTTTTAAAGCTATTAATTAATATTAATTTTATACTGTAGTACTGTGCGACTTGACCTAATACAAATCTGAAAGCTTAATTTTGATTGACTTTTAATTTAGTTTAAGTCATTGATAATATCAATGTGTGTTTTACATATAATGAAAAATTCTCTAAGAATACTACCTCTAAGAGTGATTCGTACCACCTTGTATTTAAAGGTTGTCCTGTTCTTAATTGAGACATCTGGAAAGATTGGCGAGAAGGGATTTAGTAGGAAACTATCCTACAAAAAACCACTGCTTGGGGTATTATACAGTATTGTAATGGCTTGTAAAATGTCTTGACACCAAATAATTATAAAACATTGAAACGAATTAAAATTTAGGGGATTTTTAAACACCAAAAAATAACTTTTACCAAACTTTACTGTGTATTATTTAATTAACGACATTAAAAGCGAATCAGTCACATAACATTCACGTTTTCACCAGCCTATCCCCAAGTCCAATGAATGTTAATTCCTTCTGCCTTCATGTGGTAAACTAAAAAAATCTGTTTTATTACAATGAATTAGGCCTATAGTTTGCTTATTATAATGTACATTTAAATAACACCTCGCCGTTTGAGAATCATCATCGGTTGAGTGGTGGAAGGTTCCTAATTAAAACGGAAAGTCAAACGGATCCAGGCGCCTGCAGAACAATGCAGGCAAAATGAACGCAGTATCTATATTGCCTACCACAGTCACCAGGCGCCGCGCCGCGCTGTGATGGGTACAATTTGAATTTAAATTGTTGGAAAAATAAATCGAAAATGTTTATTTTTTGTTTATCAGAAAAAGAGGGGAAGAGGGTTCTCCCAAAGTTATTGATGTACAATTTAGCTGAGCGTACGAAAACGAATAGCTCTCGACAAATTAGAGGACAAATACCACTGCAAAACATTACAGTAATGGCCAAACATAACAATGTTCGCTGAAGTTTTCTGTATTTTGAAAGATTGATTATTACGACCCAATTTGTGTAATCAGTCTTTGAGTTCAAAATGGTTGTTGTCGTTAAATCCTCAGTTTTGAAAGATATTTGGAAAAATGTGTAAGTAATTAATTTTCCCTTTTGTCATTCTAGATCGAAAATATTTTCCCAAGATATAAAAAGTGGTAGATGGTAGACTAAACAAAATTTCCAATCTTGAATCTAAAAGTACATAACAATATTTCTGTACAGACAAAGGATACCAGAACGAATCAGAACGAAAATGGCAGCATTATGCATCGAGTATTAATGGAACTTTGCAGGTCTGCGTGGTGGGGCAGGATTACTTCATCACGTATTCATCACACGAATCATTCGATATATGCATCATGAATCGTTTGTAGATGTTGATTGATAAACCGAACTCACCGCCTCCTTAATAACATTAGCATACGCTCTGATAACTCGTTACATATTAATCGGATTATTCTGTAATCGAATACTTTTGCGCGAAGAACCATTCATTACTTACAGTTCAATTGTAGCTTAAAATAGTATGAATAATGAAAAGTAGAAAAACTTGTAGTTGAATTCAACAGCAAGAATGCTCTGAGTATATTTCAATATATTGGGCCTAATTCTCGTTTGGAGGAAGTTGAATTTTTTTAGTAAAAATATAAAAACAGTTGGCATTGTAAGTTTTTTTTAAATTTAGCTTTGTTTGTAGAGTAATGTAATGGGGTTCAAATTAGGAGAAAAATATTTTGGTAAATTTGCGAAACGTCATGGTATTTAACGTACATAAAATCTACGCTATAATTATTACCAGTGGTATTTTCTTAAAAGTTAATAATTAGTGAAAAAAGAGCGCAGTTTTAAGTAGACGAAACTATCCTTTGCAAAATGTTTAAAAAAAATAGCAAACACAGAAAATGTGGAACCAAAACTTTTCAGTGGTTGTTTGTAAATATAAAACCAACCATTGCACTTAAAATTAGAAAACAAGTGGCAAGTGGTTTTAATAACATTAAGTCACGACTCTCCGGATTTTATGTAGGACTCGAAGGTTTTTACTGGAGGGCGCGCAGATTACGCCCCTGGGCTCAGGTGCGAAGTTCCTGTTTTGATTCCACTTTTACAGCACTCGTCAAAACGAACCGGATGTTTATTTTATGTTCTTTCTACAGGTAACCTACCTTTTCACTCGACTTAGGGGTAAACGTCTTACGTTATGACATACAATGAACGTTTTCATTATTATTAAGAACAAATAATCTGTTTTTCGCTAAAAATTTACATTAGTCCCTTTTCTCAAGTCCTAACGGTGAGATACTTGACTTAAGTTGAATAGCAGTTTTTTTTGTTTTTTTTTGTAATGAGGTCTCAATTCCCAAGACTGATTATTTTTTCAAAGGTTTCTAAAATTTTGAGTAATAACTGGTTTTAGAACTAAAGGTCATTAAAATATATAATTAATGCAAACTTTCATACACAGCTAGAAGGATGGTAGAAACACAACTAGAAAGACATTTTTATGGACATTTAAATAAATAACTGCCGTGCAAATTTGCTTACACAGCTAGAAGGATGGTAAAGTAATTTGTATGGACATTTGAATAACTATCGTGTACAGCTTTAGAGTCAATCGTAAAATCAGCTTGGCTGCTCTTCCAATCGGTTTTGGATTCTATGTATGGTTAAAGGTAAGGATTATACTGAAGTACGACTTGAAAGGTGTAAAAAGTTAGAATATTTCTGGTACAATGAGAAAAAACTGAATTATTAAAAAAAATCACATAATGAGAAGCTTTTTAGTGAGATATTTTACACGATTTAAAACCGCAATATTTAACTAACCACTTATTGCAAGTTAAAGAATGTCTAATTTTTTTTAAGTGCAAGCTGATCAGGTTCCTCGGAGTCCTCTTCCTTTTCAAGGAACATGACCTCCATCCAAAACGTTTGGTCTGAAATACCCACTCAAGACACTGCTCACAACCTGCCTGAACCCTTAATTCAGAGGCTTTACGACGCAGGCGACTGAAATGACCTGTACTTGATCATTAGACTTTCATGACTATTCTCTAATGTTTATGGCCTCATGGCGTTCACACTCTTGCCATCCTTGACCTTTAATTCACATCAGGAGGTGAGTTATTAACTAAAAATCCGAAAGAATGAAATTTCACTCATATACCTCATAGGAAAAAAAATAAATTTAGGCTAATGTCTAGCGCGTGTCTTGCGAATAGAACGATCTTTATACAAACGCCTCTTGAAAACTCTAACCTCGATAGATCGAATTATTATTTTCTATCCCCCAGTACAACCCCTCATATGTCGAAATAAAGAGCATGCGTAGTTGGAATTTTACGGTTTTATTTTACCTCTGTAAGTCGGAACAACGCAAAAATTACCTTCATAACTCGAATTTCAGTAGAAAATGGTATTAAATTTGCATTTTACCTCTATAATTCGGAGTTTACCTCTATATCTCGAAGTTTACTCAACGGCCCTCTGTAGGGCGAAATCCCAGCGTAGAGGTCGCAACGAGTCAATGAAACATATATGTGATCTAGCGTCACTATTCTTTGCCTCCCTAACTTGAGTTTTCAATTGAATTACCCCTGTACATTGATTTAGCTCAAAATATTTATTTATGTGGAAATTAAGTAAGAATTAACCCTACAACTCGAAATAAAAGTCCAACTGTATTTAACTAGAAGAAAATTCGTAGCCCGCGGCTTTTCGAGTTAGCCAGAGTCTGTTATAATTCTCACAGCATAACTTCCAGATATTCTGACCGTACTCACATGGACTGCAGCGAGTTGGACCGGCATTCCCTGCTCTGGTTGACCGCCTCGACCAGCGACGCTGACGCGGCGATCAGCTCCTGCTGCTGCAGCTCCCGCAGCTCCCGCTCAGCGTGTCGCTCAGCGCGCTGAATGGCCCGCTGCTGCTGCTGATACAGCTGCTGCTGCTGCTGCTCCTGCAGGTCCTTCTTTTCCTTCTTCTCCTCGTCCGTCTGGGAGCGGCTCGACCCGGCGCCCGGGGGCGGGTAGGAGAACCAGAACTGGTGGGCCAGTTTGATTGGGCGGAGGACGTTGAGGCGTCACCTGGAACGGAATAAACGGTATCAGCAAAGTCACACGTACTTTCGTCACATTGGTCGAGTAACTCGGCAGAGAGAACTGAATTCAATTTGCACTTTATCTCTAGTCGGAGTTTACCACTATTTCTCGAAGTTTACTCAACGGACCTCTGTAAGTCGAAATACCAGCGTAGAGGTCGCAAGGTTTCTATGAGTCATATCTAATCCAGCGTCACTAATATGTACCTCCCTAACTCTAAACTCGGCCGAGTTGCTATAGGGTCAGCTGATTCCTATAGTTTTGAATTGTCAACTCGACTCGCCCATTTGAAAAACGTCGGTTTACACTGGTCGAGTCTAACTCGCCCTCCTACTCGACCAATGTGACATGGCCCTCAAAGCCAGATAAACAAGAATACCTGCGATAAAATAAATAGTATATTACGTTAGTAGACCGGTAAATACTGTTTTACAGGACGTGCATGATAGTTCCCGCGCGAGCCAGAGGCCGTGGATTTGGGGAACACGAAAACGAATATATCCACTAACAACTTGAATTCGAAAATTTTGACGAAAACACTACTTTCCCTATGTACGAGGTATAGGGGTGAGAAATTAAAAATAACAATATTATTGGGTGTACACTCTTTTTAAGCGTAATTGGGTGCACTCACCAAGCCATGACAAGCCGATTATACTGCCATAAAATTATTATTGGGAAAAATGCTAATGACCCTTGCTATCAGATGGGGATCGGATGCAATGAAATAAAACTTTTATTAGTCAGCAAAAGGATCGCTTCTTGAAGGGAGGCACTTAAAACGGGTAATACCGGTTCAGGTCGAGTCAAATATCGAGGCCCATAAACCAATAAATAAAATTAACAACAGTCTTATTGGAGGACTGGGCCGCTTCATTTGATTCGACCTCTAAAGTGGTTGGTTATGATATTGAGGGTACCGTAGAGGAAACACTTTTGAATATTGACCCTATTCTACAACTATAATTATTTTATGCATTGGAAAGATAATTGAAGGCACACAACAGGCAATGGTCGGCTTGTAGACAAACAAGGTCTAGATTGTTCTAGGTGACACTGCTGAAAAATATGACAGGAAAGAAGGGATTACGACATTGAGGGTAGGTGAGACCATAATTACAAATTTTGTTGGCTTTACTTTACTAACGCCATTGCTTAGCCTAATGCAAACGTTTAATCAAAAACTCATTGCACTCCTGCAGGTAAGGTTACTGTACTGGGTTTATTTACTTCTCAGCGTGAGCAGATGAAGTAAATAAACCCTGCACTACTGGACTTCCTTGTTGTGTACTAATTAATTTCGTAAATGAAGTATGGGTGAAAAAACTAAGTAGGGGATTGATTATAATCGGATAACTATTCCAATAATACATTATTTTTTCATTAAAGTATGTGTTAAAATTATATTTTACGAAACAGAAATCAAAACTATTACGACTCTTTCCATATGGCATATGTGGGAGATTAACATGTACTCCCATCAGAGAAAATCCACCATTAAATTACTCAGGGGACATCGTAAAAGAAATTTTTCTCCTGTCAATCGTGCATAAAATTTGATTCGTTGCCTTGCAAACAGTCAGTTGCATTGACCATCAGCAAAGTGATGTCCAAAGTTGGTATTGTTTATTTTTTTATAGTCATCCGTCTATCTTTCGTTTACCACAGAAATATCACTTCACATGCTATTACATGAAGTTACAAGGACTCTTTTAAAAATATTCCTATAAACTTGACTACAGTCCGTATCAAATAACTCGGCCCACTCTACCATAAGACCAATATTAATTTTATTGGGCTTACGGACAGCCCGGGCCAGGTTGTTTGATTCGAACTATAACGAGCGCAGACACTGACCTGCCGACTACAGTCCGTGTCAAATAACTTTGCCTACTCCACCCATAAGACTGATGTTTATTTTATTGAGCTTGCGGACCGCCAGAGACAAGTTGTTTTAATGGACCTGTAACGCACAGACACTGACCTCCGACTACAGTCCAAGTCAAATAACTTGGCCCACTCCGCCCATAAGACTAATGTTAATTTTATTGGGCTTATTTGCGGCCAGAGCCAAGCTGTTTGAATGGAACTATAACGCACAGACACTGACCCGTCGGTTTCCGAGTCACCGAGTTTCGGCTATTCAGAACCGAGGCCGTGGCCCCAGGCCAAGTGCGAGATGAGTATTGTTATAAATAAAAGCCTCAGCAGTTACTGCGACGACGCTCGTTACAATACCTCCCCATGAGTGATGGCTTGTTTCGTCCTTCCCGCTGTGGTGTCTCAGCGTATGACTAACCATTTAGAGTACTGACACAAGATATTTTCTTCAATTAATAATTGTACAGAAAAAAATTATTCTTATGTTTATTTCTTTCCAATAAGGAGGATTAGAAATTGCTAATTACAGTTATCGTCCAAGAGTTGTTTTATTTTTTAATTAGTTCAAATGCAATGAAGCCTCCAATCAGGCTTGACTTTGGAGGTCCTAAATCCCCCCCCCCACCACTAACAGATATTTTTTATTTTATTGGGTTTCTAGATATGAAAACTCCTATTTCTTTAATAATGTTAGAAATGTTTTATTTGTAATATTGAAGTTTCTGATCAGGAATGTGTACATTCTAGTAATAATGTTAAACGTTTTAAATTATGTTCATATATTGTGGATAAGGAGGTCATACCTGGGCAAATCAATTTCTTCATTTAGTAAATATACTGCAATATTTAAACCATGTACTGTAATTGTAAAATTGGAAAATAAACTTCTTATTTCCTAGTTTTGTTGGTATTTAGTATTTTGAAAATTAGTTTTGGTTGCCAAAGGGAAATAAATTGTATGAATGGATTACAATTACTGACAAAAGCTTGTGTCTGTAAAATTGAGTGTTTTTATTGGCATGCAAACATTACTGACATAGGACAACACAGTTTGACACCAACTTCTTAAATTTAAAAAGAAACCTAACTGAACCCGGCGGACGTTATCATGCCTCTCACTATTTATCAAAGATCGTCTGTTCAAGTGAACATGTTATTTGGCCACAGATTTTATGAAAACGGCATCTTTACGGAAGAATAAAATGGTACTTGGAATTCAGTGATGGGTTTGAGCCCAAGCGGAATTTCAAAATTAAAATAGGTCCATGTCCATCTCTACTGACTCTATTCCTGAAAAGTCTCAGCTCAGTTGGTCCATTGATTTTCATGTGATGAAACATAACACTCACGCACAAACCCCTATACTTTTCCATTTGTAATATAACTCGTTAAAAATCCCATGAGTAGACTTATTTACATTTAGTGTATTTTGTCTTTTACAGTTAAGTCATGATTTTTATTCGTTGCGAGTATCAATCTGCTCCTCACGCTAAAAAAAAATCAGTGTCCAACACTCAAGTTTCATTCATATTCGCCTCAAAATGCGCCGCAATGTAGTGATAATAAGGAATCATATAATCTTCTTATCAGATCTGGACAATCTAATCAGTGTCCAACATTCAAGTTTCATTCATATTCGCCTCAAAATACGCGATTGCGTCGTGGTCTTAAACAGTGATTTATAGGGTATCAACACCAGGCCTGCCACGTGTCACATAACTACTTGACGTTTACCAGCCTCGGTTGGCAACACTGACTGCATGGAACGGTTCCAAAAACAGGGCTGCCACATTTGACACATACACACTTTTGATGCCCATCCAACATAATCGTCTTTTTGACAGAAATATATGTTTTTATTTTTTGAATACACGATTTGTTCAAGAATAATTGAAAAAAGACAAAAGTGAGTTTTTACTTTGTTCTCACAGATTGAAGGGGTGGTGAAGTTTAGGTCTAAGGATACTCTACATTTTATATGGTATAGTAAGAAGTTATAGTCGATAGGACCTAATAACTTTTATCAAACATGATAGTTACAGTTCAAAATCAATACTATACAAACTTTTAGTAGTGGTAGTTAATTACTGTATATTTGTAAGTCGGCTTAGCAAAAAAATCGAAAATCTAAAAGAGAAGCAAAACCTTTTGAAGTTTGCTATGTCTAATTCTGTAATTAATTATTCATTGTACATTATGTACATCTAGGACTACCAAATAAATACCAAATTGAATGCTGAAAAAGTGGGACCATCTGATAATCAAGGACATAAGTAAATGAAAAAGAGATGTAAGCTAGCATTGATTGAACTACGAGTATAAATATTGAAACTGTTGTAGGAACAGAATTAGGGTCAGTGGCTTACTTTACCTCAATATGGTGGCTACTAAACTCGATTTAGCTTGAACTTGATTACTTTTCTTCAACAGCATCTGACGACGAGGCGTCTAAAAAAGGAGGACATTTTTGTAAATTTTCTTGGTCTAAAAAAGTATCCTGTAATTCTTCGTGCTATGATAGGTACGCGTTACAACACGACACCTTCATTGCCAAGTCCAATTTCTAATTAATTTAATAATAACTTTAGAAAGATTTTGTTGTATTGTTTTTACTTGCAAACAGTACTGAAAACATAAGTAATCAATTAAAAATATTTAAGGATTTTTTTCACCGTTCATAATAGGCCTAAGATTATTATTCATAACTACATAAACATTTTACTTCCAATGATTTTAACAATAACGTGAAAACAATATTAAGCTACGAAAACCACAAGTCTTCAATGTTATTCACCAGAACCGGTATCTTTGAAGGTGAATATAATAGTTTTGTGTTTGAAAGGATAGTTGAAAAGATGGTTGGTGCTAAACAAAGGACGACAGCTAACAACTATAGAAGACTGAAAGGGGGGCAGGAGAGTCGTTAACTTCCTCCCTCTCCTCCTAGAGCATACACTCGTAAAAAAGAGATAACGTTTATACAACAATGTTGATTTTAAAATGCAACATCTGAATTTAACAATTCAGAGGTGTCCTAACCGTCAATAGTAATAAGCTAGATACTACTAGAACTGATAAGCTTATCACGGTAAAGTTAATGGACATACCATGTTTGTCCTACAATGCAAAAGCAGGACTGTCTGTGTGGCTTCCTAAGCGTATTATTGTTTGCTGACTCCATCAACCCGTCGAATCGGCTATTAAATTGACGTTACCCCAGTGGCATTAGGCCATTACATAATTCAGTTTACATCATTCGAAAAAATAAATAACTCTTTTCTTTTAAGAGCACATAAGAATATAACAAAGTATTTTTCATTGAATTTTAATGAATTGAGATGTCCAAACAAAACCAAAAAAACTGAGATGTCCAAAAACTGTTACATTACATCAAACTGTTTTAAACTGAATATACGAAAAAGTAGTAAAATCGCAAGAGTAAGAACGATAAGGACCTTGTCTGTAGAATGTCAGGGCCACAAATGGTCGATACTAGACAATAGCAATTTCCACTTGACAAGATAACTCTTTCTCAGGCTATAAAACCACTCCGGTCTTAGACACTAGTACATAATCTAAACGTTGTAACAGTGGGAGCGATAATAGCAGCATGTCTGTAGAGTGCCAGGGCCACAGATTGTCGATACAAGACAATAGCAGCTTACAGTTGACAAGATAACTCTTTACCAGTCTGTAAAACCACTCGATTTTTAGACACTAATACATCCTCTAAACACTGTAACAATGGAAGCGAAAAGAGCTAGCACCATGTCTGTAGAGTGTCAGGGCCACAGATTGTCGATACTAGACAATAGCAGCTTCCAGCAGACAAGATAACTGTTCCTCAGCGTCTGCATCGATCCTACAGACATCACTACTTCCTCTAAACACTGTAACAGTTGAAGCGATAAGAGCACCATGTGTGTAGAATGCCAGGGCCACAAATTGTTGATACCAGACAATAGCAGCTTCCAGCAGACAAGATAACTGTTCCTCAGCGTCTGCATCGATCCTACAGATATCACTACTTCCTCTAAATACTGTAACAGTTGAAGCGATAAGAGCACCATGTGTGTAGAATGCCAGGGCCACAAATTGTTGATACTAGACAGTAGCAGCTTCCAGCAGACAAGATAACTGTTCCTTAGCGTATATATCGATCCTACAGACATCACTACTTCCTCTAAACACTGTAACAGTTGAAGCGATAAGAGCACCACGTCTGTAGAATGCCAGGGCCACAAATTGTTGATACTAGACAATAGCAGCTTCCAGTAGACAAGATAACTGTTCCTTAGCGTCTGCATCGATCCTACAGACATCACTACTTCCTCTAAATACAGTAACAGTTGAAGCGATAAGAGCACCACGTCTGTAGAATGTCAGGGCCACAAATGGTCGATACTAGACAATAGCAGTTTCCACTTGACAAGATAACTCTTTCTCAGTCTATAAAACCACTCCAGTCTTGGACACTAGTACATAATCTAAACGTTGTAACAGAGAAAGCGATAATATCACCATGTCTGTAGAGTGTCAGGGCCACAGATTGTCGATACTAGACAATAGCAGCTTACAGTTGACAAGATAACTCTTTACCAGTCTGTAAAACCACTCGATTTTTAGACCTTAATACATCCTCTAAACACTGTAACAATGGAAGCGATAAGAGCACCATGTGAGTAAAACGCCAGGGCCACAAATTGTTGATACTAGACAATAGCAGCTTCCAGCAGACAAGATAACTGTTCCTCAGCGTCTGCATCGATCCTACAGACATCACTACTTCCTCTAAATACTGTAACAGTTGAAGCGATAAGAGCACTACGTCTGTAGAATGCCAGGGCCACAAATTGTTGATACTAGACAATAGCAGCTTCCAGCAGATAAGATAACTATTCCTCAGCGTCTGCATCGATCCTACAGACATCACTACTTCCTCTAAATACTGTAACAGTTGAAGCGATAAGAGCACTACGTCTGTAGAATGCCAGGGCCACAAATTGTTGATACTAGACAATAGCAGCTTCCAGCAGACAAGATAACTGTTACTTAGCGTCTATATCGATCCTACAGACATCACTACTTCCTCTAAATACTGTAACAGTTGAAGCGATAAGAGCACCATGTGTGTAGAATGCCAGGGCCACAAATTGTTGATACTAGACAGTAGCAGCTTCCAGCAGACAAGATAACCGTTCCTCGGCGTCTATACCGATCCTACAGACATCACTACTTCCTCTAAACACTGTAACAGTTGAAGCGATAAGAGCACCACGTCTGTAGAACGCCAGGGCCACAAATTGTTGATACTAGACAATAGCAGCTTCCAGCAGACAAGATAACTGTTACTTAGCGTCTATATCGATCCTACAGACATCACTACTTCCTCTAAACACTGTAACAGTTGAAGCGATAAGAGCACTACGTCTGTAGAATGCCAGGGCCACAAATTGTTGATACTAGACAATAGCAGCTTCCAGCAGACAAGATAACTATTCCTCAGCGTTTGTATCGATCCTCCAGACATCACTACATCCTCTAAACACTGTAACAGTAGAAGCGATGATAGGACCCTGTCTGTAGAATGTTAGGGCCACAGACTGTCGATACTAGACAATAGCAGCTTCCAGCAGACAAGATAACTGTTCCTTAGCGTATATATCGATCCTACAGACATCACTACTTCCTCTAAACACTGTACAAGTAGAAGCGATGATAGGACCCTGTCTGTAGAATGTTAGGGCCACAGATGGTCGATACAAGACAATAGCAGCTTCCAGCAGACGAGATAACTGTTCCTCAGCGTCTGTATCGATCCTCCAGACATCACTACATCCTCTAAACACTGTAACAGTAGAAGCGATGATAGGACCGTGTCTGTAGAATGTTAGGGCCACAGATGTTCGATACAAGACAATACAGATAGTCGATACTAGACAATAGCAGCAATAACTGCGATGAATAAAGTGGCATATCAAGTAATATGAAGTCGACAAGATAATTATTTTTTATGTTTGTCTTTTTACACCATTTTTTAACGTTTTGATCGGGAACGTTCCAAACCCGGTTCTTGTTAGTATGTAACGACAACATCATTAATTCATAGCCCCATGACAAATGGCAACTGACCTAGGATCCTGGCCCTTGTCCTGGTCAGGATCGAACCGGCGAACCTCAGGTCATGAGGTGAATGCTTTATCCACTCGGCTATCCAGTCAATTAGAAACTCTTCCTCAGTCCATAAACCTCTCAATTCTCAGACGCCAATACATCCTCTTAAAACTTACATTTTGTTCTCACGTAGTTAGGTGCAATCTACACTGTTCTATTTAATATGTAGACCTAAAATTAAAATAATAATGGAATTAATCTATGTTATTTCGTGGTGTACAGTTTTGGTATTACTGTGTATTATCATGGTATTAGTACTACCTAAGAGCTTTGAATTTTGTAATTTATTCAAAAATAAAAGAATTCATCTGCTACAGAAATATTTTTTGTAACAACTTTTTTGAAGTGTGAAAGTAGAAGAAATGTTTAATTATCGCGCTATAAATAGTGCAATGTACCAATTATTGTTGGGCTTGTCTGTTTTACATGGACTAGGCCTACCCTTTTATATCTACTCTTAATTTCCATTGTGGTTTACGCATCTCAAAAAGGAAAACTCAATGCTGTCTGTTGTTTACGCCTCCGTAATTAGATTGTTGATTACGTCTCCGTCTTTTGATAGTTTTAACAACGCCATATTTATAATTTATACCTCATAAATATGCGTGTTTTCCTTGACTAAACACACAGCTGTTACAAACCCGTTCATACAAGCCCTCTTTACACACCAACTAATAAATTCAAGAATATTTTTCTACTACTAAACGTTCTACTACTTACGTTTCTATTACTCAACGCAACACTTCAAAATACATCAAAAATTCTTTTTGTAGATTAAGCATTATTTGGCATCTTATTCACTATTTAAAACATACTCAGTTTCTTATCGATATTCACAACATACATATGTATACGAAAAACAGTTATAGTTAAATTAAATTATCACCTTTCATTTTACAAATATACTAAATAAATAGTAATTGTACAAACAGTTTATGTACATTGATCATATTTTACAAACCCCATACACATTGAAAGTATTCAATTAAGAGGAAGTACACGTTTTTAGAACACGGAAATAACCAATCAATACACTGTCTATTTCTAATACATTTCAGCATGATTTTGATTTTAAAATGAACCGATTGAAGAATTCATGGAATATATCAAGTTATGTTCAAGCACCGGATTTTCACCGGAGAGGATTTCACGGACGTATTAATCTGCAGGAAGGAGGTCGGGAGATAAGAAGATTGAATCCAAACACGAAGCAAAGAGTCCTGGGGGGAGGATAATGGCATTGGCGTCATGCAAGCGTCCTACTGCTGCTAGTGTAATGTGGACACAGCTATGTGGGGCGTAGCAGCTAGGCTGATTGTTAATGCCTTTCTGTATTGCTTTGGGGCCAAATAAAAACGATGTATATATTACATTTATGTACATTAACAATGGAGATAAAAAATTAATCTTCTAAAAGCGTATAATTTATCTACCCGCCCTATTGTAGCCTTTTATTACAAGCATGTTTTGGTCCCTCCACCTATTTTAGTTGAACATAGTTTCAGATAATATTTGATTTATTTACTAATTCGATGCAATATCGTGGATTTTAACTGATAGTTCCGATAGTATTGACATTCAATTGAACTGATCTACTATACGTTGTTTATTGAGGTGACTCTGTATATTTGGAAATTATTTAATTCTCTGAAAAAGTTATTACTATAAGATTATGCCTTTACAGTCATACGTTATTGCAATAGCTCTTGCTAAAAGTTTCATAGTTAATTTTTATGAAACTAAAACTTTAAATCAGGACTTTATCTTATAATGCTATGCTTTTTATATTGTTTCATTAGAAATGAGGGCCTAAACATTGATTCTGAATGTCAATGGCCTTAGCTTATTGTTTTTTATGGTCCATTAACACGCCATTAGTTTTTGCGCATTTACAATCAAAGACACTCATACAATTCTGAAATGTTTAATTTGCTTTGATAATTTTCAAACAACCTTTTATTTTAACTAATTAATCATGAATATTTACTACCAATGATATCCAACAAAAACAAACGTGGTCAGAGTAAAATAATAGGTTTATTACTTAAATTATTGATTTCTTATTACTTAAAAAAAACTCGTAACGAATTGAAACGAAAGGGGCAGATCTAACACTACAGAGGTGAATATAATGCATCAGGAAATACATTCACTAAATCATGAGAAAAAGGCAGATTTATAATAGAAACACCTTGTTATCCAATAAGCAGTAGAGTTGCAATAATATCGTAAAGGGGGGGAACGCGAACAGCAAGACGATTGCGGAAGGAAACACTATCAGCAGTGAATTGAAACGTCTTCGCAGAAATAAACGTTGAAACAACGTTGAAAAATTGAAACGTCTTCTAAATCGATAAGGGATAATCTTTAAAAAACTAAAAGTTTTAAAGTTTTTTAAAGTGTTTTAGTTGGTGAACAAATTAATTTTGTACTTAGGCGTTATTAAAAATTAGACAACTTACTAAATTTTTTCAAATTAACACATTTTATTAGAATGTTGCTCTTGAAACAAGTTTTCTTTATTTAATAAAGAAACTAAGAAGCTAGCTTTGTCATTTTTTAATGAAGTCAGAAGGCCACATTAAAAAGAACTACATGAATTTAGGAAGAGAAATATGAGAAATTGATTCAAAAACTGAAAATTAATTTTTAACAAATATAATGGCACAATCTTCAACAAATTCAGCTAGAATGAAGATACAACCAATGGCAATTGAGGGGTGATTAATTCTTACATTAAAGGTCACATGGCGTAAAGATTATGCTAACAAACCTTCATCAACTATCGTGAAAATCTAAAATAGCTGTAAAACTACTTCGAGTATTTTGGACTTTCAGATATTAAGACGAGTACTGAAAACAAGTCGTAAAAACAGCTCTTTAGAAATTACCAAATAAGAAGACAATAAATGAAAGTTGTTCGCTAATCACTTCTCCACAGCAGAAACAATCTAAAAAGTAATATATCTATTAAGTATCTTAAAGGAAGATGCCTCACT
Source organism: Flexamia atlantica (assembly GCA_035578135.1). NCBI lineage: Eukaryota > Metazoa > Arthropoda > Insecta > Hemiptera > Cicadellidae > Flexamia > Flexamia atlantica. The sequence continues at coordinate 14,435,653 of JAQJVK010000011.1, forward strand.
GTGGTCTCCATAAAAAATCACGCATACATAATTTTAGAACACGAGTTTACGTTTAAGAGTATTTATAACTCTTGCAATAGCAATGGCAACAATGGGGAAATAGCCGCACAAGCAAACGGCGAGTTTACAAAACGAGGCGAGCCGAATGCGATCGTTGCCAGCGGAAATAGCACCTTGCGAATTATGTTTTCTGGAGCCCGGCCAAGGAGACTCACTTAAAGCGGTCTTGGATCATTTAAATTAGTTTTTCTGAAGTTAGTGGACACAAAGTAGGTTAGGTAAACTATGATGGTTTACGGCGGTCCGTGAATGTGTGGGAGGTTGGGATGGCTGGGTTCATGGGCGTTATCTATATTACTACGCCCATCTATATTGCATTTATGGATCATTGCTTTTACAGTGAAATAAGACATCAATTTGGTAAAATATTAATATTTCTTGACGAATCTAGTGAAATGATATTTTTCCAAAAATATGACATGTTTACAGTAAACATTATTAACTAAACCATAATTAATTATTTATTACTCAGCTAAAAGGGTCGATTTTAAAAGTTCACAAAGCCACTAAGTATAAATTAGATGTTTGTGTGAAACGTCAAAAAATGAGATAAAATAAACTTAGCCTACAAAAAAATTAATATTTAGGTTAGTTTTTTTTTATAAAAAATGATAACACATAAACGTAATTAACACTATCAAGTTTGTTGTGTTTTATTGAAAAATAAACTGGATTATGCAGTTATTACAAACTTTATTATTACTCAAGTAACTACCATGATTAATTAATTATATTCATCATTCAGCTTAAATGGTTGATTTTAAAAATTCCCAACGCCCAAGATTGATAAGGTGTTTGAGGGAAACGTAACAAAATGAAAAAAATACACTCAGCCAACAAAAGAATTTTATAATTAGGCTAGATGTTTTTCTTTGCTCATAAAAGGATGACAAAATAAAATAATTAAGACTATCAGGTTAGTTATGTTTTAATGAAAAATAAACTTAATTCTAAAGTTAATATAAAATTTATTATTGCTCAAACATATAAGAAATTTAAATTTTCATTAGTCATTGCTCGTTTTTCTTTGTCAATTCTGTTATTTACATTACGATTTTAACCTTTTGCACAGTTCCGATAGGTTGAAATCCTTAATCCCCAATCAGATAGTTTTTATTCACTTTCTCACACTCTTTCACGCCGCTGTAGGCTTTATTTTATGAAAATATTTACATTAAATCAAGTTGACGGTGACGGCAGCTGCCTCAGAGGAAAGTAATCAAGGTGAAACCAAATTGAATTGAGTGGACGCCATCTTGCAGTCGCGTGCTCAGTCTTCGCCTGGCTTTATCGGTGTTTTCTGAAACTTAGTCTTGTTTTAACCCAGTTGTTAGTTTAGAGATTAAAGTAATAAATTTTGGTGGTTTCAAGCAAAAATGAGTTATCAGTTTTTATGCAAGTTGTTTAGGGTAGAGAGTTTTCTAAATAGGATTCGGATCATCCGCTTCCCGCTTCTTTGGATTTGCAAAAGATAAAAATGTTAATATTCTTTGTAATGCAGGCTTAGAATATCCTACCTCAACAGAAGCCTGCCTGTAAAACTTAACAAAAAACATAAGACGTACCTTTTTGCCACTAACTAGATTTGTATGAAATTACTGTGCTGGAACAACAACAAAAAAGTTAAGCTCAGACAAAATGTGCCACTCATAAAAATGATTGCTTACAACTCTGCTTCATGAGGCCAAAATAATTCCTCGGTTGAAGATGATCTCCTGAACTCGTTATCAGACCGCAGCAGTATTTCACAATTATTACAAACAAATCAGGTCTTTTAAAGGGTCTAGATGCCCTTAAATTACCTGAGTCTTGTACAAAGCAAAGAACTACAGTATAGTTCTTAGGTCTTAGGTCCAGCGTTCACAGGAAGATGATGACAGCCATTCAGCACAGCTGGCCGCTGTATTATTCAACCTCCATAGCTCTACCTCTGCCGTTTCAGCTCATCTAAGACGACTCTTCTCTTTATCTCTTATTTTCTTTCACCAGACCAGGATTATACTTGTAATTTTAAATAAGTACAAATATTAAAAATTCTATACATATTGGGGTTGGATATTGAAATAACTATTTCCAACAACTGCACACTTACGTACATACAGAAAACTAACCATAAAACATATATTGTTTGAGGAAGTCTTCTACGCGTCAATAGGTATCTGTTTGACTTAAGCGATAATATTTTGCGCGCTTAATACAAAATTAAACATTATCTGCTTTTGTTAATAAATTTCGATATAAAAGTGTCGTAACAAGTATCCGCATTGACTAAAAATGTATGAGATCTATCTTTATCGCTCAGCAGTAAATAATTACGTGTTGCCTAAGATTTAAAGTAAACGATGTTTAATTGTACTACCAACAAAATGGTGTTGTAAATTGTTTATTTCAGCTATTTATTTGAGTTTTTAAAAATTAATAAGCTAGAAGTTTAGCCCTCTTTAGCTTACGTTTTATCTATTAATTGACAAACATATCCCCTCCTGACGGCGTATTTAATAGTTTTTAACAATGTACTCTCCTAGAGAAGACTAAAAAGTATCGATATAACTTCACAGTTAGCAGAATATTCCTATATTTGATTAGCTAAATCTCCGCAACCACAAAAGGTAGAAAACTTAAACCGGTGTTTTGAATTTAAATTGACTGGTCTTAAGACCATACTTGAAAGAACATCCAGGAATTAAAATATATCTTTATATGGATCGAGTGAAGCTGTCTACCTACCCATAGTGAAGCTGGGTGCTTATATTGTAGTGTTTATATTATAGTGAAGCTGTCTGGGTAGCTGTCTACCTACCCAGTATCAAATAAGTTGGTTCAGTAATTTAGGCGTGATAAAGCCCCAAGCAGTGAAACACATTAACCCACGAAATGTCAAAATTATAAAATTAGTTGAATCATCGTTTCTTAAAAAAATTATGAATGAATAAATAATTCAATCTAGATACTTTGCTTACCCAAGCAAAAATTTTTTGGCATTAATGTTTTCATGGCAGGCGCGACGTGTGAGATATGTATCCACTCACGCTGCAGTAATCCCCGCCACGTCGGCCTAATGCGACTGCACTAATGACAGCTCTTAGTTCAGAGGCTTTAATGTTCCGGTTTTTGCTGGGGGATTTTTTCCCGGGCGAAACTTAAATGTTGACGGTTCTTTTTATCGAGATTCATTTGGTTAACTCAGCCATTCGGTTACAGTTTTAGAAAGGAATCACTTATATTGTCTCGAATGATGTTATAGCCTTAATGCTTCATTTTTTTACATCTGGATATCAAGAATATTATGAGATGATAATTTGTTTCTAATTGTTTACAGGCAGTAACATTTGGAAAATAAGTGGGCGAGTTTTATCGATTGCCCTTATTAGAAGCAGCGATGAAATGCTATGATGAAGGCGAGTAGTGGAAAGTTTAAATGACACAACAATGGACCTAAAACAATCTAAAGCGTCAGGCTATACTATGTTAAGGCATATTAATACACAAAACTTTAAGTTGATATGTTAATGCTTTAATAAAAATAAAAATCGTTGTTTACAATATTTATTTGGTAGATAAGCAAACCGCAGCTTTATATTTCATTAATTTTATAGGGCAGATTGAATAGTTTGAACCCTAAAATTATGATCGCTTTTTTACTTTTAAAATATTTAATGTTGAAGAGAAAGAGGAAGGAGGTTGCGGGGCTGCTTCCTCTCCCTCTTCTCTTCTCTTGACCCTGACATTCTCTTAGATGTGCACCCGTGATTAATACCATTTCCAATGCCTATTCCCTGGCTTACTTGCCCTTTGTTTCCACTGTTAATCTTAACGAAATTTCTTCATGCTTCTATATGTCTGATACTGGCTTAACAGCCATCAAGATTTTTACGAAGAATGCACAAAGATTGTTCACATATAAAATAAAATCCCGTTTCATAAACCACGAAATAAGCAAGGAGCAATTGTTTAACTATTTATTATATAAAATGGACAGTCAGTGATATGACAGTCAAGTAACCAGGTAAGCAGTGGCGGATCCAAAGGGGGGGCGAGGGGGGAAATCGCCCCCCCTCAGGTCCAGAGTTTGTTTTACGTTTTAATAGTTGGGGCCTGAAATGGGATTCACTTACACAAAAATGCATAGGGCTTGCACTTATTCAGATTAATGTATTAGAGTTATTTCTTAATATACAATCCAACCATCCCGTTTCAACATTGTCTAATTGAGGTTATATATTTTAACTAAATGACTGTCTGCATTCCTACTAAATTGTGGAGCTAAACGTGGTAGTGTGCGGAGGGGTAATTTCGTTCTGGCATCGTGCTCTACCTTTAATCGGCAATTTGACGAAACACAACGCAGTTGTTTTGTGTACGGTTCGGTTCGGTTCTGTTATTTTAGCGATAAGAAACCGAGAAATATTAAAAATAATCGATTTAGCAGTCTATGTCTATTCAGCATACGAAAAGGAACCTCAAGTCGCTTAAATGGGAAATAACATGGCGGGCGACTTCAGGCTCCATTTCCCAAATGTGCAAGCCCGCACTGACAGGGTCGTCAGGGGCATTACAAAACTAGTCTCTCCTGACATCTATCGGCGGATAAGTGAACTACTTCAAGTTTTTCGTTGTAAAAGAATATTGTCTAAGTCCGAAAATCACCGTCTTGATAGTGTATTTCTCTTTTATTCCTCGGTATTCTGCCTTCCGAGTTAATTGAGGTCCCTTTTCTAACTTCTCACTTTTTTGTTTTTTAAACAATGAAATTGTAAGTGTATCACGTCTCTTTTTGTTCAGTTTTAAAGATCTAGTTTTCAGCTTTATTTTGATACCTAATTCATTTCTTAAATACTAGACTAAAAATAAGTATTCTGTGAACGTTTGAAGTTCCGGGCTCTTATTACCTAAAATACCCGTTTTAACTAGTTAAAATTAAAATGCCAACAACTCAAAGGCGAAAAATTATAGCACTATAAATTATATGTCAAATTAATTGTAATTTAATGCTGAATTTCAGGATGTTATTAACTCAAAACCGGAAAATTTCGACTTGATGTCCCTTTTCACTTTCCGCATCACATACAATGAACCTCACTAACCCCCGCGATCGCGATGAACTAAAACGTTTCTAATACTGTAAGCTGAAGAAAATAACGTACTGTATTATGATTAACTAAACTCTAAATTTAGTGCCTTAAATACTTAAAAACCCATATAATTTAAGTCTAAATTTTAAAATTTACCCGGGGGAGAACCCCCGGACCCCCCTTTTGTCTGGGGGGTTTTCCATACCCCCCAGGCCCCCCGGAATGCGCCCGCCCTGAACAATTTCCTAGATCCGCCCCTGCAGGTAAGTTCCTGCACTATTTAGGAGAAATTCTGGATTGCCATCATCATAATATGTAAGTTAAAGATTTGTTAAATTACTAGCTATTGTTCTTCGCACGATAAGCTAAGTAACTGAAAAGTTAACAATAAAACCGAATGAAAATAGAATAAAAATATCAAATCCAAAAACAATACAAAAAATATACATAAAGAGCCTATGGGGCGGAGAGGGAGGCGATATTAAGAACGTGAATAGGCCTGTACATTGGCTAGGTTAACCATCTACATTCCTGCAAAATTTCAGCACAATCGGTTCGGTAGTTTTCGCGCTTCGTGGGTACAATCAGACAGACTCACAGACACACACAAACGGACACCATGTTTATTTATAAAATATTAATATTTTCATTATTAAAGAAAGCAAGGTACATGGTTATCCATTGGCTGATGCAAATGTTTAACCAACATTCCCTCAAGATACGGCGAGAATATTATATGTTGATTGTTATTCAACCGCCAATGTGTTGTATTCAAAGTTTCATCGTGTAATGCAAATCATTAACAAACATAGAAGACGCACAAGAGATTAACATAACCTTCTTACGTAGGGGTGTACTTTGTCAAAACACTGCTGTATTCATTATTGTCTTTGCCTGATGAAATATTTATCTTACGAGCATTACAGACGTTCCGAGGCTTACATCAATCAATTACTTGGGAACTGATGTTTTATTCAGCTGTTTCCCATCGTCTACTAACTTTTGAGTAATCAGCAAGATATTGTTGGAGAATTTTAATTGACCGTTAAAAATTGGCGGTCAATTAATCATATTTACAAAAATCGGTCGTTTGTAAATAGAACGCCATTTACAAATACAAATCGTAAAAGCACAATAAACGAGCCGAGAATCGCATTTTAATTGTTTTAACTCACAGTGTTTTCTGAATTACCAGTTCACATTAACCTATGTCACTTGGTTTTTTTCAATAAAGCCCAAGTCCCCTTTCAACATCATCGCTTAAAGCAACAGCCTCTAGGGGCTACTAAGACAGAGAGTCCCCTTTACTTATTCAGGACAGAGGTTCCTCTATTCAGACTTGTACACTTGCTTTGGAAATTTTGAGCACTTTTTAGTTTGATAAAGCAAAGATCAATTAATCTTTAGTTATTTAGGGATATTAGATGTGTAATGGCTTTAGTTAAACTATGTAACTCGAATTGTAAAAGATTACACAATAAAGGTACGTGCAATACTTACCATCCAAATACACGCATTATATATTTATAAACGACTAATATTTTGTTGCAAAAGAATTAAAAACTTACATCAAAGGCAAAATGTGTCTTTGTATCGGTTTGCTCAATGAGTTTAACTATAAAACTTTCATTTATTTCCTTTGTCCATTAGAAAACGAAATATTTAAAAAAAACTATGCAAACTATAGTAGATGAAGAATAGAAGCGCTATAAACTAGCTCAAAGTATAACTAGACTTGGTCATATCTCAATATTTTGTTTCGCAAATCATCTAACTTCTTCGCCACAGGAAGAAAGATTCTAAAGGACGACGACGCGGCGCGGCGGTGCCGGCAGAATCGTTGATTCAATCACTCAACATTATCATAGTGAAAGAGATAAAACGATGAACGACAAAAAGGCAAATAATGTAGTTTTTGAAATGCACGTATTTATTCCCACTTCTAGAGAGATTCAGTCTAAATCTAGAAAAGTTGTCGAGAGCTACCGAGCGAAAGTAATCAAGTCCTAGCAAATTGGATTGAGTGGCAGCCATCTTGGAGAGGCTCTTACTGCAGTATATTGAATGTTTCTCAAGCAGCTGAACATTTTTCGTAAGGCAGAGCGATAACCGGTTTGAAAAGTATAGTAAATTATGAGACATTTTCTGTTGACATTATATAACACGGAAATTTTTCTATTTACTTATTTTTTTGTGGCTTTATCATATAATTTTTATAATGTAAAAGGGGTTGAATATGTAAATAAACAATTTAAATTTCAAACCAGCAGTTTCAGTTGAAGGTTTGCAAGCCTTAAATCGGCATAATACAAACAAAAATATAGTGTTTTATGTTTTAACATAAACAAACAGTGTTTATGTTTACTAGCACTTCGTTACTTTTCATGTACAGTAGCATAAGTTTGTTTGGGAATAAACTTTTCATTCATTCATTCATTCATTCAAAAATTCAGAAGGGTTTTAATAGTACAAGCCAATACATTGTAGCCAAATATGTGCTTGAGTTTTTGGGGAAGGTTTCAAACGCTATCAAAATTTAAATCATTCCCTGCAACTCATGTATAGTTTACAATTAATTTCAATGGGCGTAGTGATACAATTAAATTTTCTTTCACAGTTGTTGTTTGGTGGGTTCAAAAAAGGCATGTTCCCATATTATTTGAATGGCGTGACGAGGAATAAAAGATTCTCTAGAAAATAATAAGGATTTGTTGGGCCACTGGTAAATTTTTCGTTCATTCTTGTAATAAATATATTTTAGGGACAAAAGAACATGATCGTATGATTACTTTTTCACCACACTACGACGAAATCACCTGTTTTACAAACGTCAAACGCGGACCGAAACACACCGTTTGCCGCCACAGGACCGAAAACGTTGGGGGCCCTAGGGCCGAAAGTCAGCTGATAGTTTATTTGCTTGAAACAACGTCAGAACATCACAAAATTATACGGCATTCAAGACAGGATAGTTGCGATCATATGATTGTCATAGCTGAGTTTTGTTTTCAAGTGAGTCAAATAATAATCAGTTTTTTTTTATTATTTAGGGTACATATCATTGTGTAGTGTGGTGAAAAATAGCGTTCGCACCTCGGCCAAAAGGGTTTTGCAGCTCTCGATCGTTTCAAATTCTCGACTTCGTCTCGAATTTGAAACACGATCTCGAGCCTGCAAAACCTCATTTTCGGCCCTTGTTGCGAAATATACTATTGTTAAGTGACCGATTTCAATGTTTTTTTTTCGGTTTTTAAGTTATGGAGATAGTAAACTGATATCAATTTTATTTAACTGGAAACGTCAATATAAAATTTATGCATTTGGAAGCGACTTTATTCCAGCCTATTTTTTCCGTTATTCAATAGAAAGAATACCTACATCATTTCCGCTAAAAATCAAGATTTTCAATAACTGCCGAAAAAGCGATCAACTTTTTCAATTAAATCTTAATGAATGTCTGTTTTCTTGTGCCTAGTTACGTTCAGAAAGCCCAAAAATAGTCAGCTAAATCGGATTAAAATTGTGTAGTTATACATATCAAACACCCTGTCGAATATGCGTTTATGAGTTAGTGTCAGCTTTAAACCGAGGAAGTAATTAGTTCAAATGCAACTATGAAAAAATTGTTATGCCTTTCCTGTAAAAGCAGCTGGACCTTTTTTTAAAACAAGGATAACTTTAAACATTTTGTGGCTTACAAGTAGGATGTAATTCAATCCCGCAACCTTGAATATAGATTTAGTTCTTTGAATATCATTTGATTCTCATAAAACCTGAAGGTACAGTGTAAGCTTCAGGTGATTCTGAAGGTTTTACAAATATCTAATGCACAAGTTGTTGCGCCCGTCCAGGTTACAAAAGTTTGTGAAGAGGAATTTCCTGGAAGTTCTTCAAGTTAGCAAGGATTAAGTTTAGCCCATTACTTTTACTGGTTGAACTCTCTGATACATCATTGCACTTTTTCATCCTAGTTCAAAAATTCTAGAACACAAATTTTTAGAAGAAATTAACTCGCTTTTTAAAAACACAGAGCTTGTCGTTCCACAGAGGGTTTCAAATTACTTCTAAGTTAGCTTAAACTTATTAGCTTCATGTTTACATATGTTCAAGTTTTATGCCACTTACAATCTATACTGAATATATTTACAAATCATGTTTACTCACAACTTTTTCTCAGCGTTCTATTTGCAAGTTTCACTATTACTTAAACAACTGGTCAGTTACTTTTATAAAAGAGCCATACAAATATAGTCAGCGGCCATACTTTCATCAGCTGTTAAAGTAATGTGGAATCTTGCATAACACTAAGTATATGTATGGAGTATGTCTGCATATTACATGTGAGCCCGGGCTCGGTTACATAAGAAACAGTGGAACTCGAGAACGGCATAAATATTACGGCATGTTTGTCATATGAATACTAAATTCCAAGAGAAACGTTTGTTTTCGATGTTATGCAACGTTCCAACATAGCTTGGAGATATCAACCTGTTGACAAAGCCTTTCTATTTTAACCACTTTGTTTCATGTGTTCTTGCCAATTGGCCCAAAAGCACTTTCTATGGGTGAGTTCATAAACGCACCTCCCTACATTTGAAATTTTTAATTTTTATAAAAACTGCGTTGCAGTATAGAAAAAATATTGCTTTAAAAATAGCATGTTTTTAAATATGTCTATGACTTTAGATCGAATTGTTGTTAAAAAAAATTATTGAAACAGATAAATGAGCAGCATAAATTATTACCAAGTTCCTATTCAATTAATTTGTTAATAAGTACACTTTTTGCGTATAGAAATGGTTCCTAAAATCAAAATGTAGCTTATTAAACGTGTTTACCATCTCAAGATAACTGTAATCATATATCAAGAAGCAATGCGTTTTCCAATAAGGCAAATTGCGTCAAGTATTTATTTGAAATAAAAACATTGATGTTCAATTTTTCATTGAAAATTGAATATTACCGTGTCCCCCCATTTGCATGGTGTTTTCCTTGCGTTTTTAAGTTTATAAATAATTTACGACATATTTCAGATCTAATGTTTTCAAAAACATGCACAGCGGATGTTAGTCGCGTTCGTAGTAAAGAAGGTCCTGACTGAACTGTTCAGCTATTCAGCATCCGCTGATAAATTATTCAGTCGTCTTTTAGCACCTTGTTTAGGTAATTTATGCCTTACCTTTGTGTCGGTGTTTACGCTTGGTCTGTTGAATCAAATTTGCACGTTTAGCCCTTTGAGTTACGTAATTTGCCTATCAATTAGTTCCTGAATTTAATTAGATTTACAATGGTAAAATTGCTCTTTCTGTCCGTGATGTATGTTAAAAGGATTTTATTGTATGTTTTTATGGGTTTCAAGCATTTTTGAAAATTGTTTAGAACGAAACTTACATGCGAGATAATTGGGGATAAAAGCAATAGAAACTTAATATGTTTACAACTTTTTTCTCCGGTATTGGTTTAGTATTATGATCTATAGTTAAAGAATTAGCAGTAAATTAAAAATAAAATAACTACTGTATTCTTCTTAGTTCAATATTTCCCACTTTTTCATACTCACTATCCGTAATTACTATAATTGAAACTGGGTAAACTTCTTGTAACTCACCTGAAACAAAACAAATATTGTACTACAAGCTTGTCCAATTCCTTATACGTAAAAAGGGAATTACAAAGAATTCGTGTTTTAAAACAATAATGGTACGATAAAGAGCAATTGTATACTTTGATCTTCATCATGTCTTATTTAATACAACGGCTTAGATTATCTACTTGATGATAAAAACCTATAAAAAACTACTTTAATTTATTAGAAATGATGTTACGTACATGTATACTTCCATTAGCATGCTTAGAGGCCACGGCAGCAGTACTTATTTAAAGATTTAATGCACATGGTAAACCTGAATATCCTATTCAGTCTACGTGGGACTTGGGGAAGGTGACAATTAAATCCGGATTAAGTTGTCGCCATGAAAAACTGACTTAATCTAGTAAAGCTCATTCATCCAAGCAATAAGTTCAATATTATATTCTAAAGCTTCCTTCGGATACAAACAGAAGTCTTTTAATCGCATTAAGTTAAGCTATTGACTTTGGATACAGAAGTCAACGAGTAAGCCTTACAATTTAAACTTTTGAGGAGAACTTGTTGTAAACTCGCGAATATCTTTGGCAAATCGCGGCTGCTAAGCCTTATAGTTACCCGGCAGTTGGCCGCCGGCCATGGCTTCAGTCTGTGAAGACAAATCTTGGAGACAAGTTGACCGACGACGGGAGCGGCTCCTTCAAAGTAATTATTTCTAGATCTTACAAAACCCGATGGTTGAGTAACATTAACTTTGTGGTGACTAACATTAAGTGCCAAAATATTACCGTATATTATACCGTATAATAGTTATCGTGTAATATTATAATGAACTACCATACCAACTGGTTGTGTGTACAATATTAAACAACCAAATTTGTTTTAAAAACATAGATATAATTTTTTATCTCTCTGGGGAACATTTCATAAACTTGATAAAATTCGTTTCCATAGTTTGGAGTTCAAAACGATATAAACGAGAATATAGTAGTGGTCAGTATTTTTCTAACTAGGGTAAATCACCAGTTATTGGCACTTTAAGCGTTCTGAATCTTTTAAATACACTGTGTACGGCGTACCTTTATTGTTTTTTGCCAACAAAAATGTTTTTTGCAAGGAGGAGTAGATGTGCTAAAGGGTACATGCGTTAGAAATAACGTAGTTGTTCATATTTATTAATTAAAATTATTTTAAATAAAAAACATGAAAAACCACAGTTATTGACACTTAATCACTAGTTATTGGCATGGTCAGATACCAGTTATTGGCACCGTTTTGATAATTATTTTGTAAGCCATTATGGAATGTGCTATGACAAGTAGGAGTAATAATATTTGTTTTTGATAGGTACTGTTTGATGTGTAATAAATTTATAAAATTTTAAATGTAAATTAAGAAGAAATATAAAACGTTATTGTTGGGGTGAATAGACTAGTTGCAATAAAAATGTTGCACTAAATTAAATACCTATCCTGTAGCTGTGATATATAGATGTAAAATAATAAAAATTGTAAAATCTTGCAAAATTTAATGTAGAGTAGGCTTAATAGCTTACTAATTAGTCTGTATAACCTTGTTCGTCCATTTTTAAAGCTTTAACTGCCTAAATTATTCTAAGTTTTTAACAATGTCATTTTTAAAATCAACACACTGTTTACAAACTTAGATTGCAGTTGATTCATCAAAATTGATGTCATCCAAACACTTCTTGTGAAAAGTTTTATCACACAAATCACAGACGATTTTGGTTTATTCAAGTTCTTGGAATTTGAAGTTTCCAGCAAATTTGTAGCAAAGTCCACTTGAATCATTATTGTATTTTCCGATACTTGATTTTTGGGTGACTTAGTTTTGGTATGACAGTAATCCCTGGATTTTGCTCACTTTTATAAAAACTGTTTCTTCTCAAAGTTTATCTTAGAACTATTCTAAACTTTTTTGCTGTTTTGATTCTTCTTGATTTTTCTTCTCTTTTCTTTTTAGCATTCTTTCTACTTTTTTATGCTTCTTTTTCCTTTTTTTCCTTCTCTTTTCGGGTTTCTCTCCTCTTTTTTTCTTTTAGCTTCTTTTCTCCTCTTTTTCTTCACACTTGTCTCTCCATTTTTTTATGACACCACATATGATGTTTCTCCGTATTTTTTACCGAGGATTTTTACCTTTAATTACCATATAACGGTACTCGCGGCTTCGCTCAGCTTATTAAGACTTTATTTTGTGTAATGCAATAGTATTTTATGTAAATGTAGTAGATTGGCATGCCAATAACACCTATAATTAGCACTGCCAATGATCACTTAAAAAAATATTGAGTATTGGCATGCCAATAGCTCTAGTTATCGGCACCTTTGGGATGCCAATAACTCCAGTTATTGGCACTGCCAGTAAGGTGCCAATAACTGGATTTGTATATGAAAAGGAACCAGACATTGGCACCCCCCTTAAATACGAGAATTTAAGGTTAGGAGTAAAAAAAGTGAGGCTGTGTATAGAATGAACCCTTACAAACCACCACATAGCCTATCATTGCATGAATTTAAAAAAATTACATAAGTAGAGATCAAAATAAAAAGTTATCTACTTAAGATTTTACTAAGGATCACAGTCCGTTTTGGAGTATTTTTGCACTGTTTTTTAAAATCTGTCACCATCTGACTACCAGAGCATTTTTAAACAACCGAGTACGTGTTTTTGCAAGGCCATCTATTAAGGAACATGAACCACTGCCTTTAGAATTTTTTATGCCTTTAATTTTACTATAAAAAATAAATAAAAATGGGGTGCCAATAACTAGTGAGCGCCAATAACACCCGCCTTTACCAGTACGCTTTAATTTATAATTCAACAGTGTAATACCGTAAGAATGTTCATGTATACAAAGTTGATCCGATAACAAATAAACATTAAATCAGGTAAAAGACACGAATAATTGAATTTATTGAATAAATGTAAAGTGAAAAACGTTATGTACAGACACTATTTGTGTTTTAGCGGTAAAATACGTCATTTTTGAAACTGCAATTATTTACTGGATTACGTTGAATAACAGATCACAATAGCAGGGTTATTAGAAGATATATCTGCTACATTGTTGTGGCTCGAGGTTCCATTTGTTGCGGTAAAAAACAGCTCTGACATTATCAGACTGATAAGAACAAAAGACGGATTGTCTTTCGCAAAAACCTCCGGCGGAAATTTCATACTTAAATTCTGTGAGATTACAAAATGCGTACCAAGGAAAACTTCTAGTCCACCAAACATATTTGGTGGGAACAACTGAATGGAATCAGTATTCCATACATTTAAGTTGCTATCTTTCAAATTTCTAAAGAAAACCAGGTATATGTCTTTTGGAGACAATTAATTTAGTCTAATACAGGATTTGGATTTGATTAATCATTTACATTTATGGCATTAGTGAATGTCATGAAGTAAGAAATAAAATGTTGTAATCCAAAGCATTAAAACCAAACGTTAAACACCTCACACCAGAGAAGATAACCCTTCCAAAGTCTCTGTATTGATCCTCCAGACATCACTACATCCTCTAAACAATGTAACAGTGAAATCGATAATAGGAAAATGTCTGTAGAACGCGAGGGCCACACATATGGTTGATACTAGACAATTACAGCTTACAGTTGACAAGATAACTCTTTCTCAGTCTCTAAAACCACTTAAATGTTATTCATCAATACATCCTTTAAACTCTGAAATATAGTTATCACGTATTTATGTGAGTCTTCAGTATTTATTTAAGATACAGAACTAAAATTCGAATAATAAGGGAAGGAAACTATGGGATTACGTGATACAGAATTAGAGTTTGTTTTACCATGAAGTTCTAGATATGGATATAGGTGGATGGAATTAAATTAAGAATTGTATTAATAACGAAATTTACGAACGATTGGTTTTACCGTGTGTTATTAGGTTTTTAGTATTACCGTATACGAGATTTGTTTTTTATATTTTGTACAAAAATAAAAGAACGCTACTACTACATACATATCTATTTTACAAAAAAAAACTTGGTTCAAAGTAGGAAAGTTGGAGAAAAGTTTAACTCTTCTTATAATTCTGTAATGTACCAATTATCCTAGTGCCTATTTATTTCATATAGGTTATCCTTTCACACCTATTCATAAATTCTAAAGATGATGTTATTTTCAGCATCAAAATGTAAGCATCAACTATCTCATCGTTTTCTGGTTGTATTGCTGATCACGTCTTTTTTATCATTAATCTCCGTTTAATCCCGTACCCTTTTTACTCCGGGACTTTGACTTCTGATACTCTCTCACTTCTCTTTATATCTATTTTATTTATATATCTATCTGTTCCTTATCACTTATTTTCTTATCATTAACTTTCCATTCTCTCATCCAATCACGTCTCCTGTTTTTGACAGTTTTAGCAACGTGATACAGAGTTTATTCTTTTGCATGATAAATCCGTGTGTTTTTCTTCATATTACATACCGCTGTCACAAACCCAAATACACGAGCCCTCTTACATTTCATTTCATTTTTCTTTTAATTTTTTTCATTTAATTTCTTATAACACCAGTTACACATTCCAACATTATTTTTATACTAGTAAAAGTGATAAAACATTTACGAAAAAGGAATACTATAACATACAAACACTTTCAAGCAGATTTAGCATCATTTGGTGACATTTTCATTATTCAAAACATGCTCAGTTTATTTTAAGGACTTTCACAAGGATTTATTACATTAAAAATCTTTACGGGGAATCAAATAAACACATTTACTTTTGACACAAGCAATTTTTTTTACTTTAGATAGTACAAAATAGTTACTATACGGTTGTGAGACAGCCTACATACAATGATTATATCTTATAAACTCTATACCCGTTGAAAGTCTTCAATTTATAGGGATTGCAAGTTTTTCAGGACACTGAAAAACCAACACTTATTTTCTAATGCATGATTTAACATATTTTTGTTCTTACGAGAAACCGTTTTAAGAATTCATGGAATAAATCAAGTTATGTTCAAGCATCGGATTTTTACCGGAGAGGATTTTATAGACGTATTAATCTGCAGGAAGGAGGTCGGGAGATAAGAAGATTGAATCCAAACACGAGGCAAAGTGTCCCAGGTGTGGATAATGGCATTGGCGTCATGCAAGCATCCCACTGCTGCTAGTGTAATGTGGACACAGCTATGTGGGGCGTAGCAACAAGGCTGGTTGTTGTTGTTGCCTTTCTATATCGCTTTGGAGTCAAATAAAGATCGATACATGTATTAAATTTATGTGCGGTAACAATGGAGATAAAAATTAATCCTCTTAGAGCGTATAATTTATTTACACGCCCTATGGAACCCTCCTTCTACACACATTTTTAGTGTCTTCATCTATTGTTAGTTAAATGGAGCTTCAGGTGATGTTATTTACTCGTGCGATACGATATCGTGGATTTTATCTTATGTTTCTGGTAACAGTTCCTGGACAGTCCATACATTAACTACATTGCATTCAAAATTATAAGTTACTAAGCTATATCTCTGGCTATTAGTTGTTACAATTATATACTTTCTTTGAAATTGAAACCCCAAAAGCAGTACTTTATGTTATGCTATTATTTCTTTCGCTATTATTTCATCAGAATTGTAGATCTAACCGTTTTATTTTGTTTATAGCCCATCAACAAAGCATTCGTGATCAGGACAGTGATAATAGTCTTAAAAACTAACTTCGCTTTGTTAATTTACAAACAACATTTAATTTTATGAAAGAATAAACAATAAAGTATAAATAATTAATTAATTATAGGTAAGAAGAAAAGTGGTAGGAGTTAAAGTGGTAAATATTTTACCTGTATGATAAAATAACAGTTTATTACTTAAAATAACTAGTAATGTCAAGTTGATACTAAAGGGGAAGATGTTACACCACAGAGGTAAATACGATGCAAAAGGAAATGTTATTCACCGAATCATGAAAATGTAGATACATAATCGTATCACCTTGTTATCCAATAAGCGGTTGAGTTGGCAGTAGGGCCTAATACCGTAGCGGGAGGGACGAGAGGGCAGCGAATTGAAACGCCTTCGCAGAAATGTCCAATTCAAAAACTTTGTTCACTTACAAAATCCAAGTTTTGAATTAAAAAAAACATTCCTTAATAGTTGCGAAAAACTATAAAAACAGAAAAATATTTCTATTTTATTTGGTGGAAACATAAAGTTGGTACTTGGGCATTATTTACACATCAGTGTTTTTTATTTACGAATTTGATTTTATTTTACACTGGAAAAAAATTATAGTATTTTATAAAGAAACTAAAAGTAACTTTTAAATATGTTTAATAAAGTGATACACTCTTATTAAAAAAGAAACAACAGAAATTCAACAAAAAATATGAGAACTGTTCTTGAATGTCATTGTTTGATTTTCTTTCTCTTTTCTTTTAACAGTAACTTATTTACAGTTATCACGATCTTTCACACTACAGTATGTTGAAAGCCTCAATAACCAATAAAAAGTTTTATTCACTTTCTCAAACTCTTTCACGCCGCTGAAGGCTACTTTTTATGAAAATGTTTACATTAAATCAAGTTGGCGGTGACGGCAGCTGCCCCAGAGGAAAGTAATCAAGGTGAAACCAAATTGAATTGAGTGGACGCCATCTTGCAGTCGCGTGCTCAGTCTTCGCCTGGCTTTATCGGTGTTTTCGGTAACTTAATCTTGTTTCAACTTAGGTGTTTGTTTTAAGATTACAATAATAAATTTTGGTGTTTTCAAAACAACAAAAAATTAACAGGTTGTCTGTATGTTGTTTAGGATACGTTTACCCGCTTTCCTGCTTCGTAAAATTAGAAAAAGATAAAATGTTATTGATATTGTTATTGCAATCCTTAAATTCCTTAACTCAACAGATAAGTTGGCTGTTTAACTTACTAGTATAAGGCTTATTTCAATTACTGGTAATTTCTATTAGTGAGATTTGCTTTTTCTGTGTTTTTTTTTTATATGTTTGTTTCTACGCCACTGACTTTTTTAACGTTTGGATCGAGAACGGCCCAAACCTGGTTCTTGTTCCTATTTCAAGGTGACCTTTTATAAGCAGATATCTTTGAGATTATGGTGTCACAGATGTTGTTTTGTTGCAATTAAAAAAAAGTAAAATGAGACAAAATTAAAAATAATTTGTCTTAACTCTGCTTTTTGAGGCCAAAATAATTCCTTGATTGAAGATGATCACAGCACGTAATCAAAAAAATCAGCAACGGTGTGTCATATTTATTATTAACAGGTTTTTTTAAGGGTACAGTCTAGTACAGACCATAGGCATTGACTTTGAATCTGAAGCCATAGGACTAAACTACAGCAGTACAGTTCTTTGTTCCAGCGTTTACAGGAAGATGATGATTACTACTATTCAGCACAGCTGGCCGCTTTATTATTCAACCTCCATAGTTGTATTATTCAACCGCCATAGCTCTACCTCGGCCGTTTCAGCTCATCGCTTTCTCTCGTTTCTTTCTTCTAGTACTAATAGTTTTTCTTGTAGTTTTAAAGTAAAGTATTAATATTAGTAATGAAATAAATAAAGGGGGTGGGTACAAAAATAACATTTCTTATTTTTGTATGCGCGTGAAGTGTCGGTTAAGTCAGTTTACGTAATTTACTGTAAAACTTCTGTTTAAAGAAAAATTCTGCTCCACGCGTCGCGTGGTATCTGTTTGGCTCAAGCTATAACTCTTTACGTGCTTAATACATAATTAACTATTAATTTATTTTCTTAACAAACCACTTCATTAAAGAGTCTAAAATTATTAGCATTGACTATAAATATTTTATACTTTACTTTATACGTTTACATGTAAGTAACAAACTGTATTAGCTCTTGAAGTCCACGCCCGCACATATGCGGGATGACCCCCAGCCCGCCGCTGGTCCACGCACGCCTATAGGCGGGATCAGACATCGTTCAGTTTCAGCGGTCCTTGACTTCATATACTAACAAACTTTTGGTCACAAGTTATATGTTTTTTTCGTCAGAAAACAAGCTTTCTAATGGTATTTTTGGTTTTGTTATTTTGCCGGATGGGAACACTGGGAAACGAAATGAATTGCACATTTAGTTTCGTCGTCAGCTGTTGCTCAGTTCGTAAACAAAACGAAATGGCTTCGCATGACCGGCGTTTTCTTCGCGATTGTGAAATAGCGGAATTTATAACTAATGATAGATTAAGTAACAAATCTGAATGTAGTGAAAGTGATCACGAATATGAAGTGCTATTTTCACCGATTGACAATCTCCAAAAATCTCCAAAATAACCCGGACCGGGCATGTATACGGAAGTAAAAATACCCGGACTTTAAGAGGTTTTGAATTTGGTTTATCTGTGTAGGCATTGTTTAAAATAATGTTTATTCGGACCAACACAAATAAAGCTTGAAACGATTGATATTAAAGGGTCAATCAATTTTAACATACACCAAAGATTGCCTAAAAAAACTGGTGAAATTCAAACAAAAACTTTGTTTTTGTCCTTGCTGCAACTAAATATGCCACCAAATATGTTGGTTATATTTATTTGTCATTCCATAACCAACATGGCAACCCAAAAGTTCCATTTTGATTTTAAAAATCAAATTCATTTTTGAACTTTTTTCAAAATTTTGAGTAAATTATGAAATGAATGGGTACATCTACAGGAAAATAATGTTCAAATGGTGTACGTAGATCTTTTCAATGGGTCAAAAGATCTAATGAAAAAGTACTAAAAACACAATGCTTAGCTAGAAAACTAGAAGTTACTCGTGGCTTCGCCCACCTTCAAAATGACAATAGTGAGATACTATTAAGTAGTATCTTATATTTTTAGTTAAATATATATCTATTTAGAAGGGGTTTTCTTTCGGACAGCAAATCTTCAAAACTATGAGACCTATAGAAAGCTAAAATTTGGCATATGTGCTCCGCTTGGGTCCCAGATGCGTACTAAGAAAAGGTTTTACAAAATATCCCTTAGGGTTGTGCCCTATGGTAATTTTAAGTTTTAATTTTAAACTATAAGGAGGGATATAAGGTTGTCATGGTACCCTTTAAAAGTATAACAAATGAAATTCTAAGACAAAAGAAGTTTATATTTAAGTTCATGGGTGAAACTGTGTTGTTCAGCTAGTAATCGATGATGTTTAAATTTTGAGCTTAAAAAAAAAGTTTGAAACAGCTTGTCTTGCTTCTGCACTGTGTAGTAACCATATCTGTATATTAACTGGAGTTCATTCGTTTACATTCTTCTGCTAGGTTAACTTTAAAACTTAAAAAGCCCATGGACCATATTTTAAAGAAACCTTCATGATTTAAAATATGCCTATATGTTGCTCTAACATATTGGCTATCTACCTACCACATATTAGGTAGGTTGGTATAGTATTTTAGGCGTGAACGAGCTACAAACAATCAAATGAACACACAAACAAAAAAAACTTTCACACTTATGATATTGGTAGGATTATCGTTTACCTAAAAACCACAGCAATAATTGAAAACAAACAAATAATATCAAAATCAGATTTAGTTTTTTGCCTAATGTTTTCATGGCAGGCGCTGACGTGTGAGACATGTAGCCACTCTCGCTGCAGTAATCCCCGCCACGTCGGCCTAATGCGACTGCACTAATGACAGCTCTTAGTTCAGAGGCTTTAATGTTCCGGTTTTTACTGGGGGAAGTTCCGTTTTTTTGGCCAAATTCAAATGTTGACTTTTTTGTCGAACTTCATTTACACTTCCGGGGGAATCACTTTTATGGTCTTGTATCATGTTTCAGCATCTATAATTTACTTTTTTAAATCTAGAATATCGAGTATATTAAAGTTTAATGTTTTTATTTTAACTAATTTAATCAGGCAGCGGAAGAAAACATTTTTAAAGTAAGTAAGACTTGGTGATTCCGTAACTAGAAAATTCATTAAATATTCATCGTGAAAATTCAGTAATATACTACATCAGTTTTAACATGACGTAACAAATTACGTTAAACAGTTCGTATTAATACAGTTATAAGCGTATTAATAAGTAAAAGTGTTATGTTGCTATGTTAATGCAAACTAGTGGGCCTGCGCTGTCCAGCAGCTTTAAGTTTTTATTTAGTCTGCTGATAAAACCATGTTCATTATAATTAGCTGATGACTGAAATTTCAATTTACATTTTAAAACTTATGGCAAAACACAAAACTTAAGCTGTTGTTCCTTCCCCCTCCCCTTAAGTCTAACCTTCGTAAATTTTATTTCCTTCACAACTTCCCGCGAGCTCTTTCCAACACACCTAAATTATTCAAATAGGTCCTGAACTTGTAGAGGGAGGCTTGATCACAATATAACCCCAAGCGTATTAATTAAGTATAGATAGGAAATAAACAATTGTGTTACAATCTTTAGCAGCTAAGGTTAGCTTTATATTTCACTAAATTTTTTAATTTTACCTAAACACGTTTGCATTAAAACAGGTAATTTTGAAGATAAACTATATAATATGTTACTGTTTCTGAAAGGTGTTTAGAGATTAAACAGATTGAACCATAAAATTATGAAAAACTTTTTTCCTTTAAATTTTTAATAGATGTTATAGGATTTTGAAGAGGAAGGGGGAGGGGGTTAAAGCCTGCTCCCTCTCCCCTTCCCTCCCCTTTGACCCTGACATTCTCTTAGGTGTACACCCCTGATTAATACCATTCCCAATGGCTCTGGTTTACTTGCCCTTTGTTTCCACTGTTATAAATCCTAACAAATTCCTCTATTCCTCTGTATCTACGATTTTTTACAGTAAATATTGTTATCAAAGATAACTAGGGGTGTGCGAGTAGTGATTTTTGAAGTCGAGTCGAGACGAGCTGAGTTTTGAAAAATACCCGCGAGTTTCGAGCTTTTTTCGAGTCGAGATTTTTAAAGGTTATAATATAATAGTCATCATGATTCTACATAACGGTAAAAAAATATTATCATTACTCAAATACCAATTACAATTTCGGGGTGGTTAAACTTAAAAGAGTTATTAAACTAAGAGCAGATATGCAAATAAATGATACTAAAACAAAAGAAAGAAAACCTTTTACTTAAACTCACAATAATTCTTGATTTGATATCTTTTTAAAGCCTAACTTGTGTTTAAGGCTTACCTGGGGTTTGAAATGAAATGAATACACTAATTATAAGCCATGACCAATTACATGACTCAATTCATGATTAAAATATTTCCTTTGAGTTATTCACACAGGTACATTTATATTGATGTAACTGTCAATAAAAAAAACTAATTTTTTATTTATTTGGAATGGTTTCTAAAATATAACAAAAATAATTTTTTACGAGATGTAATAATAAATAACCTCAAACTAGAAAAGATAGAGTGATATAAAAATGTATGTGTCTTTAATAACTAAAAAGAACTTTTTACTCCAAGTTTATAACAAACGAGGATTCAGTTATATTCGTTAAAGATGGATTGACATTGTGAAAAATGGCCGTAATATTCTTCCGCACGTGCCGATTTCGGGTAAACGGCGGGAGTAACTACTCGACTCGAACTTTTGAGTAATTTGCAATAAGTCGAGTCGAGCCGAGTAGTGTATACTCGGCTCGAAAAAAGCTCGATTCTCGAGTACTCGCACACCCCTAAAGATAACCCAAGATGATTCACACGAAAACACAGCATAGCAATCCTATGACGTTACCCACGAAATAAACAAGACAAATTTGAGTTACATCAAATTAATAGCCAAAAGTAATCACTTGGTTTCTCACCAATACAGGAAAGAATTTGATTTACAACCAACATAAATTCAATTGTTACACTGATATTTTAAGTAACTACTGTTGTACCCGTTCTTCACACAATCGAATCAATAACTAAAAAATTAACAATAATTTTTTTTCGAAACCAAATAAAAAGTATCAAAATAGAAAAAATACATAAAATATACCTAAAGAGCATATGGTCACAGAGAACGTAAAGATAGGAAAAATATTTGAAAATATTGACTCTTTACGTTCTCTGTGCTATGGTACATTTAGAGAGACTCACCAATAGACACGTCCTTTATTTTGAAATAATACTACTTCACATATTTCAGATACATAGATATCCACTTCGATAAACATATATTTTCAAAATGCGCCGAGAATTTTAGGTTGATTATTATTCACTCAATAATGTGTCGTATTCATAGTTTTATTGTTTAATGCAAAGTACCAACAAACACTGAAGGCGTACAGTGATCAAGATAACATTCATTCACGGTGTTCCAGGTGGTGTTCCTTCATAGTGTGTACCTGGTGGGGTTTCTTCATAGTGGTGTACCTTGTGGTGTTCCTTCATAGTGGTGTTCCTGGTGGTGTTCCTTCAGAGTGTTGTACCTTGTGGTGTTCCTTCATAGTGGTGTACCCGGTGGTGTTCCTTCATAGTGTTGTACCTGTTGGTGTTCCTTCATAGTGGTGTACCCGGTGGTGTTCCTTCATAGTGGTGTACCCGGTGGTGTTCCTTCATAGTGGTGTACCTGGTGGTGATCCTGGTGGTGTTCCTTAATAGTGGTGTACCTGATGGAGGTCCTTCATAGTGGTGTTCCTGATGGTGTTCCAAGTGGTCTTTCTGGTTGTGTTCCTTTATAGTGTGTACCTTGTGGTGTACCTGGTATTCTTTCAAAGTGGTGTGCCTGGTGGTACATAGATAACACAACCTAAGTCAAAACGCCGTTGTAGTATTCACTATTGTCATTGCCTAATGAAAATTGTAGGCCCTACACACACCAGAGTGGCGTGGCATGGTACGGCGTGGCATTTATAGGCCCTCCACAAACCAGAGTGGCGTGGCGTGGCACTGCGTGGCAGAAAATTAGTCAAATAGCATAGTTTTATATGTAAAAACAGCTGATGTGGAGATGTGCAGCTTGATGCATCTCCCATTATATAGGTGCCACGCCGTACCACGCCATCCATGCCACTCAGGTGAGTGAAGGGCCTTATAATTAACATGGGAGATGCATCAAGTGGCAGGAAGCTGCGTATCTCAAAATCAGCTGATTTGACATATAAAACAATGCTATTTTGACTAATTTTCTGCCACGCAGTGCCACGCCACGCCACTCTGGTGTGTGGAGGGCCTTAGTCTAACAACCAAAGACGTGTCGAGGCTTAACTCAATCAATTATTTTGGGAAATAAAATATTTTGCTTATCCGTTTTCCATCGTCTCACACTGGACTATTCAGCGAGCAAGATAAATCTAAAGAATTTTTACTCGTATTTGGTCGTGATATTTTAAAAATCAAATGAGGAAAACAATATTCTATTCGCATGTTAAATGTTATAGACAAATACAAAACTTTAAGGGCGTCTGTGGCTCTTACCTTCGCAAAGTTTCTTTCCTGCAAAACTTCCCGTCGATCTCTTTCCAACGCACTTAAATTATTCAAATCGATTTAGGACTGTGGGAGAGTATTTGATCACAAAATAACCCTCAGCGTATTAAACAAGAAATAGAAAATAATAAAAATCGTCAGCACACTACTTTAAGTTAGTATTCGTTAGCCGAGAAATGTATTTTAATGATTTGACCTTCCTTTTTCCGAATTATAAATCCAAGTTTACAAATGTCCTCGTTTGTTTTTTTTTGTTTTTTTTTTTTAATAGAGTGTAAGCCCTCTCTTAACATCATCATTCCAAACAGCCTCTAGGGGCTACCAAGACAGAGAGCCACCCTTTACTTATTCAGGGCAGAGGGTTCTCTATTCAGACTTCTACACTTGCTTTAGTATTTTTGAGTAGTTTTAGTGTAACAAAACTAGTTTAAACAAATCCTATTACTTTAAATGAGCAATGAATATTTATAAATCCTATCTGAAAACGGCTCTAACGATTTTGATAAAATTTTGCATGTAGGTGTAGTTTTTATTTTTAAGTTCACCTACGTGGTTGAATTTGCTGTAGAAACGCAAATTTTTTAGAAAAATTAAATTTAAAATTGACAATTTTTAACATGGGGTCATATGAGTTGCAAACAACAAAAAAGTAAACAAAAGAATCATCCAGCTGTTCATGACAAAGCCACTTAAAACTTTTATATCACGTTGCCAGTACAGTAGAATAGAACAGGGATAATACAATTGAGTACAGATTGTTCATGGAGTATTATCCCCATCTAAAAATCCCAAACAGGTAAACAGCTGTGTTTTAGGTTAATTATAAATAATTAATATCAAAGCAACAACGAGTATTTGTTTACATAAAGATGATTTTATGATTAAGATTTACTCAATTAAAATCATCAGTTTAATGTTTCTTAAAGTTCGCAAATACAATTTAGGAAATGGAGATAAGCAAATTCTCAAAGATCTACAAAGAACAAGTTTATTTCATTAGGACAAGAGGTTCATATAAGAAAAAACGTGATATTATTCAACTCAATCCACCTCAAACTTCAGTTTGTACTTCAAAATTTAGATGCTCAGAACATTTATCATCATTTATGGAATTTATTATTACTAGAGGCTTGAAGGGGCCAATAGCCCCTAAGCATAATCCTTCTTTACTATAGTACAAAATACCTTCTTAGAAAATAGGCTTTGGATCCACACAATTGCAATTTCAGTATTTTCCCCGAGTCCCTGAGATGGAGACCTTCAGTTTCAGCCCCCCCCTCATCCTGCAACCTTCCAAGCGCCCACAATTTCTTCGCAAAATATTCGCTTACGTAATTATATATATATATATATATATATATATATATATATATATATATATATATATATATATATATATATATATATATATATATATATATGTATGGATCATTTGGTATTAAATCTGCATCGTTATAACACACACTAAACAAACGTACTTAACTTTTTATAATTTTAAATTTTGAAAAACTCAAACCCTTGATTATTATTATAAAATCAGATAATCTTAAATTTAAAATATTTTTTGTTATAGTACATTGAACGTGCTTAGTTAGCTGCATTTTGAAACAAATCCCACATGTAAACATCTACCATATGGCTTTGAATCAAGCATTAGCACCACATGTTTAATGTAAACAAAGCAGACGTTTTTCAATCCTTTCAATCCCAATGCATTTTAAATGGAAAATATTTTTCGTTACTTCTCATTTTCTGGTATATTTGGACATAATCTGCTATTTTTCCCGACCCCCTGGGGCCGAGACCTTTCATTTGAGCCATATCCTGTCATCCTGCGAGCTCGCAAACTCTCACAACTTTGATTTTAAAGAATCGCTTACAGAATTAATAATATAGATAGATAGAAGATAGATTATTTGTGACGTAAGATCACAAATTTGCATATATATCACAAAATTGATCGAGCAATGAGAGTATCGATTAGAAAACAAAGACAGAATAAATTCAATGAGCAAAATTAAACCTCAGAAAATCAAATTACAAAGCTAATTGTCATTGTGGGGAGCAATATGAACATGTATATTTGAAAATGTCACTGCCTTACCCCGAGCGAAGCTCGGTCCCCATATATTATACATTATTTAAAAAACTTGAGGTTTATTAATTTTTTAGTTACGGCATGTACCTTCAATAGTCAAAGATGAAATAATTAAGGTAATAGAAAGTTATACATGTGTATTATTTATCATCCAACGAACAAAAAAAACATGCATTCTATGCTCATATAAAGAATACTAATTTTTGCAAATAAATTAATAATGTCCTTAAAAGAAAAATATATTTTCTATCGTCTTGTTAACTTCAATTGACTAAACAAATATTACCTCGCTTCTTTTGTCCATTCTGTTTTGTAGAAAGAAATTATTCAAAAAGACGTTTTTAAAACTCCTGCTGCTTTTAGAATAGAAGCGCTACTGACTCTTTTCAGCCTACGGAATACCAAGGAAAAGTCAATTATCAATATTTTGTTTCGCAAATCAAGTAATTTATTCGCTGCATCTTCAAGTTCAATTCAAAACGGAGCGGCGGCGCCGGCATAATCTTTTATTCAATCACTCAACATAATGCTAGTGAGACAGATAAAAAAACAATGAACGACAAAAAAGACAAATGTCGTTCTTGCAATGTACGTATTTATTCCCACTTCTAAAGGATTCAGTCTAAATCTAGAAAAGTTGTCGAGAGCTGCCGAGCGAGAGTAATCAAGTTCCACCAAATTGGATTGAGTGGCAGCCATCTTGGAGAGTCTCTTCAGCAACCGACCAGAACTTCAGTATATTGAATGTTTCTCAAGCGGTTGAAACATATTTCATAAGGCCGGAACTGCAGAATGTTAAATGTTTCTCAAGCGGTTGAAATGTGTTTTGTTAGGCAGAGGGATAACAGGTTTAAACATTCCTTAAATTATGAGTAAATTGTAATTCATATTGTATCCAAGTGGAAATTTTTTTTATTTGCCTCATTTTATTGTTGCTTTTTACGCAATCTATGTAATACAGAAGTAATCCATACATGTAAAAGTTAGTGTAAGGTTTTAGCCAAGATAGTAATCAGTGCAAATGCAATCACGCAATAGTCCATTTCGCAAAAAGGGCCAAAAATGAGGTTTTGCAGGCTCGAGTGCGTCTTTGAAATTCCAGACGAATTTGATAGAATTTGAAACGATCGAGAGCAGGAAAACCCTTTCGGCCGAGGTGCTAGCGCTATTTTTCACCACACTACAAAATGAAATATACCCTATATAACATTAAAAATCTTATTATTTTTTTGACACACTTGAAAACAAAACTTTGACATTATGAGCGACGATTCAACTTCTTTGTCATGGTTTCAAGAAAACACAGCAATGAAATCATATGATCGCAACTATCCTGTCTTTGGAACCTATTGAATGCCGTATAATTATGCGATGTTCTCGCGCTGTTTCAAGCAAATGAACGATTAGCTGACCCTCTGGCGGAAAAGAGCTGGTTTCGGCCACCGGCCACCAAATGACGTTTGTAAAACAGGTGACTGCGTCGTAGTGTGCTGAAAACTTATTTTTACGTTTTCCCTATCAAAGCAGGTAAATAATTTTTTTCCCAGCGATAACAGTTTTTTTTGTAGTTTACAAGTAGAGTGCAGGAGCATTCCGAAACTTTGAATGAACATCAGTTCGTCGATTGTAAAAAAAGTTAAAAATTTGGATCATTATATTGCCGTTGTTTATTGATGCTCTTTTGTGTATTATTGTCACCTAAAACGTCAAGAAACACTGTAAGCAGCAGGGCCACTGATGGTTTTACAAATATATAATGAAGTTGTTGCGCTCATCCAGGTTGCAAAATTTTGCGCGGAGGATTTTCCTGGAAGTTCTTCAAGTTTGTGAGAATTGAGCTTAGCCCATTAATTTTACTGGTTGAACTCTCCGATGTATAATTACACTTATTTATCCAAAAATCACAATTTTAAGAAAGCAAATTTCTACAAGAGATTAATCAGCATGTTACTCTTGTCGTTCCACTCCATTGGTTCCAAAATAGGTTTCATATTATTTCTAAGTTAGCTTAAACTTACTGAGTTTGTATTTACAGGTGTTCATATTTCCTGCCATTTAATTTTCAATCCATACTGAATGTATTGACAAATAATTCTTCACTTTGATAACGTATTAACTGGACTTAGCAAACGTTTTCGTGTTTTTTACTTTACCAATGATCTTCTGTTCAATTAAACATGTTATTAGATTATATGTATACAATATCTTTGTATATGAATAAAATTGCAACTTTGAAAGCCAGTGTGGCGGAGCCCTAATGGAATTTCAAAATAAAAATAAGCCCATGTTCACTTGTGGTATATTGTCTCTACTACTGCAAAATGTCAGGTCAATCAGTCCTGTAGTTTTCCCGTGATGGGACATCAAAGTTACACACAAATATCCATACTTTCCCATTTGTAATATCAGCAGGATACTCGGTGTCATACAATAACAAGCTTCAACGCTTCAACATTACTTAAACAACTGGTCACTTCCATTTATAAGAGAACCATAATTTCATCAGCGGTTTAAGTGATTTCGAAGCTTCTTGCATAACGACAAATATATGGAAGATATCTGCATATTACATGTGAGCCCGGGCTCGGTTACATAAGAAACAGTGGAACTCGAGAACGACATAAATATTACGGCATGTTTGTCATATGAATAGTAAATTCCGCGAGGGAT
Source organism: Flexamia atlantica (assembly GCA_035578135.1). Lineage (NCBI taxonomy): Eukaryota > Metazoa > Arthropoda > Insecta > Hemiptera > Cicadellidae > Flexamia > Flexamia atlantica. Next base: position 14,464,536 of record JAQJVK010000011.1, read on the forward strand.
GTCTTGTTTTCGATGTTATACAACGTTCCAACATAGCTTGGAGATATCAACCCGTTGACAAAGCCTTTCTTTTTTAACCACCTTGCTTTGTTTCATGTGTTCTTGCTAATTGGCCTAGAACCGTTTTCCATCAGCGAGTTCATAAACGCACCTCGTAACTTTTTTAAAATTTTTTATTTCCCATTAAATTGCGTTTATTCTTTCTTTCTTTTTTAAAAAAGAGGGTGGCGGCCTCTTTTTCACCTTGCCTTTGCCCCGCCCACATACACTATTGATCTGTGCGTGGACGTTATCAAGCAAAGTCAAGGAGTGAGCCGGTACAGTACAAGGGTGAACAGTACTGCTAAAAGTATGGGACTAGCCCGAGTCTCGAACCTACGACGCTTTGAGGCCACAGTTTCGAGGCCGAGTGCGCTACCAACTGCGCCACCGACTCACTGACTATTTATCTTGTTTGGTATAATCAAAATAAATATTGTGTTTTGGAATTAAAACAATTAATTATTTTGTAATAAGGCTATGACTTTTAGGTCACATTGTTGCTACAAAAAATTCTTGAGGCAGATAAATTAGCCCCAACTTTATCACCAAGTTCCTACTCAACTGTTAAAACATATTTTGCTTATAGAAGTGGTTACTAAAATCAGAATGTAAATGTATACATTATACATTAATATTTTTCCTTTAAGACTGATTTCGAACGGTGCAATCGATCTAATTTGTTCACCTATCATCTTATTCATCATCTCAAGTAAATAAGGGTACGTTCATACCGGAGCCGGGAGGCAAGCCTGGTGGGTAGGCGGGAGGGAAGCTTTGACCCAGGCTCTGACCCTGGCTCTGAGCATTGCTCTGAGCGAGTGTATCACCTGATGTTTGATTCAATAAACGAAATGTCAAATTAAATTACAAATGTCAAATGTAAATATGATTGTTTACTTTTAGTTTGGTTATGAAAAGTGTTTTTATAATGTTACAGGTACTTCATTTAGAACTTTAATTCATTCATTTTTAACTTAGTATATGTTTTAAATTGTTTTTATTTATTAGTTTGACAACTTAAATGAAGTTAAATAAAGAATATAACTTAAAAGAAGAATATTACTTTCATTTCAAATGACTGAGATTAAACGTTAACTACTTAACCAAGAAATACACTGAGATCGCCGAGTGAACTAATAAAAGTGGTGGATGAATGGACGAAACTTGGTAAATTTAAATTCTATGTAGAAATTTCAAAGAGTATTCTGATGTTTGGCTAAGTGAAGTTTTTGGTGATGATTATTGTTTTAGTGCGTGAATTCATTCAGGCTTAAACTGCTTGAACATAATACTAAAATTTATTTCAAAAAAAGTTTTATTTTTCAGAAAATTTATTGTAAATGGTTTTCAAGTTATAGTTATACTATAAAATAAATTTGTCCTTTTATTTTCCATGGAAGAATATTTATTTTACCAAACTACCAGTATTCTAAAAAGAAGAATTTTTATTTTACTATATTTTGAAATTACGACGTACAAAATAGTGTTTGGGCTATTAGGTTATAGGCTATAGTTTTACATAGACGACAAGTTATCTTCCGCAGCGGGAAGTTAATCAATGCACTCAATTTAATCTCAATTTAGTGTAACATAAATGTGAGCAGTGTTAACACTCGCATGAAGTTGTACTAAATTTCACTTTAAACATTGTTTTACAACAATGAATTCCTAGAACGTGACGTGAATCTCGCTGGCGTGGTCTGGAATGGTCGAAAAAGCATAACGGAATAATTAGGTGAACTAGCCTGAACTAGGTCGAAACTTGCGTAAAATGCCGCGCTGCAACGACGCATCCTCTAATCTAAGGAAATCCTTTAATTACGAATGAAACATTTCATTATGTTAGAATTATGAACGGTAGGTAGTCCTTGGATCTTAAAGGTACAATACGCTCAACACTCTTATCTTCTTATTCTCCGTCTACGTGATCAATGAATACAGTGTATTCATTGACGCAGGGGAGTACCCAGGGGGGATGGATATCGGGATATATCCCTCCCGAAATTTTTGGAGATTTTGGGAAATTTTTGGGAAGATTAATATCGTGTTCATAATGAAGGTGGTGGTATCACTAAACCGAGAACACTACACATTAATTACTTACTAAACTTTTATAACAGTTTTATATAGTTAAATTCTATTATATCTTAAAGATAATTAATTCGGGGGAGTATATATATATGGATAAAGGTATTTTTACCTATTGCTGTTATCGTGAGTATTTAGCGGAAGTAGGCCTATACTAAGAACATAAGGCAAGCTCCTTGATGACAAACTCCTGATGACAACAGTGGCCATTAATGGTGTCCGCGATATTGCTACCATATCGCCATTGTCGTCATATGTGGCAAAAGACTCATCATATTACGTGAAATATTCATGGTAAAAAAATCACGATGTTAAAAGGCGGCATACGAATACTGTCGTCTTCTCACAACCGTGTACTTTACATTATTCGTCTGTAGGGCGATCTCGTAGCAGCATCGCGGCAGACGAAAATCGTCTGCCTACGTTGCGTGAGGACCAGGTCTCGCCGTCAAATCTAGGCATATTTGTGATAAGTCTATAAGATTTCGGAGATCAAACGTTTTCCGGTGGTCTCCACTATTCGACGAATCACTATTATGTTATTATTATCAGCCTTCGATGCTCGCGTGTACATCATAGCTTTATGGTTGCGTTCTGAGCCTTGAAGAAAAACTACAGAAGTGAGACAACCTGTATTTTCAAATTCTATTCCCCCCGGAGTATCCCCCCCCCCCCCGAAAATAAATCCTGCGTACGCCACTGCAATGACGTGATGTTATTTTAGGGGTAGAACATCTAATATTATGCCTCGTTCTATAAGAGGAGGCAAGAGAAGTTTAAGTTTTGTGCAGCCCAAACTGACAACAGTGGGGTCCATAATAGGCGAAAAAGATTTTTTTATTATCCTGTTCGTAATTATATCATCGTATAGAATTTTAATTTTTTTATCTATTTAAAAGTTTTACTATAAATATTATTTTATAATGTGGCCTTTTTAATTCATCCCTTATATTTATTACTTTGCATGAAACTAAAACGTCGTGTGCTAAAATTAACTTACTTACTGAAATAAACTACGTTTATATAACAACATATTGTTCCCAATATTTGTCCTCTATGCACGTTTTCCTCCACATCTACAATTTCCATCTGATTTTACAACAATAGGCTTTGTTTACAAATAACCATCCAGGATTACTCCCTTGCTCTGACCCTGGCTCAGAGCTTGTGTCCCATGTAGAACCGCTTCTGATTGGCTGGTGTGAACCGGCGATGGAGCGATGGAGCGAGTGTGCTTACCTCCCGGCTCCGGTATGAACGTACCCTAACTGTGGATAACTGTAATTATATTTTAAGAGTCACTACGTCATATAATGTGCCATATGGCATCATAAAATGTTTTTAGTAAAACATTGATGTTCCGATTTTATTGCTTGATTTTTTGATATTCCATATTATTTATTTACCGTAAATAATACGGTGTCCCTCCACTTAGACCTAATGTTTTTTTAAACATGCACAGCGGATGTTAGTCGCGTCTGTAGTAAAGAAGGTCCTGACTGAACTGTTCAGCTATTCAGCATCCGCTGATAAATTATTCAGTCGTCTTTTAGCACCTTTTTTAGGTAATTTATGCCTTACCTTTATGCCTTTATGTTTACGCTTGGTCTGTTGAATCAAATTTGCACGTTTAGTCCTTTGAGTTAAGTAGTTTACCTTGCAATTAGTTATTCAATTAAATTTGATTTTACAGTACACTTTGATTAAAATTGCCTTTTTGCAATGTGATTTATGTTAAAGAAATGTTGACATATTTTTCATCGCTCTGTAAAGGAAAAAATAGCCCGTTACCGTACAGCTGACATCTACGAAAACCCTCGATTTCCTTACATCAAAACAAATAATGATCAGCTGATTTTTCGGTACACAAACATTTCAATTCCATACCCAAACAAACTTTCTCCTTATCTAAACAAAATATTGCCGTACCAAAACAAACTAAATTCTTATTTTGACAGTTTAACCAGCTGATTTTAAACTGAAATAGACAGTTCAGCCGTACTGTGTTTGCTTATATGAAATGTTGGATGATTTTTATAAGTTTGGTTACTTATTTGCATCGTGATGAATACAGTAGTATTGTTCACAGCTCGTCACAAAAGTCCCATTTCTGGGCTCGATAGTGTTTTACATGCTCGGCATACGCCTCGCAAGTAAAACACAATCTTGCATCGAAATAGGCTGCTTTCGTGACTAGTGGTGAAATTGTGCGATTTTTTCAAATCGCTTTGAAAATAATTTACAGGCAAGATAATTAAGAATATAAACAATAGAATGGTTTCTCAACCATCGGGTTTTGTAAGATCTAGAAACAATTAGAAGGAGCCGCTCCCGTCGGTCAACTTGTCTCCAAGATTTGTCTTCTCAGACTGAAGCCATGGCCGGCGGCCAACAGCAGGGTAACTATAAGGCTTAGCGGCCGCGACTTGCCAAAGATATTCGCTACGGCGAGTTTACAACAAGTTCTCCTCAAAAGTTTAAACTTCAAACAACATGGCTAGGATAAGGAGAAACTCTTTTGTTCCCGGTGGTAAAATTTATTGAAATATTGAATCAATTGCTTAGATGAAAAAGTTTAACTATAAGATCATTTTTTTATTGCGACAACGTGACCAAATGTTTACCATTCCCCGATATCGGGGGTAAAATTTGTTTTGTCAGTTTCCCTTTTGCATTAAACCATGCAATCAGTACTGCTGGTGTGGCTTCTACATAGGTATACCCAGGAAATATATATTTTTATAACCGGCACATATTCTTAAGGTCCCCGCCGTCCTTAACCCCAATGCTAAAATTAACATTAGTCTTATGGACGGCGCGGCGTGGGCCTCAAGAATTGGCGCCAGTTATAATCAAGTATTCTTGTCACCAATATATTTGTTAATTTTATCAGGCCAATTGTATTCATTGCGGGATGCATCATTGCTAATAAATTAAAGTTGTTTTTGTTTGATAGCGTTTTATCATCTATTAGATAATCTAAACCGCTATAATTATTATAACATGATGAGTACAAACTTGTTCTTGATAGTGCAATTTATGTAACCATTGTGGGGACTAATATTTAGGATTTACCAAAATAATATAGTTTAATAGCTATTATAATTAACGATTATACCAAACGGTTATGTGTATACTGCATGAAACAATCAAGTTGTTTAAAACCTTGTTACAATCAATATATATATATATAAAAGAAGAGTTGTGTGTTGGTATATTTCGGGCTACAGCCAAAACTACATGTCGTAGATGCTTGATCTTGGTGTCAAATTAAAGCTTGGAATCCAATGATCTGCACTATGGTGGTTGGGTTTCGATATCTTATTGGGTGTAGGCACAGGATCGTCCGAAAGGAACCTATGTCAAGGATTTTGTGAGTACTTGAGGTTTTATTTGTTTATATCAAAACACATGGTTTAATTTGAAAAGGTAACCGTGGTTAAAGTGGTTGCCAACAGAATGCAGCACCTACAATTGTTTTTGTACAACAGGTGAATACAGTCTTATTTAGAAAATGTCTTTTTATTTACGTTTTCAGTTATTTAGTAAATTTTTACTGTTAGGTTATGTTATTAAAAACCATGAAGTGCACTAAACTATAGAGTTACATATTTTTTGTTTTTAAATTCAAAGATAGTAGTTAATAAGACGAAAAAATGTCAAATCGTAGGAGAAAATGTTTGAAATTCCGTATCTTATCACGTAAATGAACGATTGCAAGAAAAAATGAAACAACGAAGAGAAAGAAACACATCTAAGGGTATCACGGGAAAATTGAAAGCGACATCAAGAAACACTGTCGTAGCAGATTTGGAACAGAAAGGGAGACAGACGCACAAGGTGATGAAAGAAATAATCAAACAGACATATAACGGAGAACCTTCGAAAAAGGGATTAAACAGAAGAAGCTGAATTATATTAAACAGTTTAAAAGCTGTTTACAAAAGGACAAGGAACTATGATTTTGGCTGTAAGGTACACATTACTCCAATAACATGTAGATTGTATTGAACACCCGAATGTAATAATTTGCAAGATGGACAAAATTTGTAGTTATTGCATAGCACAAAGATTAATTCAAAAAGAAAACGCATATTATGTGCTGTTTGAAAGGGAAAATAAGACTGCTACCACCAAATATGCCACCGCCGGCTTTATCAAACATAATATGTATGGAGAAACATCAAAAAAAATTCAAAAAATTAAAAATAAATATATTGAATTTTAGATTACATTAGACATTATAATTCTTGCTTCCAAATTACATCTTTTGGGCTACTATTTAGGCCTTCATAAGATTTTTCAACCCAGCGAAGCGGGTTAACAACAGCTAGTATGTATGTATTTGAGGAGGAAATATTAAAGTGATAAGATTTTTCACTATAGATTGGAGTTCAAAGAATTAATAACCGACAATATTGGAGTGGTCCTTATTTTTATCGAACTATAGTACATTTTAATTAACCATTAAACAGTTTACAGGTAGTAAAAATATTCATGTTTGCAAACTTAATCCAATAACAGATAAACATTATAGCCAAATAAATCAGATAACGGTCGAGAAAGTTAGGTTTTGAAATAAGAGTGAAGTGAAAAACGTAAGCTACTGGCCCAACAATATTTTTGTGTTTTAGGGGTAGGGTTCGCAATTTTTAAAATTTATTGGATTACGTTGAATAACAGGACACAATAGTAGGGTTATAAGAAGTAAGTCAGACACGTTGTGGCTCCAGGCTCCATTTGTTGCGGTAAAAAACAGCTCTGACATTATCAGACTGATAAGAACAAAAGACGGATTGTCTTTAGCAAAAACCTTCAGTGGAAATTAAAAACTTAAATGCTTTAAGATTTACAAAAAAGTATGCCAATTAACACTCCTAGTCTACTAAACATATTTGGTGAAAAAGTTTGAATTAAATGTTATGTTTTCCATACACTTAAAAAGCTATCTTTTTTAATTATTGAAATAATTAAGCTGATTTATCTTTTGACGAGAAATAGTATTACGTTAGTCGTATGCAGGCCTTGGATTTGATTAATCATTTAGATTTGTGGCATTACTGAATGTCCTGAAATAAGAAATAAACAGGGGTGATCCAAAACACTAAAACCCTTTTCAATAGCTTAACATCTAAAACAATAGAACAACTATTTTAATGTAGCCATGCACAGAACTTGTTTAATCTAAGTGTTAATGTGTTGCGATTTTACAAAAACAAACAAGTTTTACAAACACAAGAAAAATAAAAATATGTTGAGATATTTCACGATGAACTTAGAGTTACGCTAGACATTATTTACTAACTTAGTCAGTAACAATACCAAAATATTGCACGAAAATCATCCTACACTCATCTCTCATTCATAAATGGCTTAAAATACCTACTTGGGTAGGTTACCATTCCATAGAAAATAATAGAAAAAGGAAGAATAAATACATAAATGAACCCCTTTCTTTGTTTATACGCTTTTTACTCCTTGTAATAAATTAGTAAAATAATACTTTGTCTCCCAGTAAGAGTAAAGTTTTTACTTTGTCTCCCGGCGCGGCGGGAGGCAAAGTATACCCATTAGAATACCTATGAAATCAATAATTATTCAAGAATCGAACACCTTCCAGTTTCAACGCAGATATGCAAATACAGTTTGCGCATTATATCTCCGGCTATGACCACTATGCTAGTAACCGTGTCATATGATATTTTTAACATATGACATTGGTAAACACAACATTTGACAAGCAGCGGTATTTTAGAAAATTTTTTCAGAAAAGTACCCCCTCTCCCCCCCGCACCATACAATCAGCTGACTCAGCCATAGCCGGAGATATAAAACGCGAACTGTATGTTGAAGCTCAACAGGTTTTAGGCATCAACATCTGATTTAGTGGCTTGAATAATCACATAAGAATGGCATTGATAACATCAGCTGTAAGAACGTCTAAAGAGTTAAGCAATGAGATTATCGCTGATGCATGAAAGGTTGCAGCTACTCGGATGCAAGCACTAATTTTAGATAGAAATAAAATGGATATTGTTTTTTTAAATTGCTAAGTTAATTAAATAGATGTTTATGGATTGGGTATTTAATATTGCAGGTGGAGGAAAATTTCTTCATGTATTTCAAGTAAAGTACTGTTCATTGTTTCCCTCGTAAAATTGTCGCACTTAGCAAGCTCGAGCGCCAACAACTTCACTCGTGAGGCAATGCTGTACCTTACTCACTCAAGACACAAATTACTTTAGTTCGCAACATCGACATCACTGCCAGAAAAGAGGTGCAGCAGTAAAGATATCGGTTCACCGCTCTCTTGATCTGTTTACAACGATCGTAAAACACCGGTTATCGGCGCAACGAGCGAGTAGACCTGAAGACCCGCCTTGGAGCAGGGCCAGGTAACTGCCGCTGATTGTATCGGCTGAGAGCTCTTCATCGCAGCACTTCGCCGCACGGCCTACGTGTTGAACAACAGAGGAGCTTCTCTGCGGTTGATAATAAACCTGGCTCTAAACTTCAAAATGGTAGATAAGTTGGACATAGACGACATTCCTTTTTTACAAGAAAGATAACTCGGGTAACCATTTCACTTGTACAGTTTACGATTTATGATGGTCTGTGTAAGGTATTGGGATAGTTTAGAATTAGTAGTTTGTTATCAAATAATTTAAAGTAATCTGTCGATTTATATTTTACAGTCTTGTGCTTCAATCCGTCTAAACAAGGCATGTCCTCTGAATAACAGGACACAATAGCAGGGTTATTAGAAGACAAGACTGATAGATACATTGATGTGGCTCGAGGTTCCATTTGTTGCGGTAAAAAATATGTCTGACATTATCAGACTGATAAGAACGAAAGACGGATTGTCCTTCGCTAAAACCTTCGGCGGAAATTTTATAATCTTCTTTTGATATATATGGTGTAATTAACAGAAATATAATTTTTCTCCTATTTGTAAATGTAATGCTCCCCTGTATAATGATAAAATATGAGCTAATTTTTTCAATTAGAGGTTATATAAATTAAAATTTGTTATTTATGTTATTCATTCAACTTTTTAGAGCATTTTGTACAGGGTGTTTTTTTTACCCAACCCAAAACTTTATTTTATCACTGAAGGTTTATTTCTCCAAGATCCCCGGATTTGACCCCACTATATTATTTTCTTTGGGAATACATAAAAAGTAAGGCCTACGAAAACAATTCATACGATATTAAGCACCTCAAAACAAACATAACAGATTGAATACAATAAATTAAAAGAAGTACTTTGCAAAACTTGTTCTGGAATTTGATGGAGAGAGTACAACTTTGTTTAATTGGCAATTGTGGATTATTTGAACACATAATGTTAAATACATTATGTAAGCTTAATGTGATCAGACTTAATAGGTTGTATAAAATGTAAATATTAACAAAACTGTACTCATTTTATATGTATATTTGCATTTTTCAATCTTAAAAATGGGTTGCGTTGTGTTGTACTCAATTTAAAAAAGTAAAAAGCTTTTGTAATGGCAATGACACTGATTCCTTTTCATTTATATACAATCAATGGCGTTGGATTGAAATTTCTCCCTCTTAACTGTCTCATTCAAAAACGTCACAATACTAAAACCACCTGATCATCACAACATTTTTGTTACTCAACATCCACAACAACCAATTCCAACCCTAACCTACCCTCAACATGGGCTTAGGCTACTTCTCCAAGACGATTAAGCACTGCGGCGGCGTCGTGGGGTACGTGAAGGCCCTGTACATCCGGGACTCGGCCAAGCACGGCCGGCTCGTCGGGACCGACAAGTACGGCAACCGGTACTACGAGAACAACGACTACTTCTTCCTGCGGAACCGCTGGGTAGAGTACGCCGACCACGTGGGCCTCAACTACGACGGCAGCCAGGTGGGAATCAAGGCGGATTTACATGGGGCGAGTTGCCGGACGAGTTAGCCGGGCGAGTTGCTTCTCCCCTGCTTAATTCGCTTGGTGTAATCATTTTTGGGCGAGTCGAGTAGTGTTAGAGATTAGGAACATTTAGAAGATTAAAGTTGTAAACCGTGACGTTTACGCGTGATCCACAGATTCAGAAACAGAAACTCGTCTTCAACCATAGTCTAGAATTTCTGCAACCGTCTCAGGAGTTGTTGTTTTGTGTTTAGAGTGCCATCTGATCGATTAAAACGCGAGTGAGTGAAAATAAAAACCTACTCGACCGCTAACTCGTCCAGTTTTAGCCGACCGTCCGACTCGACCCTTGTAAATCCGCCTTTACTACTTGAACATATTATTATCAGTTATATGAAAGTTATGGGTAAATGTCAATGCAACACTGGCATACTACTAGAGTTGCTAGAACGGCATACTACTACCTAAGAAAGAAACTCTATCTACTGGTGTTGCCTGAAGGGCAAACTAATTCAGGTGTTGTGTGGACAGCGTATTGCTTCCGGAGTTGACTGAACAGAATACTATGCTAACAGTTGCCTGGATGGCATAGTACTTACGATATTGCATATTCATTTGTTTTACTTTGAAAAAAAAGCTTCTATTGAGGTTTGATATATATACTCAGGACCGAGAGACGCGGGAGTTATTCATTTGTCAGTGATAGTTCGTTTCGACTAACGTTCAACAGGACATTATTCGTGCCATGAGTTTTGTGTTTTATTTTTCTAAATGTAATTACATTACCAAGATCCCTGGGATAGCAATGAATCAGATTAACTAATTACCAAAAATGACACATTAGTTATATTTACTTATTTATGTATTCTAGTGCCAGGGAAATTTTCTTAACGTTTTAAAAGGCTACCGTACAGTCCGAATCCGAGTTTTTTAGTATTCGACTAACCAAATTAACGTTGATCATTTTATAGAACGCCTAATTTATTGATTCCACATACGAACATTAGTCTAAGTTGTCGAACGTTAGATCATTAGGCTAGAACATCACAATTCAGCTGTAACTCATTTATGGTATCAACCAATTACTGACACGAAAGGTGGTTTAATTATTTGGTTACGTTAAAATACGAGTGATGAGTTAATTGCGTCACGTCATTCCCGCTTGCTCTCAACTCATTAGTAATATGTGCTCATTTGGGATGGATTCTCCAGTCCTACCCATGGTAACTACAGACAACAGGTACAGTTTTCTACCGTTGTCCTACCTCTCTATTTCCTCTTGCTTTGGATGAATACAATGTTGTAGAGTATAAATATAAAACACGAACTTTTTTATAAAAAGTTCCACGAAACATTTTAAGATAATACGCAACCAGTGCTGTCAATGGTGTTAAAGCATGTAGACCTATTAAAACCAGATATTAAATTGTACAAGACATTTTCCTTGCCATCCAAACTCTGCATATTTAGCCGTGGCCACGCTAATTGCCACTGTATATTTCTCTCCTCCAAACAACCATAACACTAACCAAACTTATTATTTTAGAATTTATTTTTCAATGAAGCTCTCCCAAACCGAAACATAACCTAACTGATAGTTCGCAGTAAAATTACAAAAGCTCTAATTTTGTATATTGATAGATTAACCATCCTTTCCTATTATAATAGTACTAGATAGCACGTAGCTCGAAATCGAGTAAAAATCATATGGTAATAGAATGAAGAATAATCAGCCTACTTATATACTTTTAAAGTTTAATCAAAGGGCTAACTTCATTAACTAAATTATGGCTTAAATACTGAAACTTTTAAAGTTAATTTGATCTACCGCAGGAGTTTCTGGTAAACGTCAACGATTTTTTAGGGAACACCTTCATTTCCCCATGTCCTCTTTTTTCTGAAATGTATATTTTAACACTGGCAAATATCACGCTCTGCTTACAGCAACATGTAGCTGACCGAGAGCAAACACTGGCGCCATGAGCAATGACTTCCTTTGTTTAGGGATTTCCGTTGCACCTTATTGATAATTATCGCCAAAACAGATATTGTAGGGAACGGCTGTCTTTATAGACAACATTTCCTTTGTGGCAAAAAAGCGTAAATGACGCACTACTCTACCAGTCTTTTCATTCTTGAAATGCAACCCGCAGCAATGAAAACATTTTTAGTTCATTGGTCTGGGGTTGGAAGGAGCATCAAATGTTACATCGGGAGGGCGATGCCAGCGGTTCTTTCCTACTCCTCCAACCGGTCAATGATCATCTTTTTCTTGTCGGTGGCATTATAAATGCACCAAATCCAAAAACAGATTCGCTCAATTTGATATCACTTTAAAAAACACTATGGGGTATCATATACTACATTGTAAAACTGCTGGTAACTGCAATGTTTAAGAGACTTAAAAACTTCATAACATAACCTAAATTACATAATAACTCTTTAAAAAAAGAAAACTGTTGAAAACAAAGCCAAACCAGCTGTAAAAACTTATCTTTTCAAAAAATTAATTATAATTAATTGCTGCAATCTGTGGTTTACCTCTGGAACTATTTCAGAGCTTGGCCATATGTTCAGTTTGTAAACAAAGTAAACTGACCTTGATCAAATGTCCACTGTTCCGAAACTTCAGCCCTTTACTGTACTTTAGTGACGCCCTTTTTTTAAAATTCTGAGACTTGTTGACAAATCTACATAAAATTCCCTTTAATTTGATACCTCAAACGTTAAAATCGGTCCAGCCATTATTGCGGTTGGACTGTGAAAAGAAAACCGCTTGTGTATTAATATATAGAAGACTAGATAACACGTAGCTCGAAATCGAGCAAAAATCATATGGTAATAGAATGATGAATAATCATCCTACTTATATACTTTTAAAAATAATCAAAGGGCCAACTTCATTAACAAAATTATGGCTTAACTAAAGTTAATTTGATCTACCGCAGGAGTTTCTGGTAAACGTAAACGATTTTTAGGGAACGCCTTCATTTTCCCATGTTCCATGTTTTAACACCGGCAAAAGATCACGCTCTGCTTACAGCAACATGTAGCTGACCGATAGCAAACACTGGCGCCATGAGCAATGACTTCCTTTGTTTAGGGATTACCGCTGCACCTTATTGATAATTATCGCCAAAACAGACATTGTAGGGATCGGCTGTCTTTATAGGCAACATTTCCTTTGAGGCAAAAACGCGTAAATGACGCACTACTCTACCAGTCTTTTCATTCTTGAAATGCAACCCACCGCAATGAAAACATTTTTAGTTCATTGGTCTGGGGTTGGAAGGAGTAATAAATGTTACGTCGGGAGGGCGATGCCAGCGGTTCTTTCCTACTCCTCCGACCGGTAAATGTTCGTCTTCTTCTTGTCGGTGGCATTATAAATACACCAAATCCAAAAATAGATTTGCTCAGGTTAATATAACTTCAAAAAACACTATGAGATATCGTAAACTACATTGTAAAACTGGTGTGTAAGAGCTTTAAAAACTCCATAACATAACCTAAATTACATAATAAATCTTTTAAAAAGAAAACTGTTGAAAACAGAGCCAAACCAGCTGTAAAAAACTGCTCTTTTCGAAAAATTAATGATAATTAATTGCTGCAATCTGTGGTTTACCTGTAGAACTATTTCAGAGCTTGGCCATATGTTCAGTTTGTAAACAAAGTAAACTGAGCTTGATCAAATGTCGATGAATAGCGCCACTGTTCCGAAACTTCAGCCCTTTACTGTACTTTATTGACGCCCTTTTTAAAAATTCTGAGACTTGTTGACAAATCTACATAAAATTCCCTTTAATTTGATACCTCAAACGTTAAAATCGGTCCAGCCGTTGTTGCGGTTGGACTGTGAAAAGAAAACCGCTTGCGTATTAATATATAGAAGATTATTATTATTATTATCATTCAAAATAACATCTTGATTAGCATAATAAATGTAGTTCTATATTCTACATACTGGATACAAATAACAGACTTCTTACAAAACTTAAAAAATAAATTTACACTTATACTGCACTCACATACAAGATGGTGAATATACATAAAAGATGGAAAATGGCGATCTATTTCGATTGGTCTCACCATTCATTATCAGGCCCAATGAGAGACTAGCAGGATCAAGATGGCGGCCTTCTATCTTGAATTTTGAGAAAATAAAGAATTGTAGGAAAGGGAATATTATGAATGCGTGGGAAGAATTTTTTTTATGAAAGTAAACAGACATATCCATGAAAGAACATTTCAATTTCGACTCTAGCGAAACTTACAGAAACTGGTTTTTGGTAGAACTTCCGGCGATCAATAGGATATGAGGAAGGCCGCCATCTTGATCCTGCCTGTTTCTCACTGGGCCTGATGATTATTGGTGTAACCAATCGAAATAGATCGCCATTTTTAATCTTTTATGTGTATTTACTACCTTGCACGTGAGTGCAGTAGGAGTGTAAGTACATTTTAACAATTGGATATCCAATTTTACAATTCCTGACGAGTGGTACACGTCCCGCAGATCCCGGCGGAGTGGTTCGGCTGGATGCACCACCGCACGGACCTGACCCCCGACCAGGAGCCCTTCCGGCCCAAGTACCACTGGATACTGCCGCACGAGGAGAACATGTCGGGGACCCCCCTGGAGTACGTGCCCTGCACCACGGTCAACCCCAAGATACTGGCGTGGGTGCCGCCCAAACCGTGCCCGTCCTGCCCGCCATGCCCGCCCTTGGACGGCGACGGGTGTGGGGAGAGGAAGGCGCTCTCGGAGTGTGGGGAGGAGAAGAAGAAAGGGTGTGGAGAGATGACGCCACCGGCGTGTGGAGAGAAGACGCCACCGGCGTGTGGAGAGACGACGTCTCCGAGGTGGGAAGAGAAGACGTGTGAAGAGAAAACGTCTCCGAGGTGTGAAGGCGAGGAGGTGAAAAACGACTGTGGAGAAAGACCGGAAGAAGAAAAGCGACCACCGTGTGAAAAACCGAGTAGAGCTTTTCATTAACGACGTGTTGTTAGTGTGGAAATTTTTTTGTTAGAACAGATTGAAGTTATTTAAAAAATTTCTACTTTTTGCGCCATAGAATAATTGTTTAATGTTTGAATTTTATAAGACAAATTAAACGATTTGTTTTTTGTTAAAACTGTTACAGATGTGTACGAGTTTCCATAGTTTTTGTATGGAATATGATAACTGTAGTAATTAATTTTAAGTCCTCTTCAATGTCACCAAAAAATAAACTACCCTGATACCAGCATGTAAATGAATTGAAACACAAAAGGTGAATTTGAAAAAGCGACGACTGCGGGTAAAAGTAATCCGATATCAATGTAAAGTTTTGTAATGGGCGAGGAGAGAGGTGAGGGTTGACCCGGAGGGGGGTTGAAGCACACCGATCCACGGTGAAGCACCCAAACTTATTAGGACCCTCCACCCCACCCCTAACAGGGCTACTGCACTTAATACACCAATAAGTTATGACCCAATTCCTTTTTATTTCAGTTCGAGCGTAGCCTACGGAGGTTACTGCTGGTTTTAAAAGCTAACTGTCCAAATTTTCTGGTTCGATACTAACTTTTGAAAATCCATATTATTAGTATAGTTAATTTTCAAATTGCCGTTGTTTTTGGATTTGTTTCCTAGGCCTAGCTGAGGGTCGATCGACACCTCAAACTATGATAAGGTCTTATACTGTTCTAACCAGCCGATCTATTTGTACTTTTTAACTACTGATCTGATTGATCTGAGCATGTATACTGGGTAATCAACTTCATTAAAGTGCGTCAAATAATTCAACTAAATTGAAGTGTGGTCTTGATTCTTCAATTTCATTAAGTATGGTTTCATTCATAATTAAATTTCCGAACCGATTTTTGAAACCTTTCTTAGAAAATACTCCTGTAAAAACTGTAGTACTGTACTAAGCAACTCAGGCGTTATATTTCTTATGAGATAATCCAGGAAATTATAAGAAACCAATTAAAGTAGTTTGATATGTGCATCTCAAATGAATATTATACTCCTTTCCACCACATAGACAGACATGAGGCACTTATGATTGCCTTTATTTTGAGTAAGGTAAGAGAATCAGAAATTTCGATCAAGTAATAGTGTTTGGTGCTAAAAACTATCTATAAGCATGGATTGAAAAAGGCTGTGAAATAGGGTGGTGTCTGCGGCCTACGTAACGACGAGCATTGCATGTCCAGGCAGAGATTAATGGCCCTGATAGTTCACCAGGGCTTCCCCAGGGCGCGGACCCTCTATCGCAGGCTCTTCGTGAAAAAAGGTTAACAGGGTGAATATTATGAAAGTTTGAATATTATGCATATAATTATACCAGTTCGTAAATTGTAAACCGAGGCGAAATTGTGGCTCGGATCCCACACGTCTCTAAGTTGCCATTGGCACTTGGGCTATTAATTAAGTCCTGTCTAAGGAACATGTCGGCCTTAGTCAGTAACAAGACTACAAGATCACAATCATCCTTCACTCATCTGTCATTCATACTTCGCTTAAAATACCTACCTGGGTAGGTCGCCATTTCAAGTAATGTATCTAATGTATCTAAAAGTTACTCGAACTGTTAGAAACTGTTAATGATTAGAAAAAAAGACTCGTCATTGACAGAGAGCTTTATCATTGCTTAACTGTGTATAAGAACATTCATCGCATTAAGTTATGAATTTTCGTGAATTAACACTAAATATAACATTTTGCTTAATTGTATTTTGTTTATATTCCAGTTATTCATTATTTTATCCATCTATACATCCATCCATCCATCCATCCATCCATCCATCCATCCATCCATCCATCCATCCATCCATCCATCCATCCATCCATCCATACATCCATCCATTTATCCACCTATTCAACCAGTCATCCATCCATCCATCCATTCATTCATTCATTTATTCATCCATCCATCCGTCCATCCATCTATCCATCAATCCACCCATCTAACCATCCTCCCACCCATTCATCCGTCCATCCATCCATCCATTCAATTATTCATCCATCCATCCGTCCATCCAACCATCCATCATCCAACCATCCGTCCATCTATCCGTCCATACAATATATATACGTCACCTAGGCAGTCGCTAGTCTTATTTTATGTCAAGTATAAAGTGAGAGTTGAGAGAATGGTGTAGTTTGTGTTTGATGCAATGCGATGTGTAACTTAACTAGAGATCTGATCAAGTAAGCTGTAAATACGTAAATGTAATAGATTCCTATTTCGTGTTTTTAAGTTAATATCACTCATTGGTGTAATAATCAGTCGTTGTTTAATGTCTTGGGTTTTCAACAAGAATATTGGTAATAAAAAAAGAAAAGACAATTTAAATAAAAAATGTATTTGCTCTAAAGTTAAGTCGAATTCGATTCGCTTACGCTGGCTGGTGACCAAAAATTGTTGAAACTAAACTACCCGAACATAATTCAATTTGCTTACGATGGTTGTGACCAAAAAGTATTAAAACTAAACTAGCCGGGCATAAATCTCGAGATTACCCTAGTGGCTTGGACAGAATCTTCATTAAGTTGGGGTCCATTAATTACTCCAACGGCGCCGTTGTCGCCGCGACGCTCACGCGGCATTCCAATTATCTGGGAAATGTCTGAGGAATAATTGAAAATTTAAAAATGGTTTCGATATCATCTTTTGAAATTCAATTTTCTTTGGAAACGTTTCGCTGTTCTAGCTTTGTTGACAAACTGTAAGTCACAGTGTTTTTATTTTCAAAATAAACATTTGCCATTATCGTGATTGGCAAATTGACAATGCTTCTAAATAGAAAATGATTTTGTGGTGCGGTATCTTCTGTAACGATTGCATAGAAAAATCAATTAAAAGTGCGGGACAGGTTTAAGATTTTAATCGATCGTCATACCATGGTTTATCATTGTCTTTTTTCATTATACATTTTCAGTATTTGGCCGATATAGTTAATTATTCCTTCCCATTGTTAACTGTAAATTTTTAATTTTTAAAATTAAAAATTCTTTTCACAATCAGCGGTGATCGGTACCACTTACTTCTTAAGCCTACATATAAGTTTATAAGCACCTTGAAATTACTTCCCTGATTATAATTCTCTAAACTCTAAAATCTTCTTCCGATGCTTCACGAAGTACTTTAACTATGGCGCCGCGCCGCCGCGAATGTTGAGTCTAGCGAACAGAAGTCAAGTTTCCGTAGTGTAGCGGTTATCACGTGTGCTTCACACGCACAAGGTCCCCGGTTCGATCCCGGGCGGAAACATAGCTGTTTTTGTTAGAGAGGATGAATATAATGAATTTTAAAAATTTATCGATACGTGTTTTTATCAATTGAGATTTTTAACTCCTCCAAGTCTTAAACATTATTCGATTTGACATTTTTCCACTTTAAATACATCGGTAACAGAAGGATTTTTTACAATTATCTCAAACCTGATAGTTAAATTTCTAATAAGTCTCTTTGATTTGTCATACATAGGCAAACTATATGAATCTGTCACATTCTTGTAAAGTTTAAAAGAATATTTACAAGTTATCAAGTAATTCAACCAACTGAAATGGATACATATGTAGTATGGCATGGAATAAGTTATATTAACAAATGAACACATAATATATTAAATAATTATAACTAAAAGTTACATTTAAACTGACATGACCACGAAGTTCAATCCTTTCAAAAAATGAAAAGCCAATAAATGATTTTACATTTCATCCCATTTGCTACAAGGGTGCCAAAACTGAGCAAAAAGGAAGTAGTTACCAAATTCAATATATCATTATATAATAACATTGATTATAACGCTGATATTTTTTTTATCAGTATAACATTTACAATAACCAATACATTCGTAATTAAGTCACATTCACTTGCAATAAATAGAAACTTTATAAAAATCTTATAGCTACTCTTATACAGGTCAGGAATACTTTTCATTAGAATAATCTAATCCATATCTAATCTAACCTAATTCCAACTCTATTCTAGTAATATTATAAATGAGAAAGTTTATATATATGGATAGATGTTTGTGGCTCAATTACGTAAAAACTATTGAACCGACTGGGTTTAAATTTCACACAAATGTGGATCTAGAACTCATTCAACATAGGCGTATTCACTTCCTTAAAATCCCCTCAGGCTGTGCCCCGTGAAAGTCCTTAGTTTCAATATTTACATTTTAAAGGAATAATATAAACATTAAAATACCGAAATGTAAACAGCTGAGGATACTATAATCTGAGAGTTCAAAGTGCAGAAGTAAGACAGCTGTAATTAATATTGTGAGCGAAGTCACGGGTACTGGCAAATGCTAGTTAGTTAATTCTATTGAATAAGTACTTAGCTAAGAAATAATTAAAAAGTGATCTTCATTACACAATATGAGATATTTTATAAACATTATATTATCTCGTAATAATCCCAATCACATTACCCACAGTTTATGATTAGTCGTCCTGATAACGAACTAAGTGTGGAATTAAGTTATATGTAGCATTTATTAAGATTTGTGAAGAAATCATTGATTGTACTGACAATAGAACACTCGCTACTTTAGAAATTGACACCTTGTGTATTAAATAACCATTCATGATTTTACGTTTGCACATTGCGCTATTTCCATGGGAAATTTATTAAAAATGTTCGAGCCTAAATATATAAAAGAGCTTTTAAATATAAAGTTGTTACTTTTGGTTTTATAAATACTCTTTGGCTATTACTTTGAAAGTGTAATTATTTCTTGTATTAGATCTATTGCAACTGATTATTTGAAAAAACGCAAAGTTTTAAATATGAACAAATATTATCTAAATACCTGTCCATATACACTAATGATCAATGGATGTCTGTCCTGAGGGGGCAGGAGGTCAAGGGGGAGGGGCAGCAGGGGGAGGAGGGTGTCAGTAGGGGGGGGGGGGGGGTCACGTCGGCCGTGGATGTGACACGTATTCACTCTGCCAATCTAGCAGTGATTGCCACTTGAAGGATAATCTCTACTAAATACATTCCATATTTTGAATTGTTGTATGGGTACTTTTATTTCCCCTTGAATCTCCAACAGTTGACCCAATTCATACCTTACATAATTAAGTCAAGTGTTTTAATGGAACTAAGAGAATTTCTTTTAATTTCTATTCACCTTTAATTTGACACTTTTAAAAACGCGTACCCTAACTTTTATATTTCATAATATATTGATGAAAATAAAGATCGACTTGTTTTGTGTTTACTGTAAAATTTCATTTTTTTTATTTAAAAGGTTTTACCATTACGGTGATGATAACTTTATCCAAACCTGATGAAACTAGATCACCGTGGTCATTAGATACTCATTACGTTGTACTAGAATTGTTACATTTCCTTATTCAAAGCTTATAGAACGAATTGATATAATCTGCATCATTTGGATTTCACTAGTTACGTTAGTCCTGGATGTTTCTGCGATAACATTTTATGGTCGGTGCATGCAAGGAACTAAAAGACGGAACTATGATGGTGATCTGGGAACGGGACGACTGCTACTAATTTTTGGTCTCTCTGTCCATGGCACTACTGCTCCGATCATTAGAGCGGATTAATTAGGGTCAACTCGCTTGGTTCGAAATGGCACTACTGCTCCAACCGCCTGGACAGGTAGTCGCGGTACATCGAGGGAAATCGGGAATTTAAATTCCCCGTCACTTATGCTTGACTGTTATGCCTCCTATAAATTAACAATTGCTTTATGAGTTGTCAAGTTGGTTACGGAAAAACAACAAAGTGTAAACAAATTCAGTCACGAGTTTTATTGGAGCAATGAGCAAAAACTAAACCCAGATTTTTTCTGATTGAATTTATACCAATATGCGATCTCTAGTATAACATATCAGACAATTTAAGGTAAAAAAAGTAATTTCAGTTCAAAGCCAAGCATAGTTCAAGGAAAATAACATTTTTCTTAAGGGACTTAAACATTATATGGCGGGTAGTATAGCAGGCTCTTCATGGCTTATTAAGTAAAGAATGAAAGCAATACCCTTAAATGTTATTATTGATTCAGGGATAAATTTATCAATATTTCCTGACTTATTTTTTCCTGAAAATTAGCTCATAAGATTCATGAGGATTTTGCGAGTAAATATGAACTACTATAGATCACTTAAAAGCATGAAATACTTTTCCGCAAAGGATTTCCAACTCCATTGTACTTAGGAACAAATTGTGGTACAGTTATTCATTAATACGAAGAACATGTGTCAATCAAAGAAAGTAAACTGTTTCCAGTAAAAACGTCAAAAACCCATCAATTGCACTTACAGAGGGAGGAACGGTGCATTCCACCAGGTCCACTTAGAAATGCCGAGACATGCCGAGGGCATTTGAAAATGTTTGTTGACCTCCCGGGAAACCCTCACACGGCAAGAAGACTGTTATGTACTCCCGCCCATCTACGTAGAGTTCAATTACATTCTGGATTGATCATTAACATCTGAGGTTGAACTTCTTTCTCAATTCATCTGTTAAAGGTGCTGCTATACATACACGTCGCACGTCGCGTCCATTTTCAAAGTGAATGAAACCTGTGTAAACAAATGGAACCGGCTATACACGGCACGGCCCGACTCGAATGCTCTGATGAGCATACACGGCCGAATCGGCCGAATTGGGACGCGACGTGACGTGACGTGTATGTATAGCTTACACCAGCGTCCACTCGGCCATTTGGCTCTTAGAAACTAGAAAATGCGAATCGATGCGAATATGTATAGCACCCCCTTAAAAATTTTAGTTTTATTTACAATACTCAAAAAACTATACCAAAAAGCGACTTTTTTACTTGGCTTGCGTTAAATGTTTAATTAATTTGAAAAATACTTGAATAAAAGTCTTATGTCACCCGTGCAACGAACGATTTTCGTAGAATAAGACATATTCGTAGAATAATATTAGGTAATCATTTAACGAACAGCCGGCGTTATTGATTTACTAGAACTAATTTAAAAAGTCAACGGCATCAATGAACATTGACCCTGTGTATTTCAATGGACGGTCAAAATGGATTTGAGCACAGGGGGTACGATTCCAGGGGGTTCAAATCCGAGGTAGGTACATAAATATATAGGTGAATAAATACCGGGGGCCAAGAGTCAGTAAATACTTCATAAAGTAGTTTTTTTTTAATTGGAGTGAATGTGCAAATATTTAGCTGTTCCGGGACTTTTTTACACACTGTATACAGGGTGTTCAAAAAATGTGGGGCAATAATTTACGTAGTGATTCCTTGGGTCAAAATAAGCAAAAAGGTTTATATAAACATAGGTCCTAAAGTGCTTCGTTTTCTGTCTGTGTGTCAGTTTATGATTATATTTAATCATATCTCACGAAGCACTTAATGTATAAACTCCAAACTTGGTATATGGGTAACCACTATTAAGAACTATTTTTGTAAGGAGTATCAAATTTCTACTTTGTACCATTTCAAAATGGCGACTATTTTTTGTTTTCAAAGCTAAATAACTTAAAACCGTAAATTTTAAACAAAACTATACAAATGACAAAAAAGTTGCGAAATTTAATTAATTAACGATGATATTCAGATTATAAGAATCGGACCAGTAATAATGGAGAAATTTTAAATTTTCCGAATAAAAACGTACAAATATGAGACATAATGTTCTAAGGAACCATGTTTTTATGCAGAAAAGTTAAAATTTCTCTGTTATTAGTGGTCCGATTATCATAATCTTAATATCAGCATTAATTATATTAGATTCTGCAAGTTTTTTGTCACTTGTATAATTTTTCTAAAATTTATGGTTTTTAAGATATTTAGCTATGAAAACAAAAAAAACAGTCGCCATTTTGAAATGGTACAAAGTAGAAATTTGGTTTGGTTACCCATATACCAAGTTTGAAATTTATACGTTAAGTGCTTCGTGAGATATAATTAAATATGTAAAAATCATAAATAGACACACAGACGGAAAACGAAGCACTTAATGACCTATGTTTATATAAACTTTGTTGCTTATTTTGACCCAAGGAATCACTACGTAAATTATTGCCCCACATTTTTTGTATACAGGGTGTCCCGTAACTATCTGGTCAGATGTATAGCGTTATAGCTTAGGTCTAGACTAACACATTTCACCATAGGAACATGGGTCTCTGGTGCCTAGTTTTCCGTCTGTCTGTCTGTATGTGTTTTTTACAAACAAATTCATAACTACCAAACTGTTTGAGCTACAGCGTTGAGATTTTGCACAAATGTTTATGTTATTAGGCCATATTTACGTTATTAGGCTACGTTATTAATGTTTACGTTCATTACATTAATTACAATAATTACATTATTACATTAATTACATTTACGTTATTAATGTTTATGTTATTAGGCCAGATGGCTACGTTTAAAAGCATACCAAAATATCATTAACCGTTTCAAAAGGGCGGCCATTTAAATTTTTTGATGCCAAATTTCACGAAAAATGATAATTTAAACAGATAAGTCCATTTTATCTAGTTTTCCATGATACCTTGTTTGTTGAGGTTGGATGAAGAATCACTGATAAATTAGTTTTTTCGTAATGGATGACCACTTTTCCCCATATAAACAATGCTAAAACACGGGGTGTTAAAAATCAAACTTTAACGGCTTATATCCACTTAACTAGGTTTTAATTATCGTCACTTAATTTGAAAATAGGCTTGCTTTTAACTAAGGAACATTTTATTAATAATGAACTCTGGAACACTTTTATAGTATCGAATGTCTTTCAAATATAATTGTCTTATTTTTTAATAATTATCAATTTTGATAAATTATTATGATTATGCAAAAGTATAACAATTAACTTATACTCTTCAAAATACTCGATTCGAAAAAAACTCGGGAACCCACGAGAATTTTCAAAAACTTGACGACTTAACTATTCGCACACCCCTATTACAAACAAAAGGATTTTCAATCCGAAATTTTAGGTTTGGGGATCGGAAAAAGACATTAATTCGAAAAAAAATGCAAATTCATTTAATTATTCTATTTGCTGTCCTTCAAAACAAAAACGTCCAATTTAAACACCTTTTTATTGTAAACGCCAACATGCTCCTCAAGAGGTATAATCAAGAGGTCTTTCCTAATTTTGTTAGATCTCCTAAGATCAAGTTCAATAAGCAGCATAGCAGAGGGTCCGCGGGGACAATATAATTCCCGTTTTCCCGTTGTCTGGCTACCTGGCGTCGACTACCTGTCCGGGCGGTAGGAGCAGTAGTGCCATTTCGAACCAAGCAAGTTGACCCTCGTTAATCCCCTCTAATGATAGGAGCAGTCGTGCCATGGCCAGAGAGGCTAAAAATCAGTAGCAGTATTGCCACAGCCGGTGATCTATGAACAATTTATCTCTTTGAAAACAATAGTATTGAGTTTTGCCAAGGCAACTCAATTATGTTTAAGTTCAACACTTGAAAAAGAAGACATAAATCGCAATTTTATTAAACCCACAAATCTTTGAACTCTATAGAAAAAAACTTTCATTTTATCTTGTATTTTTAAAATTTACCTTATCTTTTAAGTAATATAAAACTTCCATTCACCACTTTACTGAGAATTCATTTTCCAATCTATTTGATAGCACTCCAACGACTGCCAGAACAGTTCCGGAGTCGAAATAAGAACGATGACTAATGGAGCGAATTGATGATATTATTGATGACCTTGCCCCAGGGAACCGCTCTGATGCTTCTCTGCAACTTTGTTGAGTTATTGATGTCTAAAAACACACCTGTACTATTTCAGGTCTTATTCTAAAACTCTAATGAGACTTGAACAATGGTCCAGAGGACCATTGTTAAGACTTAAGACGGTGATTTTAAAACGAGAATTAAAAACAAAGAAAATAATTCTACTGACGGCATAACAATAAATTTGAAATTAAAGCTGTTTTTGTTTCTGAGGACGCAATGACAAAACGATAAAATTATCTAGGTGATAGGCCTATTTAATATAATGTCATCTCAAAATTAACATAGGTTTTTCACTTTGAGAAATGTTCGGTAGAAAGACACCTTTATGAAAAATTTTGGAGCACCTTGTTTGGAGCTAGAAAGAAGCATGGATTAAGAATAATGGAACTGTTTTAGCTTAAATCTTCCTGTTAAAGGGGTTTGTGACGTAGACAACATACTAATGTACATATGTAGATGTTTTTCCCATTTTTTATTTTACTCATTGGCTTTTTCACCAAACTTTTTCTCTTTTCCCAATTATTAGTTGCTCCATTCTCCCTATTGTGATTTTCAACCTTTACCTTTATACGTACGGTACATCTTCAATGTAGTCATGCAATTCCGTGTAGCTTCAGAATTTTATTTAGTTATAACCTGCCTAAACGTTGACAGCTTTAATAATTTAAAGGACACTGAATCCATAAAAAGTCAAAATTTCAAACTTAGAAGACCGAGATCTTACTCTAAATTGTTGAATTACCATTTCACTAAAACGTCGGTATCCGTTCGACCAACGCGCTGAATCGCTGAATCTATCAACAGGCTGAGGTGAGATGCACACTTCCCCCACACCTACTCCCCTCCCCCTTTCTATACTCCTACCCCTCTCTCTTTCTCTCTCTTATGACAACAGTCTCTCAACATCACAACGTAAGCCGACGACCAACAATACGGCAGCCTCGGCCAAAACAAAACCTTTCTACGGCAAAGCTCTTGTATTGTCGTCTCTCGAGCACAAGTAGTTGAAAGCCAAGCGGGGGCGCTGAGCTCAGAGTGAAAACCTCTATTGACGATTAGACAGAACCAACCACTCGGTGGTCGGTAAGTTAGATTTTTTTCTCATTACAAGAGTCTTTAAAAAAATCTACAACGGTTATTTTCTAAAGCAATCACTAATGAATATTTGTATTAACCTTGATGATTTTTTACCGTTAATTATTGATTGTTAGAGCGGATTTGTATCCGCTCTAACAATCAACTAACGGTAAAAACACTAAAATAAAATACCGTAATAAAATAATACCGTAATAAATACCGTAATAAATAAAATGAAAACTAAAATAAAATACCGTATTGGACTTAAGGGTTTTGTAAACAGTATCAAGAAAAAACTTATCCTAGGGAGCAAAACTAAAAGGTTCATTTAGTTGGTTGGGGTGGGACTTTTCCATAAAAAAATAAAAATTCGACGGCTGTGTATTTTTAATCAGACATAACTGATTACAAACACGCTCATCGTAGGATTATCATTATAAAACACTATTAAGAACCGGGCAAACCTAAAAAGGTTTACTCGTTTTTTCATGATATAACTAATTTTACAAAATAATATGTAAATAAAAATAAAAACACCATGATAACATTTCCGTATATTTCAGTACATTAGAAAAACGCAAAAGGCTACAAAATACCTGACACCTGACAATTATTTAAATATTTTAAAGGCAGTATGTATTTTTCTTTACTCTTTAATGTTAGGAAATTACAAAAGGCTACAGTACTGACACCATTGACACCTGATGCAATTATTTAAATATTTTTATGTATATTCAAATATAATAACGTTTTTATTTTTAAACTATGTACTAGAAGACCAGGGCGAGGGCTTCGATATGCACAATGACGTGCCCCAGCACGGCAGGCGGCACTGCTTTGAAGTAGAATCAATTATTTAGCTCACCATTATCATCAGCTGCCTTACATTCTAAAGGGTTGTTATCGGAGTGAAATTTAAAATTTATTCTCTCCCTGCCTGAAAGGGTGGAGGGCCTTGAGAGAACTTCTGATGTTTTAGGTAAGTTCTTTCGAAGAACTTAAACATGAATTCTTTTGAATGGTTGACGGTATAACATTTCATGAATATAATTGGTATGTGAACAACAGAAACCGTTAAAATAATTTAACATAAAAAGTTGCTGTGGTGGAGATTATATATTTCCCATAACGCCGGCTGAAAGCGAACGTTTTATAAATTATTTCTAACATTCGGTACAAAAAAATACCATACTGGCAAAACGCATTTTTTATCAATCTTAATAACGTTTAAGGACATAAAGTCACAGTTGAATATGTCCTGGAATCGGAATAAAAGAGCAAGTTGTAAATCGAAGACTGCATTGTGACAGAATTTTGAAATTGCTGATTTAAACGTTTACCAACCCTTCAGAATTAGATTTGATTAATGCCAAATGCGAATCGTATAACGTTTGAGATGCGAAGAACGCCTTCTGTTGTCTTGTCATGACTAAGACAGATTGTTGTATTACCTAACGTTAATTAACAATCCAAAGAATAATGGTTCGGAAAAATATTGTTATGTTTGTATGATTGCTACTTATAAGATTGGTTTATATTGAAAATTTGAACAAAATTTTAACGAGATGTTTTAAAGAATTCACCATCAAAAGTGTAACTAAATGGGTTATCTAACTCACCATTCAATGTTTTGGAGGTGCTTATAACTCAACACCTACCTGGAAACAAAACATAAACTTGATGAGTCTATTGAATATGTAAAATTTATTGTACATGATGTGATGGTTTCACATTAAACATGTATATCTCTTGCTATATCCATTAAATAATCTGTGAATTCAGACTTGTTCGAAATTTATTGTGAAAAAATATAAAGTACGCAGGAACTTGAGTTAATGAGATAAAAATTGGGTTTTGTTAAGTTTAACTTACGCAGGAGAGCTTGTATAATCAACTCTTAGCATTTGTCTCATAAGCCATCATCAAGTGTGTGTACTTGTAATGAGTAATCTAATGTCATAAGTGTTAATCATGAGTTTGAGTTATAATAGCAAATAGTTAATATAAATGTAGGGTATAAGTTCCGGTTATGCTGATTATATTACTTTTTAATTTTCAATGCATAATTAAATCATATTTATAATCTGTGAACTCAGGCTTGTTTACTGTAAAATATGAAAGTAAACAAGTACTCATGCAGCAAGCTGACATGACGGAGCGAATTTCAATTTAGGGCTTAAATTTTAAAGTTTTGACCCAAAAACCCAAAATTTTGAGCTGTATGCAACCCTAAAGATGGGGATGTAGGCTTGCGATTTATTTCAGACTAATCCGGTCATATAAAA
The DNA here is from genome assembly GCA_035578135.1 of Flexamia atlantica. Lineage (NCBI taxonomy): Eukaryota > Metazoa > Arthropoda > Insecta > Hemiptera > Cicadellidae > Flexamia > Flexamia atlantica. Next base: position 14,492,663 of record JAQJVK010000011.1, read on the forward strand.
TAATATCTCCACCAAATTTAAAGTAAATCGAATGATAACTGCGGCCACTAGAGTGCAAAATCCTTTTAAGAATTACAAATCGTTTAGCATGCGTTTAGTGTGTTTAGCAAATTTACATTTAATTTTCGTTGGTAAACCAGTTATTTTTGATGCTATGTCTTTGGGAGGGGGCTTTAAATTTTGATATTTCATTTCCTTTAGTTGTAAATTAAATTTACATTTTTGACTTAAATTTCCCTCTTTTTGCTCGAAAACCCCAAAGAGCCACCGTGCGGATGATTCCAATAGCTCACCATTCCATATAAATGGTAATAACATTATAACGGAACGCTTTTGGTGGTTGCGTGTGGTGACCTATCGTGCAAGACCACGAACGCATTAATATTCAATTATTAATGAAGACTACAACGCTTTGATGCAATTATGTTTGTTTTCATGCCCTTGTATAGTTTAGTATTATGTCCGGTCGATTATCTACTTAAGATTATATTATTGTTAGAAATAATCTAGCTAGAGTTTTATTAATAAGATTTAATTATGCACTTAAAATTAACAGGTACTCTTAAACAGAATAACCTAGACGTTTACCCTATATGAACCAACCATATTCTATTATAACTCCTAATTGACACACATGACATTAGATTACTAATTATTAGTAGATATACTTGATGATGGTTTATGAGATAAATACTAATGTAATCAGATACTTATGTAATCAGTCTGGGTGAGTCGAGTAACGTTGTAGGCTAGGAACCTTTAAGCTAAAGCTAACAACCACGATGTACAGGGTGTTCTTAATTCATAATTCATAATTCATAATTCATAATTCATAATTCATAATTCATAATTTAATTGAGCCATTCAGTTGGTTACAATAGGCCAGGTCACTACAACTACTTAGATCTAAAAAAACGAAAAAAATGAGTAAGATCTCTTGACTCACAAAAAACAAAAGAGTCCTTAAATGTCTGTCATGCACAAGAGTCTATGGAGCAAACCATGCACAACTGTCTAAAAAGCAAACCATGCACAGAAAAAAGTCAAAATAAAAGAAATAAAATAAAATTTACAGCCACACAAATACCTCGGGCGAGTTCTTGATTAGAACTCGAACACTCACTCACTCACTCACACAAATGCTCGAAAAATGTGGGGCAATAATCTACGTAGTGATTCCTTGGGACAAAATAAGCAAAAGAGTTTATTGTGAACCGTCAAGGGAAAAGGGACCTTATCTTCCCAGCCAAAATTTTACTGGACAGCAAGTTTTAGAGGTTAGGGGAAAAACACATTTGCTGATTTTTATTGTTTCTTACACTATATATGTTTCCAAAAAATGTTTGGCCCATCTTACACTTGAATTTAACTTTTAACATAGTTAAATTATTTTTTTCTAAACACTTGCAATCTGGAGAAAGGGATCCTTCACTTCTCCAATGTTGATTTAACGCTTCGAAGTTAAGAAAATCAAAGAGCTCTATGAGGAATAAATGCTAAACTTGCTAAGCCCTGATACAGAAATCAGAACCTGAAAATATACAGGATCTTCTAGAAGAAGTAGTTGACGACGTAGCTTCTGGTCCAAGTGGAGTTTCAAAACAAAACCAAAATGATCTAGAAGGTAAAAAAATAAAAAATTAACTGCTCAAACTGCTAATAAAATAATGTCATATTTTACTAAGATTAATAATTGTAATAGATTCTTATTTGAGTATAACATTTAAATTAAATTCATTTTTATCAAGTATCAAGACGTTTTGCCTATAAAATGTTTTGTTTTTATTCAGCTTTAAATTTCTGACAAAATGATATGTGAAACATAGCCAATAATACAAGTAGTAACAAAAAATATACGTTAGAAATTCGCAAAACTTTGGACTGCGATTTCCTAAAATTACTTTTTTTTATTGTTTCAAATTCAAACATTTATAACTCAGGCATTTTTTAAGATATCTTGAAAATTCTTTCACCAGTTTGTTTGGTTTTTAATTTAGATTGATGATATATTAATAACTCCTTTTCGAAAAAATGGAAGTTAAGGTCCCTTTTCCTTTGGCGGGTCACACATGGACAGACATATGTCCTATCTCGTTTAGATTAGCGTCTGTTTGTCTGTATGTGTTTTTTACAAAATAATTCATAACTCCTTGGTGATTTACAGCTTAGAGATTGCGCACAAATGTTTATCTTAATAGTCTTATTAGACTTTTGTACAAAATATGAATAAAAAATCTTTAACCGTTTCAAAATGACGGCCATTTTAAATATTTCGCGGAAAATTTCACGAAAATCAAATATTTAAAATAGCCGCCATTTTGAAACGGTTGAAGATTTTGTGATAATATGTTGTACAAAGGTAGCGCGACTAATAAGATAAACAATTGTGCAGTCTCAACGCTGTAACTCAAACCGTTAAGGAGTTATGAATTATTTTGTAAAAAACACATACAGACAGACAGACAGACACTAAACTAGGTCTATATAAACATTTTAGCGAATTTCCCCTATAGGGAAGAAGCTATTACCGTAGATTTCATGATAAGACCTAAGCCCGAGACCATGATAACTTTTCGTTTTGGAGCCACCAGAAGCAAAAAACACCCTTCGTTTGAATTTTTAGATATATTTATATATATCTATATATCTATGTGTCTGTAAGCACGATAACAGCCGTAAAAATGGTCCGATCTTTATGGAATTTGGTATAGACATGTAAAGTGGTAATCAATTGGACGAGTTCGTAAACCAGCCCAATCGGACTACCGGAAGGGGGGGTAAAGGGGGATAAACCCCCCCAAAAATGGTTTTTTGAGTTTTTTACATAGAAAAATAAAATTTATCGAATTTTTGTTGGCACCACTGAATTCAGCTCAAAAAAAACAAACAATTTAGTAATTTGAATCACTGCTTTATGTTCATTGGTTACTGAGATATTGAAAGTGGTAAACACAGTACATTACCCAATGTTAAACTTATGGGAAATAAGTAAAATTCTATATCCAGCTTATTTCTCAACATACCTTGATAAAACTTGGTATATAGCTTCTTCTAGTCCAGATCTACTAAATATTGAATTAAAACCACCCAGTTTTAACATACCTGTAGCAGCAAACCTGCATACTCATTTCCCATGTTATTCTTATGGAGCTTACCAAAACATGTGAAATCTCGCTATGTCGGATTGAAAAATGTTGTTTTGCATTTGAAATTCGCTGAGTATGCAGGTCTGCTGAACGGGGGTATTTCTTTTATAAATTTTTATTATTGGTTGACCCAGGGAATCGCCGTAAATTACTGCCCCACATTTTTCGAACACCCTGTATACACGTGATTGTCCACAGATTCAGACACAGAGGGTCGTCTGCAGCTATCCCAATAGTTATTTGAGTGCCTAGTGTGTCAACAGTTCGGTAAAAATGTGGTTGAGTGAACCAAATACCTTCCCGACCGTCTAACTTGTCCCGTTTCACTCGACCGTTTAACGCGACTTGAGTAAATCCGCCTTAAGAGTTGATTACCAGATACAAACTGTCCTGCGTATGTTCAACTTAACTAAATCCAATTTTCACCGCATTAACTCAAGTTCCTGCGTATTTCATATTTTTCACCATAAATTTATAATATAATAACTTAATTGGAAATGGGTGATTCAAACTTTACCTAATCATCCGGGGGGGGGGGAGGAGTTTAATTCATGAAAACCGTCATTATAAGCCTTTTGTTCGTATTTAACTTAGATAAAACTCAATAACTCAATAACTCGTTTATTCAGCCAAATTGACAAATTACATTGCATTAGCCAAGTCATAATGCACATTAAAACTAAAGGAAAACACTTCTCAAAATAAACCCTTAAGTTAAACGATTGCAACGTTACAAGCTAAGAAGACCCGTCAGCGAGAAACTCACGGACACTGTAGTAACACCTTTGCACAAGAAAAGACTTAAGGTGCCTTTTAAAGCTTTTTGGGTCGCTTAAGGATTTGAGATCGTTTGGCAAGGCGTTAAAAAGTTTAACGGCATTGAAAGAGAGATGCTTTTGAAAGAAAGTTGTTGAATGTGTGGGTACTCTCAAGCAAGAACTATTACGTAGTGGATAGGTATGGGTGCTGCTTTGAAACTGAGATGAATTTAATTTGAGAAAATTCAGTGCTTCCAAGATGTAAATTGAGGGAAAAGTCAGAATTCTTGACGAAACGAAGGACTCTTTGCAGGTCTGTCTACTAGCAAGGCCAAAAATGACGCGGATAGTTTTTTTTCTATTGCCTAAAAAGAAAGAGGGTTCTAGAGTTCTCGCCGCCCCAAATCGCAACAGCATACATCAAGCATGGAAAGATTACACCATAGTAAGCAGTCAGAAGGACATCCTGATTACAAAATTTCGCCAGTTGACGCAAAAGAAATATCCCAGAACTGACTTTCCTGATGCAGACAGCACTAATTTGTGGATGGAAATTCAAATTTTCGTCCACCAGCAAACCCAAAAATTTGACCTGAGCAGTGGCTTCAAGCTCGCTTTCATCCAAAATGAAATTTTCTTTGTTGTTGTTTTTCCGAATTGAAAATTCAACAAGCTCAGTTTTTGATGAGTTCAGTTTAAAAAAATGATCTTCAAACCACTGCATTAAGCCACTCGCTTGTATAAAGGCACCTATTGTTACGTCGAGTCGGTTAGAACCAGAGACGGAGAGTGAGGTGTCGTCTGCAAAGAGACAAATTTCGCCCCTCTGAACAACCGAAGGGAGATCGTTTACAAACAGCAGAAACAGAACCGGGCCGAGGACAGATCCCTGGGGCACACCGCTGACAGTGGTACCAATGGAGGATCTGTAGGGGCGCAGGCATCCGGAGCCATCCACTGCCTTCACCTCAACGTATTGCTTACGGCTGATCAGGTAGGAGGAAAGCCAGTGTAGTGCTAGCCCTCTAATCCCAACAGAATGGATCTTTTCTAGGAGAATGCATGGTTGACGGAGTCGAAAGCTTTACTTAGATCGAAGAAGAAACCTAAAGCTTTCTCCCCTCCGTCTAACGCCCTGACAACGCTTGATACAAGATGATTTATAGCATCTGTAGTTGACTTGTTCTTTACAAATCCAAATTGTTTTTTGGACAGAATGTTGTTTTTGGCCAAAAAATCCAACAATCTATTGAGGAATAGTTTCTCAATCAGTTTAGAAAAAGTAGACACGATAGAAATTGGTCTGAAATTGTCACAAATACGGTCATCCCCTTTTTTATAAACTGGCTTAACAACTGAGAGCTTCAATGACTCCGGAAATTGCCCACTCTCAAATGAGGAGTTGATAATATGAGTCAAAGGTGTTGTTGTGATGCTCCCGATTTCTTTCAAAAGTCTAGGCGAGATTTCATCGGTACCTGCTGGCTGAGTGCTTATTTTTCAAATTATGAATTTCAGCAGAAACTTCACTTTCTGTGGTAGGCCGAATAAAGAAAGAATTTGAGGTGTTATGTAAATTCATGAAGTTTTGATCTTTAGATGGTAAGCCTGAACCACCTCCGGCCTTAATGAAGAATTGATTGAAAGTGTGTGAAATGTTGAGGGGGTTATTTGTTATTTTGCCATCATCGTCAAAAATACTTATTTCTCTGGTCTGATTATTGCTCCCATTTTTGTTCTCTGTAACAATATCCCATATGGTTTTACATCTATTGTCTGATTTATTGATCTTGTCTAGTAGCACTTCAGATTTTCTTTGTCTCACCATTTTTCTGAAATTTGATTTCAGTCTTAAGTAGTATTGTCTCATGAAATGGTCAGAATCAAGATCTTTAGTTCTTATGTACCAGTCAACCATTAGTGCCCTAGTGTCCAGTATTTCCTTGTCGAAAGTGATTCTGCAGGAATTGGTTTTATCCTTAACTTTTAGTACTTTTAGAGGGAATGCAATGTTAAAAATGTACTGAATCTTGCTTTCGAATAACGAAAACTTGTCATTAACATCATCCGCATTGAAAACTGATTGCCAACTCTCCTGACTAAGTAATAACTTAAAAAGTTGCTTAGCAGAGGGATTAAATTTTCTGGCAAATTTGTATTTGACACAGTTCTCATTAGTCATGGGGGAACACTTGATGAGAGCGGTCTGAGCATGATGATCCGAGAGGGCTGACACTACAACTTCACCTTTGATTTTTTCGTCATTGATGTTGGTAAAAACGTGATCAATCAAAGACTTAGATCCTTTGAATTCTCTGGTGTATGATGAAATAATATTTCTCAGGCCAAATGAGTTCATTAATACTATGAGCTTTTCACTTTCAAAGGATACTTTGGACAAATCAATGTTTAGATCACCAGCAACCAGCACTTTTCGGTTGTCTTTAGCCAGCTTTTCAAGACACCCAGAAATCCTTTCAAAAAACAGGTCATGATGATTAGTTGGAGGTCTGTAGACTGAGATGACGATTAAGTTTTCATTATCTAGAAGTAGTTTAGCTGCTGCCAACTCACACTCTCCTTCCAAACAAAAGTCTAAAACGTCAATGCTTTCAAGTTTGAAGTGGTGTTTGGATGAGCCCCCTCCTTGCATATTTGATCGGCAAAATGCTGTTACATTTTCATAACCGTTGATCATGAATGTCTCAAACTCTATATCTTTTAAATTATGTTCTGTCACACATATTAGGTCAGGTGATTCCTCCTCCACAAAAAAATCGAACAACTCCGCCTTACTGACAAGTCCTCGAATGTTTTGATGAAGCAGCTTTAAAGAGCCCGGGAGCACAGCGCCCATACACGTTTCGGAGACATCCACGGTACACGGTACTGTTTCCGCATCAACCCTAAAAAATCCCTATTGATGAACACCCTACCCTCCTTTCCCCAAAAATCTGTTCGATCAGCTGGAGGGATGGTGGGAGGGACATTGTTGGAAGAGCTCGGTTGGAAGAGGAGATCGTCTGAAAGAGGCTCAGGAGTAGGCGACAAGTCCTGAGAAGAGATAGGATGAGAAGGATAAATTAATTTCCCCAATTTAAGAACTAGTCTGTATTTCCCCCTTCCATTCAGGTGCAGGCCGTGCCTTGTGTGACACGACCTTCCTATGTCAAAAAGGGAGATAAACGAACTGTTCTGGAAAGAGCTTATGTGTAATTTCAGGAAAATTATTATATCTAGCTTGTTGGTTTTATATAATGAATATACCTTCTTCTTGCTGCAAATCTACACTTAAATTTGCTGTAGAAATAAGATACAAAAATTCTTGATTTCATAGTTTAAATATACTAAGAAATAAGACCAACCAAATGTACTGTTGTTTTCGTGAAATATTTCAATTTTTTATGATAGATAAAAAATGTAAATTAGCCCATTAAATTAATAGCAATTAATTTGTCCCCACTTTGAAAGATAATTTATTAAAAACTAAAGGTAAAACCATTATTTTATTTCTTCAAATATTTACAAGTGTACCCATTAACAACCATTTACAAATTCTTGCTCCGAGACAGAAGAAGTTTAAGTACTTCGGCATGCAATTACAAGTTCTGCGTCAAGGGCTATTAGAATCGGAGGGTTGAAATTGAATTCCTCCATTAAAGAGAGTTGAAATGCAGTAACGACTTGGCTTTACAACGCTGGGGCAATCAATCTAAATGATAAAATGGAAATACCACAATATAGCACTGCAATAACAGTATAATAATTCTGCGTCATTAATTACAGTTATCATTACCGCAATGCCTTTGAACCAAAATACCAGTTTAAATTACTAGAATGTGAACGAGGACTAGTTTTGTATGTTGTTTTACATGATGATTGAATTTTTAATCCTCTTTTTTCTTTGTCTCCTTAAAATTTTACACAGTCATTTGTTTTTATGATCCTAAAAAATTCTTTAATAATTTTTGAAATGCGTTGATTTGAATTTGTGTGCATGAAATACGTAAAAATCATTTCCATGTGGAACGAGCGTCGCTCGGTAATATTTCATTTCTCCTCTTCATAAAAGAATAACAGAGTCGTTGTGTCAAAAAAATAAATGATTCAATCTTCCATGAACCTTCAACCAACACACCGAAATAGAATTTCTCTTGATGGCTCAGCTCAAGTTAACCGACGTTGATTCAGAATGAATCCAGCTCCCTCAAACATTCGGCGAGGAACTTGTGAGGCCTATGAGAGCGGTAGCTGAACGCACCATCAGTATATTCGCCTGGATTCGCCCTGTTTCGGCAATATTGAACTTGAGTCATGACAGTAGGATGTAGTTTACAAACATCTGGCATGACTTTTTACGATTCAGTTGTTTCTTCATTTGAAAATGGTAGCCTAGCAAGCACCTCTTAAGGCCAAAAATATATGTTTTTGACTTAAAAATCTATTTTTTCACGTTGGATTTTGATTTGCAACTACAGATAGACTTTTTCAATCAGAAATAAGTTCCCAGCATTTATTCAAACAAATCACAATAATCAAACAAATTATGATAATCAGTAATAACCTACAATACAAACAAACGCACCTCTTGAACTACAAACAGTCTCATTTAGTTCCGAGATGGAATAGTTCGCTTGATTCTGAGCAGCGTAAGTTGAATGTGTGTTAAACTTTGCCTAAATTTTTACTCATAGGAAGTGTGCACAATTTTAATCTTATTTCACATGTAATATTTTACTTCACAAGTAAATCTACGCAGGTATAAAAAACAGTCTACATTTTAGTAGAGTTAGACCCCTCCTTAAAAAAATAAATTAAAATGTTCTTAACTCTTCAATAACATGCGATAAAAGCTCTTAAATAGCTCATGAAAATGAAATTCAGTCTGAAAAAATCTAACATTCTTTACAAATAATCCATCGAAGCGTTGTTTGCCGGCGGCGGCTGGGCTTCACTCTCGCTCATTGTTTCCATAAACATCCCCGGGCCCCATGAGGCCTTGTCAAAGCACTCATTTATTTTCATGTAAACATTGTTACTTTATTCACTTTCTAGATTTTTTTTTATTAGAGTTCAAGCTAAAACCAATATGTCATTTCCTTATTCAATTAATCAATAGTTTAATATATTAATATGTACTTTGGTAACTTGTATTATATATAAATTTAGTTACTTTTAGTTCGTTTTGTTTTTTATTGTAATTTATATTATCAACTCATTCTTTATTTTATCAAATTTCGAATATATCATATATTTGCTAGCCCAAAGATAGTGAAAAAATAAACGACGAAATACAATTCAAACATAATTCACTGCGGTTGCATACCGGTTATACTACATTTTCTCGAGAATTCGCTGAACATTCGGACCGGTAATATTCGGACTACAAAGCAAGGAAACAAAGTTAAGTCAAGGACATTACTTCTATGGTGATAACCAGTAATCAGTAAATACTGAGCTTTTTAAGCTTGCCACAGCCATCTGTAGCTATGTAGCAGCTGTGTTTACAAGGCCGCGGCGCTAGTAAATGGCAACATCACGCCTAAGGGTTCAGCTGATTTATTTATTTTTACTCTCTTATGATACTATCTCTTGTTTTAATGAAATCAGCTAGCTTTGTAAGGATTTTTATTTTGCAAAAAACCAAGGCGACAAAACCCTTGAAAAGCGGCCGTTGCCAGTTCGAAGGCCGCAGACTTATTACTAGAGACAGCTGTGTTGTGTTAGTACAAATTGGGCTCGGAAACCCCACCGTGTATGGCTGCATCGCTTTTGCTCCACGGTTAAGGGTCATTTTGGAAACATCGCTTTTGCTCCACGGGTCAGCAGGTAGATTTCAGAACCGCCAGAAACATCGCTTTTGCTCCACGAGAGAGGGACCTGCGCTCCCTCTCCCCCACATTCTCTCTTTCGCTCACCTCCAGGCAGTATTATAGAGATCGCTGCCTCCAGGCATGGGCGGATTTCTGGGGGTGCCAGAGGGTGCCCGGCACCCCCTAATATTTGGTGGATTTGTTGGCAGTGACGGGGGAAAATTTTGTAAACATAACTTTGATTGAGGTATTTGCATAAAATTACAAAATAGGACCATTGAAATAGAAGTTTGATGTTTAAATTTTAGCACAACTTCAAACGTTAGGTAAGCTGGCACTCAAAATATTATGACCTAAATCCGCCCATGCATCCAGGTTCTTACTTTAACAATGTCATTTAAACGTAATTCTACAACTTAACCTTTTTGTCTAATCGAAAACTTTGACTTTTGAAAGAATGTTTAACTAATTCAATTGTAAGAGTAAGCGCAAGTAAACGATATTGTGTAAAATAAATAACTTGCATGATAAAATGTGTCACTATATAATACTTTTCAACATTTCATTTCTTTTTTACAATAATTCACTATTAGAAACAGAAACAGAGAAGCCTTTTGACACAAGATAAAGATTTCAGGCATGAGCGTGGAGCAGAAAGCCACGTGTGAGCCGTAAGAGTATTTTCGACGGGCATCAAACACTATTTAAATAACCAAATTACACAAAATTCAAGCTTAGTATAGTTGTTTTCCTTATCGATCTGCTGTTACTACTCTGTTTTAAATTAATGAAGTTGTTTAGGGACCAATATTGGTATACCTATAAAAGGTAAAGTTGAAATCAATTGTAGGTTCAAGGTCTCATTATTTTATTGTTCATTAAAAAAGAAGCAATCTGCAATCTGCAAAAACAATACGTTTGAATAAATCTAGTGACCTTGAATCTCATAATTATGCCTAAAAGCTTGATCTTGTGTTATAAGGCTTCCCTGTCTCTTACTGTGATTTATTGAATAAAATAAATGCAAGTTGGATAAGACATAGTAATACTATTTTATTTTGTAAGCTATTACTTTGAAACAATATTGTTTACTTGTCGTTACTGTTACAATTGAATTACTGTTACAATTTAATTAGTTTAACATTTTTCTATTATAAATATTTTCGTTTAGGCAAAAAAAAGTTAAGTTGCATATTACGTTTAGATGGCAGTATTCAAGAAAGAACTTGGAGCTTGGAGATGAGCGAAAGAGAGAATTTGGAGGAGAGGAAGCGCAGGCTCTCTCGTGGAGCAAAAGCGATGTTTTGGGCGGCTCTGAAATCTACCTGCTGACCCGTGGAGCAAAAGCGATGTTTTCAAAATGACCCTTAACCGTGGAGCAAAAGAGACACACGCCCGTGTATATCTCCACCACATGTTCTAAACAACCTAGTGAACTAAAATACAGCTTTTGACCGGAAATACTTCAGAATAATAATCAATACTAAATTAAGATCAATCACCAGACTAAAGTGAACCCTGCATGCGGGTGTGAATGAGGACGTTGCATACATTGCGAATGCGAATATGTACAGCACCTCCTCCGGAATCACCGTATTGGCCGTATGTGGATGTGACGTGACGTGTGTATGTATAGCAGCACCTTTAGATTTCGTACTTTTATTTCTGACGAACTTTTTGTGAAATAAATCATTCCTTAGGCCTAGACTAACCAAATCAAATAGTGTACCATATCATTGTACCCTCGGCAATCATTTTCTTTATTCGCAAGCAAAAAATTCACAAAAAATTGTAATCGAAATAACCTTCATGAATTATTGTTGTGTTATTAGTAGCCTTACATAACGTAAACAATAAATGTCCTGACAACTTTTGAAAACTGAATTTTTTATTTGCCCGCAGAGTGTGAGCGGCTTAAAGGTTTTGCTTAACACGGCCAAATTGCAGCGTCATCTTACAAAGCTGTTCCAAACAACCTCCAACTCCACGGAGCCTTTGTCTCTAATGGCGGGGCGCGCCCTTTGTGCCCGACTCGGCTGCTAGTTTATATTTCAAAACGTAAATTCCATTTTGTATCTTAAAACTTCAATTTAGGTTTCCAATTATCATTGATCCGTTCGCGCAACTCATACTCAGTATTTTGTTGGATTTTAAACCGATGAATTCCTTTCTTTAAAATATTTTGTTAGAGGAAACTTTGCTGTTTAAGTGGTTGGTTTTTGTAACATTTTTAAACATTTGATAATATGCTATGAGTTTTATAAATCCATCAATCATAAACCAATATGAGGTAATACCAACTCCTAATGGAATTTAATAGTTAATAGTTTTGCCCTTTTATTTATCACGAAACGCTAATGAAGAGGTTATGATATAAGAAACACACACTGCTTCCTTAACCCAAAAAATTAAAGCTGTTAGACCCTTATAGCAATTCTATTTTATGTATGTATTTATCTATATATTAAAAAAATTTGGTTTTTCTTTTCCGAGTCCGTCCGGATCTTCTACTCAACCGATTTTCATAATTGAGATCTTAAATTAAAGGTATGCACGCGCAGATTTGCCATCAAGCATCCGCATTCATTTATCTGCCGTATTACTCGAGTTACGCACAAAAGAAACTTCCTCCCTGTACATTTCTTATAGGAGTTAAATATGGTTTTCCTTTTCCAAGTTCGTTTGGCTCTTCTACTCAACCGATCTTCATAATTGAGGTCTTAAATTAAAGGTATGCACGCACAGATTTGCCATCAGGCATCGGCATTCGTTTATCTACTGTATTACTCGACCAAAAAACATTAATTTTATTATTTCCGGGATTCTGAATTCAATTTAAGTTATATTTCCCCAGTTCCAATTACGTAAATCTGCATGTTTTGGTCTAAGAACCTTCAGCGAAATACCACCTTTCATTTCAGCTATTGATTATTAAGATCGGACGTACCTGAAGCACGCTGCTGAATTCCGAACAACACAAAAAACATTGTTTTTCTTTTCCGAGTCTGTTTGGCTCTTCTACTCGACCGATTTTCATAAATAAGGTCTTAAATTAAAGGTATACATGCAAAGATTTGCCATCAAGGATCGGCATTCATTAATATACTGTATTACTCGACCAAAAAACATGAATTTGATTATTTCCTGAATTATGAATTCAATTGAAGATATATTTCCCCAGTTCTAATTAAGTAATTCTATATGTTTTAGAACCCTCTACATGCTAAGAACCTTCAGTGAAATACCAGCTTTCATTTGAGCTATTGATTATTATGATCGGACGTACCTGGAGCACTCTGCTGAATTCCGAACAACACTAATCTTTTATATATATAAATTAGTTTTTCTTTTTCTGAGCCCGTTTATGGTCTGATCTTAATGAAATTTGGTTCATACGTGTAAAGTGGTAATCAATTGGACGAATTCGTGAACCAGCCCGATCGGACCACCGGAAGGGGGGTAAAGGGGGATAACCCCCCCCCCCCCAAAAGAGGGCTTTTGAATTTTTTTACATAGAAAAACAAAATTTATCCAATTTGTGTTGGCACCATTGAATTAAGCTAAAAAAAAGAACAATTTAGGATTTTGAATCACTGGTCTATGTCCATTGGTTACCGAGATATTGAAAGTGGTAAACACACTACGTTGTCGCAACGTTAACCTTATGGGTAATAAGTAAAATTCTATATCTTGCTTATTTCTCAACATATTCATCTTGATAAAAATTGGTTTATGTCTTCATCTAGATGAGATCTAATGTATAATAGTCTAAAATCCCCGATATTTCCATTTTCATGGCAGCAAACCTGATGTATACTCATTCCCCATGTTAATCTTATGGAGCTTACAAAAACACGTCAAATCTCGCTGTGTTGGCTTGAACTATGTTCTTTTGCATATGAAATTCGCTGAGTATGCAGGTCTGCAACGAGGGTATTTTAGCATGGTATATAGTTAGTTTGTAAAGTCGTATGTGCCAGGCTGACATGTCGCTATCCCGAAAACCTAAGAACAGAATATCTCATGAAACTCCTACGTTTTCCTTTGTGGAACAAATTATTACCAATTTGTTAATAAATCGTGGTTTAATTGGTTTTCTGAAATTCCAACGTAACCGGGCCCAGCTACATGCACCTCTTTTTCAACTTAGGCAAGTGTTGGGCAAGTCACATTGAAGTTGTAAAGATCCATTGCATGTAACATTAATTTTGTAAATGAAGAATTATTTGATTTGAGTTGATTTTGTGTCTTAGTACCAAAATTTACTGCTGCGGAGCAGCGTGGGTCCTCTAGTTTAAGTTGATTATTATAATAACGATATATTAAGACCACAAGCGCGACGCTCGATTGTCCGAAGGTATTGGCTATTGGATTATTGGCTATGTATATTAAGCGCAGAATTAATCAAGGAAGGGAAGGGACCAATAAAATGCATATCTAAAAGATAAACTGCAAGTTTTCTTATAAAGTTGGTAATAACTGGTAGGGCGTCAAGGTAGATTGCAATAAGTTTTACTGGAGGTATTGTAAGGAGACAAAATATACATAATCACCTATGTGTTGCCTTTGAACGTCGAGTCTATGAGTTTTAATTTTTATTGACAGCCATAAAAGTGGATTCATGTTGCCCAGATCATTTGCCTAATCTATTACCATTCCAAACTTTTTCCCTTTAGGTCTATCTCCATATCAATTGAGGAGATATATTCCTGCCTTTGGCAGACTGATACAGCTTGCACTTCAAGTGGTGCTTTAGATAACAACCTAGCGAACCCCTGTGGCGTACAGATCTTATACTCGGCGTCATCAATTTTGATGTTTCGGAATTGTTTAATCAGCTGGTTTTCTTTATTATACAGGACTTCGAACAGCTGTTTGAGGAATTGAAGCTTACAATAAAATTACGCAGATTTTAACTGCAGAAAATTATCTTCCTTAAATAATTTTTGTCGTGGTATGCGTTGTAGCAGTTTCAACATAAAGTTTGGTGTGAATAATTTGAAATTTTAAGAATGGGATTTCACTACATTAAATCATCTAAGTGCATCTACTTTGTTTACCCGAAAAAATAATGTTTACTATATTTTTTCGTTTTTTCCGATACAATCGAACTAACAAATCTAGCTGAATTCAATTTACTATAGTGAAAAGTATCGTTCTACACTCGAGTGCAAGGGGTTTGCATATTCTCGACCATATGAAGTGCTTGCAAAATCTTGCACTTCAAATTTATGGTCTCGAATTTGCAAAGTCCAACTTTTCACTGTTGTTATGTAATGTACTATTTTAATTTTGGAACAACCGACAACTTACTTTTCCATCATCGTTTGGTTGTTCAGAGCCGCTACGAAAAAAAATTAAACATATACTATGCTTAGACGTGGCACTAAACAATAAAGAAAAAAGGAATTCTTATTGAAGATTCTAATTGAATTGATTACTTGAATATATTAAACTTCTCACAAGCTCTGCCAAAGGTTTAACGAATTACATTTATTTTTATCATTATAAAATAATTTGTCTACTTTATTTATTTTTAAATAATTAAATAATGGCATCGAGTACTAAATTAAAAAATGTGTATGAATGTGATGGATTATAAATGGTCACCTAGAAACGGCCACATTTTCCAGCACCCATCATACATTTGATTACTCTCTCTCTTATTTGCTTTTAGTTAATTGAATCTCTGATTCCTAACAACCTTAAGTTCTCCAACTTAATTCAGAAGAACAAAACAGTAATCTTTATTTTTTTATAAATACCTTGACGTCAAATTTAATAAACACTGTGAAACTGAAGAGCTCATTGTGCGAAGGTTAACTATTTAATCACCACTCTTAACGATCAACAGCCCTTTCTTGTTGATAAAGCTAGGCAGCCTCATCAGGGGTTGGGGAGCAAGTGGGGGTGAGGGGGAGGGGTTAAACAGGTGACAATGACAATAACAGGTGGGGAGGGGGGGCAGTGTGCATCCTTCCTGCCTAATAAACTTGCAGAAGGATGAGTAAGTTCAACCCATTTTGCATAATTTTTATGTATTTGTGATTAATTGGACGAACCTTATACATAGAATTGGATTTGAAGCAAATGAAGCAAATAGTTGGTATTGGAAGACATGAAACTTCTAATATTTAAGCCAATTTATTTGTTATGGTTTTAGGAGGAATAAAATTAGCTCAAATTTCATTCGCCCTGTTTTATTAGGATGATAAATAAATCAAGTTTTCGATATGACTAGCAGTAAAGCGCGGCTTCACTCACGATAAAAGTTCTTACGACTAATTCTTTAGTTCAAACGTGCTTTAAAAAAATCACAATAAATGCCCATGTTTTTATGAAAGATTTTTTCTAGACTCCTGGTACATCGAACCCTGAAGAGGTAAGAGTTTATGGGCTGAGCCTAAAAGTATTTTTTCATGTCAAGAACAATTTTCTAAATTTTGATGGAACTATATTGAAATGATTACAAAACTGTCCCAGTAATTTTCGAACACGCTGAATATAAAATAAAACTGTATATAGATCAAAACCTTTTTGGGACATAAAAAGTAAATAAGTAAGTTTATGTAGGTATGTACGTTTTTCAAAGTAAGCCTGAAAAAGAAAAGAGCACACTCTTTTCAAAAAAGTAACTAACTTGTTTGTAAGTAAGCAAGTATGTTGTAACTTAGTTTTTTTTAAGTACAAGTATAAAGAAGAAGGTAAAATAAAATAAATACATTAAAATTATTATGAGATATTAAAAGATTAAATATCACTCTACTTGGTGATTAATTCTGATATATTCCTGAGAGCTGTATTTCTACTGAACTACATTTTTCGCTTTTAAGTGTGTTAAAATGTGTAAGCAGTGTAGTTATAAGAAACGAATGATGAGTTTCTACATCTCAATTAGTCTCAGTTATTTGACATGAGATATGAATATCAAATAATGCTGATCGAGTGTGTTTTATCCTATTAAGTTATCCTATGTTATGCCTAAAGAAAGAGTGTAGAACATTTCAGCTATCTAGGTGCATGGGAAATAGGAGAATCAGTGACGAGGGTGGGAGGGCCTTGTCTTTTACATCTATCGGTAGATTATGACAATGATAGAAAACTATAGAAAATCAAAAAATCGTTAACTTAAATTGGAAGGAAAGGACGGATTATTTTGTATTGTTAGCATAGACTTCAGTACGTACATTGAAGATTTTCATACTATTGTACCCACAGATCTATGTATTTTACCAAGCACACAAGCCATAATTTAAGTTTTCGTCAAAATGGCCACATTTATTTTACTATTAACAGAGATAAGAGTTGACAAACATAGCATTTTTTGAAGGTTTTGGTGCCTGAACAGAGGTTTTTCCCAAAGCGAGATATCCTACATTAGACATGGCATGTCAACATAGGCTCAGAATCATGCAGTAACAATAAATATCCATGAAAAAAACATCTACTTAGTAGTACTAAATTGGAGTTGCATAATTTTATTAATAAAACCGACCAAATAATGTCAAAGTAGTTAGTGAAAATAATTTTCATTTTCAAGGCCCCGAAGAAGCCACTAAAGTATCAATTTCACGAAGACGCTGTAATCTGTTTGTTGTAACTTTTGTTAATTTTGAATTTCATATAGTGGGTTTTAAGCACGGACTGTCGGAAATAATTGGACTGCCCCTAAACGCAAATTAATCATAAAAATATACATTTAGTTTTAATATGTTTGCAGAAAAAAATATTTTGTCCGCACCATGTTGCACAACTTGCTTAGGTATATGATTATTCCAGCTGACTATTCTCAGCTGTCAAGCTTATTGCTTCGGCATCAGAGTTGTGCCGTGTTTTGACTAATTATGCGATATTAATGTCAATTTACCCCTTAATCGAGGATTATCCTAGTTAAGTAATTCGGTTACTTTAATAATGGATTTTGCAGTGGTTATTTCACAATTAACAGAGCAAATTCTACGTCGTCCTTTACACTCTTATGCTAATTTTTGTGGTTCCAATCCAATTTAGTTGAAATGAAAATAAACTGAACCAACACACCGCTTATAAATTCAAATAATGAAACCAAAACAAATCATAAATATAAGTAAAGTTTAATAACGTTGAATGAAATATATAAAGGTAAATGTTTATACTGGCAAACTAAGCCCTTTGCTGGATAGTAGCTCTAGAATTAAGTGTAAAAACTGGTACTAATTTTAAGACGGCTCAAATCTTATATTTATAACAATTTTTTCATGTGGCATTTGCTGAGACTGGCTATGGATGAAATGTTTATCTGGTAACCTCTGGTCATCTTTTTGCTATAGGTTTTTGTTACCATTGTCGAATTGTTATATATGTTCAATGACATTTAAATTTAAGTAGTCATTTGTATTGAATAACCATCCGACTGTAATCCTATCTCATCCTATACTCTAATATGAGAAATGTTTTCTTGATTGCATATCTAGGCCAAGTCCGTGTTTAAAATATGTGTTTATTAATATTGTAGGCCATTATTGCTTTTTTATAATCGACGGTCCTTATTTGTTTGATTGCTCAAGTTTTATATGCTAACACATAAGATTATGAAATTTGTAAATAAAAATTGTACAATGATTTTATTCATAATTACAAAAAACGATGTAATTGATAAAACAGATGCTATTGGATTATTTTATATATATGAGATTAATTAGTTTATTGATTGATTGGTTGATTGATGGATTGATTGAGTAAGTGATTTATTACACAATTATCTCAAAAACGACTACGAGGATTTCCTTAAAAAAACTTATTTATGAATCAAAAACGTGTTCTTTAGAGGTCTAAAAGTCCTTAAAATTTTTGAAAAAATATTTTTAGCAAAAAAGTAAGAGTAAAAAAACTAAAAATCAATAAATAATTTCATCACGTGAAAAAGTTAATTTGAAAATTGTAACATTTCACCATTGAGCTTTATGGGCTACATTTATAGCAACAAAATAAGTAACGAAAATAGTAACAAAGCAATTATCGAACTGTTTACAAACTCAGCCATCTGTCAACAGTATGCAATAGCATTGTAGGATTGTCAACAGTAGTGCAATTTGCATTCAATAAGCTCAGTAGAGCTTGTTGAATGAAAATTGCATAAATGCTTATAAATAGATTGACACTGACTTTGTATGTATAATAATGCAAAACCGGTAAAAATAATGAAATATTATCGAGTAAAGACCCAAACCACCATGTATTTTTGGTTTGAACGCGTTCCTGTGCAAATGATTTTAACTTATCTTCGGTTTTATCTTATTTTTAAGTAAAATTAGGTAAAAATAAAATGGTCTAAGGATTCTTAATGTTTTGGATAGATTTTAATTGTATACATACAAGAAATGTCATAGGAAATTTCCTTAGAGAAAATAAAGCTAAAAAAAGTTTCCAGTTTTACCTCTCACTAAAATTTACTTCAGCGATTGTCGTGAATAACTCGACATCCATTTAAGCATTTTCTGTTTGCCTTAGAGCGTTTCCTTTTAAGCTACACTGCCCCCGCACTTGGGCTGCTCGCTATTTGAGCTGTAGCATAGCTAGGTATTCGATGCCATGTTCAAGAGTGGTACACGATACATATTGTTAGAGTTGTGTCTCGATAGTCTCGGTCTGCAGGAGTTGGAAATATCGGTTGTAGTTAGAGTGAGGGCATCGGCTGAGGTGGAGGCTTAGTTAGCGACCCGGACGGTACAACTAGAACATTAGTAACCTTGCCGCACGTTAAGTATATAAGCCCCAGAATGCACCCGGCAGTTTGGACCTTTCCAAAGATTTTAAGCCTTGTCGTATCAATAAGCCTTGTTGCAGCATAACGTCACTGTTTTAATTTTTACGTTAGAATTAATCAATACAAAAATTTTTGCGCATTACAGGTTGTAGTTTGAGGACAGTTTAGTAAAAACAAATCAGTGATAGCAAATATCCGCAAAAATTAAAATCAAAACGTAAAACTCACAAAAACGTTATGTAAACAATCTTCTACGGTGAACACATTTTAACAATATTGCGTAGGCGATCTTTATGCTTAAATTAGAAGGTGTAAACTACCCTAAACTATACGAAGGTACGCAATAAACAAATATATATAGAATACACCTTTGAACTGTCGAGCAACATAAAGCTTAATTTGGCTATATTTACATTTAGCCACTCAAGTAACACCTCCTATTTTCTCCTAAATTATTCGCAAGTAGAACAGTAGTTTCTTTTATGAGTGAAATGAGCTAGCCCAAAACATCCTTACAATAATTATAAAACGTACGTTTTTAAATTAGAAACTCTTCCATAATCCGATATTCTATATGCCTCTTGCCTAACAAGTGAAAAGTGAAATGTAAAAATTATTCAGCACATCACTGTTTACGCCCACCTTAAATTTTAAAAAGATTTTCATTTCGTTAAAGGTTACAACGAGAAGGGCTCTACTAGAGATCGCTTACTGGTCGAAATCTATCCAGAAAAAAATGGTTTTAATTTTTACTCATTGCTCCATTAAAACAATGGAGTTTATGTGACTGCATTTGTTTACATTTTGTTGTCATTACGTATTTAACATGGCAACTGATGAAGCCCATAAATAATTTTCCTACAATTCTAAAAAAAACTATGGTAAATTATAATGGGATTGCGCACATCTACAGGATAGTAATTTTTTAACGTTGTACTTAAGACTTTTGCTACGTTGCAATTAGGCTAAGAAAGAGAATCACAAAAATTATACTTGCCTATTAATATATAGACCTATTACGTATTTGATTTTCAATTCTAAAATATAACTTATTCAAGATATTGGAACACAAAATAATCTATTTTACCTTAATCATTTTATTTCTTGGTTTGATACCACATTGAAGGAAATATGTGGTCTTATGTGAAATGCAGTTTTTTCGGTTAGTCTTAAATATAGTTGTATAGTTTGGAATTAAATCACAAACCATACCAGATGTATATTATTGCAATAATATAGACCTATATAATAGCTTCGGTGTTTTAATTATAAAGAATCTTTTGATCTCTGTATGTAATTTAATTTTTTGTGATAGTAAGTTCAACCAACATAGTTCAAACGATTAGTTATTTAACGTCCTGCAGTATTGTTATAGATATATTTTGTACTGTCACGTTATAATGCGTCATTCAAGAGATGATTTTTAAAGTGTCAATCATTATTGTAGCTGGAAGTACACTATTTACTCTTCTGTATATTAACCCCTAGTAGCCTAATTTAGTTTTATACTTTAGCATGATTGTGACATAGATGGTTTTTTTCACAACATATAAACTTATATTTCCATTTGTTGCAATATACCTTTCACAGCCTGATTGCGAATCAAATTATAGCAAATCATTGTAATTAATTGCGATCTGCCATTGAACACGGAGGGATCGAAGATACGGCTAGTAATGTTTGAAAATAATTACTGTACCCCAAAGGACAGAACAGCTTGAGGGTAGGCCAAAGCAAAATAACGTTGTTCTTTTGCTGAAAATTATCAAACAGTGGTTTAAAACTATACCACGAAAGAGCAGTTATGGGTATCGAATGCATACTGTCTACATCTCAATTCGTCCCAGATATTTGCTCTGAACTGTGTACTTCTTCAACTCGACCAGAAAAAGCTCGAAGCAATATTCGTTTATCGATACACAACTAACAGATTGTGTTAATTCTGTCGTCCCGATTGACCCACATTGCTCAGATATCGGAGGTGAAAATTTGTTGAACTGGTAAAATACTCATCCGGAGACGAACGAGAGGTCTGGGTCGGGAGAGATTGACATCGACCGGAGACGAAACTGACGAGACTCATCTTCTCCATCGCGAGTAGCCAAACATAGTCAGGGAGGGGGGAGGGTTAATAATTGTGTATTTACCAGTAATCAAATGGCCGATGAAACACAATACCGCATGACTTCACTCACGGTCGCACACTGTCGAGTCGCCGGCTGCGCTGCTACTGACGCTGCCCGGGCTCGCAGGGCTGCCAACCCACGCAGCCTCCCGCCTCACATTTCCCTACCGTGTAAACACACCGGCTGCGCTGCTACTGACTGCCCGGGCTCGCAGGGCTGCCAACCCACGCAGCCTCCCGCCTCACATTTCCCTACCGTGTAAACACACCGGCTGCGCTGCTACTGACGCTGCCCGGGCTCGCAGGGCTGCCAACCCACGCAGCCTCCCGCCTCACATTTCCCTACCGTGTAAACACACCGGCTGCGCTGCTACTGACTGCCCGGGCTCGCAGGGCTACCAACCCACGCAGCCTCCTGCCTCACATTTCCCTACCGTGTAAACACATCGGCTGCGCTGCTACTGACTGCCCGGGCTCGCAGGGCTGCCAACCCGCGCAGCCTCCCGCCTCACATTCCCTACAATGAAAACACACCGGCTGCGCTGCTACTGACTGCCCGGGCTCGCAGGGCTGCCAACCCACGCAGCCTCCTGCCTCACATTTCCCTACCGTGTAAACACATCGGCTGCGCTGCTACTGACTGCCCGGGCTCGCAGGGCTGCCAACCCACGCAGCCTCCTGCCTCACATTTCCCTACCGTGTAAACACATCGGCTGCGCTGCTACTGACTGCCCGGGCTCGCAGGGCTGCCAACCCACGCAGCCTCCCGCCTCACATTTCCCTACCGTGTAAACACACCGGCTGCGCTGCTACTGACTGCCCGGGCTCGCAGGGCTGCCAACCCACGCAGCCTCCCGCCTCACATTTCCCTACCGTGTAAACACACCGGCTGCGCTGCTACTGACGCTGCCCGGGCTCGCAGGGCTGCCAACCCACGCAGCCTCCCGCCTCACATTTCCCTACCGTGTAAACACACCGGCTGCGCTGCTACTGACTGCCCGGGCTCGCAGGGCTACCAACCCACGCAGCCTCCTGCCTCACATTTCCCTACCGTGTAAACACATCGGCTGCGCTGCTACTGACTGCCCGGGCTCGCAGGGCTGCCAACCCGCGCAGCCTCCCGCCTCACATTCCCTACAATGAAAACACACCGGCTGCGCTGCTACTGACTGCCCGGGCTCGCAGGGCTGCCAACCCACGCAGCCTCCTGCCTCACATTTCCCTACCGTGTAAACACATCGGCTGCGCTGCTACTGACTGCCCGGGCTCGCAGGGCTGCCAACCCACGCAGCCTCCTGCCTCACATTTCCCTACCGTGTAAACACATCGGCTGCGCTGCTACTGACTGCCCGGGCTCGCAGGGCTGCCAACCCACGCAGCTTCCCGCCTCACATTTCCCTACCGTGTAAACACACCGGCTGCGCTGCTACTGACTGCCCGGGCTCGCAGGGTTGCCAACCCACGCAGCTTCCCGCCTCGCATTTCCCTACCGTGTAAAAATACAGTCTGCGCTGCTACTGACAGCCTATGCTGCAGGGTTACCAACCCAATTATCCTCCCGCCTCACATGTCCCTACTCTGCCAGAGTAAAAAATAGCAGGTTCATGTATACAATCACAAGTGATAATCACTTCTATTTTCAGCGTTAAATATCCCTTATGTTTACAAAGAATTGCTTGATAAAGAGAATATTGTACAGTATTCTTCATTTCAATATCCATCCCACATAATAATTTGAATTTTATATATTTCATTTAACTTTAATAGCAACATAGAACTCTATTCTTTTTAGTATGTTACTAGTTTGGATTTTCATTGTCACAGTATATCCGCATTGCAATAAATAAGGGTTTCCACAATCCCTCATTTCCCTCAACATGTAAATTCTTTTTATTCAATTAAAAAACTAAATTATTTTATACAGTAAATTATAGGAGGAATCATCAGGATATTTTGTTATAAAGTAATGCTGTATATTTATACGTGGCCACCTTCCTTGGCAAAGCACAGGCAGCGGCAGCGCCGTTTCACCGTAGATATGCAATTCCCGTAATCATCGGCTGTATCAATATCGCGTGCACGCGCCCTCTACATTAATTGAAAGTTTGATGAAGTAAAGGGAAAAAAGCAGTAAATTTAAGCAGTAAAAATTGAAAAGAAGTTATAAAATCATGAAAAAACGTATAGGAATTATAACAATCTTTCTGGATTTTCAATTCGTAAATTTATGTATTTAGGGTTTAAATTTACTTTACATGTACTTGGTCAGAAGAAATATTAAAGCAAAAAAATGTAATATTCTAGAAAGACATACGCTGCTGGGCAAGTAGACGTATTTAATAAATCACTAATACTCAACAGTATCGTTATTCTAACAAAAAGTATAACCGTTCATACTTTAATAAGTTCAATGGTTAAATCGAATACACTGACCTTACAAATCTGACCCTGACTTGGTACAAACTTTGATTTCACATCTTTTCAGGACTTGGCGACAGTAGTGGTAGAATGGTGGTTTTACAGCGTAATCGGCACGTTTTTCCCATGTTATTCTTATGGGGATCATTTCTTGCACCGACCCCTGATCCCGCCCTGAGATCTGGCTATTATTTGGGTAGGTTGTTTACCTATGTGAGTAGAGTTGTAAATGGCATATGTTATTCTTAACCCTGCATTATATTTTTAAATATAAAATTATAAAATTGCCCAAAAAGATTAACTTTGGTCTTTATTGTCCGATTTGTCTAATATTTGGATATGTTGTTAAGTTAAGCAAGTGAACTTGTAAATATTATAAATTAATTCTATCTACCCTATAACTTTTAAAATATAAAATTATAAAATTAGGTAAAAATGTTAACTTTTGTCTTTATTGTCTGATTTGTCTAATATTTGGATATGTTGTTAACTTAAGCAAGTGAACTTGTAAATGGTATAAATTAATTCTATCTACCCTATAACATTTAAAATATAAAATAACAAAATTAGGTAAAAATGCTAATTTTTGTCTTTTTTAACAGATTTGTCTAAGATTTGGGTATGTTGTTAATTTAGACAAGTGCATGTATAAATGATATATATTATTTTTATCTAGCCTGTATATTTTTAAATTTAAAATTATAAAATAGGCCGAAAATATCAACTTTGCTATTTATTGTCTGATTTGTCTAATATTTGGGTATGTTGTTAACTTAAGCTAATTTATTTGTAAATGATATATATTAATCCTATTACTCTGTTTATTTAAAATATAAAATTACAAAAATATGTAGAAATACTATCTTTGGTCTTTATTGTCTGATTTGTCTAATATTTGGATATGTTGCTAAGTTAAGCAAGTGAACTTGTAAATAGTATAAATTAATTCTATCCACCCTATAACTTTTAAAATATAAAATAACAAAATTAGGTAAAAATGCTAATTTTGTCTTTATTGTCTGATTTATCTAATATTTGGATATGTTGTTAACTTAAGCAAGTGAACTTGTAAATAGTATAAATTAATTCTATCTACCCTATAACTTTTAAAATATAAAATTATAAAATGAGCTAAAATATTAACTTTGATGTTTATAGTTTGATTTGTATAATATTTGGGTATGTTGTTAACCTAAGTAGATGCATCTGTAAATGATGTGTTTTATTTCTATCTAACTTGTATATTTTAAAATATAAAATTATAAAAGAAGCCAAAAATATTAACTTTGGTCTTTAATGTCTGCTTTATCTAATATTTGGGTATGTTGTTAACTTAAGCTAGTATAGTTGTAAATGATATATATTAATCCTATCTACTCTGTATATTTTAAAATATAAAATTATAAAATGGGCCAAAAATGAACTCTGATGTTTATTGTTTGATTTGTCTAATATTTGGGTATGTTGTTAACCTAAGTAGGTGCATCTGTAAATGATGTGTTTTATTTCTACCTAACTTGTATATTTTAAAATATAAAATTATAAATTAGGCCAAAAATGCTAACTTTTGTCTTTGTTAACAGATTTGTCTAATATTTGAGTATGTTGTTAATCTAGGCTAGTGCATGTATAAATGATATATATTATTTTTATTTAGCCTGTATAATTTTAAATGTAAAATTATAAAATAGTCCAAAAATATCAATTTTTCTATTTGTTGTCTGATTTGTCTAATATTTGGGTATGATGTTAACATAATTAGGTGCATCTGTAAATGATGTGTTTTATTTTTATCTAATTTGTAAATTTTAAAATATAAAATTATAAAACAGGTAAAAAATATTAACTTTGGTCTTTATCGTCTGATTTGTCTAATACTTGGATATGTTGTTCAGCTAAGTAAGTGAATTTGGAAATAGCATATATTAATCAAATCTACCCTGTATATTTAAATGGTAAAATTATAAAATGAGTGAAATCATCAATGTTGCTATTTATTGCCTGATTTGTCTAATATTTGGGTATGTTGATAACTTAAGCTAGTATATTTGTAAATGATATATATAAATCCTATCTACTCTGTATATTTTAAAATATAAAATTATAAAATGGGCCAAAAAAATTTACTTTGATGTTTATTGTTTGATTTGTCTAATATTTGGGTATGTTGTTAACTTAAGCTAGTATTTTGTAAATCCCATTTACTCTGTATATTTTAAAATATAAAAATTTTAAATGGACAAAAATATTAACTTTGATGTTTATAGTTTGATTTGTCTAATACTTGGGTATGTTGTTAAGCTAAGCAAGTGCATGTTAAATGGTGTATATTAACTATATTGATTAATAAATCTCCTGTTATGAATGGTGTGCGTAATTTTAATTTACGTTCAATCTCTTTACATGAGGTTTCTGCCGCGATTCGGAAGCTTCCCTCCAAGCGTTCATATGGACCAGATTTGATTCCCGTGTATATTATAAAAGGCTGTTCTGAATTTGTTGAGAAACCACTCTGTCATATATTTAACCTATGTTTAGCTAGTAAGTGTTTTCCGGATTGTTGGAAGACCACTAAAATAACACCTAAATTAAAGAAGGGTAACAGATTTGAAATACCAAATTATAGACCCGTAGCTGTGTTGAGTACTCCAGCTAAGGTTTTTGAGCTAATAATTTTTGATCATGTTTTCTCTCATATGAAACAATATATCAGCACCCGACAGCACGGCTTTATGCCTTCGCGTTCTATAAATACCAACCTTATCAATTTCGTCAATTTCACGTCTACAGCTATGGATTCAAGGCATCAAGTTGATGTTGTTTACACGGACATGTCAAAGGCGTTTGATAGTGTTGATCATTTTCTCCTTTTGAAGAAAATGAATTTTTATGGATTTTCTGCCGAAATCATACGTTTTTTCATTTCTTACCTCCAAAACAGACGGCAGTTTGTATCGTTTCTAGTATATAAGTCCGATTCTTTCCCAGCCCCCTCTGGCGTCCCTCAGGGCAGTAATTTAGGTCCTTTATGTTTTAATATATTTATTAATGATCTATCCTATAATATAAATAGCAATTTTTTATTGTACGCCGATGACCTGAAACTATTTTCGGCAGTTAAGTTACATTCTGATTGCGTAATTATACAAAACGACCTAGACTCACTTCATCAGTGGTGTTCTCGTAACAAACTTAAGTTGAACGTATCTAAGTGCTCAACAATGTCATTTTACAGAACTTTAGATCCAGTTTTGTTTCCTTATAAAATCAATGGTATAGTTTTGGAAAGAGTTAATAGGTTCAGAGATTTGGGAGTTATAATGACATCGGATTTGCAGTTCAATGAACATATTGTGGATATGGTCAATAGATCACTCAGAACACTTGGATTTATAACTAGAACTTGCAGTTTGTTTCGCGATCCACTTACATTCCTAACTCTTTACAAGTCGTTAGTCAGATCAAAACTCGAGTTTGCAAGTATTGTGTGGTCCCCTCATTCTGCTCTATATATTAAAATGATTGAAAGAGTCCAGAAACGTTTCTTAAGAACTTTGTATTTTAAGGTATTTGGAGTCCGAATTTACCCTATTTATTCAATTAGATATGAAGAACTTTTGAATATTTTTGAGTTCCATCGTTTGGACGTTAGCAGGAAAGTTGCGAGCCTTGTTTTTCTGAAAGGAATCATGTCTGGGTCCGTGGACGACCCGGAGCTGCTGGCGAATGTACCGTGGCACGTGCCGAGACGTGGCGGACGCGCTAGCAGGCTACTCTATGTCGATTACGCTAGAACGTTGGGTCATGCCACTTCGCCGATGTTGACGGCATTTAATTTGTTAAATAGAGTCGCCGACCATGTAGATATTACTTCTAAATTAAACCATTTTAAGAAAAAATGCTTCGATATTGTTTCCAATAACTTGTAGATTGTCCTTAGTATATATTGTAGGTTTATTCTATTATCTTCTTTTATGCGTTTTTACATTTTTTTTTAGATTTGTATTTTGTTTACAAGATACATTTTATTTTTAAAGATTCATTAATTTAGATAATTCTTAATTATTTTACGTTACTGTTACTGATATTGATTTTAATATAAGGATAATAACTTGTTTAATCTTATGTTTTTCCGGGGAGGTAAATATTAGCATGGGGTTCCCTTATAATTGGGCTTCACGCCTGTAAGGGCTACCTTTTGCAGGAATTTTTAATTATGTTTTGTATCTTACATTTTGTTAACATGTTATAGAAACAGATTACATATTAGATTTACTATAGTACACTATTAAGTAGTTGGTAAATAAGTTGGTTTTGTACAAATTGTATTTCTTTCTACATTCCTGCAATAAAGAGATTTCTATTCTATTCTATTCTATTCTATATTTTCGTTCTATATTCCAAATTATAAAATAGGCTAAAAATACTAACTTTGAGCTTTATTTTCCGATATGTCTAATATTTGGATGTGTTGTTAACCTAAGCAGCTGAACTTGTATCAAATATTACCGCTAACTTTTAAAATATAAAATTACAAAAATATATAAAAATGCTAATTTTGTATTTATTAACAGATTTGTCTAATATTTGGCTATGGTGTTAATTTAAGTAAGTGTGTGTGTAAATGGTATATACCTACCCTGTATAATTTAAATTATAAAATAACAAGACAAGCAAAAATATTAACTTTGTCTTTATTATTTGATTTGTCTGTGTTTTGATATGCTGTTAACTTAAGTTAGTGCATGTGTAAATTGTATACAATACTTCCATTTACCTTGTCTATTTTAAATTATAAAATTACAAAATAAGGAAAAATCTTAATATGTTTATTTATTAACTGATTCATCTGTATTTTGATATGTTGTTAGCTTAAGCTAATGTATGTTTATAATGTGTATATTATTCTTATTTACTCTGTATATGTTAAATTATAAAATTATAAATATTCATTGAAAATTAATTTAGCTCTTTATTGTGTAATCTTTTTGGTATTTAGATATGTAGTTGTTCTGCGTTAGGAATTTGTAAAACCTGTATATTATTGATATCTTTCTTCTATATTTTGTATTATAAAATTACAAATGTAGGTTAAAAAATTAATTTGCCTCTTTATTGTTTGATCTGTCTATTGTTTGGATATGTCGTTGTCCTAGACTAATATATGTGGAACTGCTAAATTTTATTCTCATATACCCTGTACAGTTTAAATTATAGAATTACAGGGTCAAACAACAGGTAAACAAATAATGATTTTAGTTTTTATTCGACAATTAATTAAAACTTTTGTTTTACAACAGTTCTTACCCAGTACATGTGTAAATTTTACATAATAATGCTATCTGCCCTGTATAATTTAAGTTGTAAAATTATATAAACAAGTAAAATATTATTAAATAATTGGATATGTATTAGTTATAAGCTAATGCTTAGTATAATGTAAAAGGGTGAAGTTACAAATACAGGTAAAAATAAATTAACTGATCCACCTCTAATTTTAGCATGTTGTTAACCTAAACAATTACATGTGTAATACTAATCCAATGTACCCTGTTATGTAATATTTTTGTAAAAAAAATGTACGTTGGATTTACGTAAATCCAACGTACATTTTTTTACAAAAATATTACATAACAGGGTACATTGGATTAGTATTACACATGTAATTGTTTAGGTTAACAACATGCTAAAATTAGAGGTGGATCAGTTAATTTATTTTTACCTGTATTTGTAAGTTCACCCTTTTACATTATACTAAGCATTAGCTTATAACTAATACATATCCAATTATTTAATAATATTTTACTTGTTTATATAATTTTACAACTTAAATTATACAGGGCAGATAGCATTATTATGTAAAATTTACACATGTACTGGGTAAGAACTGTTGTAAAACAAAAGTTTTAATTAATTGTCGAATAAAAACTAAAATCATTATTTGTTTACCTGTTGTTTGACCCTGTAATTCTATAATTTAAACTGTACAGGGTATATGAGAATAAAATTTAGCAGTTCCACATATATTAGTCTAGGACAACGACATATCCAAACAATAGACAGATCAAACAATAAAGAGGCAAATTAATTTTTTAACCTACATTTGTAATTTTATAATACAAAATATAGAAGGTAGATATCAATAATATACAGGTTTTACAAATTCCTATCGCAGAACAACTACATATCTAAATACCAAAAAGATTACACAATAAAGAGCTAAATTAATTTTCAATGAATATTTATAATTTCATAATTTAACATATACAGAGTAAATAAGAATAATATACACATTATAAACATACATTAGCTTAAGCTAACAACATATCAAAATACAGATGAATCAGTTAATAAATAAACATATTAAGATTTTTCCTTATTTTGTAATTTTATAATTTAAAATAGACAAGGTAAATGGAAGTGTTGTATACAATTTACACATGCACTAACTTAAGTTAACAGCATATCAAAACACAGACAAATCAAATAATAAAGACAAAGTTAATATTTTTGCTTGTCTTGTTATTTTATAATTTAAATTATACAGGGTAGGTATATACCATTTACACACACACTTACTTAAATTAACACCATAGCCAAATATTAGACAAATCTGTTAATAAATACAAAATTAGCATTTATATATATTTTTGTAATTTTATATTTTAAAAGTTAGTGGTAATATTTGATACAAGTTCAGCTGCTTAGGTTAACAACACATCCAAATATTAGACATATCGGAAAATAAAGCTCAAAGTTAGTATTTTTAGCCTATTTTATAATTTGGAATATAGAACGAAAATATAGTTAATATACACCATTTAACATGCACTTGCTTAGCTTAACAACATACCCAAGTATTAGACAAATCAAACTATAAACATCAAAGTTAATATTTTTGGTCCATTTAAAATTTTTATATTTTAAAATATACAGAGTAAATGGGATTTACAAAATACTAGCTTAAGTTAACAACATACCCAAGTATTAGACAAATCAAACAATAAACATCAAAGTAAATTTTTTTGGCCCATTTTATAATTTTATATTTTAAAATATACAGAGTAGATAGGATTTATATATATCATTTACAAATATACTAGCTTAAGTTATCAACATACCCAAATATTAGACAAATCAGGCAATAAATAGCAACATTGGTGATTTCACTCATTTTATAATTTTACCATTTAAATATACAGGGTAGATTTGATTAATATATGCTATTTCCAAATTCACTTACTTAGCTGAACAACATATCCAAGTATTAGACAAATCAGACAATAAAGACCAAAGTTAATATTTTTTACCTGTTTTATAATTTTATATTTTAAAATATACAAATTAGATAGAAATAAAACACATCATTTACAGATGCACCTAATTATGTTAACATCATACCCAAATATTAGACAAATCAGACAACAAATAGGAAAATTGATATTTTTGGACTATTTTATAATTTTACATTTAAAATTATACAGGCTAAATAAAAATAATATATATCATTTATACATGCACTAGCCTAGATTAACAACATACTCAAATATTAGACAAATCTGTTAACAAAGACAAAAGTTAGCATTTTTGGCCTAATTTATAATTTTATATTTTAAAATATACAAGTTAGGTAGAAATAAAACACATCATTTACAGATGCACCTACTTAGGTTAACAACATACCCAAATATTAGACAAATCAAACAATAAACATCAAAGTTAATTTTTGGCCCATTTTATAATTTTATATTTTAAAATATACAGAGTAGATAGGATTAATATATATCATTTACAACTATACTAACTTAAGTTAACAACATACCCAAATATTAGACAAATCAGACAATAAAGACCAAAGTTAATATTTTTGGCTTCTTTTATAATTTTATATTTTAAAATATACAAGTTAGATAGAAATAAAACACATCATTTACAGATGCATCTACTTAGGTTAACAACATACCCAAATATTATACAAATCAATTTATAAACATCAAAGTTAATATTTTAGCTCATTTTATAATTTTATATTTTAAAAGTTATAGGGTAGATAGAGTTAATTTATACTATTTACAAGTTCACTTGCTTAAGTTAACAACATATCCAAATATTAGATAAATCAGACAATAAAGACAAAAATTAGCATTTTTACCTAATTTTGTTATTTTATATTTTAAAAGTTATAGGGTGGATAGAATTAATTTATACTATTTACAAGTTCACTTGCTTAACTTAGCAACATATCCAAATATTAGACAAATCAGACAATAAAGACCAAAGATAGTATTTCTACATATTTTTGTAATTTTATATTTTAAATAAACAGAGTAATAGGATTAATATATATCATTTACAAATAAATTAGCTTAAGTTAACAACATACCCAAATATTAGACAAATCAGACAATAAATAGCAAAGTTGATATTTTCGGCCTATTTTATAATTTTAAATTTAAAAATATACAGGCTAGATAAAAAAAATATATATCATTTATACATGCACTTGTCTAAATTAACAACATACCCAAATCTTAGACAAATCTGTTAAAAAAGACAAAAATTAGCATTTTTACCTAATTTTGTTAATTTATATTTTAAAAGTTATAGGGTAGATAGAATTAATTTATACCATTTACAAGTTCACTTGCTTAAGTTAACAACATATCCAAATATTAGACAAATCAGACAATAAAGACAAAAGTTAACATTTTTACCTAATTTTATAATTTTATATTTTAAAAGTTATAGGGTAGATAGAATTAATTTATAATATTTACAAGTTCACTTTCTTAACTTAACAACATATCCAAATATTAGACAAATCGGACAATAAAGACCAAAGTTAATCTTTTTGGGCAATTTTATAATTTTATATTTAAAAATATAATGCAGGGTTAAGAATAACATATGCCATTTACAACTCTACTCACATAGGTAAACAACCTACCCAAATAATAGCCAGATCTCAGGGCGGGATCAGGGGTCGGTGCAAGAAATGATCCCCATAAGAATAACATGGGAAAAACGTGCCGATTACGCTGTAAAACCACCATTCTACCACTACTGGCGACCCTTCAACTAAGACATTGTCTCCTCGGGTCTATCCGTGATTATTACCTTTATCCGGCCCTGACGCATATAATCGTTTCTGACACCGGAGCTTATTCTAAATAGGTTGTTTTGGGTTAGTTTATTCAAGTCGAATGATAAAGTCTTTACATGATATTTAAAGCCCAATATTTCTGAAGTATACGAAGAAATGCAAACTAAATGGATGCTCCTTCCGAATCCTATTGTGGACTGGTGATGGTTACGAGTAAGCTTAATTTTCCGAGAATCAAAACAGACCAAAACCAAATTGCTTGCCGTCAATATAGACTGCTGATCATTAAAACTTACATAAGTGAACCGCAACCGAATTGAAAATCGTCTATCAAAACATTCTGTCTCAGGTTCTTATAAAAAAGTCGAAACCTTTTTTTAGATGCTATCATTGACTTGGGTTAACATCATGTTATCTAAAGTCAATGATGTTATCCTTTCGGCAAATTTCCCCAAAAAAGAATCAGCTACTTTCTTGAGTGGGGTTGTACTATTTATGCATCAAACAATCTTCAACTTTTGCTTTGAGGTTCCCAGGCACTAAAATTGCATTGATATTTTATATATTTTCTTTTAACATTAAGAACATCATTTAATGAAAACTAGTGGATCCGAGCGCACGGAATCGTGCGCTTCTCTAGCAGAGCGATAATTCAAATGGCGACAAATTCAAAACACAATCATGCTAACACGATCCGTCTTGAGGGTTATGTTTACACAAATTAAAAAATAACAGCAATTAAATTATCCAGCTGATAAAAATGTAAACAATTATGTTCTTCATAAGGATAACATGGGAACTTTAAAAGCCAATGGGGCAGAGCCTAAGGGACTTTTTCAAAAATGTAAGGCCAGTTTGCAAATCTACGCGACACACCCTTTCCAATGAGCCGTCAATGATCAAAATCTGTTAAGAAATGACGGAGGAGTTCATAAGACAAATTTCGTGTTGGCGTATTAATTATATAGATTTACCATGAAATGTCTGCTAGCGCGTTGCCCCAACACAAACGCTATCTGTCGCCTAGTTGTTAATTCACTCTCGCTGTTTCTTATTTTACCATAGGGAGCACTAGATTTGAATTTTTATACTTAAAGGATTATGGTACCTCAAGGTACCACATGTACCATATCTCTTTGGTACCATATGTCGCGTCGGAGACATGACTCAGTACATCAATTAGAGTGGCTTGAATTCAAAGTTCATCCACCAATATATGCGCCAAAACAATTTGAACGTTAAATTTCTGAGTAAGAAGTGTATTAAAATAAAAATAGTAAATTCATCAACGACAAGCTTACATGTAAAACACCGTTGAGAACATGAAACTTTCAATCGATGATCCAAATCATTTGTATGTTATAGTATTTATTGAGGTCTACAAGTTAAGCCCAATAAACTTACAGGAAATTTAGTTACTAATTACAAGGCGAAACAACTGCTGGTCATCA
Source organism: Flexamia atlantica (assembly GCA_035578135.1). Classification (NCBI taxonomy): domain Eukaryota; kingdom Metazoa; phylum Arthropoda; class Insecta; order Hemiptera; family Cicadellidae; genus Flexamia; species Flexamia atlantica. The sequence continues at coordinate 14,527,222 of JAQJVK010000011.1, forward strand.
GAATGCTGGTGATCATAAAAACCCGCAATATTGAGTGGCAACCGAACTGACAATCGTCTATCTATCTAAGCACTGCGTTCTATAGGTACTGATAAAAGAAAAAATTCGTTAGATGCCTTCCTCATTGATGCACGCATCGATAGCTACCCTTTCGGCAAATCTCCTAAAAAGAGGATCCAGCTACTTCCTTCGGTGGTGTTGTATTACCTATGTATCAAACAATCTTAAACGTTTGCTTTGTAGCTCCTAGGCACCAAAACTGTATTCACATTTTATACACCTTCTTTAACAGAAATATCTTCTTCCTTCATGAAAATCTATACCTATAAAAGGCAAAGCCCTCACTCACTCACTCACTCACTCATCACTAATTCTCCAACTTCCCAATAACCCAGAAGGCTGAAATTTGGTACTCTGTTTCTTTAGGCATTAAGTAGGAAAACTAAGTAGTTTTCATCCTGATCTGACCCTCGGACTCCACCACAGACCCTCTCAAAAATCCCATATTATCTTTATGGAAGAATAGAAATTGATGAAATGTTTATATTTAAACAGATGAGAAAAAGCAAGAAATTAGTAGAATGTCAAACCAGCTGTCAGGAACAGAACATAAAATAAATCACCGACTAGAGATACTTATAGGACCTTTCTTCCCTGTAACAGCTATTATTGAAAGGGCTAATTTAAACCGTTTATTTTATCTATATCATTAGAAAAAATACTTTGGCATTGTCTTTTAGGGAATTTCATTGATATAATTATTACCATAGGTCTCACAACAAGACCTAAGCCCGAGACCATGATAACTTTTCATTCTGGAGCTCCCAGAAGCAAAAAACACTATTCAAACTATATTTAAAGCTGAAAACACAGTTCATTGTCCCTATAGAAAAATTATATATCTCGGTTATTACTCAACATATCTTGATAAAACTTGGTGTGGTTGTTTTGGTTCATATTTACCTCATGTTGTTTTAAAACCACCAAATTTTCGCATGGCTGTTGCAGTAGACCTGCATACTCATTCCCCATGTTATTCTTATGGAAGAAATAGTGTAAAATAAGGTCATGCACATAGTCTGAAGGTCTGCTGCAACGGGTTTTTTTTATATTTAAGATAGACCCTAAAAACCTTAGAATTTTTTGACATTAAATCAAGGCAATTTCTACGTTACAGAAATACTTTCATGAAACAGAAAACTGCTTTAGGATTCTCTAAGTACGCAAGGTCTGCTGCGACGGAAATATTTATATTCCTGCTTAAGGGCCAGTATACAGTATACCATGCATGCGAGCAGATTCAACGATATTGGGCATATGCCTTCCCAGGGCAGTGGCACCCTTGAGGCCTTTATCGGCGGGGCGCTGAATCTGCTCACATGTACAGTACAGGGAGGCCAAATAGAAATACCTCCTGCGGGGGGCAGCAATAGTCGCAGCAGACCTGCGGGCTTTGAGGATTCCTGAAAATATCTTTCTGGTTAATGAAAGTCCATCTTCTTTAGGCTATATTTGTCCAATACCACTGACCTATCACTGCACAGCCCAATAAACTACTTGACTCAGAACCTTGGACCTTTGCATGGACGATCTTAAGGGCATAAGCATCCGCTAAGAACGGTTTTTTAATTCGAAGTTTTAAGGGGTTTTGGCGGGGTCGATGTTAATCTACATAAATTTTCCTACGGAAGTGGAATGGATGATCTTTTGTTTAATTTTCAATGTTCTTTCAACAAGCAGGTGGTTCAGCTTTACAAACGGATACGATTTTACAGCTGATTTATAATTTGGTTACTTTCATAATTTTTAGATGGTTGTTTTGTTGATTTTTTAGGTGATATGTACTATATAAAAGTTAAATTTAGTTTAGTTAGTAAAATTATTGTTGAATTTTTTTAACGAGTCCATGCGCAGAAAATTTCCGCGCATGTAGGGGAGGTAAAACCCCTCCCGTCATTCCTCTTTCCCCTTCAAACTACGGAACGGATTAGAGGAACTATTACTTTTTCGTATGCAACTGCTATTTAGAAACATGTTTTTAATGTTAACTGTTCATTTACCGGTTGCAGTTGCAACACTTTCTTTTCACTATTATTCAAAAGACAGCTGTGAAGAATTGTTGGGTTTCTTATTTAGATCAGAGGATGAAAAGGAAAAATTACGAGTGCAGAAAGGCTTTTTTGACGTACATACTATATGAAATAGCAGATTTTAAGGGCATATTTTTTCATGTTAACCGATTTTTTTCATTTTTCATGTTTACCTTCACAATCATAGAGTGTGCATGGTACATTTTTCCATTTTTGTAGTGGTGAAGAACAAAAATGTAAAGATTACTCACTTGGCACTGCGTGTTTACTAGGCCTAGAAAACATTCCCAACGAACAAGTTGAAATTGATTGAATTGAGCACGTTAGGTATCTGCCTGGTTTAGGTTTATTAGTGAACAAATTAGGTAATGCGAATATGAACCAATTATTAGATTATTATATGTAAAATATCAGAAGTTAGGATGTAACTGTAACACACATAGTTATGATACCAGATGTAGAGCTTATTTTGTTGTTAAACACCAATTAAAAGTTTTTGAAAAAAGCCTCTTTTCATTGATTAAACAAATTTTCAGAATGGATCGTTCCTAAGCGCTCTTTCAAGGCCTCAAGCAGCATAATCCGCCGAATGTTTGCAGGGCAAGACAGGTTTACCCTGGTTCGACAATAGTGAACTCCCACCATTTTTGGCGTTCACTCCTGCTCGTTATAGATCGCATTCGCACTCGTCAGAACTCGATCTAGTAGGCCTAAATCCCTAAAGATGAACTAGAGCTTAAACATCACGTTTCAGAAAATCCCGCACCGTTTTGCAAATCAACGTTAATTTATCCCCTTAACACTGATGCCTTCTTTTATATGTTTATTGGTTCGTGAGTTTGAATCGTTAAACTAGTGGCACTTTACGTTGGTCTGGTGTGACTGCACCCATTCTCATGCGTGAATGCTAGCGAACTACAGTGAGCGCCTGAGAACATATAAGGGTAGGCTACTGATACTCTTACCAAGTTCTAGGATCAAATACTATTAGTTTGAACCCTATCCCATCATTATATACGATCTGCTAAACGCCTAGTTTACTTTATAATTAAAAATATAAACTAATAATAGATTAATTAAATGAAAAACCTAATATAACTTAATACTTGAATTATGCTCTGATTATTTTTGAGATAAGAATTGTAACAGCCATTGTGTACAAAACATTATCCCTTAAAAATAACCATTCTCATATACAATGTGTAAATCATCCATTTTTATAACATTATTTGTATTCGGCTATAGATATTTCTTTTTTTTGCCGATAGCCTTAATTTTAAAAGCTATCAACAGCTGTTTTATTTTGAAAACCATTTTATTCTTCTCCCGACGATATGAAAACAAATATTCGTTACTAGTGTCGCGGGCACGAAATACGGCGGGTGAGTGAGGGCGCTGCTGGCGAAAGCAGCGTTATTTTGGTTGTCAATTAGTCATATGATTGTAAGTTTACAAACACACGTTTACATATGAAAGTTTTGCTGCAAGCTCGTATGCAAGATTCTTCTATTTTCGTGCAAGATTGAGACTAGCAGGAATCAATAATAACTGTCAGCTGTAGACAAAAATAAAAATATAGCGATACGTAATCTTTTGTTTTGTTTGTGTTTGTTTTCGGAGATTTCATAAATTAATTCATTGAATTACGAAATTATATTATATATTTTGGTGATAAATTCTTTAACACTTAATTTACATAATCAGTCAATTTGAACATATAACGGTTTTTGTTTAATCAGTGTGCAACCTGTGAACATTAATACTATTCTTTTGCATTCTCTCTTATTTTACCGGGTTTGTTTTGTTTTCATCATGGAGCCATGGGAAATCCAGCTTGAGCCGCCCAAGAAACGACGGTTACAGGGCATTTTTCAAAGTGACCTTAAATAACAAATCAAAAATGTGGTTGCAAACGTTCTTAGTTTTGCAAAAAGTTCAGCCAACGAAAATATTCGTGAAGCTACTGACTTCAATAAAAGCCAAGCACTGACATCAAAAATGTGTGGAATTAGTCTCCGGCCTGTTCAAAGGTGTGCCCAAGAAGTAAAAAGAGGAAGTATAGTGTACCTCCTAGAAAACTCTACTCCCCAGTCCCAAGAGAAGCAATTCGCACATTGTTAAATGACTGATTGTGGCGTAGTGAGGGGGGCAGTTTTGGATTTGATGACAGGGGAGATTAACAAACTGCTCAAAATGTCCGCAAGGAACTTCAAGCTAGAGAGAATTAATTGGCTACACTGGTAGTGTCTGCTCCGATCGACGGCTTTTACGTGCCCTAGGATTCAGTTACAAAAAAGCCAACGATGGACGCAAATTTCTGATGAAGAGTAGTCGCTGCTCGAGCGCGGTTCTTGTACAAAATGCACTCGCTAAAGCAGGAACCTATACTAAGTGGCCGGATGTACCTCGCCGAGACTTGGGTGAATCAAAATCACTCAAGTAAGTTTATCTGGCAACACTTGGACCAGAGTGGAGGATTGAAAGTACCGACAGGGAAAGGAGGGCGATTAATAGTGTGTCACCATAGTCAATGGTGTCACGCTGGGAGCGCAAAAGGGTTCATCCCTCATTGCAAGTGTGTTTTTCGTTCTAAGAAGAATAGCATTGACTCAGAAATGAACTATCCCTATTCTAAATATTCAGAAATGAACTAACTATTCGTTGATCCGTCCCAAGTTTTGAGCCTAAATCGAGTTACTTTTAAGAATACAATTTTTGTACATAATGTGAGTATATTGAATAAAACTTTATTACAAATTACTTACTAATAATTTCTTAGTTTTTGGTATTAATGAAATAACTATACCTCTATGTTATAACATAAAAATTACTTGATTTTAAACCTCCATTCACACTGGTCCGGTGTATGGAACCGTTACCAATGTCCCATACAGAACCAGAAAAATCTAATTATAAAGTATTCATTGATAATTATTAAAAGTTAGCATTAATTGGTTAAGAAATATATATGTCATTGCTCTGTATATTTTAAAATCCTCTTTTACAAATAGAATAAAAGATTTTATCAAAACTATGATGACGTGTAATTTTGTGGAGTCCCGTACGGGACTAGCCTACTGTTAACTTTAAGTGTTTGAAATGTTTTCAAAACACATAACATATTACAGTAATTTACAAATCGACACACAAGCTGAAGTATATCCTGGAAAACCAGCTTAAATATTTTTTAGAGTCCATAAACTAGTTGTAAACATGGCCTTACCATTGATTATCCATATTGACAATCGATGTCGATATTCAATGGCCTAATTGTCCCGTATGAAACTTGGAATGGCTGAAATAATTGTGCAGCCAAGCAAACATATAAACATACAAGCTTGAAAAATTGTTCGTATAAGAGGATAACATAATTTTTTTGTTTTAGGTAAATTTTGTACAACTATCTTTTCACAAGATTTTATATGATAAGAGTTTTTTTTATATAGGCCTATTTGGTAGCCAATTAGAAAAAATGTTGGTTTTGTGCTCGGGTTTCTGGGTAAAAGACTCACTTGCGGTTGGCAGTACTGTTTTGGATCGCAGACGGACAAAGAAAACTTTTAATGAAATATTGCATCAAAAACTTGCATAGTGTAAAGTCCACGAAAAACACAAACAAGATTTTGACAGCTCAACATAAACATTTAATTTTCTCTTTTCAGCTGACTTTTAGCAGAAGATTTTATGTGTTTCCAGTTTTTGCCGCCCGCCGTATTTCGTGCTCGTGACACTAATACAAGTTACAAAGTATTAGGTTCAGGGATTATCGTATCGAAGTGACGTATGTAACAGATGAAACGAAACTGTTAAATTAAAAAAAAAACAACAAAAAACATATTTGCTTCAGCCAATCGTGATCGAGCATGTCACCACTAGGGACTGTGATTGGTTATCACTTCCCCTCACAAGATTCTCCATCTCTCTCGCACAGTATCTCAAAAAGTGGTCCCGTTAAGAAAATCGGTCAATAAAGTCGTCATTCGTTTTTGTACCTTACCTGTTTAATCATAAACTCAGTATAGTATGTGGCCCTATCTTCATTTAGGCAGCGGGAGTTACAGTTTTTATCGTGAGCAAAGCCATGGGCAACTGCTAGTTTATTATAAAATGTCAGCCAGTGCGTTGTCCCAATTCTAGCACTACCTGTCGGGAGTTAGCTATTAATTCGCTCTCCCTGCTTCTTATTTTACAACAGAGAGCGCTAGATTTGAATTTTCATACTTAAAAGGACTATTCTATCATATTTTCAAACTTTTTTATTTAAAAAATATTATTTTACTTAAAAAATATACGTATACGTTTACGTATGTTTAATCTTTGCGGATCATATTAAAAGTGTCAAGACCAGGAAAAATAGTATTTATTTTTTTATTTTAACGATGATGTAACCTTACATTATAGTCTCATTAAAATAAAAATTAATCGTTTTAACCAGGTAGTTTTTGCAAATCAACTGATAGTATTTCATAATTAATAATTAATAATAACTGATATTTTTATTTAAAAGGTCTTATACCGTGACCATCACCTTGGTCCGACTCTGAGGCCTGATTATCGTTACTTTAATCGCAGGTGGAAGACAGAAACGTCACTTTTTCATTCTTTCTTCGAAAGCCTACAACAGAAGGTGATTGAGAAATATCAAGTTTAATTTATTTCCTACATTTTCATGGGAGGGCGCTATTTTTAAACGAATTTAAAGAAGAGAAATGTTACAGAGCAGTAGCAACAATTCTGTACATAGGCAAATATTAGAATAAAACTAGTTTTAAAATGGTCAAGAAGTGTCAAATTGACAACATTACCACCACAGAAGAACAATTTATAAAATTTCACACGAATTGTATTTTGGCAACCGAAGGCCTCGAATGGAAATTTATCATGGGCCCGTTCCCCTGTGCCACATTTCGGGTTATGAAATTAGCTTAACATTTTATAGGACATTTTCTAATGTTGAGAGATCTTAAGAGGGTTAAAAATACTTAAAACACTGCAACATACGGTTATATTTTAGTCTGAGTAAAAATTACAGGCATGGTGTTTTTTATTTAGTAAAAGTATTTTTGATTTTGTGCTCTTAGACCTCATTAAAAATAACTACAGTAATCATTCAATACTTTTTACTTAGATAATCTGGAAATATTAAATTGAAAGAAAACTCGATATCCATCGACGCCAAATGTAAATCTTGGTTTACATAAAAAAAAATATATTAAAAAAATAATATTTCATTGTATTATTTGCATTGTATTGCATTTTATTTATTTATGACTCCAAATTAGGCACTATGAATTTATATACGATTTTAGTTACCAAACGAAAAAATTGCTTGCCGCCAATATAGACTGCTGATCATCAAAACTTACACAAGTGAACCGTAGCCAAACCGAAAGTCAACTACCAAAACATTCTATCTCAGGTTCTTATGAAACAAAAAATCGAGTTGACTTTGGTTATCATTATCTTAACCAAACTGAATCAGCAAAGATTATCCTTTCGGAAAATTTCTAAAAAAAAAGAATTAGCTACTTTCCTGAGTGCGTACTATATATACATCAAATAATACAATCTTCAACTTTTGCTTTGAGGTTCCCAGGCACTAAAATGGCATTCATGTATTTTCTTTAAACATAAAGAACTTCCCTTATGAAAATTTACCATAAAATGTCAGCTAGCGCGTTGTCGCAACACAAACGCTATCTGTCGCGTAGTTGTTAATTCACTATCTATGTTTCTTATTTTACCGTAGGGAGCGCTAGACTTGAATTTTTATACTTAAAGGAATATTTTATCATATTTTCCTGATTTCATCATTCTTAATTATTGTTTTACCTACAAAAAGTATAGGTATTTGTTTGTGGAGGTTAAATCGTTGCGGTTTGTAATAAAAATGCCAAAACCAAGTAAAATAATTCCTGTGTAATATTAATTTTGATGTCGCCTTGTAACAAACTCTCATTAAAATAAAAATTCATTGTTTCAACCAGGTTGGTGAACCATGTTTAGGAGGCGTCTCTTCCTAAATTGGGCGCGTTCAGCCGCAGTCACCGGTTGGTAATATACTAACCTATATTAAGCGAACGGTAGCGGTGGACGTACCACCTACCGGCCATTGTTGTGCATCCACCGATGTTGTGTTTACGGTGGATTCGGTAAGTAACCGGACATTGTTGATTGTCAAGATGCGGTGGATTTGCCTATTAGTGACTATGGTAACCGTTAGCCACCGGTGACTGCGGCTGAACGCACTCATTGCAAGAACAAACTGAAAACATAACTGAGAAAGTTACATTACTTTATATTTTATTTTAAAGGTCTCATACCGTGACCATCACCTTGGTTCGGCTTTGAGGCCTGATAATCGTTACTTTAACCGCAGGAGAAAGAGATAGAAACTCTACTTTTTCATTATTTTCACAATACCTACTATGGAAAATTACTATTATTTTCTGTTATCTGCCATTTATCTCAGATCATGAAAACTATGATTGCTATTATCTCTTATTATTTAAGTTAAAGATTTATTTTATCAAGGGAAGTTAAAATTTTAAAATTTTGATTTACGCTATTGAACTCAGCTTGAAAAAGCTTCGAGCGCACGAAATAGGGCGGGTGACAAAAATGGTTGTCTGCTAAACCTCAGCTGAAATTACTAAATTAAATGCCTTTTGTTGATCTGTTAAAACTTTGTTAACGTTTTTCAAGGTCTTTTTCGTGTAAATCATATATGGCGTTTAGTGTAACAAATAATGATATAAGTTAAGTTGATTAACTACCAAATTAATAACGAACAATAATTTCGCCAGCAGCCCTCCCCACCCGCCCTATTTTGTACCCGCGATTATAGTTCTTCTAATCTGACAAGTGTATAACTAACTAGACTAATAACCAAGAGGACCGATTGTCAAGCTCAGGTACAATCTGTCTGGCTCTTAAAGTAAACGCCATGAATATTAATTAATTTAATAAAATGATCAATATATTGTACATTTTCAGAGAGGGTATCTAAAAGAGATTAAGTAACCTCTCGGGAATATAAGAGGATATGACTTTTAGAGCTTTAAGCATTAAAGACTCTTTTATTGCTCCGATAGCGAAGTTTAGTGACGGCCACAACTGCAAGAAAACGAATTTTCTGAACCTTTCATTTTGATATTGGTATTTCAACAAAGTGTGTGAGCTGAGTTATCTGTGCGTTTTAATTTTAGTTTTTTTATTTATTATATCTTATAATTGAAATTAAAATAATTAACTACTTTATTTAATCTACTGGGAACTAAGTGATATTTATCATCATGGTACGTATACTTATAGTTTTCGTCACTGTACTTCAGTACTCCAATTAATTGTTATCGTTGCTTCAATGATACTTTTAGAATAGTTAAAAATGAGGACTCTATTTTCTGCAGTGAGGGAGTTTTTTTCTTTCCATAATAAGAATTCTCTCATTCGGGCTCCTAGTACTGTATAGATTTTTCAAGGAAATCATTGCTTTGAAAAAAATTAACATTAGTTTGCTCTTTAAATCCAACACGAAAAACTAACAACGTAGGTGAACGGCCAAGAGATAGGTAGGATAACTCATCTACACATCCGCTCCTATGGTGAACAAGAAATTGTAAAATATTATTTAAGTTAATTACATATACTTCTGAAACCTATGAAATACTAATAGGACGAATATGACAGATTTTTGAATTTCATTGCAACTTGTGTTTATTTTTCAGTTAGCGTAAGTAAAATACTTTTCATTGGTAACTTAATATCACATTTGCATTAGGAATAAAATATTAACTCTGTCCTGCAAACTTTCACCCTCCTCCCCCCGCCACTTAATGAAATGGCCCGTCCAAGCCAGTTGGTTGATTGCAGTGTGACCAACATTTCAACAATTAATTTACCTCTCTAGAGAAATCCTTCTATTTCCCTTGGCCGTGTTCCTATAGCTCTTACGTTTGTCCGAGTAGATAACTTTAATTTCTCTTCGAATTTTCCTTGTTTGCAAATCTCTTGCTATACACTGAGCTATTTGCATGACATAAGTTTTTAATAGCTAGGAGGAAATTTAAAAACTCGATTATTTGAATGTGTCTTGTATTTCTTGTGGATTCCGTCATGACATTTTGTTGGAAATATACGATCGCTTAAATTATAAAATCAGTTAATCGGATTTATTCATAAACTTTACTATGGGATTCCTCTGGAATGGACTGTAAATAACACCTATTTATGAATGATTAACGATCTATGACAACTAGGTTTGATTTACCACGTACCCTGCCTGAGCTGACTAATTAATGCACATACCATAATCACACATTATTGAAAAAAGACCGCCAACAACCTTTTTCAAGTATTCAAAATAAGACAAGATATGATACACTTAAACCTTAGATCCTTATTAATTGTTGGTACCCTTGGATGAATAATCAGAAAACAAGATTAGTTGTTAAGCCCTTTTTCAACTCGGTGTCGTGCTGCGTCTAAAGAAAGACATGGTTTGTTACCCTAATCTGCTACATTTATACAGGGTGTCCGGAAATTGTGGTAAAATATTTTAGTATACCGTATGATTGTAGAAGTGAAAATAAGAAAAAAAGTTAACATAAACACAGGTCTTAAAATGCTTTGTTTTCTGTATGTGTGTCTGTTTGTGTTTTTTAGATTACGAAGATATCATTCCAAAATTTGTACGTTTTTATTCGGAAAATTTAAAATTTCTCCGTTATTAGTGACTCGGTCATCATAATTTTAATATCAACGTTAATTACGTGAAATTTTGTAAATTTTTTTTGTCACTTGTATACTTTTCCTCAAATTTACGATTTTTAAGATATTAGCTTTGGGAACAAAAACAGCCGTCATTTTTAAAATGTACAAAGTATAAATTTCATCCTTCTTACAAAAATAGATCTTAAAAGTGATCATCCATGTATCATGTTTGAAGTTAATGCGTTCAGATGTTCGTGAGATATATTTAAATATGCAAAAAACACAAACAGCCAATCGGAAAACGAAGCACTTTAGGACCTATGTTTATATTACCTTCTTTTCTTATTTTCACTTCTAAAATCATATACTAAGATATTTTACCAAACTTTCCGGTCATCCTGTATAAACATAGCAGATAAGGGTAACAAACGATGTCTTTCTTTAGACGCAATACCACACCGAGTTGAAAAAACTGCTTAAAAATTAATCTTGTTTTCTTATCTATTGTTTTCGGACCTATGTTCACATAAACCTTTTTTCTCATTTTCACCTCTACAATGATAAACTTAAATATTTAACCATAATTTCCGGACATCATATATTTAAAACAAATTTTCTTAGTTGGTATCTAAAGAATCATTCGTTTCATTACTGGTTCATATTCGACTTTTCATCTAATATCGCCTGAAACTACTTAGTGATTTTCGTGATAAATAGTTCAGGAAAACATTATAATACTTCATATAGATTTTCCTGAGGGAAATACTGCTTGAAAATATTTTCATGCGTACTCTTTTATGCATTGAATGATGTTGACATTTCAATTTCAACTAATTTAACTACGACCATTTGGAAAATTCTGTTCAGAAAGCCTAATGAGTTTGAAGTACCTTCTAGTGGAATAAGCTACTTTCGAAAAATTGTCATCGTTGAAAACTCCTCATACTTGAAACTACTCAGTCTCATACAGATACATGTTCTCCTTGTAAATAATTTACATGGCTTGTAAATTAAATTAAGCCATTCTTGAGAGTTATTTTACAATAATGGTTTTTTGACTTGTGCTTATCATCCACTTTAACATAAAAAGCAATATTTTATACTAAACAACTGAATTGTTAAATTAAAATCTGTTAAATTTAAAAATTTATATTTTTTTATTTAATTTGTCAATACAAACTGTTCTAGTGATCTTGTAATCTACAGATGATATAATTTAATTGCTGTTTAAAAACCATCATAAGTTAGGCGTTGGGCAACAACGTGAATAAAAAGTTGGATGACTTTTGGGATTTTTATAAGAACTTGGATGGCATGAGTTGCTTTTTCTAAGTCTATAATTTTTCGGCTGTAATAGATTCTTCAGTCAGTTTAATGAACTCATTACACATCACCACACATGATCACTAGATGTGACGTCACGATTGTGTCATCAACTCATGTGCTCTGTCGCAACAATAACAATTAATTGCAGAATAACAAAGCTTTCTATAACTTTTATTCTATTTGTCTTAAATATCATGTACGGTATCTTAACTGATTACGTGATGCAATATATTTTGAGAGTAGCTGAACCGGGCTTATTTAACCCGGCTTCAACCTTTATACGTTATGAAAAAAACACGTCGACCCGGCTCTGGTCCTTTCACCGGCCGCCATGACAGTTTGGCAACCCGGCTCCAGCCACCCCTCTTACCCATTCCACCTACACTTCTCCCTCCCAACTCCTCCCTTCTCTTTTCTCTTCTATTAATCGCTTCGCTTTCCGTAAGGAGCCGTAGGTTCGCGCTGTCCATGTCCTCCCGGTACCTCACTTAAAATAATCGGGCACCGAGCTTTACTAAACGAAGGTGTGAAATGGCTTTAAAAATGAATGGGGGCGAGCTTTGTAAAATGAAGGCAAAACTTTGTTAAATAGTTGGGGGCCGAGCTTTACTAAACGAATATATACGAAAATTGCAGGAGCTTAGTAAAGTGAAGGTAACTTCTCTCGCTGCAGATTTTAAGAAATCAGGGTCAATAATTGTAAAGAAGAAGTATTTCTAAGAAATATCGCTGAAACAATATTTCTACAACAAGTTTCTGGGTGAAACTCCTATTAGAGGGTTCTGTATACATTGTGTTTTGTTGCAAACAAATGTAAATTTGTAAAAGTTCACAGGTTCTCCCACAGATAGTAGCACTTTCGCTGAAATTTCAAAAGTCTCCTGTGTGAATGCTTTTCATGGAATATTTTCCAAACCCGCAAAAGGAACATCTAGAGAGTAATAGCTTTAATTTGATACCAAATATGTTTAGAAAAATTAATTTCTAGGGGTCGATTTGCTCTGTACAAAATCCCAGAAATTCTTTTAATAATATATGTAGAAGATAGATAAGGAATGGGTTTCCTGGGTTTCCTGACTCCATAGAGTCAGGAAACCCAATGATCTGGGAAAATATACAATGAGTAAAAAAATTTCATCAAATGTCAACTGCATTTTAAACATCCATACAGTTTTAAACTAACACGCGATAAAAATTGTTAACATGAAAGGCTAGAGACCTACAGACGTCCCAAAGTGATTGGGCACACAGCCAGTACGGTTGAATGAAGGGCTTTAGGGGATAGGCAAGTACTTTTCTAAAAAGATTATTTCCAAAACAAACATTGATAGTTGAAATATAACAACGGCCTAAATAATTTCATTTACAAATTAATTTTAATATTCGATGTAAATAAAATTGTTCAGGCCGGAGACAACTACAGAATTCTTTTTACTTGGTTTTAATCACTTAGTTTATTTTGTTATGTCTCATGTAAATAAATATATTTGTTGTTTTAGCGAATTTCCCCTATAAGGAAGAAGCTATTACCGTAGGTCTCATAGTAAGACCTAAGCCCCAGACCATGATAACTTTTTGTTTTGCAACCCCCAGAAGCAAAAAAAAACCATTCGTTCGAATTTTAGCGAATTTCCTTAAAGGAATAAGCTATTACGGTAGTACTCATGGTAAGACCTAAGTCCGAGACCATGTTAACTTTTCATTTTGGGGTCCCCAGAAGCAAAAAACACAATTCGTTCGAATTTTTATATATATCTATATATATGTCTGTTAACACGATAGCGGCCGTAAATGTGGTCCGATCTTAATGAAAATTGGTACCGACATGTAAAGTGGTAATACCTCGGACGAGTTCGTGAACCAGCCCAATCGGACCACCGGAAGGGGGGGTAAAGGGGGTTAAACCCCCCAAAAATGGATTTTTGAGTTTTTCACGTAGAAAAATAAAATTTATCAAATTTTTGTTGGCACCATTGAATTCAGCTAAAAAAACGAACAATTTAGTATTTTTAATCACTGCTCTATGTCCATTGGTTACCGAGATATTGAAAGTGGTAAACACAGTACGTAGTCTTAATGTTAACCTTATGGGAAATAAGTAAAATTCTATATTTCGCTTATTTCTCAACATATCTTGATAAAACTTGGTAAATGGCTTCTTCTAGTTCAGATCTACTAAATATTGAATTAAATTAAAACCAACCATTTTAAACATACCTGTAGCAGCAAACCTGCATACTCATTCCCCATGTTATTCTTATGGAGCTTACAAAAACATATCAAATCTCGCTATGTTGGATTGAAATATGTTGTTTTGCACTTGAAATTCACTGAGTATGCAGGTCTGCTGCAACGGGGATATTTAGATATATATATATATATATGTGTGTGTGTGTGTGTGTGTGTGTGTGTGTGTGTGTGTGTGTGTGTGTGTGTGTGTGTGTGTGTGTGTGTGTGTGTGTGTGTGTGTGTGTGTGTGTGTGTGTCTGTTAGCACGATAGCGGCCGTAAAAATGGTCCGAACTTGATGAAATTTGGTACAGACATGTATAGTGGTAATCGATTGGACGAGTTCGTGAACCAGCCCGATCGGACCACCAGAAGGAGGGGTAAAGGGGGATAAACCCCCTCAAAAATGGGTTTTTTGAGCTTTTTACATAGAAAAATAAAATTCATAAAATTTTTGTTGGCACCATTGAATTTAGCACAAAAAATAAACAATTTAGTATCTTGAATCACTGCTCCATGTCCATTGGTTACCGAGATATGGAAAGTGATAAAACACAGTACGTTGTCCCAATGTTAACCTTATGGGAAATAAGTAAAATTCTATATCTCGTTTATTTCTCAACATATCTTGATAAAACTTGGTAAATGGCTTCTTCTAGTTCAGATCTACTAAATATTGAATTAAAACCAACCATTTTAAACATACCTGTAGCAGCAAACCTGCATACTCATTCCCCATGTTAATCTTATGGAGCTTACAAAATCATGTCAAATCTCGCCATGTTAGATTAAAATATATTGTTTTGCATTTGAAATTCGCAGAGTATGCAGGTCTGCTGCAACGGGGGTATTTTGTAATTTTAATGTTTTTTAAAGGTTTTCATGTTTTACAAAAGCTCTCACTACTTATATTCATTTCCACATTCACCTATCAGTATGGTATTTCTATTAGCTGTGTATTTCAAGTAAATGGCATTTTAAGTTGTATTAGCCAAGTCACATTATAATCAGCTGATGATTTTATAACATGTTCCTATGGATGATAGTAAACAAATGTACCTATTTAAGGTAATAGATCAGCTGCCCCCCATATGGCCTGTATTGAAAGGTGAATGAGGAATCGATTACAATTTACAAAATCAAAAGGGTATCATTGACTGAACGAGTCAGCTGATTAGTGTAAATAAACTTAATACAGCTGATTGATATATGGCTCACCGGCTCACCAGCAGTAGCTCATCTTAATATAAACTCATTTTCTTAAAAATAAGTTTTCTCCTTTATTTGTAAACCGGTTTTCTTAAGTTTCATCCCTGTCCTGTACATTTCTTATGGACGTTTCTTAATTTCAGAATTTTGTTTATTTTCTTAAATCTCTCATTATAATTAAGATATGTAGTTAGTTTTAGCCTTAAAATACTCAGTGAAATAGCGGCTTTCATTTGAGACAGTAATCATCAACATCTAAAGGGGGAGAGTTGAGCTGTAAGGCATAATGTTATTTAAAAATCAATTTTACGGAAATTCGTTTATAATCAATAATTGATTGATATTTATTATAATAATTAAAATAATTATTATTTATATCTCCGGTTCTAAATAAGGAATTTAGTTCATTTTGGTCTAAAATCATTCAGTAAACCACCAGCTCTCAAGTGAGCAAACTCTCAATAACATCAGACCAAAGTTTAAGTGACTTACGAGCTTTCACTCAACATGCATACGTTTTATTTGCATAATTTTACATTTCTTGCAGGATTTCTCTAGGTCCAAAAAAGACTCACAAATCGTAAAGGTCATAATTGACTCTGTTGTTTATTGGCTTTTATTTGAGTCATAATTTATTTTAATAGATTGAGTTTCAGGTGAGTTGTGGATCTAAAAACCACATAAAATTAAATTTGTCAGACATTTTTCTTTATACAAAGACTGATATCTCCAGTTAAAGGACAGGTCTGGAGTGCTGAATGCTTTTAAAAGATTCACTAAAATATCAGCTTTCCTTTGAGGCTGCGATCATTTAATTCGGACAAGTTCGTGCTGAGTTATAATCCACTATTGAGCGTAAAATTTAAAAATAAGCAATATTTATGTCGCAATGATCCTTAAAATCCGTTTGCAACTGAACCGATTTTACGTATCAATATTTCAAACAAAGCCGACATATCACTGCGTATTTAGAGACCATATGAACAAAATGCCTTCTTTAGAACCGGAGATATAAACACTTAACTAAAAACAAATTTTCGAAAAGTTGATTTTTAAGTTACATTGAGCCTTATATAGCTCATCTGACACTTGTCCAATGTTGATCATTAATATCTCAAATGAAAGCCGGTATTTCATCTTTCTAATTATATGAGAGATATAAGAAAAATAATCCAAAAAATATTGAAAATATTAAACGTCTATAAGAAATTTTTATAAGGATTAATTTTTTTCATTTGAGTATGTTTTTTTAACGAATGCATATTTTCTTTAAAAATGGATTTCAGCATTGTAATCAGCGTAAAAATCTAGTTCATAATGATGTGTCATAACATCATCTTTACATTAAAAATAATTAGTTGATATCCGATATCCAAGATGGCGGTCGAAAAACATTATCTTGTCAAAATAAAGGATTAACCAACCAACAATGATAGGCGTAGGTCCTGAGTCAATATCTAAAAAAAATTCATATAAAAATGCAATGAAGTAACTTTTTTTTTTAAATGATCCCATGTTAACTTTTTTCAACCATTTATCGATAATATTTTTTTGTTTCCCGGGTTATGCTGTAATTTTTAAGCGGCAAACAAGTAAAACCTTAAAGTACATGTCAGTAGCAACAAAAAAATATATATGTCGGAAATTCCCACCGCGGGGAGTGAGGGTTTAATATTGGCGGCCCATGCTCTATATGTCCAGGAACAATATCTAAAAGTATTGGTAGAGAGTTCCGGGACAGCCTGTATATACTCATAGATCGTGGCTCATGAAACCGAGCATATGATAACTGAGCCGTACCGAAACCACTGATAACACCGTCCACGAGATTTACGTGTCTTTGAGTCACTGTGTATAGTATGGTGGATATGGGTTACAGTTGTGATCGAACGAAATTATGGTCCCTATATACGATAGTGTTAAGGTGAGTAAATAACTCTTTGTTACAATTTGTTACTATTTGTAAGTACTTGTTACGATAAATTTCTATCTTTTCCCCAAAATAATTGGAAGTATCAAAGTAATTACCATGAAAAGAGCCATTTCAAGGCCATTAAAACTTGCTTCGCTGTGAAGAAGAGTAAATCATCAAATTTACGTCGGAATTTGTAGGACGTGTACTACTAACACGAAGACTCACTTTGCCAAATCCAATGAGTAATACTGAGTTAATTACCGAGTTTTGAGAATCACAAAATATTATTTCATGATAGTTCTGCAAACGTTAAAACTAGGCTTTCCCAATCCACAGTCCTAAGTCCACTCTTAAGTCCCAACAGTAATCATAGAGAATTAATTCTATTCGCTTGTTTAGGGTAGTACATAATAGAACTGTATTTATTCATCATTATTTAGTATTTCTATCTATAAAGTCATGATTTCTTTAAAAGAAGAATTTTTACAGTGATTTCAAACCTCTCAAATGTTTGCATAGTTTAGTTTAAATTGTTCGAAAAAATCAAAACGTATGTTATTTTTTATGTCCAGCAAAGTGTTATTTTTCCAATATTGCGATAACAGTTAACATTCTACTGTTTTTATTATACCCATTATTATCTGTCATAAAACTTTATAAACTGATCCAAAGATTGTTTTATCATTTTTCATAAAGGTTACAAAAATTAACCGGTCATCATTTAAAAAATTAAGCACCCGGAACCATAATTATTCTCTTTAACTCAACCCATATACGATAAATTTTAATCTTTTCCCCAAAATAATTGGAAGTATCAAAATAATTACCGTGAAAAGAGACCCTTTCAAGGCCATTAAAACTTATTTTAGCAAACGCTGTAATGACTTGCCCACTTACCCACTCCTTTTCCAGCTAATTAAAACAGATACTGTAACTAGATGCGGGCATTTTCTTTAATTTTAAAGCGATTAAACAGATTTACCAACCGATCGGCAAACTGTTTCCCCCTCTACTCATTAACTGGCTGCGCTGGAATAGTTAGTCACTATCGCACTTTCGGCGATACTGAGTGTAAAGCAAGAACAGTGCAGTATACAGTACAGTGCGCGCAGTATGAGTGGATGTGTATACAGGAGGTAGTGGGGAACTGCAGTAGTATGGCGTGAGTTGATTTTAATTGTAATATATGAACAAAAAACTATACGTATTATTACAGTATGTGTGGATTATTGTATGTTTAGAGTTAAATGTAATTGGTAAAAGTTTGCAGTGTGTAATGACTACTGTGAGAGTTAAGTTTTTCAGTCTTGAGGGATGGTTGATATTCTATCTGAGAGCATATCGGGTTAATCGATTCCCTTGAATGTTGAGTTAAAAACGACCGTTTATATTTTAAGTTTTAGACCAATAAATTTAACTACACCACCATCCTTGATTCATATTCAACTTAAAATTTTTACCGAGGTACAACGTCATTTTCTTTTAAAAGATGTGAAGTATATTCATGTACATTCACTAAATAATTTCATCGACTCGAGTTACAAATTACAGCTTCTACAGAGGGTCTAACTACCCGGGGTGTCACATATAATTCGGTGTAGTCCGAGTCCAATCACGTGACCTACGTCGCCCATAAGCCCAATACTAAAATTGACATAGGTCTTATGGACTATCTGGACCTTGTTATTTAATCGACCTATAGTTTGTAGTGAATAGGGTCGATCCTATTGGTCATAAAATATCAAATATATTTCCTATACAAATTTCTTGTTTGTTTAACCCGACTATCAGAAATTAAGGGTCACTTTAATTTTGCTGCAGACAGATTGATCTTGGAAGTAGTGGCGATGTGGCGTTTCTGGCCCAATCAAACTTTGACAGGCAGTCAATTTTTTGACAGCTACTTCCGGTCACGTGACCGGAAGTGACGTCATCAGCTGTGACGTAGCTGTGACGTGTTGTAGGTGGGTATTTAAAGTTTAAATGCCCTGCTGTGCTGGGTATTTAAATTTTAAATGGCCGGAAGTGTGTCAAGGTCGATTGTGGATGTTTTTAAAAAAGATCTTGCATTTTCGGAAAATCCGAAAATGCAAGATATTTTCTTTTTTTATTTATTTGTTTTTTTTACAAAAGTATTATTTTACAAGTTAGTAAAGTTTGTTTTTTTTTACAAAAGTATTATTTTACAAGTTAGTAAAGTTTGCTCCCAAATTTGAAAAGTAAGTTGTTGTCGGTGCTGAAATTTCTTGTTTATTTTCATTCTTCTTGTTGTTGTAAGTTGGCAAAAACACATTTTTTTCGTTTTGATTGTTTGTTGCATAAAGTTCTAAAGATAAACCAAACCCAGTGGTTATAAGTTGTTTTAGTTCTTCACTAAAAATTTCCAAATCCTTGTAGGTTGTAAGATTGATAGTGTTGTAGTGAATCCCGCGAATGTTGAGAGACATGACTAGAGTTGTTTACTCGACGAGAGGTGTAGCAGGAATGACTATTGCAAAGCCGGTGCTGCAGGTACCTCCGATGGTAGTGGGGGTAGTGGTGGGGGTAATGGCAGGTGTTTGTTTAATCACTTTGAATTTAATCGTTGCCACAATAGACCGAGTCGATGTTGTAATTCTTCTAGTTTATCCAACCGGTTCTTTTGATATGTTTTGCAACTACATTTACAATAGCAGAAAGAATTACATTTTGTACAAGCTTGTCCGTCAACTTGATCTTCAGGTATTCTAAAACATTTTTCTTTGCAACAATAAGTTATAAGTGTTAGATTATTTCTTTTGGATGACATGTTGGTTGTAGCTTGTCTTAAACAGAACTGAGCCTCTCAACGTTAAAGTTTCGTATTTATGTAAAGTATTCGAATAAAACTATCGAATAAAATAATCGAATAATACTATCGAATAAAATAATCGAATAATACTATCGATTAAAAGTTCAAGGTCATCCGTTTGAGGTTTAAAAAAAATACAACATATCAGTTGCGGCTTCCCATAATTTATCTTTTTCCAAACGTAACGCAGGGAAAAGAACACTTCGCAAAGTAGATGAAGTTCCAGTTAATGATACTGTATAGGAAGACATCTTAAAGTTGACTAACACTTTTTGTTAAAAAATCTAAACATAAATGTCCACAGATTACCGTATCATCAGGTTGCTCTCTTTTATAATTGTATAGTACATTTTTAGCTGTTTTAAAGTAATATTGTAGTTCTTTTGGTGGTGGAAGATTACCAAAACTATCAAAGTAGTAAATAGTTGATCCTAGTTTCTTATAACATACCCAATGAGTGCCTGATCCTTTACTATTATCTAAATTTACTATTCCGGTTTCATTTTTCCATATTTTAACAGGTAATGCATCTTTCATAAACACTCCTCTAAAAAATGGAATTTTTAAACAAGAAACATAAGTAATTAATTCTTTATCTGTTAATTCTTTATTTGGAATTAGTAATTGTTTTTTTCTGTTTAATACACACGATACGGTCTTAGGTATAATCCTCCTCCTTTTTTTATCATTGACCATATTGTTTGTTTCTTTTTATTTTTACCTGCGGTGGATCGTCGTTTTCTTCTTATATTTCCTCCACGTTTCTTTGCAGGTTTTCTTCTCCTTTTTCCACCTCCTTTCTTCTTTCCACCTCCAAACATCGTTTTACCCTTCATTGCTGCTGATACCGCTAAAGCTGCTGCTTTTTCACCGATACTAGCGTCACTGGATGTTACTCTTTGCCAAGCTTTTTCAGCAAGTGCTCTATCCGCTATTGATCTATTTTTAGTATCTGCAAACTTTGAATATGCTATATCGTGTTGTTTGCAGGCTTGATCAAGTTTATTTATTCCAAGATCTCCTCTAGCAAGTCTTTTTTTCAATTTTGTTCCTGGACCACAATATTGATAACCTCCTGGTAAATGTAGTTCTACAGGTAATAAATCGATAGCTTTGTTAACTATAGCTCCAACCGGCTTAGTAATAAGAGAAAGTGCTGTTGATGCTATTCCTCTTCCTCTCTTTATAACGTGTCGATTATGACTGATGCGTTGAACTTTCAACATGGTTTTTTATAGTGAAAGGAAATGCCAATACTTGTTTATTTTATAAATTCTTTATAATGAATGATGCACTTATCCTTTGACATTGTTTATTTATAATAAACATGTATTTTGTTTATGGGTAATAAACTTTTACCCAGTCTTTTGGTAGGATTGTATCCTTTTTATCAACATCAACTTGAGCAAATCTTAAATTTCCAGTTTTCATATTTAAAAAATATTTTTCTATAACATTTTTCTTAACCCAATGTAGTTTTTGATCAGCTTTTATGGGCTTTATCGTATTATAAACATCATATAACACTACACTTAAGAGTCTTATAATGTAATTTACATTAACAGCATCAACAATATCAATAGGGTCATCTAAGCTAGTCAATCGCAAGTTTTGACAATGAAAAAACTTTTTGTGTTTTTCTGTTCTTAAGCATCTTTCACGCCATTCTTTTACTCTAACTGCATCACTGTCATTTACTCCCATTCCAACATTAAATAGTGGTCTTTCTTTACAATCAAAGCCTTGTTGACCAAGTCTTGATGAAATTTCTTTTAATGCAGGAACTTGTCCAATTGTTGCTACATCAACATCATTCAACCCTTCTTTAACATTAGTAATTATTTTTGCATCCGCATCCCATTTGTTATTGTTTAATTTCATTATTTGACTTATTGTAGCTGCATCTGATTTTGCAGTTCCCTCCTTAACGTTAGTTAACACTTTATTTTTGCAATCAATTGACTTAATATCATGTGTAATACAATGATCTGTAACATATTGAAGGTTTACCGCATCTTTCATATCTTTAGGGTCTCCAATATCGTGTATTACAAAGTTGTAAAAGGAAAATTTATCTGTTTTTTCAGGTATGACTGAATGTAAATACTTTTTGGTAACTGAATCTTGATCATTAACAGGATCTGCTATATTGGCTATTCTAAGATCTTTTGCATCATATGCTTTATTATTACTTTTAGGATCATATCTTAAGGTTTGGTTTATGTACCACATTAAATATTCTTTATTTACCGAATCATTCTTATCTATTGGTTTTGGAAGATTTGCAATTCTATAAAAATTAGCGTTATACACTTCATTTTGAAGCTTTAAGCTAGGTAATGTTTCACTTTTTAAAGTTTTGAAATTTACTGCATCATTATCATCTTTTGGATCATTTACAAACTTTAAACGTTTGTTACTTATATCATAATCTCCATCGGATGTTAGTGGTAAACCACCTCTTTTTCCATAAGATCCTGATTTGCTTCCAGTTTCGGAATACCGTCCAAACTTATCCACACTCATGGTTATACTGAATGTTTAATCGGTTATGCTTGTATTCTATATACTCATATTTTTATGCAATTACTCCTCGATTTCGCAATTCGCCGACCAAAGCTACCCATTCATTTTCTAAACCACTATGTCCGGCTTGTTTAGCTTCATATATCAACTTCATTCTGTCAACCAATTTGTTTATATCGTTGTAGTATATTATATTAGTATCATACAAGTTTTTTAATAATCCTTTTCCTGATAAACTTGATTGATTTGTTTTTCTTCTTTTATGTAAAATATTTATTTCAGCAGAAGATAATGATTTTCTTTTTATGGGTTCCCTTCTTTTTGGTGGGAAAAGTTTAGCAATAATAGTTTTATATTTTTCTGATGCATTTCTATGAACATTAAAATTTTTAGAATAATTTTTCTTATGCGCATTTGTATCCTCCAATATTTGTTTAAAAATGTTTAAATCCTTTTTAGTATATTTATTAGGTTTCGGCTTAAAAATAAGTTCAAACAATCCTTTTGTACCCTTGTATTGTTTATTATTTATAATAATATTGTCATGTTCGTCTACATCAAGTTTGCTATCTCCAATCATTAGCCCATTTTCTTCTATTCTAGCACCAAAAGTATGATATTTTCGAGTTGGTTGTGCAGAATGTAACATTTTTAATACAAATTGTCTTGCAAGCGGCCCTTTATACGCGATATCCGAGCCCAATTTGCTCAAGTTGGATGGATTAATAGGCTCTTCTTCTTCTTGTTGTTCTTCGCTTGTAGAAAGACCTTCTTTTTCTGTTAAAACATCCGTTTCTTCACCTAGTTCGCTTTCTTCTTCAGTTGTTTCTCCTTGTTGTGTAAAACTTGTATCACTTTCATATTCTTCTTTTTGTTCAAATTTTGAAATGGGTAAAATAGCATCTCCGGAAAAATTAAATGTTGAATGTTTAACATTTTGTCCTAATTGTTTTAATGGCTCAGTAATAGGTTTAAATGTTGATTCCAGAAATTTCTCTCTTTCACTTATTCCTAATCTTAACGCTCTGTTTTTATGTCTAATAGAATCACTAAGTGATTTTATTTCTTTTAATAGCTTTTCCTGATTAACCATGTTTACACCATGAAGACTTGTACGATAATGTTGTTAATTAATGTATTAAAACAAATTTATCAAAACCTATGCGGTAACGACCATCTGTTATAGCTTTATCTTTCATAATTACTAAAAATCCATATTTTTCCGCCCAAGCTTTTCCACAAAGCTCTTTGAATTTATCAAATGACATATCAGCATTTACATGATCGTTGTATATATGTTTTAGGTTTGTATCGTCTTGTTTGAATAAAACTAAAATATTTGCATTGTCTCTAATTAGTTGTTTTGGAATTTTGCTATATGTTTGTCCGATATATATGCTATCAATATTATTATGTCTTCCCATGGCAAAATAGTTTCTAATAGTATCATGATTTTCACTAGATACATCATCAAATACAAATACAGAATACGGCTTAGCCTGGTCTGGTTGCATAACACTGTCACTAGCATTAAATTTGTAATAGTTAACATCGGGCACATCAGTCAGGATCTTTTCCAACAATTGATACTTTGGTTGATGTAAGGACTTTGAAAAAATATATAGGTTATTAAATCGCAATCCTTTTGTGTTTGTAATTAAGTTAAACACAACGTTAGTTTTGCCACAGTTTGAAGGACCGCTGACTATACATCGTACAGTGTTTGGAAATAAACTGCCGTGTTTACCATTGTTGATTTTAACGTTATCTACGGTTAAATCATCAATGTTATTAATATTAAATTTATCTTTATGGTGAACAATCTCCATCTTATTCAAAGGCAGAAGAGTAAATAAGTTGATTTAAAACTAAATCAAATCTTTTATAGGTATCCACGAGTCTTCAGTTTTATCAAACCCCAACCAACGTACTTTAACTTGGTCTTTTTTCCTTTGCAACACCTTTTCAACAAGATAAACATCGCCTACTGTTGACTTTAACAATTCATGTCCGTAAAAACCGCCTTGTAACAAATTTCCTTTGTTATCTTTTAAAATATAAGTTTCCGGTACAGTAGGTTGTACTTTATACACTGTAAAAACTTCGTTTGTCCAATTGGGCAGGTATTTTTTAGTAAACACTCCTTTGTATTTACTAATTCGAACTTTATCATTAACATTAAATTTTCTTGGTTTTCTTTGTTCCGCTTTTGGCTGTGTATTCTTTTTAATTCGTTGTAAAACTAGTTTAGCGTTTTTCTTATTCACTTTGTTAGGTGCCATACCGATAGTTCTATGAAACTTGTTGTTGTAATCGCTTATTAATTTTGGTAAGATATCAACCCATACGTAAGAACCTCTTTTCGAAAACATTTTATACATTGCACCTTTTAAGGTTCTATTAAATCTTTCAATTATAGCTGCCTTTTTCTCAGAATTTGTGGAATAATGATTTATGTTATATTTTTTCATTAACAAGGCAAAATGTTTATTAAAAAATTCTTTCCCATCATCAGTTTGTAAATGTTTAATTTTATTTTTATCTCTTTTTATAGCTACTTCCATAGCTTTTGTTATGCTGTTACCAGTTTTGTCTTTTAATGGCAAAGCATCAGCAACTTTAGTAAAACAATTAATAATCGTAAGTATGTATTTGAATCCTTTATTTATTTTACTATGCGGTTGCATTTCAATTAAATCTGCTTGATATAAATCATTTATTCCTTTTACAACAGTATTTCGTCGTGGAAACTTTATTCTTGCAGGTTTATGAAGTTCATTAACAATCTTTTCCTTTAAGTCTGTCATGATGATTTTACTAACAAAGTCAAGTTAGTATTGAGTGTTTCTTTTTCTGCATCCGCTTTTATAGTTCAAGGTCATTTCAACATATTTTAAAAAAAGGGGAAATCACAGCGAGCATGCTGTGATTTCCCCTTTTTTTCTTTTTTTCTTTTTTCTTTTTTTATTTTTTTTTTATTTTTTTCTTTTTTTCTTTTTTTCTTTTTCTTTTTACTCATTGATAGGATTGAGAGAGTAGTGGCCGAATGGTAGAGTGTGAATTTTGTCTGGAAGAATGTGTCGTTTGTCATCATTGGAGCAGAGTGCTTTTTTCACTTCTGTTACGCTGTACAGTTGATGGTTGAAACTTCTGATGGTGTTGAATTTTGCAGTTATAGTCGTTTCTTCAAATAAGCATTGCTTGTAGTGTTCAAAATTTACATTCTTCTTAAGATACAAACTTTTTACTCCCTTAGCTTTTTTAATAATATTGTTTTCTTCTTTATCCAATTGTAGTGAATACAATTTTGACATTAGTGCAATAAGTTCTTTCAGTAAAATTCCATTTGCTTCGTCTTTAAATTTTCCAAGTTTCTTTTTGTTCCGATCATTGTCATAATTTAAATGATCTTTTGGATAGTCACTAAAATCAAATTCATTTTTGTGAACAAATGTTCGAAGATCCAAATACATATCTTCAGTAAGAATCCAGTAGATGAAAGCGTCCGTGTCCATGTAGGCGATTCCGATGTTATCTCTACCGTAGAAGGCGACCATTTTGTTGTAGTGGAAATCGTACATGTGGGTTTTGGAAATATCCAAGATTGACATTCCAACGTACAACGGACGATCCATTTTCACGCTTGTCTTCTTCATAGATACTGCCACAAGGTTTTCATTGATGATAACGGATGTTTCAAAGTTTGGTTTTTGTACAAGTTTTTCTAGTTTTATAGGATCTGTAATTAATTTAACATTTTTGTGTTTTCTTTTGTTTTCCAATGTTTTTCCAAATATCGCATTATTCATTAATTTAAAAAAGTCCTTTTGAAATGTTGATGTTGCAGCTGCTCTTCTTCTGGTGTTTGAATCAATGTACGGTTTTAACCAGCAAGATTGGGAAAATTTTAAAACTCTATGAATTTTGGTTATACGTAAACCCAATTGGAGTGCTTGTTGAACAACCCAAAAGTGAGCTACGTATCTTTGTTTATTTTCAAGAGTCATCATTAATTTTGGATGTTTGCCAATTGGTGAAACTTCTGTTTTTGCAAGGAGCGGAAGATCGTAATGAAAATCATGCAAGTGTTCTGGATATTCAAAGTCACAGTCCAATATGTATCCGGTGTCTCCGTCTTTTGAAATTTGCGAAATATCACCAATAGAGTCTGGATTAACCCATTCAAAGTTTCCAAAAGGAAGTGGATTAGACATGGCCCATCCGTATAAATTGTTGGCATCGAAATATCCCAAGAACACTGATGGTTTTTCTTTATCGTAGTTTGGAAGATATTTGTTGTTAGCTTTAACATGTCTAGTAACACTTTGGGTCAATCCACCTCTAACGCCCGATTCGATCATCAACACCATGTCAATATCTGTTAATAATTGAAGGTTGCACTTTGTTTCTTTTAGCATAGCTTGCCAAGCTAGTCCTGGAGAAGTATAAGAATGAAGAGGGTCTAATCCGTAAGCTTCAAAGCAGGTGTTTCTAAATTCTTCCATCACATCGCAGAGAAGGGTCACATCAAGTTTTACATAAAAGTCAGAATAATCTCCCAGAGTGTTCATTTCCAATTCGTCCCAAACTCTGCATGCGTGTTGATAGTCTTCAGGTGAAATGTCCAAATCGGTAAGTTTACTTTTGAAAGCTTCTGGTGGAGGAAGTGACGTTTCTTGAAATTTATGTAGTCCATCGATGTAATCATACGGGAAAACTCCTTTCCGAAGAACCAAATCCATTTTTTCTGCAGGTACAATTTTGCTTGTTTCTATTAAATTTTGTCTTCTTAAATTTTCAGAAAGTTTCATAAGACTGGAAGGCATAAATCGAAAAGAATCAACAAATCTAAGTTTAATTTTGCCCACCTTTTTTGAAAAGCTTATAAATTTTTCCATAGTTTGTGCTATAACGTCTATTTCACCGTTGTCTCTTGCTAATTCGGGAATGATAAAATGTCCATCGTATCCGCTAAGATTGTGAAAAACCACGGGAATAAAAGATGGTAGTTTGTAGTTGATGTTACATCCGTTGCAAGCTGCACCTCTGTAGGCTCCTGTCAGATGGTCATGGTCGCGAACTTTAACTTTAGTTTCTGTAAATTGATTGTTACACAAATAGCATGTTGTTGTCGAATCATAAAGATAAATTTCTTCCGGTGTCATAGGTGACATAGGAACCACATTGCTATACATTGCTTCCACTTTCCCAGCGATGTCGTATAAATCATCAACAAAGTATCGAGCTGCTTCTTCTCCACGATAAATCTTTGGTGTAGATGTCAAACCATATTCTTGAAGATGTTCTTCAGGCAGAGTGGATTTTACTATTAAACAGTAGCTGTTTGGTTTGTGAAGTTGATACTTTGTTCTGCTTGTAATTTCCTCTCCTTCTTCTTGTTCAAGTGGAAGCAATGAAGATTCAAAATCTGCATACACTACAACGGGAATTCTGTATTGTTGGATAACTTTATCAAATTTTACTTGTGATCTGCTAGGATGTGGTAATTTAATTCTTACTTCATAGTTTCCATTGCATAATTTTTGATGTTCCATCAACCATTCTGAACCACCTCTTCTTAATGGTTTGTTTACAAAACAAAAACATCTTTTACAAGTGGTTTTTTCTACTTTATGTTTTGATAACTGTTTGCAAACTAGAGCTTCGAAATCTTTAATATATACATAATGTGAAATATCACCTTTTGTTATTAATAATAAATCGGTATGATCTCTGCGTTCGGTGGGTGTTATACGTAAGGGATAGACATTGTTGGATGAATCTAAGCCAAAGATGTTTACAGATGCAAAAGGATTTTTCTTTTCAAATTTTGATATGTCTTGAATTGAAACAGGATAAGTCATGCCTTGAAAGTTATACATATATGAAACCTCATCGTATGCTCTACTCGGTCGTTCCACATGATCTTCTACATATTTTGCAAGCATTGCATACTTGAAACATTCAGCATTTTCATTTTGTACATTAACACAAGATTTGGTTACTCGAATCTTCCTTGGCAAAGCAATATAACTACTACCTCTCATTCCATATCCATGTTTATGAACTCTCACATCTAAGCTTGTTATACTTAACAAACTCCATCCAGAACCTCTTCCTTCATGTTCTTGTAATTTTGTTAAAAGTTCTTCAAAACAATCATCCACAATTGAGCTTATATCCGATGCAAACATGATGGTTTTGTTTTTAGTTAAAAATCCTCTTGGTGATGTTTCATTCTGAACATTTGTAAATACAGTATCTAATAATATTCCAAACTTTATAAAATTTAATCTTCTTAGTTCATTCTTCAATGTTTCTGTTACTAATGTTTTTGCTTTCAATATAAATTGTGCTAGTTGCAATTGAGCATTGTCAATCTTAAAATGAGTTACTACACTGCCTGGTAAAGCTCGGGCGTATAATTCCACATCCAAAGATGGTCCGGGTGCGTATTGAATAACACTTGGTCTTGAATTTAGTTGTTGTTGATGGGTAGCCAGCATTTGATCTAATTCTTCTAAATCTTCTTCTTCTGCATTGTTTCTTGTTTCGTTGTTATGGTACACTTCTTTGTGTATTTGTAGTAAGTTTTCATTTTCAAAAGATTCTTCACAACTGATGCAGTAATACATGACGTAGGTGTGCTCTCCACAAAAGTTGCAGTAATAATAAGAACCACTCTTAAACTACCCCTATTTATAGACTACCCCCACCACTTTTTTCTGTATTAAACACAAAAAGTGTTAATAACAGTTAAATTTCTTATATTTCAAAACTCCTAAGTGTCAAGGTCAAATAATGCAAGTTTAAAAAAACATCTAAGTGTCAAATAATGCAGGTATTAAAAAAATCTAAGTGTCAAGGTCAAATAATGAAAGTTTTAGAAAAAATCTAAGTCTCAAGGTCAAATAATGGAAGTTTTAAAAAAATTCTAAGTCTCAAGGTCAAATAATGGAAGTTTTAAAAAAATCTAAGTGCCAACGTCAAATAATTTAAGTTCAAAATAATACATATATTATACGTCGTAAGTGTGATCATCATTGCTGTTGTTTAAATATGTTATTTCCAAATCGTTATCGCTTTCATCTTCCTCCATGTCCGATGCCGGAAACAAACGTCGCCGAACAAGAGCATGTATATATTGTACTGGATCATAGTTAATTGTTACAACATGTGTTAACGGTGTTTCTTCGCCTATTGCTACTGGTACTTCCAAAATATTTTCTTCATCACTTGTAGCATCAGACGTAGCATCGGATGTAGCATCGGATGTAGCATCGGATGTAGCATCAGATGTATCTTCTACTGGAATCAAACTATTTTCAAAAATACTTTCGTCATCCGTTAAGTCTTCTGGTTCAACTATTTTATATATTTTTTCACAAATTGTACATCCAAAAGGAAAATTGTTGTCTGTTGGAGGCATTATAAAAGAAACTTGATATTGTAAAAATAAATGTTGAAGCAGATGTTTGAAAATTTTTCTAAGTCCAAAAGTATTAATTATTAGGAAGTTTTACAAGTCCAATGTAAAGTAAAAATAAAGAAAGAAGTGTTGTTGCCTGTTTAAACAGTTGCAAAAGAATGATAGGTTTGAAAATTTTTCAAAGTCCTAAAATATTAAATATTGAGAAGTTTTAACACTTAAAATATTTACAAATCCAATGTAAAGTAAAGAAAGAAATGTTGTTGCCTGTTGGAACAATGGCAAAAGAATGATGGAAACCAAACCCGCAGTAAGGGTCCTGTGGTTTGGGAGGGGGTAAGCGAGGAGGGGGGATGACCTCAAGCCGAGTTGGGGTCCGGGATCTGCGCGTGTGGTTCGGCATCAGTTGCTCGCTAGACAGTGAGGTGGTAACATGTTCAGAAGGCGCCCTGAACATTTTATCATTTTTGCTGTTTGGTGAAAATATCTTGGTGTTATTTGTATAATAACATCTTGACGTAGGACTGATTAATTTTAAGGCATGGTAGTTGTTTGTGCTTGTAGATACCCTAGGGTTTGTAGTTTGTTTTTAATTTGCTGGTTTGGTAGTTAGTATTATTTTAAAATCTTTCTTTTACTTACAATATATTTCTGCCTGGAATGTTTAAATTTAAAGTAAAATTTTTGTTTTTAGGAATGTTATATGATATGTTTTTAATACCTTTCTATTCCAATTTCCTTTTTCCAACAAGCTTGTTGAGGGCATTCCCTCTCTTGTCTTGTACTCCTTTTTAGTTAGGGACACCTTTCAATTCCAATTTCCTTTCCTTTTTTCCTTCCATCTTTTGCATGGTAAAACCAATAATGGTAAAACCGGCTACCGCTTTTGTAGTGATTACGCTCACCAAAGCGGGTCACTTACAACCTCTATACGTGCTGGATGGGTAGTTCGCCTACCTCCGGAGTTTCGCTAGACCTCAGTTGTTCTGCGTCGCTAATGGCGAGACACTGGCTCCTTTAGTGTTAGGAAATAAAAAACATATTTGTATAACATTTTTTCCTAAATTTAATTAAGCAACTTGCTATTTCAAAATAACATTTTTGTTTTAGCTTAGCGTTGTACGCTTATGGTGAGGTGTGTGAGTTCGCTTACGTGATGATCACACTGTAATCATGATGTGCAGCGCTGGGCTGTCTAGCTATTTTTTTTTAAACTAAATTTTATTTCTTTATTTTTTTTATTTTTTATTAATTCTTAAACTCTAGGCAGATTGTATTGTAAATTAGCTTTCTTCTTTTAGGTTTCCGGGGGTGTACGGTTCTGTAAAACCGTACACCCCCATTTTCTTTTTAGTTATCGAATGACCTTGACCTAGTTATTTTCAAGGTCAACAAAAAGACTTAGCGAAAATTTCTAAGTCTCAAGGTCATTTATATATAGGCAGATTTAGCTTTTCTTCTGTTATGTTTCTGAGGTGTACGGTTCTGTAAAACCGTACACCTCCATTTTCTTTTTAATTATTGAATGACCTTGACCTATTTATTTTCAAGGTCAATAGCAGTTAGCGAAAATTTATAAGTGTAAAAAGTAGGTCAAGGTCACCGAAAAATACCCTATGAACGGGGGAATAGACCGCTAAGTAATTCTTTTAGAATTACAAAGTGGTCTATTCCCCCGCTCCTATTTTTTTTATTTCATTTTTACACTAACCTCTCAGTTTTAACAAAATGAGGTATTTGTTGTGCGCACTGCATAATGTTTGATTTACACAACACATCTTTTACCCTTTTTTAATAATATACGAACATTGTTCTTTTTAGGACTAGATTGTAAAAAGTAAAAAGTCATTTTGTTATCTCGCTTTTATAAGAAATTAACCCTCCATTGTAAATTTTGAAAATAGGTCAAGGTCATTCAAAGATACCCTATGAGCGGGGGAATAGACCGCTAAGTAATTCTTTTGGAATTACAAAGTGGTCTATTCCCCCGCTCCATTTTTTTTTGTCTTTTTTTTTGTCTTTTGTTTAATTTGACCATTTAACTTTATCAGATGGAGATTTTCTTACTAAATAATAATGAACATTACTGATATTTGGAATTTGAAGATTTACTGGTAATTTGAGCAAGTAGAGTTCATCACAACATCTAAGAACAACATCCCTGTTACTGATCTTTTTTACAAAAACATATTTGTGGTTTAATTTCAATCTGTTGATTTTAATTCTTTTATAGTTTTCAATTTTTTCTGGCAATTCACTTTTGGAAGGTTCAATTTTGACTTTTTTAGAAGGTTGAATTTTGACTTTTTCGGAAGGTTCACGTTTGTTATGCAAATTACACAATTTTTCACCTACACTACACAACTTCACACACCTTTCACCTTTGTTCGCTCCTTTTTTTAAAATATGAGCACATTGTTCTTTCTTAAAACAGGATTTTCTTAATTTTTGAAGTTTTTGAAGTTTTTCAGAAATTTTCTTAGGAGATTTTTTTGGTGAAGATTTTTTTGGAGAAGGAGATTTTTTCGGTGAAGATTTTTTTGGAGAAGGAGATTTTTGTTTCACAATAGAAACAACAGATGATGATGATGATGATGTTCTTGATGACGAGGAAGAAGACCTGGACGAAGACGAAGTGCCTGCCATAGCGCTGGATCCTAAGAAAGTAAAGATTACTCTGTTTACCCTGCCTTTATAACAGCTCCCCACCCATTTACCCCCTCTACTTTTCGACGTCAAAAAAATATTCATCCAAGCTTTCTAACACTGGCAAGGAAACAGTTTCAAAAGGTTGATACAAAATTTCATAAATGTCTTGGTTTAAATTATGCGAAGTTTGAAGATATTCTTCTATTTCCTGTACAAATTTCTGTTCAAATTGTTGGAATTCTTCTATATCCTGTAAAAATGTCTGTTCGGATTGTTCAAATTCTTGTTGTTCTAAGTTAAATGTTGGTGATTTCAAGTCTTCTTCCAATTTTTTAATGTAATCTATTGCATTTTGAACTATAGATTTTCTGTTAATTTTTTTTTGTTTTTGACTTTCCGGTACAACTAATTTTAATTTTTCAAAAGCTTTTCTTAATCTGTGTTGTCTTCTTTGTTCCCTTCGGTTTCTACTTAATCTTTGATCAATCGGGTATTTTTGGAAAGATTCCATAACGTTTTGTTGATTCAAAATGTAGCAAACTATTAATTCTATCCGCTCAATATATAGTGGAAACCCGGGGGAGGGGGAATCACCTTCGCCATCAAGGTGATTGGTACGTATTTAAAGCTTTGAGGTTTGCATAGCCAGACCATAACTATGAGCTCCTTGTACGAGTTGTGTTTGCAGCGTATCTGCTCAGACAACCCTATGCTTCGGCAAATTAGGGAGGTGTCAGAGCCGCTGCCGCAAATCTTGCAAGGCGAGCTCATTTATGAGCACAAAAAACGGTGTGTTTCTAAAACTAAAATTTGGTGGGAAATGCCAAATGCTGGCAAAAAAATATGCGGCCTATGTCACATGGTACGTTTTCATTAACTGAATTGTTTTTTCTATTTACAATATATTATTTTATTAATTTTCTTTAAATTAATATTTTTTTTAGCGGCTTCCTGGTGCGAATCCGGATCAAGAACTGTACAGATACCTGAAACATGCATCTGAAAATGTAGGATACAAATTGAAGACGCCAATAACGCAAGAATATTGTCATCTTTGTGGTTGGTTTCCTCTGGAGCAATATGATATTAAATGTATGTGTTTATAAACACATATCAATAGAAGAAATTAAATAGGAGCGGGGAACAGAGCAGCTTGTGGTTTAACCACTTACTGCTCTGTTCCCCGTTCATAGGGTATGTTCAGATGACCTTGACCTAGTTATTTTGAAGGTTTATTGTAACTTAACAAAAATTTTCTAAGTCCATAACGAGGTCAAGGTCATTTAAATCTTAGCGGAAGAATGAAAAGAATAGCTACCAACATGCATTGTTGGTATCTATTCTTTTCTTTCCTCCTAGAAAACCCCCTTAGTCCGTGTCAACTTTGATGTAAAGTTTTGTACAAAATTGTACATAATAAAGGACCCATGATTCAAGTCCTTCGTAATCCATAGAATCCGAAGTGCAACAGATTTTTGTACCGTCTGCTTTAACAGCTTCAAGTACTCCACTGATGCAATTCAGATTGCTATGATACGTTTTTATGTACCATAGTACTCTTTTGGCTTCAACAAAGTTGTGCACAGCACCAAAGATCATGAGGGATTCCATGGCAAATATAACCACAAGACTGCAGCACACCTTATATATACTGTCGGTCCAAGGCGGCGGCCTCCTATGGCGACCTGGTTTGTCGGTCCAAGGCGGCGGCCTCCTATGGCGACCTGGTTAACCCAATGGAGGGCGTTGTCCTTTGCCATCAAGGTGATTGGTACGTATTTAAGGCTGTGAGGTGAGCATAGTCAGCCCATAACAATGAGCTCCTTGTACGAGTTATGTTTGCAGCGGATCTGCTCAGACAACCCTATGCTTCGGCAAATTAGGGAGGTGTCAGAGCCGCTGCCGCAAATCTTGCAAAGCGAGCTCATTACTGAGCACAAGAAACGTTGTATATTTAAAACCAAAATTTGGTTTCAATTGGCAGATGGCGAGAAAATATGTGCCCTATGTGACTGGGTACGTTTTCATTAACAGTATTGTTCTTTTCTATTTACAATATATTATTTTATTAAATATCATTAAACTATTTTTTTTTTTTTTAGGCTCTTCCTTCAGCCGAAGAGGGAGAACCGTTGCATAGGCAAATGATATACCGATTTGGAATCATAGGATACAAACTGGAAACACCAAGACCGCAAGAATTGTGCCAGCTGTGTGGATTCTTCCCATTTGCTAAATATCAAGTTAAATGTATGTGTTTATAAACATATATTATATGTTTATAAAGACATATCAATAAAAGAAATTAAATAGGGACGGGGAACAGAGCAGTTTGTGGTTTAACCACTTACTGCTCTGTTCCCCGTTCATAGGGTATCTTCAGATGACCTTGACCCACTTTTTAAGAACTCTATGGTGGGGGGAAATGCATATATATAAACCGTGGATTAAGTAAAAGACAACATTTCCCTCATCAGCATGGAAACTTTCCGGATGTCTTACAATGTTCATTGCACTCCTGTACAACATGTTCATTTTATGTTAAATTTAATCCATTTTCTTCAAAATGTAAATTTTTTTGCAATTTCTGTTACTGGAGAAAGATGGGTAAATTTAACATTAGAAACTGTCATGGTTACAATCAACCCTTTAATAGATCCTAATTGGTTTTCAACAGTGGAATCATATATTGATACTATGGCTTTCGAACAAGGATATCATTATCTTTGGGTTGATGTTAGTTACATCAACTTTCAAAACGAAACAGATAATGATGATGGATATGATTCTGCCACATAAAAAATAGACATTAACGGAACTTCTTTCCCTGCCTTTTAGGAAAAAAGAGAGGAACAGTGTTAATTAATAACACTGTTCCTCTCTTTTTTCCGCTTAAAGTTAAATGACCTTGACCTAATTTTTATAGTTAAGAAATATACGAAGTAAAAAATAATAGAAAATGTACATTTTTTTTAAGTTTTTGCGTTATAACTTTTACACCGTTGGTTATATCGAAAAATGTTACTGGACCTTTTTTGTTTGTCTTTTAATTCCGCTTAATTTGACTACCCGCACGATGGATTTGGAGCATTTTTGTTATATCCACTGCCATCGTGTACGGCGACGCAGTTCTAAAGTTGAACGGCGACGAAATCAAGTAACCGGTTTTGCCGGAGGGGGGAGGGGGGTTTCCGCGGGGGAGGGGGGGGGGAGGGGGGGGGAGGGGGGGGGAGGGGGGGAGGGGGGGGAGGGGGGGAGGGGGGGAGGGGGGGGGAGGGGGGGGGAGGGGGGGGAGGGGGGGGAGGGGGGGAAGGGGGGGAGGGGGGGGAGGGGGGGGAGGGGGGAGGGGGGGGAGGGGGGGGGAGGGGGGGGAGGGGGGGAGGGGGGGGGAGGGGGGGGGGTTTCGCGGGGGGAGGGGGGGGGGATATAACAAAAAATGCTCCAAATCTATCGTGCGGGTAGTCAAATTAAGCGGAATTAAAAGACAAACAAAAAAGGTCCAGTAACATTTTTTGATTAAACCAACGGTATAAAAGTTATGACGCAAAAACTCAAAAATATTAATAACCAACGCGAAAACTAAACTCACCATCAACAGAAATTAAAACATTTACAAAAACCCAAATGTTAAAAATAATAATTATTTAATAAAAGATACAACACAAAACTAAAATCTTAGGTTATTTAAAACTTTAACAAAATATTTAAGTCTCAAAAGTAGAGTTTTAAAATCAATCAATATATAAGTCAAACAAGTAAGTCTTTTGAAATTAAAATATCTAAGTCTAAAAAATAGGTCATTTAAAATAATTCTAAGTCCGAAAGTAGAACAATCAAAACTAGGTCAAGGTCATTTAAAAATTATAAAAAAAGGGGGGTGGGGAAGCGTGGGGTCCCTACCTTATTCTACTACTTTATTTCTATACTACTTTATTATAACTTATGCTACCCCTTAAATGCTATCATGCATGCGGTTACGGTGTGATCATCACGTAAGCGAACTCACACACCTCACCGCCCTATCATATCTTAACCCCTACCTAACGTTCCCCCTATTCTATCTTATACTATGTAATATTACAGTTACGGTGTGATCATCACGTAAGCGAACTCACACACCTCCCTATAATATTACACCTAACTTAATATTACAGTTACGGTGTGATCATCACGTAAGCGAACTCACACACCTCACCGTAATATTAACCCTGACAATTAAACCACGCAGGAAATGGAAAGGTAGGTGGATTGCCATTGCGACCGACTATTATAGGAGGGCGCCTCTCCCACAATAGCCGAACGCAGTGTGTGCTTGACATAAGCCATCCCACACACCATGGCGAACATTACGTTACAGCATAACCCTCCACGTAAGCGGACCAGTTACACCTTCACCGTAATGCCAAAGAGAAACGTTGCGCGCTTGCTTATATCAGCGAGCTCGAGACTCGACCTCGCTAGCGAGCCTTGACTAGTAGGTCAACGTGTCGCTCTGCCGGGGCCGGTAGCCTTGGCCGGGTCGCTAGCCACCGCTCTCACAACTTCGTCTGGCCTACTTGGACCTGGTCGCTAGCCTCAGCTTTCACTACCTTGACTACAAGGTTGTTGTGTCTGCTGCCTATAAGAACCCCATTCGCCCGCCTTGTGTTATTCTGCCACTCGCCACCATCGCTGTTACTATCCATTCCCACGTTTTTTAACCATTTTTCCTATTTCATTATATTATCCATTTTATTATTCTTTTTATATCAACATGAACTCCTCTGCATCTTCTTCATCTACCCCCATTCTCCTGAGTCTGCTGCAGAAACCTCTGCAGCAGAAACCAACTACAATTCCGGTATCTATTGACCTTTCTTCTATTTCGACCGATTTTCTTCAAAAAAAACAAACTTCTCCCGTCCTCTCCTCCTCCATTAACGAAATAATAGCTGATGCTCTTAATGAAGATCAACCCCAATTATTTCAGAATCCCACACCAGTTACAGAAACATCAACGCCGCAAATTGAAGACATTCCGATCGCTCCAATTTGTGACGATATTTTAACTGAAGACTGGATGGAGTTGTGCGGACTGCACCCTTCTTCTACCCCCCAACAAATTCAACCCGCACCAATCAAAGAAACCCCCACCCCCCAAACAATTCATCCCGCACCAGTAAAGAACATCAGGCTAAAGGAATTAAAGAAAAACAAAAAATATAGCCTGTACAGAATTGAAGAAAACAAAATTTATGTCTACAACGAGGAGAGGACGAAAATTTATATCCTCACAACTCCAAAAACCAAACCACCACTTGTCCCAACAGATCCAAAATTTTTACTAGTAACAGCGGAGGGTGGAAAATTGAGAATAAATATATTAAATTAAACCTTATATTCCTTCCCCTCCTCAATCAAAGTCCACCCTGGTGGCAAAATCGGCCCTTCTAAGGGCCACCTAAGACTTTCAAATTTAGGCTTAAGTTAGGGCCTCAACCCTTGGTGACTACAAGCGGTTCATATACCTCTAAGTCCCAAAGGTTGAGTCAATAGCGGGGGGCTTTCGCTAAAGCCTCAACCCTTGGTGACTAACAAGTGGTCTGTGTACCACTAAGTCACAAAGGGTTGGACGCTAAAGCCTCAACCCTTGGTGACTAACAAGCGGTTCACATAACTCTAAGTCCCAAAGGTTGAGTCAATAGCGGGGAGCTTTCGCTAAAGCCTTAACGTTTGGTGACTAACAAGAGGTCCGTGTACCTCTAAGTCCCATAGGGGCTTTCACAAACCACCCCTTGTTAGTCACCAAGGGTTGAGGCTTAAACTTAAGCCTAAATTTGAAAGTCTTAGGTCGGCCCTTAGAAGGGCCTTTTTTTTTGCCACCAGGGTGGACTTTGGAGGTGGGAAAAGGTTTTACTCGGTAATATTTATGTTTAACTTGGCACCTTTTTTATTTATTATCAAGTGTCGAGGGTTAAGGGGAATAGGAATTTTTTTGGGAATGTCAATGACATAAATTTTGGTTTTTTCAGAATTAAAAATGAAAATAGAAGAAGATAAATGTCTTAGGATTTCATATTTTCGGTTAAGTTTCAGTTTTTTTAGATGAAATTTTTGCTGGGGTACGTTTGAAGATACAGGTGATATAGGTGGTTTGGTGCGAATTTTGGGTGGTTCGGTGCGAATTTTGGTGCCGGTAAGAATGTTTTTCCAAACTTGCTGAAAAGGTTTTCGAGCAATAGTGGTTGTAACATCATACCAATCACGATTGTTGTTCGATTGAATAATTCGTACCCCAAGCAGTTGAAGATAGGAAAACCAGTTATACCAAATCTCGGTATACTCGGAGCGGTTCATTGTGAAATTGAAGTAGGTGTTGTTAGGACGGTGGCAAAGGGAAGAATAACTTGTCGAGTGTAGAGTGTAGAGTGTGTTTTAATATCAGTAAATTATCATATTTTTTTATTTAGCATTACAGGTATATTAAAGTCTTGTCGTTTTAACTGTTTATGAGGTCGACTGCTCATTTCGTTTACTGTTTATTTCCTACTTACTTTATTTTGTATCACTTTATTTATTAGTACCACTTGCATCACATCTGCAGCGTAGTCGTTACCAACTACCTTTAAAATATATAGACTGCGGCTCATCTCTTTGTAAAAAAGTGAAGCTTTCGTGGGCGCTGCCATGTTGCCATTATCTAAAAAAGACTAGCAAACCGGAAAACTCACCACAAAACCGGATAATTCACTCAACGCTCGCGATTTCCAAAACACGTCATCGACCTTTAAATGATTCAAAACAAGGAGGTTATAAACAGTTATACTGGAGTTATGGCTACAATGCATTTGTTTATAAAAAGTGCATGGTTGATGAAAAGATAGGCAATGTGAAGAGGAGTAATGTAGTAATTTAGAATTGGCTTATACTTTATTCAGTGAGAGTGTAAAGTGAAGCCCCGTCTCCTGCATCAGCTGTAATGTTGGCAGGATGAGTTACATGAGTACCTAATGTTATTATTACAGAACTCCAAAGAGCTTTAGTAAAATCTGGAGCTGGAACTGAATGTCTGTTGTCAAAGCAAATTATGTTTATGTTTGTTTGCAGTGAACGTAAATGCACGTGAGATTTACAATAAGCAAATAAATAGTTCACCAGATAAATTAATGCATCGACACATGCTCTATTTATTCTTTATATCATAATAAAGTTTATTTTAATTTGAAATCACTAAGAGGAATGGGTATGAACCATCTCTGGGAACATATGGACAGCCTCTTCTCTGATTGGTTTTTTTCTATACAAATGTCATTTAAGGGGAGGGGCTTCACTTTACACACTCACTGAATAAAGTATAGTGTTCTTTGAACAGTAATTTAAAATCATACCCAAAAACACAAAGTGTTGAAGTGTCGCCAAGCCCCAAAATATGTGATATCAAAGTGCATACCAAGTCAATTTAATTTCCTGTAGTCCAACAATGTTTATTAGAATACATAATTAAATTTGTTTGAATGCTATTGTTCTGAATACTGATTATAATTCTTCTACATATACTTGGCCAGCAGCTTAACAGACGCTAAATTAGTTATACGTTTGTATTTTCCAAAGTGACCTACATAAAAGACTTTTAACATAAATATATAAATTCATAAGCTGCTGGCCAAGTACATGTAGAAGAATTATAATCAGTATTCAGAACAATAGCATTCAAACAAATTTAATTATGTATTCTAATGAACATTGTTGGACTACAGGAAATTAAAATGACTTGGTATGCACTTTGATATCACATATTTTAGGGCTTGGCGACACTTCAACACTTTGTGTTTTTGGGTATGATATCACTGTTTTTTTAAATAGATAAATGTGGTAAAATATAACATTTAAAGTAAATCTTTATATAAATAAAATAAATAAATATTTAATATAGACAGTATATAGTGTGAATGCAATAACCGATGTATACTAGTTGTCCTCACAGATGTTTTAGGCGGTCTTTTAAAAATAATATTACGTAAACATTCTTTGCGCCATATAGTCACTTCTTGATATTTAGGTACAAAGAAAGATTTAGAAAGATTTGGCAAGTCGTAGAAAGATGGGAGTGGGCTCAAATTAAAGGTACCTCTACCGTGATGGCGGGAAAGATACTGAAATTGCTTGAAATTTTCCAGAAAACAAGAAATATCGTAAAATATCTGCACTGGGATCTAAAAACGACAGCTTTGTTTACATAAAACATGTGATGCTGAAATGTGATTGAAAACCATGAGCTTGCTATATCTAACAAATAGTAGATTTAAAAGCCAGTTTGCTATGAGGATATTTCGTCCTTATACTCTTATATGAGTAATGTTATTGTGCTTGTATGCTTGTTTGCTTGCTTGCACAATTATCTCAAAAACGGCTCCGATAATTTCCTTCAAAGTCTGTAAATAAGTAATTTATGACTCAAAAACGTCTTTTATGCAGATTACTTGGCCAGAGAAAATCTAATAACGTAATAAATCTAATTTTTTAGTTGTAAAATTTTAACATTGGCCTTATGGGTTGCCGTGATAGCAACGAAAATAAACAAGGAAAGTGTAAACAAATGAAGTAATCATAACAGCTGTTTGGTATCTACAGCCATCAAGGGAAAATACAGCAAATGGGATGAAGAGTCCATGGAGCAATAAAAAAGGTTTATATTTATCAGTTTTATGACATCGAAATATTTTATAGTAACTGGATGAACTGGTAAATATGAAATAACACCGAGCAAGGCTCGGTCCACCAGGTACTATATATTAACTGAGGATCGTTTGAATGTCTTCTTATTAGGGGCGTTTAGTCCCTTCAAGCCACTAGTGAAATATAATAACCACATTTTGTAGTTTCTCCTAAATTT
The DNA here is from genome assembly GCA_035578135.1 of Flexamia atlantica. Lineage (NCBI taxonomy): Eukaryota > Metazoa > Arthropoda > Insecta > Hemiptera > Cicadellidae > Flexamia > Flexamia atlantica. The sequence goes on from JAQJVK010000011.1 coordinate 14,569,008, forward strand.
AATATAGCATGTTTCACTTTGAATGTGTTTCCAATTATTTTAATTTCTGTATTTTAAGCCCTGGTATGAGAAGATTTGTAATTTTCATGTTGAATGAATTCCGAAGTTGTAATTGAAAAATCAAATAGTTACTTTTGCTTGAAATTATTTTTTTAGCGAATTTCCTTAGAAATAAGCTAGCTATTACCGTCGTTTTAACAGAACAGAATGGACAAAAAAATATCCGTTCAGGGTAACCTCAGCAATCATATTAATATTTATATTATTTGTCAGCATTTTATGTGTACTTTCTGGATATGAAGTGAGTTTATTGTTAAAACGCATTTTTCCAGCAAAAATCACGATTTGTTTCAAAATTTAACATGGGCTTATATGGGAAATAGAATTTTCATTTTTTGAGTGTCTGTAAGCACGATAACTCTCGTAAATATCCTCCGATCGCAACAAAATTTGTACAGACATGTAAAACTAGATTCTCTTGGACGAGTTCGTAAACCAGCCAGATCGACATATCCTAAGTGGGGTAAAGGCTCGATTTTACCCCCCAAAAATGGGTTTTTGAGTTTTTCAAATTGAAAAATTATATTTATCCAATTATTGTTTCCACCATTGGATTTAGCTCGAAAAACAAACAATTTGGTATTTTAAATCATTCCTCTAAGTCCATAGGTCTCCGAGTTCTCATTTTCCCCCTGTTTTTATAGTAATAGGGCAGCAGAATGTTGGCTTATTCAATTTCCCATTTACTCTCTACTGAGGTTTTCAAGGAATCGCTTTGAGTAATTTCTCAGTTTATCAATTTATTGATTAAAATTTTGGTTTTTAAACAATGTTATGTTAATATAATTTAAAAAATAAAAATTCTTGCCTACTTCATTATATGAATTTTTTGTGTTTTGTCACTGAGTCATTTACCAATATTTTTTTACAAAGGGTTTGTAAAACAAGCTATAATAGCTATAATTTTAATATATAAATATATCACTTGTTTATTTTTCTTTTTTTAATAGCCTAATGGATTAATTACTGGATATTTTGTAATTGGAAATTCGCTGATTATGCAGGTTTGCTGCGACGTGGGTATTTTGTAAGTAGTTGCGGTTGCAACAATAGGTACACTTTGAGTCCACAATTGATTGCCATTTTTCACACTGACGGTTGAATAATTCTTCAAATTTGCTTTTTTAGTGTTGTGAGGAATTGAAATTGGAAAAATAAAGTTACTCGCATTTACATCCACATTGTGGTTGCAGTTTGAACATGTTGTCATAACTTTTAGCATATATTTGAAATGAAATTCAAGGGGTTGATACAATTTTATTAGTTGAATGAAAAATTCAGCACAATCTTGTTGTTCGATTGCGTTAAAATGAGGTCCGAACTGATTTCTGATATTTATTGGACTTAAAATTTGGTCGTTTTTTGGTGGGATATGGCTAATTTAATCATAGGGGAATCAATGGCATAGTTTGTTATGGAGGTTGTGATAAGTTGGCAGTTTAAAATAGGGTGGGTGCACCAGTGAATGACCGGTTAAGGACAATGTCTCATGTTAATTTAACATTACTCCCTTATTTTATGGTCACAGCTATATATTTTACTGTAGAAAGTTCATTTATTCTTTAAGGATTAAGCAATATTAGTTAAATATGTCACTTAATGAGAATACTGTTTGTAATATTAATTAAAATACAACTATGCCAATGTTCCAATAAATGACCGGGACTGCACCAGTGAATGACCGATCTTGCACCAGTGAATGACCGGTCTGTTTTGGCTGAATAACTGTCAAAAAATTTGAAAATCAGCTGACAACAATGATTAAGAATAATTCAGCTGAGATTATAGATCATAGCTAGTAAATGACCGATCTCGTTCCAGTGAATGACCGCTAAGTTTTTTCCCGGTCATTCACTGGTTTTTGCCCTAGTTACGTTCTAATTTATGACCACCCTCAGTAATAATTAATCTTAACATGCACAGCAATAAAATTGATTTTAAATTGCAGGATAGTATGTTAAATATCGTTTAATTGCAACACAATTTTGAAACAATCATCAAATACAGAATGAATGTAAATCCAGGAAAGCCTTTTAGGGGTAATCACTATAGCAGGAAACATCAAAATCGAAGATAGTGGGACCCTCAATATTAAATATGTTTAAAAAGTATTTTCGACTCCAGCAATTTTAACCAGTGAAAGATTATTGTTGAATACTATTTCAAGGCTGGTTTTATGCTTATTTTTAATTAGCTAGCCCAAAGAATATGCTTAATAACGGGCTTTTTAAACAAAACGGTCATTCACTGGGGGGTGGTCATTCACTGGTGCACCCACCCTACACTGTATTTTTGCATTTGCATAGTACGATACATTATCAGAATTTTAAAAACCAAATAAATATTATTTACCAGATGCTGGATCGCATAGGATATAAACAAGGCCGCACTAGTGTGGCTTTGATTAAGGCGCTGTAGTATACAGCCAATGGAATTGAAATTAATTAACTTGAAACAGCTGTTTATGTGTTTAACCTATAAGTACAATATTCGATGAAACTCTACATGCAAACGGTACTTAACCCTTGGCAGTTTGGGTATTCTTAGGACCAAGATTAGTAGTTACAATGGACATGCATTGCAGATATTCAGCTTAATATGCATGCACCCGAAAGGTTGCGGTATTATCACAAAACAAATTGCTATTATTTATTGGCGAGATTTAACCCTGGGTGCTGGTGATCGATGTTCCTCGCTCTACCACCAGTGGACATACTTTGTGACAAAATCGTGAACCCTCAAACTTTGGATAATTCTTGAATTAGGATTTTTTTATGATAGACCTTATCAAACATTCGGCACTATGACTATAATCTTTGACTTTTTCCAGTTTGTGAATAAACTCATCTTTAAATTTAAAATGTTTAAGAGTTGAATTGCCGTTTTCTACCTTTGTAAGATTAGGCCTACTTGCGTCTGCAACCAAACTTCGTATTTATACGTGATAGGAGTCATTAATTATAGTTAATGTATGAATCTGTAATTTTTTACCTGACAAATTTTCCGCAAACAGCTGATATTGCTTCTGTTCAAACAAGGAGATTAGAGTATTTACTGGAGGTACTGTGACGATGACTTTGTTGATGAAAACCGGCCCTTTCATTTTGGCAGACTTTAGTAATTTAGTAATGCAATACCATTCTTTGAACATAAATTAAAAACGATTCGAATCTTGAACATGAGTTTAGGTTGGGTAAAACGGAAATAGACTATATAAGACACACATTCATTATAATTTATATAGGTATTTGTAAAACTATATAAATAGGTTTCATTGGTACAGAACCCTGAAATAATAGTTTAAAAAATAAACCTCACAATATAAAGAAATAATAAATTAAACAAATCAAGCGTATCTCCTGTCCTACCGTCCTCTCCAATACGGTTAAAACTTAACAGCTGATCAAAGTTTTACTGACGAAATAGTTTCTTCGTGGATTAAGCTTGTTTACATTTGAAATGTCAACGATGATTTGAAATGAAAATTTAAAAAGTTACTAGTTTTGATATCTAGTGCTTTCAAACTTTGTTCATACTATCAAAAGGCACTACTACGAGAAAAAATAGGAGTGAGTGTGAAGGTGCATTCAATTCTGATGAGAAATAAAGTCGCTAGGCTTTCTGAACAAATCGAGGTGGAGGATTCGTTCAAAAGTGCAAAACCGGTAACTTTTTTGGTGACTTTTAACGCTTATTATTAACTTAATAGAAGTATTGAAAACAAACTGTCGTGTTTTTTGAAGTTTTTTTGGCCAGTTTATTATATTGAAGCGAAGTTATATTAAATCAAGGCTCTAATTTTCTTTTTTGAAAAGTGAAAAATCGGCTCCTAATCTGCGCTGTTAATATAGTCACTCACGTCGTTCATTCGTCGTCTGCTGGTAGACTTGGCGACGAGACACGACCGTGCCTCTAGATAACGAATCTTTTGAAAACGACAAAAGATTCGAATAAGATTTTAAAACATGTGAGAAATGCTATACAGATTTATAATCTTAAGACTTTTCTGCGTATTTTGTCAAATTGAAGTATGCTAATAAATGACAAAAGTAATTTAATATCCTCGAATCTTTGAACAAAAATTAAAAAAGGTTTTATACTCGATCAATTAAATGGTTAAATTCCCATTTCTGAACCGTTCGATTTTCGTTTATTAATGTAAAGTACGAAATTAATTCCACTTATACTGCTAACCAAACAAAATTAGAGGGCCGCAGAAATACTATTGAACAGATACACCTCCAGTAAGGTGTATCCTCCTTGGTTTAAACGTGAATTATGTCAACAATAAAGAGATTATTTGGATATATGATCGAGCTTATTGTGTTGTTGGCTGCAAAATGAGTTTCCATAACGTAGATCAACATGATTAGTAAGTTAGAGTTTGTGTGATTTGGTCTTATAATTTAATGTTGATCTTATTTATTATTTTTGCTTATGACGTTCACAAAAATTTTAAAACAAAGCGCAAAATATCTACATATTATCAAAATATTATTTATTCCCATTTACCATAGCTGTAATTTAGACTGATACGGTACCTAAATTTTTCTGAATTATGTTACGGGTTTAGAAATGCGTGGATCAATGTTGCATACAAGAAACTGCGACTAAAATGACTTAAAATATATTTCGGTATTCTAACAGGAACGTGTGACGACCAGTACTGAAATATTTATGGCGTATAGGTTATTTATAAATTAGTTATGTTTTCCAATATTACTAGTTGAAATATTACTTATCTATGACGTCTACGATGTAAGATAAGTATTTAATGCAATTATAAAACAATATTAATACCATTCAAAACTAATTTTTGTTTTAAATATATAACATTTTGATGATTGAAAAACAAAGACAAACGAAGTTAGAATCATGTTCATGTTTTTAAGTCTTTGACGTTTATGTTTGAAGGTCGGTGACAATCTTTCAGTAAGGCTTCACTTTTTCCAATCTCCAGTCTATATTCGTTCTATGTCGTTGGTCGTTACGTTCGGTAATCAGGCCGTATAGTACAGACTATATTTTTTCTTCGCACAGTAGCAGGCCTTTTCAGATAAGAAATTATTCAATTTTATTCTAAACTTCTTTATCTCAAAATTCTCACTGTTTAGCCACCGATACCCAACAATGAGGAGTGGAAATTTCAACATTTACATAATTCTACTTATGCACAAGGTTTTGGACCTTTCCCACTCACAATGTGAAAAATCAAATTCACACCAAAACGTTACCTGAGAGCAGTAGTCATTAGTCCCATAAACTTGTGGGAACCACCATCTGCGCTTGCTTCTGCGACCCTCGCAGATGTTTTATGGATGAAGCGCCATACTCATGAATTTACATGGCAAAAATTGAAACCTCTGATACTCCCCCTACTCACTGAACGACCGTTTCATCTTTTATCAAAATGTTTCCTCGTTATCTACAGTAACGTTTACAGTTTATTTATTTCCCGTTAACACGTTATTTAGCGAAATGATTAGGTGATTGTTAATAACGTGTTAATAAGTCTTAAGATTTCGTTTTTGTTACATTTATTTCAAGGGGCTTGATCAAAAATGTACTATGAAGGTGAGTCCTTGGCTGGACTTTATGATGGTAAATTTTATTTGGTGAAAGAAGTAATTTTTATGAGCGAGTTTCAGGCTAAGCTTTTTGTCTTAATACAAGCCATAACCCTTTACGAAATTATGTCCTATGCTGGCTGACTTATAAAAACCTCTTTAAGAAATATTTTAGTCCATTAACATAACCCTGAATGGCCTATTAAGGTTCTAATGCGTAGTTAATTAACTAATCATTCAAGTAAATTATCGATGTCGATTCTTAAATAAATTTTCTGAACCGATGATGTTTTAATATTATATCACCGGGAGGCGCTTACAATCCCCCTACAGACTCAGCGCGCTGAGCTCACAGGGAATTGTTGTGCCCAGTGCGGCGAGCCATAACAAACCCCGTATGGATTCAGTGCTCTACTCTCCAGCACATTCTCGCTCAGGCGAAGCACTCGAATTGAATATCTACTTTCCTTCTCGTCTGGTTGCACACCAGAGTTGTCTGCGAGTTCGAAGGTCTGAAGGACAGAAACCGGATTTTTCCGGTCTTGTGACCGGCTCCAATCGGTCTTTCGTGGTAAAAAAACCTCATGTATAAAGAAATATTCAAAAATCATTGGAAGAAAAAGAAATTTGCTCATACAATCAGTGTAACAAGCACTGTTTTATATTACAGTATTAATAGCACATAAATAAAATGACTAGGCAAACATAGTTGCCTAGTTAAGTTACAAAGGTTCGGATTAACAATATACAACATTGTTATTTAAGAACTTTTAAATGAAATTTCTCTAAGAAGTTTTTCTTATGCCTGCAGATTCTTCTATAAAGTTACTATGATGGCACTTTAAAACTTTAGAATCAAAGCCTACGAAGCGTAGACCTAAGGGGTTCTAAAAGAGTAGGAATAGGTCTACAAATAACACTATGTTGGCCTATGGGTTATCTGTTATCTATTTTCATACAAATTTTCAACTCAGTAGGTTCAGTAGTTTTTACGTTTGGGATACTTGGAATAGCCAGACACACAAATGTACATACAAAAAATTAAATAGGATGTGTTTCTGATGTAAAATTACCTAAACTTTTCTGAAACATATTTCAGATTCGGATTCAGATCATATACCATGCAAATTTTCCATGGACACCGCCATTTTGAAAAGCTGTAAGAATGAAATGAGTGATCGGTCAGCAACGAGACTTAGCTCAAATGGAGACCGGGAGTGGAGCTTTTATACCACACACTCAGAAGTGGTGTTGGGGCAACAGTGCTAGTTGAAGTAACAAAACGTTCTTTCTTCCTGGTCGACCCTCGTACCTATAACAGCTTTTGAACTCCATTAATTGATGCTTTCTGTTAACATCTTGATGATTTATCAGATAAAAGTAGAAAAATTAAAGTCAATAAATTAAGTAAACAATCTAGGATTTAATTTGATCCTTCAACAGATAAAATTGTGTGATGTGTGACTAATGCCAGTTTGAAAATAAAGAGTTTTAAACTCTTTGTTGCTATTTGCAAACGTGTGATTATTGATTAATCATTTACAATCTCTGGTTTTAATCAAGGTATGATATTTCTCTCAATCAACTCGTTGATTAGCATATTGATACTGTATGAGAAATTCAGTCCATGACTAAACATTTTCGAAACCAAAATTGACTTTTGTTATTCTTATCTACATTTAAGGCCAAATTGTATTATCAACATAGATATATTTTATCCAACACCAATTAGGTGAGTAATTATTCACTCCTGAGTATGCAATTGCATATTTTCTTGCATAAACTCCAGTGAGCATTGGGAAAGCCTTCACAGCCGTCATCGTAATTTGGTTGTTATTTACTTAATTCTCTTCCCAGAAATCTGTCGAGGATTAATAGGTCTTCTACACCTATTAACATTAACATTGTTTAATGAAACATTAAATAATTTTTTTAGTTTTTTCTTGATGGTTACAAGATTGTTGCTGGTTTTTATTCCAATTAGTATTTGTTGTAATTTTCACTTCCTGTAAAAGACTGCTCACTCGTATTTGTAACTCAGTAAAATATCTTACGGCATTATAGTTACCTGAAATTATCTATAGTTATTTTCCAGGGTTTTTTGTAACCCTATTTCAAGACCCTCTACAGTTCTGCACCTATTTTAATGCTTAAGGTGTTGTTGGAAGAGGTAATTACAAGGTGTTGTTGGAAGAGGTTTACTTCTACTTTCTAACCATGAAAATGATTTTTTTTAACATATCAGATATTTTTGTTTAAATATTTCTGATTGAAAAACATGGTAAAAAAGAAATTTTTTTTTCCTTTTTTACCATGTTTTCCAACCAGAAATTTTTAAACAAAAATATCTCATATGTTTTAGTGTGTAAATATTTTAATGATCCTACAGAATTTAAATGTAGTACATTTACATCTTTCAAATCAAAGTTGTTGATTAAAAACACAAGAAAAAAGTTCCAATTTTTTTAAGTCTTCCTAACCCTAAATATATCGTAAACTGAGAAACAAACTTATGTAATAAATAAAGAATGGTTTTCAAACAGAGTTCTCACAGCTCCAAAGTCTCAAGATTTAACTAATAAACTAATTGCTATCAAGTCTATGCCTGTTTGACTCCTTCAGACTTACTTATCTTTATTTAATAAGTTACACTATTCAAAACTGCTTGAACATTTTGTCCCTTGAATTTTATTTTTTAATACCTCTCAGTCAGACCCTCAAACAAACTTAATCATCATAAACCTAAGTATTCATCATCCCAAATTAAAATTAGTAGACAAATAGAAATTTAGTACAGAATTTATGTAACTAATTTAATTTTTCTGCTTTGGCGAGCAGGCCTGGTGGGGAAAAGACTCAGAATGGTGTCAACTCTTGGCCAAAGGAGGAAAACGGAGGAACTCTTAGCTCACAGAAGGAGAGAGTTCACATCCTCAACAGAACACAACCGACTCCCGTCAGCCAATGGAGGCGGGCTCTTCCCCAGGTGAGCGAATATTTTGACTATTTAAACAAAAAATGAAAGATGGACGGATACAATTACATCAATCTAAGTTAAGAGCTCAAAAGATTTTTTAAAATCACTTAAAACGAGAAAATTTTACTGTTTTTTAGAGGCAACATCCTTGAATACCTGAAATAAAAACAATTGCCTCCCTGGTTAAAAGTTACATGAAAATATGCCCATGTTAATTATTAAATCATGCTACGTTCTCTTTTAGATCAACGACCTTTTGGATGAGGTGCCAGGCCTCCCAAAAGAAGAATCACAGACCCAATAGAAGACAAATTTAGGGCTGGAATAGGCCTTTATGCTTTTGATTTGAGGCTGTATAAAATAATAATTTCACTTCCTAGCAAATACTGATTCAACTTGGATGGTTCTTGGACAAAGAGCAATATTGCCTGGTTTCTCTAACTCTATCATGTTAAAGTGTATTTAGGTTGCTGCAGGGTGATGTTAAGAACTTATAATTCTCAACAGCCTCTAATTTTTTTTTAGAAATGTGAATTATCTAGCCATTTCTGTGTAAGACCTGTTGAAAAGTCCCTCAATGCTTCCTCTGCAGAAAAATTCATGCAGGCGGAACAAATTTCCACGACCTAAGACTTATTATAAAAACCAATCTTGCAAAATCTGGGACATTCTGTATTTCTACGCTGACTCTTTTACTGAAATAATGTGAAGAGCTGCTCTTTCATTAGCATAGGTTTACTTTCAACTTTATGATCACAATTAAGCTGAATAAAAACCTATTTTGTGATTCTTTCTTTTAATAGTGAGTGAAGTACATAATTTAAATGTACTAAAACTTTTTTATCAAGTAAGTTTCTTCTCTCCAAAAACTTTTCATTTCTTGTCAATCACACCTTATTGTTTTTTATCAAGTTTTTTACATAATTTTTATTTAATTAGTAATCATTTTTGTTTTAGCTATAAGTAAGTCATAATAAGTACTTGTACTCTGTATTGTATATTGTCCTGCTTTCCTGTACAGTAAGCAGCTCCGAAGTTATTTAGCCGTTTTTCCAACTCCTAGGTGTAGGCATATTTTGTCAGATCTTCCCCCTCCCTTGACTGTTTTCTCTAATTTTTAAACACTGTAGTACACGACAAAGATTTCATTTTGGGTTTTTGTTTTAACATTTCCTGGAAGGGGGCAGTGGTTCAAAGATTTTTCCTTCTTCTTCGCCTGACTTTTTTATTGAGTCCATTCATGCTGTAGTACACGACAAAAACCTCATCGTCTTTGGGTTGTCGTTTTCACATCTCCTGGGAGGGGGCAGTGTTTCAATAGATCTTTCCCCCTCCCTCGTCTGTCTGTTTTGCCGAGTCTTTCTTCCTTGTAGGATATGGCAAACACATTTTTTTGGGTTATCGTTCTCACATCTCCTGGGAGGGGGCAGTGTTTCAATAGATCTTTCCCCCTCCCTCGTCTGTCTGTTTTGCCGAGTCTTTCTTCCTTGTAGGATATGGCAAATGTATTTTCTTGGGTTGTCGTTCTCACATCTCCTGGGAGGGGGCAGTGTTTCAATAGATCTTTCCCCCTCCCTCGTCTGTCTGTATTGCCGAGTTTTTCTTCCTTGTAGGATATGGCAAATGTATTTTCTTGGGTTGTCGTTCTCACATCTCCTGGGAGGGGGCAGTGTTTCAATAGATCTTTCCCCCTCCCTCGTCTGTCTGTATTGCCGAGTTTTTCTTCCTTGTAGGATATGGCAAACGTATTTTCTTGGGTTGTCGTTCTCACATCTCCTGGGAGGGGGCAGTGTTTCAATAGATCTTTCCCCCTCCCTCGTCTGTCTGTATTGCCGAGTTTTTCTTCCTTGTAGGATATGGCAAACGTATTTTCTTGGGTTGTCGTTCTCACATCTCCTGGGAGGGGGCAGTGTTTCAATAGATCTTTCCCCTTTCCCTCGTCTGTCTGTATTGCCGAGTTTTTCTTCCTTGTAGGATAAGGCAAACATATTTTCTTGGGTTGTCGTTCTCACATCTCCTGGGAGGGGGCAGTGTTTCAATAGATCTTTCCCCCTCCCTCGTTTGTCTGTTTTGCCGAGTTTTTCTTCCTTGTAGGATATGACAAACGTATTTTCTTGGGTTGTCGTTCTCACATCTCCTGGGAGGGGGCAGTGTTTCAATAGATCTTTCCCCCTCCCTCTCATGTCTGTTTTGTCGAGTTTTTCTTCCTTGTAGGATATGGCAAACGTATTTTCTTGGGTTGTCGTTCTCACATCTCCTGGGAGGGGGCAGTGTTTCAGTAGATCTTTCCCCCTCCCTCTCATGTCTGTTTTGTCGAGTTCATCCTCACCGCATCATATACCAAATACAATGTTCAATGTAGAGTCATCGGGTGGTTGTTCTCTCATCTCCTAGGAGGGGGCAGTGGTTCAATAGATCTTTCCCCCTCCTTTGACTGTCTGTTTTGTTGGATTCTTGTTCCTTGTTATAGGACAAGACAAATTTTTCTTCCTTGAGATCCCAGGGACACAGACAGGAAGGCGGCAGCTTTTTCAAAAGTATGGTAAATGTTTGATGACACAATGAGGTAAATAAGGTAGACTGTGACAATCATGGCGCACTTGGATGTTTCACTAATCAAAAATAAAATTATCCTGAATTGTATCCAAGGTTATAAAAAATATTAAAATACGTTACTATAGCAAAGATTTTATTATTTTTTCAGGTTTGTTTATCTTAAGCTGTGATTACACATTCTTACATGGATAGGTAAATGGAAAAACGAAAAACAACAACGGTTCCCAGCAATAAAAACTAAATAGTAGTCATCAAAACCTAAAACATTTGTTTGGGAAAATAACTTATGTTAGGATCTTGAGAAAAACGCTGAAAGGCTGAGAAAATGTTCACAATTTTAAATTTGATAATATTAAATAATTGTAGATTATAAATTATGTAAGGTGGTAAAAATTTGACCTTTTCTAATCCAGCATAGTTTTAGCGAATTTCCCCTATAGGGAAGAAGCTATTACCGTACGTCTTATGGTAAGACCTAAGCCCGAGACCATGATAACTTTTCGTTTTGGGGCCCCCAGAAGCAAAAAACACCATTCGTCCGAATTTATATATATATATATATATATATACAGGGTGTACCCCATTTTTAACGCAACCCATTTTTAAGATTGAATAATGCACATATGAATGTGTAATGAGTATCGTTTTATTGATCTTTACATTTTATACAGCCTATTATTTAAGTTTGATCACATTGAGTTTACATTATTTGCTCAAACAGTCCGCCATTGGCATTTGTATAAAGTTATGCTCTTTCAATCAAATTCCCGATCATGTGTTGTAAGGTGCCTCTTTAAATTTCTTGCATTAAATTTGTTATGTTAAATTTGTTATGTTAAATGTTTGTTATGTTAAATTTGTGTTTTGAGGTGCAGTAAAGCTTTTGAATTGTTTTCGAAGAATAATTACATCTTTACATGTCTGTGGCAAATTTCATTCAGATAGGACCATTTTTACGCGGGTTATCGTGCTTAAGGACACACACATTAAAAAAGCAACCCAAGACTTGATTTTATCGGTGAAGGATTATTTCCCCTCAAGATCCCTGGATTTGATTCCACTATATTATTATGTTCTTTGGGGATGCATACAAAGTAATCCCTAAAAAACAAGTCACAAAATATTCAGTACCTCAAAACAAACAGAACAAATGTATTGTAGGAAATTCAAACAGGTACTTAGCAACACGTGTTCGGGAATTTGATGGAGAGATTATAACTTCATTCAAATGTCTCTGGCGGATTTTTTGAGCACATAAGGTGAACTGAATGTGATCAAACTTAAATAATAGATTGTATAAAATGTAAAGAAGCATAAAACAATACTTATTTCATATTTATATGTGAATTATTCAATCTTAAAAATGGGTTGCGTTTTAAAAAAAAACACCCTATATATATATATATATATATATATATATATCTATATATGTGTCTGTTAGCACGATAGCGGCCGTAAAAATGGTCCAATCTTAATGAAATTGGTACAGTACAGACGTGTAAAGTGGTAATCATTCGGACGAGTTCGTGAACCAGCCCGATCGGACCACCGGAAGGGGGGGTAAAAGGGGATAAACCCCCCCAAAAATGGGTTTTTTAAGTTTTTTACATAGAAAAATAAAAATTTATCGATTTTTTGTTGGCACCATTGAATTCAGCTCAAAAAAACAAACAATTTAGTATTTTGAATCAATGCTCTATATCCATTGGTTACCGAGATATTGAAAGTGGTAAACACAGTACGTTGTCCCAATGTTATCCCTATGGCAAATAGGTAAAATTCTATATCTCGCTTATTTCTCAACATATCATGATAAAACTTGGTAAATAGCTTCTTCTAGTTCAGATCTACTAAATAATGAATTAAAACCACCCAGTTTTAATGTACCTGTAGCAGCAAACCTGCATACTCATTCCCCATGTTATTCTTATGGAGCTTACCAAAACATATCAAATCTCGCTATGTTGGATTGAAATATGTTGTTTTGCATTTGAAATTCGCTGAGTATGCAGGTCTGCTGCAACAGGGGTATTTATTCATTAGATGAGTTTTGCGAGCCTTCTTGGGAATCAACAAACCAGGGGTACCTAGAGTTGGGGGATATGGCGCCCAGGGCGCCAACAAATAAAATTTTGTGGGGGATTTTTTGAACTATAAAAGAGTATGGAATTTTGAGATCACAGCAATTGAAAATTCGAGAATGTTCAGAAGGATGACCATTATAATAATATTGACAAACGTATTGTTATTTAAACCAACTAACTGTTATTTAACCTACTGTGCAATCAAGCACAGTATTTTACTGCACACACATAAATATCTACTGGATGTGAAAAACAGCAGAAATAACTTTGCAAACAGCGAGAAGAGCGACAATAACGCATAATATCAGTTGCGTTGGTCGGCTGCAAAGTGGTTCGGCCATTGATTCAATCAATAAATATAATCATAACTGAATAAATAAAGAAGCAGAAATATTTTTATGAAGAAATTAAAAAATAGTTGTTTAAGAAGATCAAGAAGTTAACTGTTTTCTCACAGTTAAAAATGTCATGGAGCTGAATTTTTTGTAATTTTGTAACGGTAATCTGAAATTTTAAAGATATAATTCATACCTTATTAACATTCAGAAAAATATATTTTGTGAGGTATTTACTAAAATTTAATGTAATGCATACGAAACTGCTTAGTGTTTTATTGATTAAATTTTTAATTTACTATGTTCATTTTCATTCAAGAAAGAGCTGCAAAAACTGTATATTAAAAAATTAATAACACCGTTGCAGCAGACCTGCACACTCAGTTTCAGTTAATTGCTAATACCATTGGTGATGGGGGTTAGCCAAATTTTGGGGGTAGGGGTTAGCCATATTTGGCGGGAGGTTTTGCTAAATTTGGGGGGAGGGGGCCATGAGGCTTAGGGGGGATGGGCACCCCTACAACCAACTCTAAATTCTACCAAACACACCTCTGTGTTCTTTCACAATTTTGGACTAAAAGTCTCCCCCGTCAAGTGGGCACTGATAGGCCCTCCAGAAGAAATAGGGCATTGTTAAAAAGTAAAGGTTTAGAGACCAATCTAACTTCATACTATATTAAGTCCCCGAGTTATTAATTCAGTGTGGATTTCCCGAAGCTTTTGGTTCTTTGTATAGTATCAAAAGGGAAATTTTATGTCATTAGGATAAAAAGCTGGGGTAAAGCGATAAACTCAAATAATTTAACAAGTTTTCTGTTCTGAGAGATTTCTGTTCTTCAATTATATTGAATTAAGAGAGGCACAACAGACCAGGACTCAGCACTGCCTACATATTTTAACTTGAATACGAGTAAAGGATGAGTGTGGAATGAATAAGATCAAAGCTTTGCACTGACAAAGACCATCTGAGTCATCTTCCCTCTGCTCCACTCCAAGGAGGGGCTCAAGTTCACCATGAGCCAAGCATCCTGTAGATACCAATACAAGTCTGTCTCTGTTGCAGTATCTGGCAGCCTTCGCCAAGAACCTCCTCCTCCTAGACCTCGGCATGGTCATAGCCTTCCCCACCATCGTCATCCCCCCTCTGCTCCACTCCAAGGAGGGGCTCAGGTTTACCATGAACCAGGCCTCCTGGTTTGGTGAGTCTTTTTGCCTTCAGGAAATAGTTTTAGATTCTATGAATGGTAATTAAGTCTGATTCATAAGTACTTAGTCCAGCAAAATATTTTTTAGTGTAGAGGAAGAAGTAATTTCGCTGTAAAAGGTGCCTATTTTTTGTTCAGTCCATATAATCTGACATGCTGATTATAAAGGTTAATTTACATCGGTCCAGTAGGAGGGTGAGTTAGACTGGGCCGTCAACTCAATTATTGTAAACCAACCCTGAGAAATGGGCGAGTCAAGTGACGGGCAAGTTGACGATTTGAAACTATGGGAATCAGCTGATCTTAACAACTCGGCTAATGTAAAGCCTGCATAAATAGAAGTATTTTGAATTAATTTAAATGAAGAGTGATTATATCAAAGGTGAAGTCTTGGGTCATCATAGTTTAACAAGATTAATTTGCATTAACAAGGATTAAACGAAAACAAAGTTACACTTATTACCATCACAGAATGTTGCTGTCAACAACTAATAAAGCTTTAAGGAGAAGATTATACAAGTTAAGGTGCGAGGTAGCAAACATAAGGTAGCCCTAAAAATATAGCCTCTATTTGATTATAATTTGGCCTCTAGGTTATAGGTTTTGTGTTACATCAGCCAATAACAGTTTCAGTCACCCACCAGACCACAAAATTATTGTGTGGCGTTTTTGTTGTAAAAGTTAATGCATAAAGTTGAGCTTTTTCATTAGTAAAGTTAGGTGATCAGTGAACAGTTTCAGTGCCAAAGTTGTTTGGACTCAGGTCGTTAAAGCAAAGAGTAATTTTAAGATCTGATTGGTTATCAAACAATCTTATCTTACATAACAGATTTGAAGAGGCACCACAAACACTTGTTCAAGTTCCCGACTCCCTGTTATATAAATGTTTAAAAATCAGTAAATTAAACTGTGATTGGTTTCCAGCCATTTTAAGTTCTTGATATAATTTAAGGTGAAAAAGTATGTTTAACCGTTGCCAAACCGCCACAATATGTGGAACCCCGAAACATGTCAGATATGATATTAACAATGATAAACATAAATTATAATTGATAAACTAAAAATTAAATTACCTTTTCCTGCAACCTTTACTAACTAATCCTATGCAAAAACGTCTAGTGCTTGAAAATCAAAAGGCACCTTTTTAAAAACTGAAATCAATAAGCTGTTTTGCTTGTTCATCACGAATTTAGGTTTAAAGGACATGAAATAAAATTGCATTTTAAACAGTGAAACAATTAAGCTTAAATTTTTTGATGAATGAACGAAGTGAAGTGAGTCTATGATTAGCGGAGTCAAAGATTAGTCTTCCGTCACTGTGTGGGTGTGTCCATAACTCAAATCAGTTGCACTGATCATGTTAAAATGTTGCCATTAAATTTTGAAGCATATCCCCTGAACCATTTTTTAGCAATTTGATTTTAAAAATTGTAAACAATGCCCTTAAATAATTATTGGCAAAATACTGAATTTAAAAAAATGGTCTTTATTTTTGAGCGGTTTTCAACAAGGTTGGTTTTCAAAACAACTCGAGTCATATATACAGTAAATATACAGTGAACCACTTACAATAATAAATTAAACAATCTAGATTACTAATTTTAATTATAAAACATAACAATGGTCTCTTATTTAACCTTTCTTCTGATGTTTTTGGTTCTTTCTAGACCATCCCTTCCGGCCGAAATAAAAGTATTAAAAATAAAGGGAGCAAAATAACTAAAACACTTCCACTCTAGCTCCAAGCGAACGCGAGGCCGCTCAAGCCTCAACCGCAGCTGGGGGTTGCCTGCGGGGGGGGGGCAGGTCCCGCATCCTGCCTTGTTATGCAGGATCACACCTCTGACCGAGTCCTTAGCTTCACTCGCAAATATGCAGGTCTGTTGGATTCCAAGATCCTGTGGACTACCATGGCAGTGCGAAGTGTACAGACATCAGACATAGGCAATAAACCCAGGTCTGTTCGTGCACTCGAGATGTGGTCATATTTTTTTAACCCACAAACAAATCTGACATACATATTCTGCACCCTCTGTAACCTCTGCACGTCTGTTGCAATGACAACATTGCCGTAAACAGGAAGGCCGTAATCCAGTGCAGAGAGCACTAAGGCCTGGACAAGACGAAGCCTTGTATCGTGAGGGAGGAAGTGTTTGTTTCTGTACAGCTCTCTCAAACGAGTGTAGTATTAACTAAAAAATATGATGCAAATGAAAATAATTTCAAATACATAAGAAACTAGCGATTAAATATGCGATAAAATATATTTCCTGAAAAAGTATATTACATGCTGTTTAGTTTGGAAAACAATTCTTCATTATTATTCTTTCCTGCTAGTTTCTTTTGTGTTTTAAATTATCTTTATTTGCATTCCATTCTCTAATAAACACTACTTTTTGCCAAATGTTAATTTTATGGCAATGCATTTGGAGAAGGCGTTAAGGAGCTGATTGAGTGAGAATTGTTGTCATAGAAGCAAATTAAAAATGATAAAACCATTATAATCAATCATTATTAGTGATAAAAGCCCTTGGGACAGAGCCCGATGGGTAAGATGTGTTGAATGACAATTGGATGTCTTGTGAAAAATTCTTTGAACATTGCTCAGAATCAGTCTTGCAATGTTCATATAAATGAGTAAATTATTTTTTAACACACTCTAAGGAGAGCTATTCAGCACTCTAAGGAGGATATAGCTATTTATCGTAAAGAAAATCAAACAGTAGAATAGTAGAATGGAACAAGTCAGAGGCCATGTAGCACTAGTGAGATAATGTGGTGTGTGACTTATTGAAAACAGTCTCACCAGTACTCAAACTGGAAACCTCCCTCCAAACTTTCCAGTCGTCAGTAGCACTGACTTTAAAAGTCAACTAACGCCCACAATTTTGATGCAAAGAATTGCCTTAAGAAATTAAATACCGGTATATGATGTCGCAGTAACTTCCCAGCCAATTAGTTAAAATTCACCATCCAACAATCAACCTCATAATTTCTATCCCTCTTATTCATTTAAGAATATGTTGTTTTTATTCAACATATTATGATTAATATTGGGACACAGCCCTGACTTAATATTTTAAATCAAAAATGAGTGACGGATGAGTATGAGATGATCGAGATGAAAGCCTTGATACTGACAAAAGCCTTCAAAAGATTATAGTCAACGTATTGGTTCAATACTGATAATTCATGTGTTGATTGAAAGCCCTTAACATCTAGATAACTCCTTTGAGGGTCTCAAATCATTAATGATGGCATCACAAAAAACCTTTGGGAAGCCATCATCAAAGTCCAGTTTTCGCCCACTTAGTAAAGTTAGGCAGCAAATCAAAACAAAAGTACAGTACCATATCAGGTTTATGAAGCTAGCAGACAATTGACTGTCAAAATAATAATTCATTTTTAAATAAGAACAAATACATGGTTTGTCATTTAAAATTAATGAGGCTTTAAATCAGTATTTGGGACTATGACTAGTGTTCAAGATTTGTGTTGTGAGAGCGATGTGGCTTTTGCACAGGCAGTGTTCTGCTGGGTAGCATTTGCATTGGCAGTATCGTGTAGAGCGATGTAGCATTTGCATAGGCAGTATTGTGTACAGTGATGTAGAGTACGTAAGCAGTATTGAGTGATGTAGCATTTGCGTAGGCAGTATCGTGTAGAGTGATGTAGCGTTTGCGTAGACAGTATCTTGTAGGGTGATGTAGCGTTAGTGTAGACAGTATCATGTAGAGTGATGTAGCGTTTGCGTAGGCAGTATCTTGTAGGGTGATGTAGCGTTTGCGTAGACAGTATCTTGTAGGGTGATGTAGCGTTAGTGTAGACAGTATCATGTAGAGTGATGTAGCGTTTGCGTAGACAGTATCTTGTAGGGTGATGTAGCGTTAGTGTAGACAGTATCATGTAGAGTGATGTAGCGTTTGCGTAGACAGTATCTTGTAGGGTGATGTAGCGTTAGTGTAGACAGTATCATGTAGAGTGATGTAGCGTTTGCGTAGACAGTATCTTGTAGAGTGATGTAGTATTAGTGTAGAAAGTATCGTGTTGAGTGATGTAGCGTTTGCGTAGGCAGTATCATGTAGAGTGATGTAGCGTTTACGTAGGCAGTATCGTGTACTTCTGCCAGCCACTGGGGAGCCTCACTGCCGCAGTGATGCTAGACTTGCTCGGCCGCAAGCGAGCGATGGTCTTCCTTAACGTCCCGTTCTTCTGCTGCTGGGTCGCCCTCTACTACGCTCAGACTGTCACCATGCTCTTCGTCCTCAGCGGAATCATGGGTCTCGGTTAGTAATTACACTTTCAAATATTTAGATCTAATGTGTTGTCGTTTGCTCTACTCACGTAGGCTGATTTTTTGTTTGTGGTCACGTTTATATTCAGAGTATCTACAAATAAAAGTGGTTTGAACTGAAAATTTTGTTTACAAGGACAACCAGTTAACATGAATACATTTTTGATGAATTTTAGTTAATTTTACTAATTAATGTCTCTCATTCTTCCCAATCTCAAAAATCTGGTTAAAAACCACCTTTATTGTAAGCACCCTAGCTTCAACATGTTCCTCACGTGATATACACTTATATGATGGATATGGGTATTCAATTTTCTACTTTCAAGATGTACACTAAAACAGATGACCACAGCAATGGTAAATGTCAATGTTGCATTTGAAGGTGTCAGCTGTATGAATTCATTCACTTTGAAAGCACCATCGACCTCTTGAAACCAGCAGGCCCGGTGTCCAAGTGTTATTATGTAACCAACCCTTCCAAGCAGCATTGCCAGTTTGAGCGAAGCAACCTCATTTATGGCACGGCCGTAGTTTTAATAATGATGAATAAAATTTCAAATATAGCTACACAATATGATGATATACTCCAGGTGTAGATCCACTGGAGTGTCCAAGTGTTATTGTGTACCCTTGTACGCAGCGTTGCCAGTTTGAACAAAGCAACCTTATTTCACAGGATGACCATGGTTTTAATGATGACGATTTCAATTTTAAATATTGTTGAACATAACACGAACATAACACGATGATTCGTTCCAGGTATAGGGTCCATCGAGGCGTCGATCCTGACGTACGTGGGGGAGATCAGCGAGCCCAGACTGCGAGGCACATTGACATCGATGGCGGAGATTGCCGAGTACATGGGCTTCGTGTTCATGTTCTTCCTTGGGACGGTGACGGACTGGCGGACCAGCGCACTCATCAGCTCTCTGGTGCCTCTGGTCAGCTGCCTCGCTCTCCTGCAGGTATTGTATTGTATTGTATTTACTGTATTATATTGAATTTCATTGTATTCTGCAGTTTAAAAATTGTACATCAAGGGCCAAGCATTCATATGGAATCCAATAATCATTATAACTTGTTAAGAGTTTTCTTTATATCCCAAGAAGACTCAACACTTCCTGCTAGTAGGTGAGGGAAGAAGAACACTTTAATCATGTCCTCCCTTAATCACATTGATGAGGTGAAAGAAGGTGGTGATGAATTCTAATTAAAGACCTTTTTCTGTTTAACAATCAAAGTAAAACACTTAAAAAAGCACATGGCAAGAAAATATTTGCATTGTAATATGTATTGTAACATTTCTTTTTAACTTGATAATTTTTACGTTATTAGTTATTAAAGGTAAACACCAAAATCATTGACTGACTTAAAGTACCAACTGCACTGCCTGAGCATAAGATCTTCTAGTCAGAAAAACCTCTAGCTGTAAACCTGGAAAGGAAGTTGAAGTTTCAAAGCAAGGAGTGGCTTCAAAATAGTAGGCAGGACTGCCTTTAGTAGTTCTTGCGGGAAAGGTTCAATCTCAGGGAAGGCTGGGCCTGACATAATGCTCTGTTTTAAATCAACAAAGGCAGCATCCTCGTGTCATTTAAGATTAGAATTAAGAACTTAATAAGTTACTTTTTGGCTTTATAGAGTTCTAAAAATTATAATATAAGTTGATATCACTTATCTTGTAAAGCAAGAGTTCTAATTTGAAGAGTCCTGTAAATAAATGGAACTTCCAATGTGTATTTTCTATATCATGCAACTATAGAACTACACAGGATTTGATTATTGCAGAAATTAAAAGAATGGGTACTTATTAAAAAAATATTAACTTACATTTTTTAGACTTAAAGACATCATTACCATTTCAGACTCATCCTCATTTCGGACTCATTCTTTTACCATTTCAGATCCCAGAGACGCCGATTTGGCTGTTATCCAAAGGCCAGTCCGACAAAGCTATGAAGGCTCTGTGCTGGCTAAGGGGGTGGGTGACTCCAGACCAAGTGCAGTGCGAGTTTGACGAAATTGTGCGATACAGCATCGCCAGCAATGTACTTACCAAAATGTCAAAAAGTGATGTTGAACAACACGTATACACCAACGAAGTGAATCTATCTGATGAAAATCCAACACAACAAAGAATCCCTGACAGCAAATGTTCAGATTGTGCGACAGATGTGAAATTGAAACATAACCCACTTAATGAAACGAATTACCAAGTGAACTTGAACAGTATTACAGAAGGACTTGACAAAAAATCCGTTCAATCTTTGGTCGAGAAAAAACTTACCGTTAGGGAAAAATTTAGAGATTTCTTTCGACGAGAGATGATGAAACCCATGTTTTTAGTATGTTCCTTTTTCTTTTTTACCTATGGATCTGGGATGCTCGCTATCCGACCTTACATGGTGCCTGTCTTCATGAATCTCGGACTTGTCATGGACCCGTACCTAGCAACGGTAATTTTAAAATAAATATACAATTTAATATGCATGAAGTTAAGGATAATTTGTATGGGGGCCTGCACAGTTACGAACTCATATTGATGATGAATAGCCAAAACAAAGAGTTTTGCTTTAATATTATTTTATTGAGTCAACCCTTAATTTGAGCAATCCAGAAGATTTAGACTAAACACAATAAAACCTCCTATCTGATACTTCCATCATTAAATTACTTGTCCTATTACTGTAATGGCAGAATTATTAAATCTGGTTCTTTTTAACTATAAAATGTTCATGGTTTTCATTCAGAATTAAGGTTTTTGAATAAAAATGTTCACTAAAAGTCAGATTCTACCAAATTATTTCAAAGCTCTTGGAAGAAACATTTTAAATCATTGTGACTTCATAAGTAAAGGACTTAAATACATATATAAAATAGTGTATGTTTGTTATAAATAAATAATTAAATAATTATTGAGAAAAGTATGGCCTTTTAAAACTGTTTTACTACTTGAGCTCATAATTTTGAGTTCTTTCCTTTATTGAAGGGATATAAAAAAAATTTTCCGGCATTCAGCCTATTTTAACAAAATCTTAGGTACTCATTTCACCCAATAGATTCTCATCCAATATGATAAACTGGTATAAACAATTAAACAACTTGTTTTCCTCTTTCCGCAGACCGTTTTCACCGCTATCGGCCTGTTGGGCTGTGTGCTCTGCATGGTCTTGGTGCGCCACCTCGGCAAACGACCACTCGGGCTGATCTCCGTTCTCGGCTGCGCTGTCAGCTGCCTCTCGCTCGGCACTTATGCTCTCTACGTGGACGAGTGGGAGGGCCACAGGCACTCGTGGATGCCCATGGTGATGATGGTGGCACTAGCTTTCTTCACCGGTATCGGAATGGACCCTTTGCCTTGGATGTATCTGAGCGAAGTGTTCCCTTTCAGGTGAGATTGTTTGTTTGTATTGAATAAAAATGAGAGAGTTAATATTTAAGGTTTAACACTCAATCACAGCTTAAGCCTGTGACGAACATTTCAGGAGTTGGACTCCCATTAACTCCCATTGAAAGTAAGTTAAGTTCATGCTCTAATCTACAACTCGACAGGTGGCAACGGATCTTCTGCGATTGGGAAAGCAGGAGGTAAGACAAATCACAGTACCCAGGCACCTGAGGAAAAATTTGCACCAAATTGGAGTGTTTGATAGGGATCCCTCTTGTAAGATGTAGAGGCTGTCCGTTGAGACTGCTGATCATCTGCTGTTCTACTGCGACAGGCTTGCCGAGGTAAGGTTGGCAACCCTCAGAACCTTGGAGAACCTTTCTCAAAAGGAGCTTGTCGGTAAGCTACAGCAATTCAACAGGGACATAAAACTTGACAGTTCCTGAAATATCTCTTCTTTAAGAAAAGGGTTTGCAACAAGCCCTTGCGGCTGAAGTGCATTGGGACCTTTCCCGCTTCAAAATGAATGAATACCCATGGTGATGATGGTGGCAATGGCATTCTTCACCAGTTATCATGATGGATCCATTACCTTGTATGTCTGAGCAGTGTTCCCTTTCAGATAAGATTATCTTTTCCATTGAATAACAGTAGGTGAGTTGAGATTGGCTGCTTGAGGGCTTCCTCTACAATCGGTAGGTTGTGAATTCAATCCTGAGAAAGATGTGGCTTTTTTATTGGATGCTTCTAAATTCATCTAAAATTGATCGTTTAGGCTTTTGATCATTCTGGCTGGAGGCTCATCAGGTAAATCTTATACAGAGACAGAGGTGCAAAAAAATTATCATACTTTTTCTTTTTCTTTTTTCTCTTTTTTAAAAAAAGAGGGTGGCGGCCTCTTTTTCATCTTGCCCTTGCCCCGCCCACATAGACTGTTGATCTGTGCGTGGACGTTATCAAGCAAAGACAAAGAGTGAGCCGGTACAGTATAAGGATGAACAGTACTGCTAAAAGTATGCGACATGCCCGAGTCTCGAACCTGCGACGCTTCGTGGCCACAGTTCCGAGGCCGAGTGCGTTACCAACTGCGCCACCGACTCACTAAGCATACTCTCACTTAAGTTCCCTTAAATTAAAACCAAGTGGTCAAAGCATCAAATAAATCAAATGGGTTTAACTAATTATCAAAATTGTTTCACAGTAAGAACATTTTATTATAACTTAATAATCTCATAACTAGAATACTTTGTAATTCATTGGTGAAATTGTGGTTCCAATCCCATGTTAAAATATAGGTCCCTTGTAGTTGCCAAAGGCAGATGAGCTATTAATTAAAAGTTCTGTCTAAGGAACATTTCAGCCTTGGTCAGTATTAGACTACAAGATCGCGCCACAATCATCTCTCAATTATTTTTGGCTTAAAAAAATACCAGTGGAGGTCACCGTTTCAAGAAAAGTAAAGTTATTATTACATTTTAGAATTGTTGATGAATTATCTACTTTATGATTGTCTGAAAAAAAATCTCTGGCCAAAATGATATTGCAGTTACTAGTTATTGGGTAATTTATGAAAAGTTGAGTAAACTCGTCCATTAATTTGTAAGTCAATTATATGACAAATAACACTGCCTACCTACCTTACATAAAGACAAACAATTACCTTTGATTCCAGAGGACGCAGTATGGCTTGTGGAGTGGCAGCTGGTATTTCATACGTCTTTGGATTCATTGCAACAAAAACGTTTTTGGTCCTGGAAAAAACATTAACTTTGTCTGGGGTTTTTTTCCTATATGGAAGTTTCAGTGTCGTCGGGTTCATTTTCTTCTATTTCAACCTTCCTGAGACTGAAGGAAGAACAATGGAAGACATTGAGGCAAGTTACAAGAAAAAGAAGAAAAGTGAAAGTTAGTGTGCACTCTAAATTTTTAGTTTTGTATATATTATCACTCAAGCTTGCCAACAGCAAATGAATACGGTAGTTTTATTCATTAGCGAGGAAACAAAACATGGGCAAAATATAAACTAAAATATTTATCACATTAACCCCCAAAACCAACAATTAATTATTCCTGTAGATTGAATCAAAGGAATTCAGATTGATGTGCTGTTTTTATACTAAGTTTGTCAAAATCTGTAAATTGGCATAACTTTAAAGGGGTTCTTCAGGTTCCTCAGTTTTGCCTGATAGCTTTGAATTTCTACTAATTACACTCATGAAAGTTTGTGAAACATTTAAGAAACATTACTTGATCAAAGTGTCTTTAATTGTGGGCCCAAAATTGAGCTAATAAATGCGCTGCTTGCAAAATTAACGTTTTAGTATGGGCTTGATTCGGTTTATCCGTGCACCTAGCGATGTATTTACACAAAAT
This sequence comes from Flexamia atlantica, assembly GCA_035578135.1. Lineage (NCBI taxonomy): Eukaryota > Metazoa > Arthropoda > Insecta > Hemiptera > Cicadellidae > Flexamia > Flexamia atlantica. The sequence goes on from JAQJVK010000011.1 coordinate 14,593,844, forward strand.
GAAATGTCAAATGCCAAGGCTACACTTCAAAAGATCCTGTTGACGGTTTTAATTTGTTTCAATTCAATTCATGAGACAACTTTCAGGTTAATATCACAGCTTTTAAACTGAATTTTAGCAGGCGATTTGGTGAGTTAATAGATTTTGAAGCCCCTATTTTTGTGCTCCCAATTATAGATACGATTCTCTTTATTTCTGGCCTCTTTCAATGACCTGGTAAGGCTTGTTTAAAAATTAAGTTTTATTTGTTTTCATTTTTATTTTTATATTAGTTAATTGTTTATTCGTTGAGTTTTATTGATTCACTTGCTGTTACAGAAGTATTTTTTAAATCTATTAAGTTTTATAATACTCTGGAGTACTGAACAATTAGTATCATCTAGAGCATCAGCATCCTTAACATATTCGTACATATATTTTTTTAATGTATATTAATTTAGGCAGCTAGTTGTACATATAAATAATGATGTGTCTAATCTAATAATATATAAAAAATATGTTAAAATTTGACAATATTTTTGTAATATATTAATAATTTATTAAATTATTAATAAGTTGTCCTCATTTAATTAATTGAAACAACATTCATCAAATTCAAGTTGGTTTTGTCTGTCTGAGGGGAAGCGTGAAAAAAGAAAGGACAGAAGCAAAGAGTGTTCCTGTGTTATTCACAACTATCATCACCACAGTTATTTCTAAATGGAGGGTCATACAGATCGCTGTGATCCACAACTACAGCAAAGCTAAAAAGTTTTCATTAGGAATGACTCCTACTAGTAGATGAGAAATAGCAACCATAAAAAGTGCATCTTGGTCTGTATTTCACTGCTATTGGTATAAATAGATTATTTTCTGCTACCAATACTGGTAAATTTCAACCCACATAAGAACAGATTGTAAAACATAGACTAATAAAGCCAGGCCTGAGAGTTAAAAAAGTGAGGTTAGACCATTTTTTGACAAAACAAAAAATACATTAATTTAGTTCATATTAACGGTTTATGAAACAAGGGACTGTTTGATTTTGTTGCCAAGCAATGCAATGTTTTAATTCAACATTTATAAATTGATACAATTTTTCTTAGCTTCTTCCTAGAAAATCATGTTTGCTCTACTTCTCCAAAATGTTAGTGTTTTAGGGAGATAGAAGGATCAAGCTTGATTTACTAAGTTTTCAAGGCAAGTTTGCATATTTCCAACTTAAACTGAATGTTTTACAGTTTCAATATTCGTAAGTAATAGAATAGGTTATAAAGTTATTGAATATTTATTGTTTCATGAATTAACTTATCTGATATAGGCATATTATCTGATATATTTCATATTTTTATACTCGGTTCTGCTGATCAGAATATCAGCACATGTCTTTTGAGGAAGGAAATGAACAACTAATACTAATTCCAATCTACCTGCCATAACTCTTAGTATCCTTTTCTAATAAAAAAAAACACTCAAATGATCTTCCTGGTGCTACAGGAAAAGGTTTTGCCAGAGTTAAGCTTGAAGATTTATAAGATTTAGCTGTAGGTCCCAGCTCATGGTGTTAGGAAAAAATAAAAATTAATGCTTTGACAGCTGGTGTGACGTTTTTGGGCTCAAGCAATTAGTGCTAACAGTAACTATGATACAAACCAGTTAAAATACAACACAATCAATATATTATGTGTACCATCTTAGTTCTGCTGTCATACCGCAAGGTCCGCTAGTTGCGTGAGCCCAACTACAACAAACAAGTTGACTACACACACACACCTTCCTTTTTACTTCTCACCATGGTCCCATAGCTAGCCCAGGAAGTAATATGTGCTACAATGTTTGGTTAACCTTTATAATTATTCCAAACCATGTCCAAATGTTAAGTTTTAAACTAAGTGAATTGAGTTCAATCCACTGTCGACTGATAGCACCACTATACTGAAACTTCAGCCCCTTACCGTTCTTAAGTGGTGCCTTTTCTTGAAATTGTGTGACATATTGGTAAACCCACGTGATAATAGCTTCAGTTAGACACCTCAGAAGTCAAGATCCATCCAACCATTACCTAGTTATGATTGTGAAAGAAAATTCCGCATGTATTATATACATTACAAGAATGATTTAAGGTCACAAATGCAAATATCCACGCTTAAATGATGACTCATGGGAAGCTTTCTAAGAAAATGTAACCCGTTATTTGCAAACCCAAAGCAGTTTTGATGCACCTGCTGCCTTATGATACGGAGTCATGCTGCCTCAATTTAGCATGTGGATCATATGAAACTGCCATGCGACACGCTACCACGTCGTGTGAATGCACCCATAAGGTTACTTACAACTACGTATCGCACGACTGCATGTCACACGGCAGCTGCCTTGTAAAATTCACATGAAGTGAAAGGGGCCTGAGATGTAAACTTAATTCACACTTTTGTGTTTCAATTAAAGAAGGTCCATGTTCGCATTAATACATCCTGTCTCGATTGATTTTATAGGCTCATGTGAGTTCACAATATTAACTAATGGATAGGATGTGCCAATATATGACAAATTAGGAAATAATCCAGGTTAAGATAACAAGGATTGAAAACTAAAACTTTTTTATTCATACAATATATTACAAGCACATAAATATAGTTGTGTTGTGAAGCCGTTCAACGGGTTTGGACACCTAGGGCCCCCACTTTTTTTCGGTCCATGTCATTAACAAATATTTTAGCCCAGTTAAGCTTGAAATTAATCAATCTTCAAATTAACAATCAATCTAAATTAATATACCCTTTTAAAATTGTATTGTATAATTAAAAAAGATGATACATGTGATTATTACCATTGATTAAAATATGATATGAAGATCATAAATAAATATGACTTGCATTTATTATGCAAGTTGATTAAAATATGATATGAAACATAAGAAACCAAAGAAAGGAAATGTTCTCAAGTTTTTTTCCTAGATAATTCAACATCTCTCTAACAATTTTGTATAATATATTATTATGATATTGTATTAACAAAATTAACTCTTGAAAACTATTGACTAAAATCACAACCACATATTAATGATAGATATATAATTTAAAAATACTAAACAAATCCTGTAAACAGAAACAACAACTAATTTAACTGAATGCAAGAAAATTCTTTCACAAACCGAACAAAAATTATGCAATAGGAAGCAGATTAATCCATAATAATGGATGTTAGAGTATTTACTATCACAAATCAATATCTGAAACAAAACACACAAAGGAAGAGAGACCTGACCCAGTATTAAGCCAAGCTCATAAGTCTTAGCATGGCTACTAGAAAATATTAAAAGACCATATTATAGTAGTAAAATATTAAGCAAAATAATAAATAGCACACTTAAGAAACTTCGTAAGGAAAAAAAAACCTTAAAGAAAAAAGTACCCTCAAATTCAAGCTGAGCTACAGCCGCCACATTGTAAAAACCCTTTCAGTCAATGTTTTTCTATTAATCAGTTTGAATTTTAGGAGACTTCAGTATGTTATTTAGGTTACACACAATATCTGCATCAAGTTCCTTGGGTGTGTTCCAAGTTCTAAATCTTTTTGGGGGGTCAAGCCTCATTTTACTGCATAATATGACCAGATTCATTACTCGTTTCGTACATTAAGATGGCGGTAAATCGCTAATGAAGGTCTACAGTTGGTGCGAGTTGACCGACTTGTGGAAGGCACTCAAAAGTGATAGTTGGCCATGTTGTTCTGGTCGGACCACGCGGCGTGTCTCGCTCCGTCCATCTCGCTGGCCAGTCGCTGGTCGTCGCGTATACGGTGCTGCTGTCCGCCGATCATCTCGCCGCAACCTTGCACCGGACACCTGGAGAATGTGAGACATCGTAAAAACTTAAGCGAATTAAGTTGAAAATTTAAGATTACTATTCAATGTCCAAGACACTGTGTTTTTGTGGTGTGATTTCAACAATAAAATTAAAATGTGAAAAATAATTTGTATTATCATGGTAATACATTGACGTGGACACACTGATATTATTGCGTTTTACTTCATATCGGTCTGCTTTTTCGACTTAGTAAGTGTCGGTCTACAGAAGAGCCCCCAGAATAAAATGACTTTTTTTGGGCAGTTGGCGTTAATCATGCTTTTTTAGACATCTGTGGAAAAAAGTTATGAGTTACTTTTGGTCTGTGGTGATGTCCACAAGACTGTGTTCAGTCTCTGCTGAAAGTCAGTTTCTGGAGGTCGGTCACTAGCAATTCGTCCGGCTTCAACTATATTTGACGCTCGATAGCGAACGTGTTAAAACTTATTTTTGGGCATTCGGGAACCATGGCATGTAAAAGAAAAAGGAAATTTTGCACTTAGAGAAATTATTAAAAACTGAGGGACAGGTTAGGTGACTCACCAGTGTAACTACATTTTGTCAAGTGGGGCGAGTCTTTCTTCCTCTTGATGGTTTCAAGTCAGCTGATGGTAGAACCAGGCATAGAGGAAGAAAAGGTTTGGTACTGGATTTGGGTAGGGGTTATATAGTAGTATGAATGTATTATGGTATTCATACGTAGAAAAAATAAACTGTCCATATTGTCACATAAATATTTAAACCAAAGTACTAAACAGCATGCTTGTAGGGAGTGCAATCAGGTTCGAACAGCTTATCAGCTGTGCCTATACGGTATCTAATTGTATCCACATATTGCATCTGCTGTGGAACATATTGCACTGTATTATTCTTAATTTATGTTAATTCTGTTTACCTGAGGAATGACAGCTGTGGAGAGTTATTTTTGTGCTGTGGGAGTAAAGTTAAATATTGCCTCTTGAATGAAAATGATGGTGCCCGAGGCTTGCCCCATCATATTTTTTACTAAGGGGTATAAAAAATACCCAATCCATAAACATCAATTTCATTAACTTAGTAATTAACAAATAATAACTTTTTTGTTCCGTTCTGCAGCATCAGAGCAGCTGCAACCCTTCATGCACCAGTAGTCAGCTGATAGTTGCAACATTCTTATACGCTTAATTCTTGGAAGTTCTTACAGCTGATTGTTGACAATATTATTATTATGTGATTATTCCTTCCACTGAATCACTTGTTAGCTCCTGTGATCTGTTGAGCTTCGACATATATGCATGTCTGCATGGAAATTTGAAGGTACTCGATTTTAAATTATTGATTTTAATGTTCTTAATATGAGTTTACTCGCTTTACTCCCGCTAGGAGACAATCTATTATTTTACTCACTTACTAAAGGAGTAAAAAGTGTCTCAACATGACAGGTGGGTAAAAAGTTTCTTATCAATACTCGATAAGAATAACCAAAAGCAGCTTTCTCCATTTACCATTTCTCCGTATTGGTCTGGCCAACATTGCCTTTGTAGAAATGTGGGCCAGTGAAACCACCTACCCAAATGGCACACCAAAAGGTATGTAAACCTAAAGAATCTGGCTGATATTTTTAATCCCAAGATTGCAGAACTGAAACAATAAATCCCGGGTCCCAGGACCACCTTCGTACTTCTATAGTTTTCTTAGTACAGTAGACACCCTCTAGTTCGGCTCCGGTTGGATCAGCCGCCGTATGGTCTGGCCGGTCCGAGAAGGGTGACTAATATCCGTCATGACGCCACACCGTGGGGAAATTACCTTCGACAGTATTTATCCTGTGTGTTTGGTTTCCGGCCGTAGAAGTAAACTATTAATGCCAGTTTAGTTTATGGTCAAGCTTGTAATAATTTATGGACACACTTGACCTCAACCAACAAACGATGTTGTTATCCTTTCAATATAAGGACTGTACAGTAAAATTTGATCTGGGATTTCATTTGCATAACAAAAGAAAATAACAGATTTCTTTTAATTTGTATTGGTATTCAAGTAATACATGTAAATTCATTTGATCAAATAAATTTCTAGTGTGTTTTTACAGTGCATAATGAGTTTTTCTGTTCACTTTATATCCTCAGTATGGTATCGGTAAAAAACATACCTATCTAGGAGTGACGCAATATGCCAGTTCAACGTAGAGACGTCAAAATATTTTCTTTGACAATTAAACACTGTAGACATGTTTTAAAGACGTGTTTTGTTCATTTCTAAGCATAGGTAATGAATGTAATAGGGTTATTTTACATTTTGATAGTACATCCGTATAGTACGGCCATTTTGTGGTCCGGCCGGGGGTCCGGTCCCGGAGTGGCCGAACTAGAGGGCGTCTACTGTATTCCAATTGACCTAATAATGGTCTTGGAATTCCTGCTTTAAAAAAATTCATAGTGATACAAAAGTATGCATTTATACAAGATACAAATTACAGTACAGTACAAAAAACTAGCATTTTAGGCACTGGATATATACATTTGATATCGCCCTACCAAATTTAAGGTTAAATCAGTTCGATGATCCAGCAAAATTGAGCCATAAACCTTCAGACATGTTACTAAAATGATTAACGCTTCCTTACCTGGATTCCTGCATCGCTCCTCCGCACTCTGTGATGCAGTAAACGTGGCCGTTCTTGCACTTGAACCAATGCCCCGTCTTCTGGTAGCTGGAGAAGCTCGAAGACATGGCTTGGTTTATCATCGCCTTCTCTTCCGCCGACAACTCCGTAGAGCTTTTAATTTGCTCTTTGAGTCTCTTAAGTAAAACTTTGGCTTCGTTATCTCTTTCTTCCTCGAAAGCGTTGATGGAGAAAATTATAGCTTCGGTCGCCTTTTTAGTCATTTCCGCTCCAGAGAATGAAGATGCCATGCGGTACTCCGCCGAACTGACATAGAAGAGAAGATCAGCCATGCGATGGATTCTCTTGACTTCACGTTCGAAGCTCTGCATCTCCTGTTCGCTGATTTTCTGCCGCCTCTTCATCAAGAGCTTTGTGAGAGTGTTTATGTATGAATGCAGTTTCTGCTTGCTTTCTTCATTCAGCCTGGACCATACTTCTTGTTTTCTTGCGTACACGGAAATGAAGAATTCAGTCCAGAAGCACAACACCCGCAGTCTCTGGGAGTCAATTGTATTCCTCTTTTTCCCTTTCACTTCGGGAAGCTCGGTTTTTAACTCTATGAACATCTTCTGTAACTCATCTGGTTCTGAAAAGGGATTAAACAAATATAAATATTCAGATATAAAGTCAACTATTCTGGAGGTGCAAAATAATATTTTCAAGTTTCAAAGTAAAGTTCCTCATTCTCAGCCCAGTATACTCTAGTGACAATCATTAATCAAGAATATATATCAGGTGTAAATCACAACCAAATAGTAGGCATAAATAGCACCAGAACTGACAATTAGGGATGGTCGGGTCCCGAAATTTCGGGAAAATTAAATTCCCGATTTTCGGGCAGGATTTTATTTACGTCGGGAAATTTTTCGGGACGGGATCGTTTTAGCGATCGCAAATAAACAGCGGGTGTAGCTTCGCAAAACTCGTGATCGGCCGCAGAAAAAGATTTCGCGTATTTTCCGATCACAAATGAATGGCAAAACTCGTGATCGTCCGTTAAAAACTATCGCGCGTATTTGCCGATCGTAAATAAACGGCAAATGCGGCTTTGCAAATCTCTTGATCGGCCGCGAAAACCGTCGCGCATATTTGCCAGATGCCGATGAACGGCAAAACTAGATTAGCGCTGTTCGCGAACGGCCGCAAAATACGCTAGTGCGTATCTGTCGATAGCGGATTAACGGCCGATGTAGCTTTACGGAACTCGTGATCGGCCGTGAAAAACGATCGCGCGTATTTACCGATCAGGAATAGATGGCAAATCTAGCTTTGCGGAATTTACGAACGGCCGCGTCTTTTCCGATCGCGGATTAACGGCCGATGTTGCTTCAAGAAACTCGCGATCGGCCATGGAAAACGATGGCGCGTATTTGCCGATCGTTGATAAAAACAGCAAATGTAGGACTGCTAACTCGCAATTGGGTGTGAAAAGCAAGCTTAGTTATTCACTGACAGCGGTTAATCAACGGAAACAACTTGCTATAAGGCATGACAGTGATGATTGTTCATTTTGTCAGCCACATTGGACTGCTACAAATTGTGGTTTTGCCCATTGATTCAATTTTCTAAACTAATTCAGATGTCTTTGAATCCCAGCCGAAAGTATTATTTTTCATAAATAAGTAAAAAAAATTGACAAAAGTAGACTTTGAGACTAGTTCAGCAGATTTAAAGATTTTAAAGTTAAGAAATTTCGAATACAAAAGTAATTAATATTTTATGTAACTTAAGAAATATTAAGTTTGGGAGTTGTAAACTTCAAATTTATAATTTTAAGCTTGGAAAAACTATTGTTATGGTTGTCATCTTCAAACTAAATTTATTTTAAATTTTTTTACCGTAGTTTAAAGTGCTGGAAAAATTATGAGTCTTAGAGTAATTTCCTAAAACAAGAACTCCAAAGCCCAAAGTTTATAAAAATACAATAACATGTTTACTGATTATACATGACAGTACAGTGGAACCTGGATAATTCGAACCTCAAGGGACCAGCTAAAAACTTCGAATTATCCATAAATTCGAATTAAAGAAGTTCTGAAGAATGAGGCCAAGACATTAAAACTTCAAATTGTGAATTTAACCTCTTTATCAAATTGACACTCTAAAAGAATAAATTAATCAGCAAACACTAATTATAAGGGTTCAAAAACAGTAAACATAAAACAGAAATAACTACCCTAAAGTATAAACTACGTACGACGCGACGTACGATAATACAAAGAAGCATTTCTGCTAGAAAAAATACAGTACGTTCTGCTACGTCTGAACTTTATTCAGGCTACCAACTTAACTTCGTGTAACATTGACAATTGCACACTCATTGACTTTCCGCTAAAGTGAGTGTTTTATAGGTCCGAGATTTTGTCAAAATGATCACTACACTTATTTAATGTTACGTAAAAACTTTTAAACACTTAAAAACAAGACACTGCACGAATAAAAAAAAACACTTTGTTTGAAGGACGATCGAAAACAACGGATTGCTGCACTGGAATTCGCAAGTTAGTTTGGCTGGTGAGGGGGAGGGAAGGGGGTCGCAGTGTTGAGTAGCCTTTGTGTCGACATAGAAAACTGCGCATCAGGTCTGGCGCATGGCTCGTCTGCGGGGAGCCGTTCTACACAGAATCAAGTGCGAAAAGACTAGTGGCGCTGCCACGGCGAGCGCAACCCTTTTCCGAACTCAGTCTGTACTGTACTGCATTCTGTACTGTTTTAGTTTACATTATTGGTATCGATTTACAAGCGATGTTGGGGCAGGGTGGGAAGCCTTGGAGGTGGAAGGAATGAGTCATTTGACCATAACCTGACACGCCATTGGTCTGGCGTTAAATTTTTATTGAACGTCGTAGTAAAGCAGTGTTTTCCAATGAATTTGTAACTATTTCCAGTCGTGGACTGAAACTGATGTACCTTAATTTGGCACTTAAAAAATTTGAATTATCCAAAATAAAATTCGAATTATCGACGAATTTTTAGCATTGTTTGGATACAAAATGCCAGGGACCAAGAAAAATATTCGAATTAAAGAAGATTTTGAATTATACAAGTTCGAATTATCCAGGTTCCACTGTATATTGTCAACATGCTATAACCACTCTAGTATTTTACTTTTGGCTTTTTGGAAACCAACAAATAAAACAAAAAGCAGAAACTTAAAAACTATTGTGTTTCTATCAAACGTTAAAAAATGCATATTATATTTATTTTTTTATATTATTTTTATTTTTCAATGCATTCAAATTAGAAAGAACTAGTCGTTTCCAGTTAATAAAATTAACTATTTAAATTATGAGAGAAAATTTTGTCAACTTTCAGCAGGCATATATCATATAGCTTGCAAAAAATTGGATATTATTATTAGTTTAATTCTTATAAGTTTACGTTATCTTAGGGTTATTATGATTTTATTTTAGTTTGGTTTTCTCTTTGATTTTCATATTTTTTCTGATGATTTCTAATATTTTGAAGTTTTGCCTGCTGTCTTACGAATTTGATATTTTTTTCTTAAAGGAACATAATTATTGTTTAAGACTTGTTTTGGGCTAAATTGAAGTATAATAATCAATATTTGCTCTCCATTGAGGCACAACATAGTTGTTGAGTTTATAGATTTTCCATGTGTGAATTTCTTCGGGCTGTGTAGAAGTGGTCTCGAACCTGAATGTGAGATTAACTACTCGTATTAAGCCTTTATTTGTTCCTTTTGATTTTCGCTTTATCATCAATTTTTCCTTCCCAACATCCAAAATGCATCCTCTTCATATGGTTCACAGTTTTCTTTCTTTAATTTGTTCACATACACATTCTAATGTCTGCAACAATTTTATTAGGCCCTCTGGCAACCTTCACCGTTACAAGGTCTTCATGCACCGTCTTCATGCAATCCCGCCATTCCCTGGATTTATTCCATACTTCTTCAACACTTGACATTTAGGACTTGCTTGTACATAAAAATATTGTTTTCTCTTTTTGTGGCTGGGAGGCTCATAGGTAAAACTCTGTCTCCTTCAAATCTTGAATAATTGGTTATGGATAACTCTAATTACTTCTATCCTAAGGTATATTTCCTTTTTAAGCGAACCAGTAATCATATATCTCCCAAGCTATCCTCCTTATTCCTAATCCTTCATATTTCTTGTTGGAGTGTAAAACCCTTCTTGAAGTACCACTTGGAAGTTGGAACACTGTTTTAAATAGAACTTCTAATTCGTTTGTCTCCGTCTTTAAAGAACTGATCAGGGATTCTTTTAGACAGACAGTTTGAAGAGAATATATTTGTTTGGTATTGGTGAAATGAAATTTATTGGTTTACTTTATTACGTTTTTTACACCCACTTTTAAAAATTATTTTATGTCAGTGATTCTCTACAACAGATTTAAATTTTATTTGAATATTATATTTCAATATTAAAAATCCACCAAGATATTAATGCTTTCACAAAGTAGTTGTTGTAAACTAAAAAAATAACCAAAAAATGTAAATAAATATCAAAGTGACAGAAGGAAGACATTAGGCTTTTTCTCAAGACAGCTGTTAATTAAAATAAAAAGAGTTTATATAAACCATATGTTTGGTAAAATATACTTTCATTTAAAATACATGGGAACTTTAAAGTCCAGTGGGGCAAAGCACATTGAACTTCGGATTACAAAAATTATTCCATAACCTCTACAGAAAATTCCCTTTAATTTGACACCTCAATCATCAAAATCGGTTCATAAATAAAGGAGTTTTGCTGTACACAAGAAATTCCTTAGCAAATTAGTATAATAGAAGATAAAAAATCAAATTTAATGAAAAATAATAAATAAACAATACATTTTATTTACCATTATTATATATTAGTATTTTATTTATAATTAATTTCATTGTGTTACTATATTTTATGTGTTTTTAATATTGTCTATTTTGTCAATTGCATATAAGTTAGTATTTTTTCACTTAAATTTATTTCTTGAAAGTTTTTGGTTTGGGACGGTACTAACATTTATCTGTGACATTGTTTTTAACCTAATGCTATTATTGTAATAAAGAAAATAAATTCATGAACGAGCATTTCCCGAAGATTTAGGGAAGACAAAAAATCCCGTCCCGTCCCGTCCCAAATTTAAGAGGGAAGAAAAAAATCCCGTCCCGAACTGAAAATCCAATCCCGTCCATCCCTACTGACAATGTTTATTTTTGTGTCTCGGCCAGAAATAACTATCAGTATACTTCAATGATACACCAAAATTATTCTCTACAGCATGTAATTTTGGCTGTAATGGCTCTCTTTATGAGATCAAGATTTGTCAATGAGACTGGACAAGCCAAGATCTAATTGCTCATCATCTTCTAGGATACTTTTCTTTGCTTCCACAGCCTTTTTCTTTGTGCTACAAATTATATTCATACTATCTACGAAAAGGTCATCGTAATAACGATAGAAAGTAACAACCCCTGATATCCGTTACTAAACATAACAAAGAAAAATGTCAAAAGCGTCAACACAATCTTACCATCGTCAACATGCATGGATACATATTGCACATCCTGGATCTTCCTCAGAGCCAGAGCTCTTCCTTTCACGATCTCATCTCTTTTGCCGAAACACTGCGCCTTGACTCCTTGGATGTCCTTGTACGTCTGTTTGATGAGGTTCATGAACCGCTGCGTGCGGACGATGGGTGCCTTGCAGCGGGGACAGACCTTGCAGCCGATCTCGCCGCCATCTTGCTCCATGTTTAGCCACATCTCCAGACCCGTGGACTCCAGAGTGTGGCCGCAGTCAACCAGCTTCACCCACCTGCCACAGAGCAAAAAACACGATTGTCATGACAGCACATTGTAAAATATATGTTATTCACTTTTGGATTAACCGCTTTTTTTTATCCTTTGTTCGACCAACTTCAGCCACCTGCCACAGAGCAAAAACATGATTGTCACGACAGTATATAGTAAAATATAAGTTATTTACTTTTGGAATAACCGCTTTCATTTTTTTCTTAAATCCTTTGCTCTTCCAGGTTCCAGACATTTGAAGTAGTAATTATTCAAACGAATTCAAAAATCAGTCCGATCGGACCAATGGAAGGGAGGGTAAGGGGGGATAGAGCCCTCCTTAAGTGGGATTTTGGGCTTTTTAACATAGAAAAATAAAATTTATGAAATTCTGGCTCAAACCATTGAATTCAGCTTGAAAAAATTGGTTTTTTTTATTCATGGCTCTATGTCCACTAGTTACCAAGTCATCGTTCGTGGTCAATGCAGTATGTTGTCACAATGATAACCTTATAGGAAACAAATCAAATTCTATATCTCGCTTATTTCTCAACATATCTCAATAAAACTTAGTATGTGGCTTCATCTAGTTGATATCTACTGGATTATTGCAAAAAACACCTCAATTTCATACTTTCGTGGTAGAAAACCTGCATACTCATGTCCCATGTTATTGCTATGGAGAAAATTGTTGTGTGCTCAATTTAGGATTTTGAGTTGATTTTACTTGATTTAAGCATCTAAATGATCAATTCTAGCATTTGAAATTCGCTGAGTATGCATGTCTGCTGCAACGGGGTTATTATGATTTTTAGGAGATATTTTAATTTATTACAATTTCAAGAACAGTAGAATTAATGAAATCATGAACTGGGAGAAGGAGGGGGTTACACTTATCACATGTCCTTCATGAAAACCAGTGATTTTTGTTAATAATATTCTACCAAGTGCATCATTGGTGGAGAATTTTGGTTTCCTATTAGATTAATCAATTGGTGTTGTTGTTTTATCTTGTCCTAAAAGTTGGTTTGTTGTCTGCTAAATAGTGTCACTTAAGCCGGCTCCACACATGCGTTATTCGGCATGCACCGAATGTTCGACGTTCGGCGAACTATTTGTCTCGCTATAGGACCGACAATGAACAAGCACTAATGTTTGCTACTTGCCAAATACATAAACACCCATCCACACTACTCGTGATTCGGCGAATCGCTGCTCGCTGCATGCCGAATGACGCATGTGTGGAGCCGGCCTTAGACTGGAATTTTTAGGGATATCAGAATTTATCAAGTGTTTTTGTCTGCCTTCGTGGGGCGACCTGTCACTGGTGAATCATCATAATTGAAATAATCCTTGCCATCCAGATTCATTGTTTAGTTAATTCTACTCTAGAAGAGGAACAGAGGTTAAAATCAAATTTATCAAAATAAAACAAGACAAACGATGTACTCTGTTATTAAAACTTATAACTAATTTTAACTTTGAGCTTTTACTATATGAATAATTAAACTTAACTTCAGATTCAAAATCAATGCTTTAAGCATAGAAAAGCAAGCAGTATAATTTATTTCAGTAGTTTCGGTAATAATTACAAGACATTTTATTTAAGGTGATTTTTTAGCAAGCCATAAAGAACATGGTTGCATAACAGAAAAAAATTGGTTTTATCAACAGATAGTACATAGTAATAGTAATTAAGTATTTTTTGTGCAAACAAAACAAGAACGCCCAATTCTCTGACAAGAATTGAAAAATCTTATTTTCACAACCAGGAAAACAAATAAAAAGCATACCACCATCCAAATGTTATCAGTCGTCTCAAAAGATTTGTGAAAATTTTAACTTTTAAGGCATTCAAACATTTTTTTTTCTCTCTGTCCTCCTTTCACATCCCAGGACGCTAGACCTAGCTCGGAACCGTTTTACACATTACTTCAGGCTAGGCCTAGTGGGTCACGGCATTAGGGGAAAGTCGTCTGATATCGGACAGCGGCCGGTATCGGACAGAACCAGTTTCAGGAAAATTACGCTAGGGGCAGCAGCTGTCAAGTCGTCAGTACAACCACCTAAATGAGCAAGTCGGGCCATCGCCATATTGGACAGTTACTGTACACGGCTTTTGTTGTGGTTAGAGTTTTTTGTTTTTTTGAGTTGGGACACGTGCACGGATATAGTTTTCCCAAGCTGCTGCATCGATTGAAGTAAATGATATTGGTCATAGTTGAGTTTAAAATACTTAGTATACTTTATACTAAGTAAAAACGACGTTTAGGTCCAGTCGCATTGTGGACTGCGGCTTGACAGCCATTATAAACTGTGTTGTCTGGCGGCTGGTATCGGACAAGCTGCAATCGGGTGGTATCGGACAATGTAATGACCACTTAAATTCGCGGATTTTTTTGGATTCTTTGATTTTTTAGGGAACATGGGGAAAATAAGAGGGAATTATGATGTAGTGTCCATTAAATTGGCAATAGACTAGGTTTTGTCTAAGGAAATAATAATACGGACTGCAAGTGAGAGGTTTGGTGTGCTGAGGAGCAATCGTTTAGGAAATAAAGAAGTCATCGGAGAAAGATCATTTAGGAAATAAATACATTATAAATTTATTCAATTGTATGATTTAATATCCACCAAACCTAAATTAAGTACTATTTTTAGGTCTGTCCGATACCACCCTCCAAAAATTGGAAGTCGCATTTTGTAAACAGGTAAACTTTTTCAAAAAACAGTATGTTGTTATTGTCATTATTATAAATAATTTAAACCAATTGCACATGAAATACTGAAGTATTATTTGACGCATAAGGTAGTTACTTATCGTAATCCTTAAACCGAGTAGTCAAAAAAAAGCTAAGGTGTCCGATACCTGCCGACCTTCCCCTATCACTTAGCGAAAATGCCATTGATGATTGGCAGGATTTGAACCCGGGTCTCCGGGATCGAAAGCCCGTGCTCTAACCACTATGCCAAGCCGCTCCCCTCAAGGCATTCAAACAATAACTACTTTTTGAGGCAAGATTAACTTTAAAAATATACCATGCTATGATCAATTTGGAGTAAATAGCACACATTGAGAGCTTCATGCCAGAAGTGCTTATCCACCGATAAAAAACTTTTCAGGACTGGCAATTAGAGATTAGCAATATAAAGTTCCTGGTAGCCAATAGCCACAATGAATTTGCGATATCTTAATTTGTTAATTTAATTAATTAGTATCTAAATGTTATTTATTTATGAGTTACGGTTCACATGCCCTTTTGGAATTAGCGAACATTAACTAATCATAACAGCTGCAAGCGCCTAGATTATCACTCTAAACCTCAGTATTATAATTTATATATATATAATTTATTGTCTTAACAATTTTAAAAATTGCATGGATATTACAATACATTAGTTACAATAGCTACCCCAATACAAATTTGAGACATTTTACTCCATATCAAATGGATTGCACAGGCAAAATATATCTAAATCTGCAATGTAATCGATACGTCCTTCTGGCATGAAGCCTTAGATATATTGAACAAAAAAATCATCCCCTTCTCAAAGGTATCATGCGATGTATGTAGGAAAAAATAAACAATGTTGCTCTAACGAACTTTTAATAAACAAAGAACAATTACAACAGTAATAAATAAATTCAAAGAGGGTATTCTACAACAATGCTACATGAAGCTACAATAGAAATTACAAAAGAACAAACTTATAAATGAGCAATAACAATCAATAATCCAAGATATTTACATTTTCATGCAAAATACACATAATTCATGCAATTTCTTTGTTTACACTAAAACCAGCCATGCAATGCACATTTCAACATTATATAAGAAATAAAAATTACACAGCACATCAAAAGTAATTTTACAAAAATTATCTTTCAACATTGACTCGTATTCTTCTCAGTGCTTTTAGCAACTTTTAATTTTAAAATAATCAATGCAAGCGTACAATTTTTTTTAAGCTTATCTTAGCATCAAAACAACAAAAAGCATCGCATGATTATATTCCCAAAAGTATGATTATGAATAAAAAGGCAGGAATATATGCCTACAACATATGTTGGTCTAGTTAATTCCTGAATCCCAAGCTTTCAATAGGTTACCCAACAGGGTTACTGCTGAGCATATTTTGCATCTTCAAAAAAGCCAAACCCGGTAATACCCAACAATATCTAAAGCAAACTCAATCACACAAGCATTTCCAAAATTTACAAAAACAAAATCTGTACTTGGAATCCTCCTCGGTTTCCTCGCCCAGGAAGAATATCTCCTCGAAGTGTTGAGGCTCGCACTGGCGGCACGGCGGACATGGTTCTCCGCAGAAGCCGACGCAAGAGTGACCGCAGCCGAGCCGCTCGGGGCACGGCTCGTAGCAGGGCTCGCGGTCGCAGAACTCGCCACAGCGACTGGTACACTTAAGGTGAGGGCAGGCGTAGTCACATGGCTCCTGAACATATAATAGTGAACAATCAATTTAATTCCCTTCAGTATAGAGTCTCTACCCTTGGGACAATCCAAATTGCTGCTCAGTACCTTCCTGCAGCAATGCTGAGACTCAGAATAATGCGAGTACCTTACTTTTCATCCACTCACCCAGCATTCTTTCCAGAAAGTAATCAGGTCATATTCAGCTAGGTTTATACTCGCCTGTGGCAGTGGCGTCACTTTAACTGGCTTCTAAGTGGCACAAAAAATGTACACTTGAATCTCCAATGTAATTAACGATTTTACACTCAATTTCTACAGATGAATTGGAGGGTTTAAAGTTTTGCATAAGTTTATGCTTTTGATTACAGATATTGCGGCATTGGAATGTCCAATCTCAGCTGGTAGTCACTCTCAGAAACGAGGTGGAATTATTGTGATGGTGAAATTAAGTAATACCATACCCCCCTCCCCCACAAAAGAATCAATAATATTGTCAACGATTCTTCATAATCTAGTGACCATAGTCCGAAGAGTCCAAGGCACAGTGGTTAGCATACCAGGCTCAGTATCTATGATAGCAGCCCTGTCGTAGGTTCAGATCCTACTCTTATTCCCTTATATTGTGCCACCTCACCCCCTTTTCTTGATTATACATTCCTTGCACAGATGTGGGTGGACAAAGTATAGAATAAAAATTACCTGTTCACCTCTTTTTAAATAATTTTACTCAATTTACACCTCTGACCATCTTAGGACTGTCGACATTACTCTCCCCTACCATGATGGTAGCGTACCTTGCACGGGACACAATCCTCCCCACACTTCCTGTTGCACTTGGAGTGTTTGCACTCATGTCTGCACGGCTCCTTGCACGGGGGACACACCTCTCTGCACGGCACTCGGCAGCTGTGCAAACCACAAGTCCATTAAGGAACAGCAAAAGAAGGTTTTTGGACAAATTAAAAAAATTCAGTAGATTAACTTATTTCTAGAGGTGTGCGGATATCCGAAAACTCGGATCGGATTCGGATCGGATCGGATATCCGAATCCGATCCGAGGGTTTTATAACTATCCGATAAGACTGACTAGATATCCGACTCTATCGGATAGACTGCATTTTTGGGGTAAATTGTAAAGTAAGATCAAATTTTCAAGTAAGGAAAGTCTTCCAAACAAAAGAAGTCACTGCCGACGAAAGTACATTAGTGACAGAAAACATCGCGGAGCAAAAACGACGCTTTGAAATGCGACGGTTGCGATAGCGGCCAGAACAACGCCTCAGATTATGTAGTGGTATGCATTAATCGATGTATTTCGGTTGCCGATATTGCGACTCGTGATAAGATCGAGAATCGAGATCGTTGTATACGATCAGATTACTGCGCAATACCCGACACGATAACAAACATTTTCTTAAGATAAATTCTTGTATCGTAGCATTAAATCAGTTAACAAATCCTGTAATAGTTCTGTCTCGATTAGTATCCGTTACCGACGAAACATCGATTGGTATGAGGGAGAATCGCAATCAAGACAAATCAATGTTCGCCATTGACCGACAGTGTCGACAGTGTCCAACAGTCAGTCGTCTTGAATTTCCAAAACGAAATATCCCGTAAATACCCCATAAATAAATAGTCGTGTTGATGTTTCGTACGACTATTTCAGGCCGTAAATATCTTACGTGGCCTGTCGATACGATAAAATAAAAAGCGTAAAATAATTTTGGGCTGTGAAAGATTTGGCAAACCTGTTCATTCATTGTTTTGTCTTTCCAAATCACTTCATTTTGAATGTCGTCGTCTGCTTAAAAGCTGAATTAACTCAAGAACGACTTTCTTCTTACTTTATTTATCAATTAAACAATTACCTACCCAGAAATAGAAAGTTGAACGATCACAAATAAGTTTTTATTTTGCTGAAATATTTATCTTTGACGATTTAAGCCTAGTCAAAGCCGGCCGGCCGTATTTTCAATACGTGATTAAAATTTTAAAATGGACTTTCTTAGATAACAGTGCGACTTGACAGCCTACGTCTATGAAAATAATTAGTGAGTTTGCTTGTTGTTTGTGATATAAAACAATTAGACCTTTGTTCTAATTAAATGACCAAGCTTTGATACCGAAACTTAAACATTTGAAACTTATCTTGAAATTTAGGTTAAGTTTACTGCGGACTTATTTTGTTTTTTAGTGTTATTGTAGTGAATCAAAATCTAGGTTGTCAGGCATTAATGCATAGGTAAATATAAATGGTGATTGGTGAATCAAGTTTTATATTTAATTCTTTTGTCTAGTCACTTTTAGGCCTAGTTTCTGATCAAATAGGCTAAGGAAAAGAACAAAAAAGACAGAGGCCTAATAGTGAACAAATTTAGTTTGCATTGGAAAAGGATTTTTTAAGTTGCAAATCCTGAAATTGATTTAGGCCTAATAAGCTTATTCAATTAATTATATACTACCTATGCTTAAGGGGAATCAACGAATTTCTAAATTCTCAACAGATATTTAGTTGAACCTTTGCATACTTTAATAATTGACATTTGGCCTATATTGGAAACAATATATCACAACAATCAACAACTCAACCCTATCAAGGCAAATCTTACCTTACACATTAGGATGATATGGTAGTTCCTTGCAATTACCTTAGGCTTTTGAGAAAACTTAAATCTGCTCATTACGCCGCGCCGTAAATATCCGAATCCGGTATTATCCGATCCGAACCTGTTGTTATCCGATCCGAAACCGATCCGAACATAAGCTATCCGATCCGAATCCGATCCGATCCAAAAAATCACTATCCGCACACCTCTACTTATTTCTAAACAGCCATGCTAATGGAATCCCTACCATATATTTAGTTTACTCCATTCACAAAATAACAAACATTTAGTGGTCAAAATCTCATTGTTTGCTTGAATTTCATCTGACTGCTGTGGAAATTTTATTGAGTTGTTTAGTGATAATAATGCAAAACCAGGATTCGAAACTTCTGAAAACTGAAAAGTAGGGGTCTGCGGGCCAGACCTTTTAAGTTCGGGTCGGGTCGGGTCGGGCATTTAATTTTGGCTTTCGGGTCTCGGGCCAAAATCGGGTCGGGCCAAAAATATTTAAATAATTACTTTCGTATGAATTAACTAGAACCTAAAGAGAAGCTAAATCAAGAAATTAAATACAAAAATTACCACTATATATCGAGGCCTAATCATTTTTAGTGGGTTAAAATTATAATTCAATTTTAACATACTACAAGAAATTAAGAAAAAAACTAATATGTGAACAAATTCAGCCAAAAAACTATGAGAGCCATAACAATAAATGATTATTATCATTACACAGCCACACTTTATCACAATGACCATAACGCCAATAAACAATATAAAATCTGAATATAAATTTGAAGTTGAAAAGTGCAAGGTCAAAGCTAAATATAGGTGTAAGTTTTCAATTTCTGAATTCTGAGAGGTGGTATTTCTAGGTAACTGTCGAAATCCTTTCTTCTATATAGAGGTGTGCGAATATCCGAAAACACGGATCGGATTCGGATCGGATCGGATATCCGAATCCGATCCGAGGGTTTAATAACTATCCGGTAAGACTGACTAGATATCCGACTCTATCGGATAGACTGCATTTTTTGGGGTAAATTGTAAAGAAAGATCAAATTTTCAAGTAAGGAAAGTCTTCCAAACAAAAGACGTCACTGCCGACGAAAGTACATTAGTGACAGAAAACATCGCGGAGCAAAGACGACGCTTTGAAATGCGACGGTTACAATAGCGGCTAGAACAACGCCTCAACATGATGCGATTATGTAGTGGTATGCATCAAGCGATGTATTTCGGTTGCCGATATTGCGACTCGTGAATACTCGTGATCAGATCGAGATCGTTGTATACGATCAGATAACTGCGCAATACCCGACACTATAACAAACATTTTCTTAAGATAAATTCTTGTATCTTAGCATTAAATCAGTTAACAAATAGTAGTACATCCTGTAATAGTTCTGTCTCGATTAGTATTCGTTACCGACGAAACATCGATTGGTATGAGGGAGAATCGCAATCAAGACAAATCAGTGTTCGCCATTGGCCGGCAGTGTCGACAGTGTCCAACAGTCGTCTTTGTGATAAAGTAATGTTTTATTTTACGAATAATTAAGTATCAAGTTAGAGTTATTTAGAAGAGGAATGGTTATGTTAAAGACAGTATATGTTTTAAATAAGATAATATAAATTAAGTGAAAGAACAGCAAGTAGGCATACAATAAAAGGACCTTTGCCCTGGACTTTGGATATCTGGGAATTCCGGCCGTCTACCGATCGGCCGAGGCACACGGCACTGAGACCTTCAGTCGAGTTCTGATCCAGGTACGTACAACATGTCTGTCGTTTCCGCCTGTGATCCTTGATCGCGTTGCTTGGCCTTAAGCACAGTTATAAAAGTAATAAATACTAGTTTATAATAAATGGCGACGAGAGTAAAGAGTTCGCGTGTGTTTTGATGTTTCGGAACTTTAAACTTAAAGTAATTGAATTCATTTTCACTCTTGAGTTCAAGTTGAAACCCGAACTTGGAATAAACTTGTTAACGACAAGAAATCGTGTTCAGACAAAGGAAGTTTTTGTCCAGTTAACATTTTACAGTGGATTTCCAGTTAAAAGTTAACTTTATTTCCAATCGAAATACATTTTTCTAAGGACGTTAAGTGTATTTTTGATTTCTACAGTATTAATGGAGACCTGTTGCTGGCAAGTGGCAAATTGAATGACGATTGCTGACCCATCCCTAGGACCACGTTACGAAGAGAAATAATGCTAAATGTACCGATTTCAGTGATTTAGCATATTTATTAACGTAACTTATATTTGTCTACTGTTCAAGTAAGTGATTTACTAGTAGATTAATCATGGCGAAACAACTAGTTGGGAAAATTTCAGAGTTCAATGAAGAGTTAGAAACATTCACTAATTACAGTGAGCGACTAGATCATTTCTTTTCTATCAACAATATAAAAGAGGAAAATAGAGTTTCATTTTTCATCTCTATTATGGGCCCAGCCCTGTTTTCCACTTTAAAGGATTTGCTCCATCCAAAAGAAATAAAAGATGTAGATTATAAGAAGGTTATTGATACTTTGAAAGCTCACTTTGTGCCTAAACTAAATGTCAGTTATGAAAGATTCATTTTCAACAAAAGATCTCAAAAAGAAGGAGAGAGTATTACAGAGTACTCTTGTCAGCTTAAAAAGTTAGCTGCTACTTGCAATTTCCATTCTTTTCTTGATGAAGCTTTGCGTGACAGGTTCCTGTGTGGGCTTAGGTCTACGGCTATACAAAGTAAATTGTTAGCTGAGGGGGAAAGTTTGACTTTTACTAAGGCTCTAGAATTATCCTTGGTCATCGAGAGCGCTGACAAAAATATTCGCACATTTAATTTACACCCTGAAAAAGGTTCGGGTGGAGATGTAAACTTTGTTAAACCATATAGGCCTAGTAATAGTAGTAAACCAGGGCAAGGTAAACAAAGATTTGGTAAACCCAAACCAATGAATCAGGCAAAGGCTAATAACAGGCCTAACCCCTCCAGTGGTAACAAGTTCAAGTGTTATCGTTGTGGCAAGCCACACGATCCTAAAACTTGTGCATATATTGATAGTACATGTTATTCTTGCAATAAAAAGGGACACTTGGCAACTGTTTGCAAGTCTCAAGGCAACTCCAGCCTTAATAATAAAATTAATTACTGTGAATCTGATGACAGTGATTCTGAATCCTATGATAGGCCCACTCAAGACTTTGATTTATTTACAATCGCATTTGCTAATGATAATAAACCAGGGAGTTTTGTTGTCGATATGTCTGTAAATAAAGTACCATTGCAAATGGTTCTTGACACAGGTGCGTGTTGCAGCGTCTTGCCTTCTAATGTGTATTTTGAAAAATTCAAAAGCCAAAACACTGTTCTTAAGAAAAGTGATGTTAAATTGAAGACCTATACAGGTGAGAAAATTAAGGTGCTTGGAGAGTTTCAGGTTACGGTGAATGCTAATAATGGCGGCCCAGACTACTCGCTACCTATGATTGTCATCGAGAGTACTTCTACGAACCAACCTACCCTACTTGGCAGGAACTGGCTTGAAAGGATCAAATTGGATTGGAGCGCCGTGAAGGCTAGCAGCGGGGCCCCAGAGCAGATGATGGACGTTTGTCGCCTGAATGGTGAGTCCGTTCCTTATTATAGCCTAGTTGAGGAATTACAAAAAAAATTTGCACCTGTTTTTGAACAAACCCCTGGGGAAATAAATTTTAAGCCTGTAAATATTGTTGTAAAAGAGAATGCAAAACCAGTCTTTTGCAAGGCACGGAATGTCCCGTTCGCACTCAGAAACGCCGTAGAGGCAGAACTTGACAAATTACAGCGGAATGGTATAATTTACCCTGTGACTCAATCAGAATGGGCCACGCCCATTGTGGTTGTTGAGAAACCTAATAATGAAGTCAGAATTTGTGGGGACTTCAAGGTTACGATTAATCCGGTAATACGTACTGATCATTACCCATTGCCAAATCTGGAGGATATTTTGACACAAATATCTGGAGCTAGGTTTTACTCTAAGCTTGATTTATCTGCAGCCTATACTCAACTTAAAGTAAGTGAATCTTCGCAGGAATTATTGACTATCACGACTCATAAGGGGTTGTTTCGCTACCGCCGCATGGCTTATGGTATCACAAGTGCAGGAGCACTGTTTCAGTCCGCAATGGACCAAATTTTAATGGGTTTGGATGGAACTGCCTGTTACATTGATGACATATTAATACATGCTAAGAGTATTACTGAAATGAAATCGAGGGTTCATGCTGTTCTGAAGCGGTTAATGGACCATGGAGTGAAAATTAACCTAGCTAAGAGTAAATTTTTTCAAACTAGCCTAGTCTTTTTAGGTTACCGTCTCGATGAACAAGGCATTCATCAAAGTGAAGAGCTTACTAAAGCTATTCTTGAGGCACCCAAGCCTACCGACATCACTCAGCTCAGGTCTTTCCTAGGCTTAGTCAATTTTTATTCACGTTTCATCCCAAATCTAGCGACTATTTTACACCCACTATATCGACTCTTGAATTCCGATGTTGAGTGGTCATGGGATGACCAGACCAATGAAGCTTTTGAAAAGTGTAAGAAACTTTTAGTACGAGATAATGTACTCTTACCATTTGACCCCAGCTTAGACATAATAGTGACTTGTGACAGCTCAAGTTACGGGTTAGGTTGTGTCATTGCACACATTTTGCCGGATGGCACTGAGCGACCTGTTGCTTTCGCATCCCGTACTTTAACTAAAGCTGAAGTGAAGTACAGTCAAATAGAAAAAGAAGCACTTTCCCTGATTTATGCAGTAAAAAAATTCCACAAATTTTTGTATGCCCGAAAATTTACACTAGTAACAGACCACAGACCCCTAACCTTTTTGTTGAACCCAAACAAAGGAATTCCAACATTGTCAGCAGCCCGTATCCAGAGGTGGGCACTGATTTTGTCTGCGTACCAGTACGACATCCGCTACAAAAAGGGGAAGGATATCAGCAATGCAGATGCGTTGTCTCGTCTTCCATGCTCCTCAGAAGACAGTGAAGGGGAACTTGCATTTTTTACGTCTTTTAACTTGCCTATTACAGCTAAAGAAATTGCTACTGCGACCAAGTTTGATCCTGTGCTGTCCAAGGTATATGATTTCATAACCAATGGATGGCCCAGTTATTCGGAAGATCCTGATATGCGCCCTTTTTCTAACAAAAGCTTGCAGTTGTCTGTCGACCGAGGTTGTGTGCTTTGGGGCAACAGAGTTGTCGTCCCAACTACTCATCGGAAGGAAATTCTTCTTCTACTGCATTCTGAACACCCAGGCGAGTCCAGGATGAAGGCGTTGGCCCGAAGTTTTGTATGGTGGCCGGGTATGGATCAGGAAATAGAAGACGTAGTTAGGGAATGTTCCATTTGTCAGAAGACACGGAAATCTGCCCCTCTCGCCCCACTTCAGCCGTGGGCGTGGTCCAGACATGCGTGGCAGAGAATACATCT
Organism: Flexamia atlantica; assembly: GCA_035578135.1. Taxonomy (NCBI): domain Eukaryota; kingdom Metazoa; phylum Arthropoda; class Insecta; order Hemiptera; family Cicadellidae; genus Flexamia; species Flexamia atlantica. The sequence goes on from JAQJVK010000011.1 coordinate 14,618,603, forward strand.
CGACTTTGCAGAGTTTCAAGGAAAGGATTTTCTGATCGTAGTAGACAGTCATTCAAAATGGATTGAAGTGTTCCACATGACTGGTACAACTTCTAGACATACTATTGACAGATTAAGGCATTGTTTCGCTATGTTTGGTCTTCCAGCTACAGTTGTTACTGACGGGGGTCCACAATTTAGATCTGAAGAATTCAAGGAATTTCTGGGAGCTAACGGTATTCACCACATTTTGACGCCACCGTATCACCCAGCGTCTAATGGTTTGGCGGAAAGGGCTGTGCAAACAGTTAAGGAAGCTTTTAAGAAGCAATTGTTGCACGATGCAAAGTACAATTCCCAGCGAACCTTACAGCACCGCATTGACTCATTTCTATTCACCTATCGAAATACTCCACATTCAGTGACCAACATGACTCCTTCGGAAGCTATGTTTAAGTTTAAGCCTAAAACCCACCTTAGCCTACTCAAACCTCATCTAGTAAACGAAATGGAAAGTAAACAAGAGGCTACTACTAACGCAGCCAATGCTCATAGAAGCAAACCCAGAAGCTTTAAGGTCAATGATAAGGTTTTTGTGCGTACTGTCCGACAGGAGAAAGTAAACTGGCAGTCCGGAATCATTACTAAGGTGATAAGCCCCGTTACATATTTAGTACATGTTGAAGGTCGCACAAGGTTTGTGCATATTGATCATCTCAGGGCTAACCATGTGGCAGAAGATGAAGATGAAATTACTTTGCAATTTCCAAGAGAGTTATATCAGAGCCCTAAGGTTACCACGCCAACCGAAAGTCCTAGGCCTAGTACCCCAGCCAAGAGAAAAAGTGTATCTCCACCAATAGTTTCACCTAAACCATCGCCAACCAAGGCTGCGGTTACAGAACCTAACATAACAGAAGACCCAGCCCTTCGACGCTCTCAGAGATCTCGAAGGGTGCCGCAAAAGTTGGAGCTCTAAGAAGAGCGAAGACCCTCCCAGCACAGTCCACTAATTATTGTTTTCAGGAAGAAGCAATTTTAATTTTATTTTCGTTGGGAGGAGATGTGATAAAGTAATGTTTTATTTTACGAATAATTAAGTATCAAGTTAGAGTTATTTAGAAGAGGAATGGTTATGTTAAAGACAGTATATGTTTTAAATAAGATAATATAAATTAAGTGAAAGAACAGCAAGTAGGCATACAATAAAAGGACCTTTGCCCTGGACTTTGGATATCTGGGAATTCCGGCCGTCTACCGATCGGCCGAGGCACACGGCACTGAGATCTTCAGTCGAGTTCTGATCCAGGTACGTACAACATGTCTGTCGTTTCCGCCTGTGATCCTTGATCGCGTTGCTTGGCCTTAAGCACAGTTATAAAAGTAATAAATACTAGTTTATAATAGTCTTGAATTTCGAAAACGAAATATCCCGTAAATACCCCATAAATAAATAGTCATGTTGATGTTTCGTACGACTATTTCAGGCCGTAAATATCTTAAGTGGCCTGTTGATACGACAAAATAAAAAGCCTACAATAATTTTGGGCTGTCAAAGATTTGGCGAACCTGTTCATTCATTGTTTTGTCGTTCCATCTCACTTCATTTTTGAATGTCGTCTGCTTAAAAGCAAGAATGTCTTTCATTCAATCGTCAGATTACTTTATTTATCAATTAAACAATTACTCTACCTATAAATAGAGAGTTGAATGATCACAAATAAGTTTTTATTTTGCTGTAATATTAATCTTTGACGATTTAAGCCTCGTCAAAGCCGGCCGGCCGTATTTTCAATACGTGATTAAAATTGACATTCTTAGATAACAGTACAATACGACTTGACAACCTATGTCTATGAAAATAATTAGTGAGTTTGCTTGTTGTTTGTGATATAAAACAAATAGACCTTTGTTCTAATTAAATGACCAAGCTTTAATACTGAAACTTACAACATTTGAAACTTATCTTGAAATTTAGGTTAAGTTTACAGCTCAGACTTATTTTGTTTTTTTAGTATTATTGGGTAGTGAATCAAAATCTAGGTTGTCAGGCATCAATGCATAAATAAAAATGTAAAGCTTTCTTCAAATATGAGGTGATTGGTGAATCAAGTTTTATATTTAATTCTTTTGTCTAGTCACTTAGGCCTGGTCCCTGATCAAATAAGGAAAATAACAAAAAAGACAGAGGCCTAATAGTGGACAAATTTAGGTTGCATTGAAAAAGGATTTTTTAAGTTGCAAATCCTGAAATTGATTTAGGCCTAATAAGCTTATTCAATTGAAGGGGTCCCCCATAAAACGTTCTAAACGACAAAAACCTAGTTTTGAGTAATCAAGGGTTGAAAGTTGAATACTAAAATTTACGGGTTTTTCAAGGTTAGAACTTATAATCATGTATAATCTTTTAAGACCCTATTTATAACATCATAATGTAGCGTAATATTGAATTTTTACTTGTCATCAAGCATTATAAAACATTTTACGTGGTTTTTTAGGGGTTATAACGTTCTAAATGACTGGCGCTTGGAACGTTTTCTGACGGACTGCTCTCCTACTTTGGAAGCAAACATGAGGGAGAGTAGGAATACCAACAGAAACAAAAATAAAACTGAATATAAAACAATTTTATTGATGTAAAAGTACAAAAACGTGATGTTGTTAATAAAACGTGATACGTCACTTTGCTAAAAGTTATCCACATGTGGATAAAAAAAAACGTTATTCTACCCACCTCTTTTGGGGGCAATTCCAGGCCTTGGCTTCTTATTTTTTGAAATATAGGGTAATCCAACTTTTCTATATTCAATCCTGGTCTTATCCTTCCACTTTCCAATATTTTCTTCACGTCTTTTATTTTTATTTACGTGATTTTGGTCCTTGGGTGACAGCGCAACGACCGGCGGGGATTCCCTCTTTCGGCGAATAGAACGTTATTACCCAGAAAGTCCGTGCAGTCTCGCGAAGCAAGCAAACTTTGACAGACGAAATCAGGGCCACCAACTCAAATATCTTCAAAACAAAATATACCACGGTGTAGCTCATGTCCTGGAGAACCTTTTTCACTGAATATCTCCGATTTTGAAATTTTGTCGTTTACAACGTTTTACGGGGGACCCCTTCAATTATACACTACCTATGCTTAAGGGGAAACAATGAATTTCTAAATTCTTAACAGATATTTAGATGAACTTTGCATACTTTAATAATTGACATTTGGCCAATATTGGAAACAATATATCACAACATTCAATAACACAACCCTATCAAGGCAAATCTTACCTTACACATTAGGATAATATGGTAGTTCCTTGCAATTACCTTAGGCTTATGAGAAAACTTAAATCTGCTCATCACGCCGCACCGTAAATATCCGAATCCGGTATTATCCGATCCGAACCTGTTGTTATCCGATCCGAAACCGATCCGAACATAAGCTATCCGATCCGAATCCGATCCGATTCAAAAATTCACTATCCGCACACCTCTACTTCTTTAAGTTAATGAAATATTTTTAAGGTTATTTTTATGAAAAACTCGTGGACGGCTGCGAAAAACGAAAGCGCGTATCTTTTGGTCGCGGATGAACGGCAGATGTAGCTTTTCAAAACTCACGATCTGCTGCGAAATAGGATCGCGCGTATTTTCCGATCGCCGATAATCGGCAAATGTAGCCTTGCTAATGTCGCAGTCGGCCACGAAAAATGATTGTGTATATTTGCCGATCGTAAATAAACGAAATGCAGCTTAATGTAACTCGCGATCGGCTGTAAAATTCGATCGCACACACGTAAGTCGCACGTAAATTCGATCGCCAGGTAAACGGCGGGAGTAACGTATCAGGCGCGGCCCGACCTGATTTCGGCCCGACCCGAAAAACTCGGGGACCCGCAGATCCCTACTAAAAAGGACCGGAATCCTCTAGTTATCTGTTAGTTAAACCTTGAACTTGTACTCAAATTAATTTTTGAGCCGTTTAGCTGTTTTTATTTAATTTTTTATTTACTTACTTATTACCAAAAGTGGCCAGTAAGCAAAGGTGTGTTATAAAAAAGTTGATTGCAATAAAGTTGCTTTTGCCAGAGACTAAGCTGGTTGATACGGCAGAGACTGCTGATGTCATTGAAAAGAAAAAGGATGCATTAATTACAGAAAATAAGTTTATGTGAGCTGATTTGGTGGCTACAATTAGGTGGTAGCTCAGTGGAAAAGTGCTGGCCCAATTAGTCGAATGTCATTGGTTTGATCCCAGCCATAGGTGATTCTTGTTCAATCATAAGCTGTCATATCTAGCCTGCCTATGTGACTATTGGCGCTATGGTACCGGTACTTCACTGTCTAAAGGTAACGGTCTGAAGCCTAAAGTGATGGACAGTTGAGGTTGTTAAATCAAAAACAAAAAATTTACCTATGGCCGCAGATGAGTACATTGCCGCACTGTTCGTTGCACACCTTGTGAATTCGACCCTGCAAGCACTGGCTGCAAGTCCCGCCACACACGTGTCCACACGTCAACTCCTTGCCACACGGCTCCTGGCAGTATTGCATCAACTCCTCCGGCTTCACTGTACAACACAACCACACCCACATGAGACGTCACATCCGTCATCCTTCAATACCATTGTTATTAAATAATTAATCACGGCCAATTTGTAGCTTCAATTTGTAATCTATTACTTTTTAATGCGAATTTCCTATGGAATAGTGAGCTATTGGCTTCACCCGTACAGTGGCTTTGAGGCATGGGACCATGGTAACTTTTTTTTTATTTGGGACCCCCTGAGGCCACAAACACCATTAGTTAAATACTTTATTATTTATATATAAACTGCTTAAATATATATATATATATATATAAAGCGGTCACAATTTTTTCCGATTTTATTCATATTTGGTAGGAACATTCCTTCCTATAATATACAGGTCGTTAGTTGGAGAAAACAACTGGAGCCCCTTAGACCTCAGTTTTGGGGGATAAACACCCTGGATTTGGGGTTTTTGGGCCCAAAAAGGGTAATTTAAGCCCCACATTTGAATTTAATGTATATTTTATTAAAGACAAGAAAAACACGAAAGTTTTAAGCCCTCTCTGTAAGTTTTAGTACAAAAAATAACTAATTTATTAAGGATAATGTGAAATTACTAGTCACAGTACATTATCTTGAGAGGATTTTGCAGTGTAGCGGCCCAAATTATCGTCCGATTTACTTTAAATTTGGTGGATATTATTTCCTACGATTTGATTGACCGTACTTTATGTGAGGGAGTTTTTTGTGATCAAAACTCCTCCTACCAACCAATTTTAATAATTTATGTTTCATTATTAAGAGCTCGGCATGAAATGTTTCAGAAAAAAAAGTTTATGGAGGTCAGACTTATGGGATGAGTCCTCGATGCCTTATAAGTTTGATATTTCTCCATTATGTTTAACATTGGAACACAAATTTTAAGATAAACAGCTGGTTTCACACAGTTATCATCAAAGCTAAATATTAGTCCTGGAATTCCTACCATTGAATAGATAAACATTAAAAGAGAAGCACACGTTTATTAGTGATTTGATCAGCTAACATTAAAACAGATCCAAGTTGAAATATCAGAGAATTCCAAAAAAACATGCTCCAAAGATTGCAAATTTGTGATTAATATAAAACCATGGAGGGACCAAGAATGAGAGGACCATAATTAATTAAAAATACTCGATAAAACAACTGAAAACCATACCAGTCCTTCGTGAGTTAAGTTTTTGTGTTCGTGCTTCTATTTCTATGCCAGAGGCATTTTCAACACTTTGATCCAGAAGGACCAAACCCGAGTCTTGTCACTATCAAACAGCGACCTTTAAATATAATTAATTCATAGGCCTCCTTGTGGAGACCCAAAATGAATCTTAAAACCCGAACTCACTCTGTTCCACTTGGTTGACTTTGTTGCAAGGCACTTGGGCTTCGTTGTGACCACACAACATCGGAAACTGTTTTGGTTTGTTGAGCAATCTCGAGGGTAACAGCGAGAACAGCTTCTTCTCCTTGACTGTGACGGGTCGCACACACTCAAGTGGAGAGCAGGGGTCCATGCAGCGTTTGGCGCACTGATGTCCGCAGCCCAGGGTGTTGGGGCAGGGTCCGGTACAGATCTGCCGAACCGCGTCCACGCTGCAGGCAACTTCTATCTCGTGTTTGCAGCTCATCACCTTCTTTTTCACCTGAAACATGGAAATAATGTTATTCTATCAACATATAAACAGATTCACTTCTTTCCCATTCATGACTTGGGAGTAGGTGAATACAGTAGACTCCCTCTTACCCAGACACCAGACTACTCTCTGCGGAAGAAATATCTTATTTACCGGACAGTTATTATTAGAACATAAGATTGACTTTATCGGCAGGGAATTGACAGTACTCATCGACAATCCTTGTGGGAAATTATTTCAGGTCACTAATGACATTTCTAGATACTATGCTCTCTTCAATTAAGGTAAAATGAGTTAGTTTTTGTGTGTTTTGAGGGTGGTATCGACAATTCACATGAAAAAAAATAACAGACAAATTAACGTAAAATATACAATTGTTAATGTTTAGATTCAATAAGTAACTGGATTTTACTCAAGCTGCAGCTTTGCTTGCAAACAATGCAACTATGGTTTACCTGTAGCACTACTTCAAAGCATAACAGTATAGTTTTTTCACGATGGGTGAAGTGAATAAAAACTTAGCAACTACTCCTTAGCAACTAACCCCTAGTCTTAGCTCTTGCTCCAAACGATGTGAATAAAGTTTACTTAGCAAGAGCTAGGCGATTCTGTACCACTCTAGCACTTACTAGGCCATCAGCCGTAGTGTTCTGGTGCATGTGAAGTTTTGAAAATCAAAAAAATAAAGATGAACAAGAAAAAATGAAAATTTGAACTGTTATTAAAAAAACAAAGTTTGACTTTTAAAATGAAACATATTTGGTTAAATTTTTGGTCAATCGGAATTTGTAAATAAATATCTTTCCTTATCCTTCCTTTCGTCTGTATGTAAAAATAAATAAAATAAATACCCCCGTCGCAGCAGACCTGCGTACTCAGCGAATTTCCATAGGATTTATTTTGTATATGTGAGCATTCAACTTGTTTGAAGGAAAGTATCATTTGAATACGTTAAGTAAATAATATACTAAAAACGCATATTTAATCATTCATGAGCTTTAAACATGAGGAAAATTAACAAAGAGACCATATTAGTTTTCATTAGTAATACATACACTTTTGTATTTTATATAATTCTTAGTCTTTTAATTTTTAATAACTGTAATCTTGTTATAGAATATAAATGTCAACAAACATATAACCAATGAACTGTTCTTTTTTTTACAATTTTATTAACCGTTCAGCAAAAATTACAAAGTTGCTACACAGGCTAATGTTTAAAATATAACTATTAACAACAATATTTACAACGAATATCGAGGTCAGCCAAACTTTTTGGCCTCTCTGTAATGTCCAATCACAATGAAATGAAATTAATTGTTTCACAATTTACAGTCCATTTTGCACTTGTTTCACAATTCCCGGTTCTTGCTTATTTCTTCCTGCTCTTTTTTTATAATTGTTTTATTAAGTTAACAGTACGTCTTGAGGTAAACGTGGTTTAAGCCGCAGTCGTCTGAGGTCGGATGGGCGTCCGGTATTAAAATATTGTACACCTGATACCATAGGGAGTTTCGTAAAAAAATTCAAAGTGGTGCTTCTAATAAACTCTTGGACAGATGAAACGTCCAGTTCTATGTAATTGATCATTTCTTACAAACCATGGACACTTAAGGATTATTCTCAAGGTCTTGTTTTGAAATGTCTGGAGTTTCTTGAGTGCACCTTGCGAAGCAGTGCCCCAGACTGGGCAGGCATACATCAATAGAGGTCTTAATATAGTTTTGTAAAGTAGAACACCATTTTTTACGGATAAAGAAGATTTTATATTCAGTAACGGAAATAATTTTGATAACCTTCCATATGCCAAATTAAGTTTTTTGTTTATGTGAAATTTCCAATTTAATTTTCTGTCCAAATAAACACCTAAGTATTTGATAGCTTGATCTGGAGGGTTCCAAGGAATGTCTTCACCTAAAATTTGTAAATTTTGAGGTTCTTCAGGTCTACGAAGGGTGAATAATTTTGATTCACTTTTATCGGGGTTTATTGCAATTCGCCACTTTATAAACCAATCCATTAAATCATTTAAGGAGTCTTGAACATTTGATACTGCAATATGAATATCATTGTGGGTCGAATAAAGGAGAGTGTCATCTGCAAATGCAGCAGTTTGAACTGCAGGAGATAAAGGCATATCGGATGTATAAATGTTAAAAAGAAGTGGCGATAAAATTGCGCCTTGAGGAACTCCAGCTTGAATGGGCCTGATCGTTGAATGTACTCCACTAACATTGACCGAAAATGATCGATCTTCAAGAAAACTTTTGATAATTTTTTGCAAATAAAAAGGAACGCCAAATTTTCTTAATTTGAACAGTAAGCCCTCATGCCAAACTCTATCAAATGCCTGACCCACATCTAAAAATACGGCTGCCGTATGACATTTCCTCTCAAATCCCTGAATAATGTTTTCGGTTACTCGTAGTAATTGATGACTTGTAGAGTGATGTGATCGGAAACCAAATTGTTGATGGGGTATTAGTGATGAGCTTTTGACATAATCTTCTAATCGTGTTTTTATAATTTTCTCAAATAATTTGGATAACGTTGGCAATAGACTTATAGGGCGGTAACTCGCTACTTGAGATGAAGGTTTGCCAGGTTTATGGATCACTGTAATAATGGAATGCTTCCATGCTTTTGGAAAATATGAGATACTCAAACATGCATTGAAAAGAGAAGAAAGAAAAGCAATCCCTTTTCTAGGTAAATTTTGGAGAACAATATTAGGTATTCCATCGTGACCAGGAGATTTCTTCTTTTTCAATGTATCTATGAGCTTTTTTAATTCAGATGGTGAAGTGAATTTTATAGGCCGTTCAACAGTGTACAATGGCAAGGAAGTGACGGACATAACGTGATGGGAAAAGTCAGCGTCTTGGATGTTGTCATAGGTCGAAACGTTGACTGATAATAGTCAGCTAAAACATTGGCTTTTTCCAGTTTACTTTCGTACACATTCCCGTTATTAATTAGGCTTGGTATTGGGGACTTTTCATTCAAAATTCGCTTCGTTGCCAACCATAACGAATTATTATCATCAGTAGACAGGTTCGAGACATAATTGTGGTATGATTCATATCTGAAACGGTCTAGTTCCCATTTCACACGCCTGTTCAGTTGGTTATATCGTCTACGCAAAGCATCAGTTCTGTGGCGTTGCCAAAGCCTTCTATGCTTATTCTTAAATTTTATAAGCGAAAGGATGTAATTTGGAACAGTAGGAAATTTTCTAGTAGGTCGGAACGAACGTGCCGTAGAATGATCTATTGAAAAAGTAATTGAATCTAAAAATCCAGTAAGTGCTTCATCAATTTGATAACCATTCGAAAGAACACGGGAAGGAGTGAAGTGTGAGTGAAAATTGTCAGCAAATTTTTCCCAATTGATAAATCCTTTGATCAGTTTCTCTTGCAATGGCTCAAAAGTTGGAGGCTCCATAACCAATGAACTCAAAACACTCAAAACAAACAAATAATTCAATCTCATGAAAAAATTAAATTCAATCATATGGTCAGTTTTATAGTAATTAAAACATCCCTGTTGCAACAGACCTACATCTCCAGCCAATTTCAATAAAACATATTATCAATCCTCATTATTAAACATATCATATATTATGCTACATTTTCAGGCAGTTTAGACCGAGACATCCCCCCCCCTCCAAATGCTCTTACTTTCTTCATTAAATTTAAAAATAATTTGTATTTTTTGATATAGTATATATTTTCTGCAAAATCTTGATCAATGAACTCTAACTATTCAAAATAAACACAAATAAAATATTCAACACCTGTAAATTTAATCATATGTTCAGAATTGTATTTTTAAAAAACATCTCAAATCAGGGTGACTATACTTTTTGGAGGGAAAAATTAAAAACAATATTGGACAACGTACTGTGTTTAGCACATCCAATATTATCCAATATCTAAGCAACGGATTGACATAGAATAATAATTCAAAATGCTAAATTGTTTGTTTTTTTAAGCTGAATTCATTTTTGACAGTTAAGTTTAAAAATAATTAGTAAAAAGGTGTTAAATCTTGAAAATAAATTTTATTTTGTGAAAAAAACCTTCTTAGAGTAAATCAATCTTGCTGGTTTGCGAACTCGAAGTCATGAATGACGCTTTACACGTTTGTTCCAAATTTCATCAAGCACGGACCTTTTTTACAAAAGTTATCGCGCCTACGGACAGGTATATATATATATATATATATATATACATATATATGAAGATGAACGAACGGTGTTTTTGGGGTCTAGGGACCTCAAAATGAAAAAATAACATGGTCCCGGGCTTAAGTCTCACCGTGCCGCCTACGGTAATAGCTACTTCCCTATAGGGGAAATTCGCTAAAAAGAAACATGAGTTTGAATGTGTGCATGCAGGTGTGTAAATACATACCCGTTAGTGTGAGTGTTTCGAGTGTGAGTGCACATGATCGGGGGTTGTATCATTGGTTATATAATGGGTGCATGAACAAATTCGTGTGTGTGTTGTGAGAAAGTTTGAAGCACGCATGTATGTTGATGGATACTAGCTGATGGTGTCCCACGCTTCACTAGGCTAAAGTTAACAAAATAAAATTATGAAATAAAAACAAATGTATTTGCTGTTCAGCCATGTCCCTTATATTCGTACTGTTAGGGAAAATTTTATAAAAATAGTAATAACTAGTGCCTTGAAGGGGCTAAAAGCCCCTAATAAAGGAATTCTAATGACCCTAATTTTTTAGTACAAAATACCTTCATAGCAAACTGGCTTTCAAATCTACCATAGCCTATGTTAATTTCAAGCACATGGTTTTTATCAAGTATCAGCATCACATGTTTTATGTAAATAAAGCAGACGTTTTTAGATCCTAATGCTATTTAAATGGCAGATATTTTACATTACTTCTCGTTTTCTGATGAATTTCAGGCAATATCAGTATTTTTCACACCATCATGGGATAGAAAACTTTAATTTGAGCCCTCTCCCATCTTTCTACGACTTGCCAGACGCCTACAATTTTGACGCAAAGAATTGCAGTACGAAAAAAAAACTGCAAAAATATATGATGATTTTTCCTGAGATTTTCTCACCAAGACCTTTTACTTAGGTATAGGGTTGATGGATGTCAGGTTTATGTTTTTTCTCAAAACATGTGGCTGCTTTGGGCTTTGTACCTCTGCGTTCTGGAATTGGTGAGTGCTGTACGCATGTGTCTGATTAAAATATAGATTTCCGTCTCTGAGTAATTGTACTTGGTGTCCTTGATACAAGTATTACAGTTAACACTTTGAACCCTGGGCGCTAAAATCTCTTTTTACGTGCGTTACTGGCCAATTTTGGGGTTCAAATTAAAATTTGTAGCTTAATACATAAATTTGTTACCCAAATAAATTATATATGAAAATAAAGAGAAAAATATAACCTTTCAAATGATATAGATTTTATTACAGTTACAACAAACAACAATTTTAGGATTCCCCATAAAACGGACATAAAAAAATGAAGAAAACAAAATTGCGACGGTAGTCACGTACATCACTCATATCAAATATATCTCTCATATTTTACACTAAACATGACAAAAACATTACGTAATAAAGTAATAACAAATCTTAGACTCAAAACACTTGTAAATATAAGTAAAATCACACTTTATTGGACGCCGACACAAACGTAAACAAAGTCAGCCATTACTGCAGACAACAAAGCGTCGTCAGCCGGTGACGCAAAGGATCAGCTGTAGACATTTGGATTTATTTTTCTGCTGCTAAATAGATGGATTTTTCGAGACCTCTGGATACTATAATCAATGCCAGATGATCAAGGAAGAGTTCACTAGCAACGATTAGCGAAAATACGTCGAATATACGTTGCTATGGAATTTAATTTATACTCGGGCTTCGTACACAGCGACATACGCCATGCCCCGAGCTATACTCGGGCTTAGGGTTCAAAGTGTTAAAAACTACTCTGTTCCCTAAAGAAACCCCAAAGACTTTTTAGACACATATTAAGGTCAATTAGTAGCCCCATTCATAACCCCACATTAATAAATTCCACCATGGATGAACACTTCCTCACCAATAACCCAAACTTACCTCGTGCGATACCAGACTAGACTTTTCCCCAGCAATTGCTAGGGCTAGTCATTAGTCGCAACGTTTTATTCACTTTCATTACTTAGCAACTGCTAAGAATTCTGTACCACTCTAGCAAGAACTAGCCTTAGTTCTAACTAAGAGACTTTATTCACCTGAAGCCTAGCAAATGCTAAGAAAAACCTTAGTCTTAGCAAGTAGTAGCTTTTATTCACTCTACCCATTGTAAACAAAGTGAATTGAATTTGGTAAAATGTCGATGGATAGCGTCAGTGCTCCGAAACGTCAACCCTTTATTTCACTTAAGTGAAACCCTTAATTAAAATTCTGAGATGTATTGGAAAATCTACGTACGTACCTTTAAATTGACACCTCAAACGTTAAACTTGATCCAGTCGATATTGAAGTATGACTGTGAAAAAAAACCTCTTGCTTATCAATATATAGGATTTTAGGAAACTTAGGTTTAACCAGAAAACCTGCTATTCGAACAGACCTTGGTCCCAAGGGGTGGATAAGCGGGAGTGTAGTAGTTTTAAGCAATCAAACCCCTCCCCCCCTCCCAAAGACACATTAGTTTCTGCCAAAATTACCTGTCTACTGGACCAGCTCTTAGGTGCAGCTGTTAAGTGACTTAGATTAATGCCTAAATATTTTCCAGATCAAAAAAATAAAAAAGATCAAAGTATATCTGTTTCATCTGTGATTATCCCTAATTTTAGCGAATTTCCCCTATAGGGAAGAAGCTGTTACCGTAGGTCTCATTGTAAGACCTAAGCCTAAAACCATCATAACTTTTCTTTTTGAGGTCCTCAGATGCCAAAAACACCATTCGTTCACTTTCATAAATAAATATATATATATATATATGTGTGTGTGTCTTTAAGCACGATAACTTGCGCAAAAATGGTCCAATCGGAATGAAATTTGGCATAGACGTGTAAAGTAGTAATTATTCGGACGAGTTCGTAAACCAGCCCGATCGGACCACCGGAAGGGGGGGTAAAGGGGGCTAAACCCCCCCAAAAATGGGGTTTTTGAGATTTTTACATAGAAAAATAAAATTTTTCAAATTTTTATTGGCACCATTGAATTCAGCCCAAAAAATAAACAATTTAGTATTTTGAATCATGGCTCTATGTCCATTGGTTGCCGAGATATTGAAAGTGGTAAACACAGTACGTTAACCCAATGTTAACCTTATGGGAAATAAGTAAAATTCTATATCTCGCTTATTTCTCAATATATCTTGATAAAACTTGGTAAATGGCTTCTTCTAGTTCAGATCTATTAAATATTGAATTAAAACCACCCAGTTTTAATATACCTGTAGCAGCAAACCTGCATACTCATTCCCCATGTTATTCTTATGGAGCTTACAAAATCATGTCAAATCTCGCTATGTTGGATCGAAATGTGTTGTTTTGCACTTGAAATTCGCAGAGTATGCAGGTCTGCTGCAACAGGGGTATTTTCATTTCTCAAAGACCTGAAAATTCCTTTGAAAAATATAAAAACCCTCTGCATGGAAACATTGATTGGCTGCTCCAGAGGACGTGTATGTTGGCGTAAATAGTTTTCTTAACATGAAATAATTTACAAAAAATTAAAAAGTTTGGCACTTACAATTGTTTACACGGCTTGAATTTTGTTAAGTTACGAAAACAAGATTAGGAGAAATAAAGAAATACAGAATATATAATTCTAAAATTAAGATTATACTTCATTTTTAAAATTGAATCAGATTCAAAAAAGGGATCTTACAAGGTTTGCGTGCTAAGGCATAATAAACAAGGTTTATCAATTTCGATACAAAAAACGAATATGATTTTTGTCCACTGATTCAAATGGGTTATCGAAACATTTTATATACTCTGTTCTTGGTATCTCGATACTCACAGGGACCTCGCACGGCAGGCACTCCTGGAAGCACTTCTTGTTGCAGCGATGTCCGCAGGGCAACATCCGGTCGCACTTCTGTCGGCAGACGATGGCGGAGAGGTCGGCACTGCACTTCACCTTCAGCTGGTGTTGGCACGGCAGCTCTCTGATCACCTGCGATTAACATTGGAAAATGACACAATCTAGAGTTAGACTACTACAATGAAAGAGAGAAGAGTATTTAACATGTTTGCCATATTTATTGTTGGCCTGATTACTGTAGTGCAAAACTAGACCTTCCATTCTTATGGCCGTTCTGTAGTTAGTTTTGGGTAAGCCAGAATTTAAAGTTGAAATAGTCTGATTTGTTACTAACAGAGGGTAATCCTGTCAACCTAATAACTTAGCTATTTACTTTCAAATTGTGTATCCTTTATTTTAAAAAGTAATTGTTTATTTACTGTTAATTATTTACTTTGTCATTTAATGATTTAATAACTCCTGATTCTTTAATTAATACGTGACATCAGTACACTCTGTTGGTGATTCACTGATAACAAGGAGCTCTCTTAATCATGGTTCACTGTTGGTGATTCACTGATAACAAGGAGCTCTCTTAATCATGGTTCACTCAAAACCTGATACAAATATGATAATACGAATGGAATGTCTGCTTCAGATTCAAAGTCAATGACATCGATAATATGGATTTTGGTTAGTCAATAGGTATTTCATACTTTAATACGTATGTTTGTAAACTAAGACCAAAAAATACATGACATGAAAAAAATGCTGACCATGGGTACAAGGTAGTATAAGTACTGAAAGTTTTCAAAGGCACATTGCTGCTAGTTGTTTGTTACTGACCCAATCACGGTATAAAACAGGTTAAGTACTAACATAGTGATATCCTAGTTGTCACGAAGTTGCAATATTCAAAATTTCAAAACAATTTGCTTTTGCAAATATAATCATAACGGAAAATTGAAAGCTGTTTGAGTTTTGAAGGTCACAATTTTGTGACGCCCTGGTATCTAAATAGCTCTCTCCCGACTTATTGGTTTTAAACCATACTGAAACTAGAAACGTCTATCAGTAAATTGGTAAACCACTACACTGATCCTTCATCTCCATCCGACAGAGGTATCAACAACATACAGAGGTATCGTACAGAGGTACCTATGTCCAACAGACAGAGGTATCGACAACATCATGCGACTAAACTTGTTTTCATAATTTTTTTTCTTTTCTAACTTAAGTTATTTCCTGCAATTGTCAGTTAAATTAGCAACAACATACTCTCAGACACAATTTTTGTAGTTAATTTGTCATCAGTGAACACTAAAATCTGGCTATTTTTAGCATCAAAAAAGAAGTAAAATCAAAATTTAAAACATACAACAAAACATTTTGCATGATAAATAAAATAAAAATCACTATTCTCACCATTTCAGGACAAGGCTTGCACTCCTCAAAGCAAATCATCTGGCACTTGTGATCCATAGAGCAGTTCTGGTTTAGACGAGCGCAGGGTTTCATACAGGCATACTGGAACATTGAGCAACTAGCTTTATAAAAAGGCAAACCTCGATATTCAAAACAAAAGTTTCTCCCTGGAACCAAATTGTTCAATACACCTCTGGTAGAGAGTATAATAATAATAAATTGTTAAGCTAACTTGAACATTGTGTTTAGGTGGGAGGGGGTAAAAAATTTGGTCAAATTAAAGGTTTTTATTTAATTATTCTGCAAATACTTGTAAATTGTTGTGGATATAAAATATATGCACACCAAAAATAATACACTGATAGTCCAGGCAACGAATGCTAAAAAAAGAGAAAAAATGCATGGAACACAATTTTTGACTTCTTAACTTTGTGTGGACTAGTTAGGAAGTGAACATATCCAAAGTCCCTGTCCGTTCCATTGAGCAGGGGAAGGAGGAGGACCTGAAGGTACAATTTTTAGGTCTTTCTTAAATATCTTAAAAACTATCAACTTTTAGTGCTCCCTATGAAATTGGAAAATAAAAGAAAGTTAAATATACTGTAAAAAAAGCATATTAACATGTTCATTTTGGTCCAACCATTTACAAAATAAACACTAATTTTAGTAATATCATAAAAAATATTTTTCCCATAAGAAATACATGTTAATTTGTGTATAAAATAAAAAGCCAAACAGGGCATTATTAGGGCATTTATCATTTAGGCATTTTCGCATCAAGAAAAATAAACAACATTCATGGAATCTTGACAAAACTGGAAAGTAATTTGACGCCTCAAATCATAAAAATTGGTCCAATGTTAAAGCTTTGGTGGGCTGATAAATAAGTTGTAGTATCTACATATTTTTGATAATTTCTCGAGAAATAACTTTTCCCACGCGGTCCTAGCCTGGGAGGTCTTGGGTTGGAAGAAGTCATTCCCAGAAGAGCCTGGAGGATTGGTTAGAAATGATTCTCTCTTCCTTCACCATGTCATACTCTTTCCATCCTACAATTCCCTTCCCTCCGTAAGCTGCACAATATCGCTAGGTGTGCCTAGCCAGCAATGCTGGGGCTCCTGATACTTCATAGTCTGAGAGCGGCCAGTCAACTCTTTCATCGTATTGAAAATCAGATTATAAAAATCTCAAGAATTGCAAAATCGGCAGTTCAAATATATGTACCTAGCCCAATTATTGGCTTCCAGGCATTGTTAAAAAGACATAAAAGTAAAATTCAAATTGTGGAAATGAGATTAATGAGAAAATGAGATGATAAATGGTTTGACTCCGATCAACATGTGCCACCAAAAAGGCTCCTGGAGATGGTGGAAGACTTTTAGAGTAAAGGGAAAGTGAAGGAGAGGAAGACCTAGAAGGGAATGTGAGGAAAAAGTAGAGTATGCTCAGCTTGAAAGCCCATAACGCCTTCTTGAAAGCCCACAACGCCTTCTTAACTCGCTGCAGTAAGGCTGAGGTGGAAGCGTCTTGTAACCTCGACACTGATAGGTAAAGGCCCGTTTTCACAATACCAGCTGAAAACAGTCCACTAGCAAAAATCTGTTTGCAGCTTGTGAACAGTTTTTCTGTGTTTACAATGTCAAAAATTACTTGTATATAAGTTTATGGTCAATTTTTAAACATGTGCTTATTAGGGAAGAAGTGAACAAACACTGTCAATATGATTTTGGCATTGGACTGTCCTATACCGATTGGTTCTTCAACAAGCATAATGAAAAGATTAAATATTTAGAGTTCTGCCCCTGTAATTGGACTTTGCCTGTTGGGGTGGAAATTGCAGGATTGCTATTTTATTTTAGCATGAATTTATATAAATAGCTATTAATTTTATTTTTTAAGAATTATCGTGCATGTATCTGCATTTCGCATGTAATGATTTATTCCTGCAATAAACTATTATTTATTTATTTATTTATTTATTTAAAACAGACCTTAAAAGACGACATGAAGTGTGCATAAGTATGATTCTGTTCCACCACTCAAAAGTGGACCATTAAGGAGATATTAAGGAATAATTTTTTTTTTATTTTCTTTACCTATTTTACAATAATACAATAATTTTAAAATAGTTCAAGAATTTAAAAATTTAAAAAATGTTAACCCCTTAACCGCCGCGCATGAGTTACCTCGTGGTAGTATTCTGTAAGCGCTCCGCCACGCACGAGATATCTCGTGCGTCAACCTTGCTTCGTTGACCACCACGCCAAAGTTTACTCGGATTTGACGTTCTCAGCTGATTTAAGTTGGTATAACTGTTCTGCTAGGTTTTTTTCCTGCTAAGACTGTACAGTTAACCCTGACGAGTTGCAGACCGTTTCCCGGCGTTTTCGTGTCGATCGTGTAATTAAACTACGCGCTACTAAAAACCGCGGGGGCTAATTACTCGGCCCTTAAGGGGTTAAAAAGGTGAAATTTTGTTATGGTTCAATCATTGGCAATATAACAAAATTTCACATTTATTGATAACTTAGTTAGAGATACTAAGTTATCAAATGCCAATAAGTGTCTAGGAGCATGCAAGAAATTAATCTCATCTAAATTATTATCCCACAAATTGAAGATACAGTTATATAAGACCATAATTCAACCTATACTGATATATGGAAGCGAGACATGGGTAATGTTCAAGAAAAATTAAAATCATCTCATGTTTTTTGAAAATAAAGTTTTAAGAAAAATATTTGGACCAGTGCAAGAGGGAGAAGTGTGGAGAATAAGAAAAAAACAAAGAACTAAGATCCCCATTCATCGACCAGGACATTGTTGCAATAGTCAAAGCAAGAAGTTTAAGTTGGATAGGACATATACTGAGAAGAGAGAAGGGGACCAGATTGTATGAAGTATGGAAAGCCGCACCCAGAGGAAAGCGTCCATTGGGAAGACCAAAATTAAGATGGAATGACCAAGTTACGAAAGAAATCAGGACCATGGGTGCAGACATCAACTTGGTGGATGACAGAGGAGAGAGGAAGAGGCTGGTCTTCGAGGCTAAGAATCGACTGAGATTTGTGGAGCCACGGCAGTGAGTAAGTAAGTTATCAAAAAAATCTCTTAGTCTCATTCAACAATCTAGTGACTCACGTCCAGATGGTCTGGGTCGTCGGTCTCGTGGCATGTGAGCTCGCAGCTGTGGCCGCACTCCAGCCGCTTGGTGCACGGCAGGGAGCAGACGGGGTGGAACCGCGTGTGACACGGCACTGTGACCGTGTGCCGACAGAACGGCACCTCCACCTCCACCGGCTCCTGGCACGCGTGCTCTCTGGAAAACAACAGTCGCTTTTTTTTCTTTTGTAGGTGGGATTAGGTAGTCTGGGTTTCCCCACTTCACAGGAAAATCCTGTGAGGGTACTTCAGCCATTATTTTATACGGCTACTAAAAAGGAAAGGAAGCTTCCCTTGGATCAGCCCTTAGGCTCACAGCCTTTAGTAAATTAATACAAGGGAAGTAAAAGGATAAAGGAATTGGTAGGTGGAACAGGTTCGGCCAAGCTTCGAATGGGTGGACAAGGTATACCTTTGTACAACGGATTCTTGGAACAGGGCCTCAAGGGATCAGGTGGCCCTCATATTGGCCCTCATCTTGGTCACCAGTGCACCACCATCCACCCTGCCATCAAGCCCAGTCTCCCCTGTTGGGTAACTGAAGTTGTTCACTGAAAGACAGTTACAACAGAAGCCAGTTAGGATCCCACTGGGGGGCAGTCGCCGTTGATGGTATGTTTCATGCATGGCAGGATATGGACAGGTTTAACCACAGAATGGCACTGTAACTGTGTGCTGACAGAACGGCACCACCACTTCCACTAGCTGCTGGCACGCGTACTCTCTGGAAAACAAAATAGTCACTGTTGATGTGACGTCTGCGGATGCGTAGTACATGGCAGGATATGGACAGGTATAACCACAGAATGGCACTGTAACCGTGTGCCGACAGAACGGCACCACCACTTCCACTGGTTGCTGGCATGCGTGCTCTTTGGAAAACAACAGTCGCTGCTGATGGATTTTCATGCATGGCAGGATATGGACAGGTTGGCACTGTACCTATGTGCCGACAGAACAGCACTACCACTTTTTACAAACTTAAAGGCAACTGTTTAAACTTTTTACAATCTCAAGAGCTTTTTACATTTTCATTAGAGCTTGAAGAGGAGGTTTTTGTCACCTCTATACCGATAGCACTTTCTAGTCTACATCTGGATCACAACGGAATTAAGGTATACCACTATAATTCATTACGTGATCCTGGGCCAAATTATAGCAACTAGGCCTACCTTGTTATTTACAATCTATTTTTACAAAATGTAATTAATAACGTGGTTTACCTGATATCCATGTGACAAGGGACGTTAGCAAAGTGTCCACAGGCCAGCTGGCGCCTCATGGGGATCTGACACTGGCCGCATGGCTGGTGACACTTCTTGGGACACTGGTGTCCTTCCCCACAGAGGATCCTGCGGGATACACTGCATTTAGTAACATGTATAATAATAATAATAATAATAATAATAATTCTTTATTGTATATGGCACCATTTGGTGCATTACAATGTTTTACAAAATATTCATTATATATATTACATTATAACATTATTAAAATTTTAGGTTAAAAAATTCATTTGTATCATAAATACAATGATTTGTTAAAAATGTCTTCATGTATTTTTTTAATTTGTCATCACGTAATTTTTTTATATTTGATGGTAGCTTATTGTATAGCTTTATATTTGTGTATGTAAATGCCCTTTGTGTTTTAGAGTATCTTGTTCGTTGTAACTTCAATTTATCCATATTTCTTGTTCCATGGTCATGTGTATTGTTATTTTCTTCATACAAATTGTAATTTTTTCTTGTAGATAGTAATGATTGTAAGACGTAAATCGATGGTAGTGACATAATGCTTAATTTGGTGAAGAGAGGTTTACAGTGTGTCCTTGATGTTACTCCACTAATAATTCTGATTGCTTTTTTTTGTATCTTGAATATTTGTTTTGCATATTTTGAATGCCCCCATATTAATGTGCCATAACTTAATATTGAGTGAATATAAGCATAGTAAATTTGAATTAATACCTCTTTGCTCACATTGAACTTTAATCTCTTCAGACAATATATTCCTTTGTTCAGTTTTTTTATGATATGATTAATATGATCTAACCATGTTAATTTATAATCCAAAATAATTCCTAAAAATTTTAAGGGCTTTGAATGATGATTTATGTTTGATTTGTTTGAATACTTAATCTGAATATCTTGGGTCTTGTTCATACTTAATTTTAGCCTATTTGCATTACACCAATCTTGCATTTGTTCATTGACTTTATTTAATTTTGCTGTAATGTTTTCTAAATTATTTGAAGATATTTTAATGCCAATATCATCAGCAAATACAAAAGTTTCTGCATCATTTGTTGAAATGTTGGTTGGTAGATCATTTATATATATGTTAAAAAGGAGAGGTCCTAAAGAGGATCCTTGTGGTACTCCATAATCCACATTTAGTGGTCCTGAATATGTTTCATTAAATTTGACATATTGTATCCTATTAGTTAAGAACGATTTTATCAATTTTATAGAATTGTCTTCAAATCCGTAATAGGATAATTTTGAAATAAGTATGTCATGTGATATTGTATCAAAGGCTTTTGATACATCAAATGAACGTATATGTACATGTTTTCCATCCTCAATATTATTTAATGTACTTTTTAACATTTTTGTAACTGCTTCAATTGTGGAGCGGTTCCTTCTAAAACCATATTGGTTTTCTGACATTAAATTATTATCTTCAAAATAGCGATAAATTTGGTCGAATAATAAATATTCAAGTACTTTGGATAGTGCCGGTACAATTGAGACTGGTCTATAGTTTTCGTAAACATAAAGTCCATTTTTATGAATCGGTGTTACCTTAACATTTTTTAATATTTGAGGATAAATTCCCTGGTCAATACAATCATTATACAATGAAGTGAGAACCTCGCAAATATCATATGCTGCTTCTTTCAATATCACGGTATTTATGTTATAAAAATCCATACAGTAGCTGGTTTTTATTTTCTTTAATGCGTCAAATACATCTTCAACTCGAAACTTTTTGAATTTAAAACTTGTATTTGACATAGGTGAATTTTTAAAATAATTACCATTTCAAACTCAGACTGAATGTTTGCTTGTTTTCTGGAGTCATTTTTAAATTATACCTCACCGTTCAATAAACAATTCACAATGTTTTTACAACTACCTTGCCCTTCTGACCTCAAAATTTGTCTTTTTCATTTATTGTTTCATGGTTATTAATGAACATACCTCTTGCTTGCTAATAATTATGTTTTACATTCAAGAGAAGTGCTGATGTTGCTCCTGCGATTGAGAGGCAAACGATTTTTCACATAATCCAGATGTCTAGGTCTATTAGTTTTGGATAAAACAAGTTTTTACTCTCTTTGAATTGATTTTTTCTGGGAAATCTTGGTTTTCCTCACAATCATTCATGCTATAACTTTTAGATAAGACTTCAAAATATGATTAGACTCTTGACCCTCAATTAAGTTAATCATGTTAAATCTCAATAAATCAGATAAATCTAATTAGTGCTTGTGTAATTCTTATTTGAGTGTAGACAGTACCCTGGTCAAACATTTAACCTCATGCAACAAACTACAACTGACATTAAGTGTCAGACAAACTAATAAACCAAGATAACCAACATAATAAAAGTTTAACGAAAGCTCACTTGCTGCATTGCTCCTTGCATTTGTATCGAAGGTGGTAGTCCTGCTCCACATGACACATGGACTTGCATGAGTGACCGCATGGCAGTGGCTGGCCACATAGCAAGCTACAGCCTCCTTCTGAAACCTACAGTAATGTGTTAGATTGGCAGAATATACCTCACACAACCAACATGATATAAACAAATACAGTACTCATTACCATATCCAAACCTCGGTTACATACAAGATGGCTCTAAGCTTAAATTTTTTTATATCTCAAAACTAGTAGTTTAAATAACAAAATCTGAATAAGTGATATTGTTCAGTTGCATGGAATCAATTATATTTGTAACTAAAAATGACTGAAGAGACCTTTGCACTCTGTTTATTTACAAAATGTACAACTTGCTAGTGTATTGTACGCTATTACATAGTGGTATTGTAACATTTTAACCCCAATATACAATCGACCTCCATATTATCAAGGTTCTCGATGTCCGAGGCAGCCACGGTTTTGAACACCTCGGATAATCCGTAGTGTACCGTATCTTCATCATTTTGGTTAACTATTTTTACTTTATTTAATTTTAATGAATGAATGAGAAATTTTATTTATTCAAAAAACATTCATCACTCATATATTTACATTTATTAAAAAGTGGAATAATGAGACCTCACAAAATTGTAACTGGTAATTAGGGGTGTGCGAATAGTGATTTTTTGGTTCGAATCGAATCGAATCGAATAGTTTATAACTATTCCGAATATCGAATATTTTCGAACCGAATATTTATGTCAATGGTTATTCGTTCAAATGAGATAAAATTTTAAATCACAGCATGTAAGTATAAATACCCTTTCACAGCAAACAGGGCCGTAACGACCACAGGGGCAACAGGGGCGGTGCCCCGGGGCCCCCGAGATTAGGGGCCCCAAACGAGGTGTAACGTGATGAACAGCTTACAACTATCGGTAATAATGTGGTTGTTTTGATATCAAAGTGTTTATGAAGTAGTTATTTTAAATCTTTTATGTATATTTGTTATTCTGCCATTAGTATTTAAACATATTTAAACTTTAATAAATAAGTAAATAATAAAATCTGATAATATTTTTATGTTTTCAAAATACTATGCATGAATTTCCTTAGAATCCTGATGCCACCTTTTAATTTTAAGTGTGGACCTCCGAAGTAATTATTTAATTGCTCTGCGAAAAACCTCCTACTTTAGGGGGGCCCCTCTCACAGGTGTTGCTCCAGGGCCCCCAAATTTATCGTTACGGCCCTGACAGCAAACCTGTATACTCAGCAAATTACCAAGCATTTTTTAGCAACTATTCAATAATTAATATAATGTTATCAAAACAAAAGTGTTATTTCATTGTATTTTCTTTACTCTTGTCCTTACTTTCTCCCTCCCCTCCCTGTATTTATCTTATTTAATTATTAATAGCATTATAACAAGTCAAAATAATATAGGTCAAATATCAATTACTAAGGTACACAAAGGTACAACTAATCAGTTGTTAAGAATTTAGAAATTTATTGATTCCCCTTAAGCATAGGTAACATTTGAATAAGCATCATTAGGCCTATAGTAGCAATTTCAGGATTTGGCTACTTAACAATTCCTTTTCTACTGCAACCTAAATTTGCTCACTTTTAGGCCTCTGCATCCCTTTGTTCCTTTTCCTTTTAATAAAACAATAAATTATTTGATCAGGGACTAGGCTTAAGGGATTAGACCAAAGAATTACATATAAAACTTGGTTCACCAACTACTTCATATTTGAAGAAAGCCTTACAATTTTATTTGTGCATTAATGCCTGAGAACAAAGATTTTGATTCTCCTAAAGTAATACTATATACTATAAAATAATAATAAGTCAGACCAGTAAACTTAACCTAAATTTTAAGATAATTTACAATTGCCATTTACTTACAACAAAGTTTGTTTTACATTATAAACAGCAAGCAAATCCATTAATTAGGCTTAAGTTGTCAAACCAACATTGTACGTTATCTAAAAATGACCATTTTTATCACGTGTTGAAAAAACACGCTCCGCCTGATTCGTCAGATTTCAACAAAATAAAACCAATTTTTGATCATTCAACGTTTCTATTTCTATGTAATTGCTTATTTGAAAAATAAAGAAATCTGAGTGATTGAAACAAACACGCGATAGACGTTCTCGAGTTATTAACAACAACTAAACTTCAAAAGCAAAAGCAGACGAAGTTTAGAACGACGTGACGACGAAATTCGAAAACGAAAAGACAAAATAATGAACATGTCCGCCAACTCTTTGCCAGCCCAAAATTATTGTACTTCATCGTATCAAAGTTGGAAGCGATGGTGATCCCGGATTCCGTTTAAGATATTTACGGCCTGAAAAAGTCGTACGAAACACCAACACGACTATTTATTTATGGGGTATTTACGGGATATTTCGTTTTGGCAACTGAATACGACTCTGGACACTGTCGGTCATCGGTGAACTCTGATTGGTCTTGATTGCAATTAATTCTCTCTTTTACCAACTCAACAACTCAACTGATGTTTCGTCGGTATCGGATACTGGTCGAGACAGAACTGATGAAGGATGGACTATTATTTGTTATATGATTTAAAGCTGTGATACTATAATTTATCTTACAAAAAAATTCGTTGTCGCGTCGGGTATTGTGCAGTATATTAACCTAAGTACTGACTGATCAACATGGCAGAGGGAATTTGGTGGCAAAACTGCGATGTCAGTATTATTTTACAGCAGCTATAATCTGTCGTCTGTCCACGTGAGGCCGCAACTGTTTCTGATGTAAAAAATGGATTCGTAGTTGTTTGCAACTAAAAAACGTACTTTTATTTTGAAAATGGGAACGTTTTCACCCACTTTTGATTTTTTGCCAGTCCTTTAAATATTCGATTCGGTCATATCTAACTTCTTTGCAATCTCGAATCGAATCGAATATCACGATATTCGATTCGAAAAAGTTCGAAGTTCGAATATTCGCACACCCCTACTGGTAATGCATTTACTTTAAAAATTCAAACATCAAATACCTAAGATAGTTATTTTTTTAAATATACCAAGCAGTTAATTAAATAAAAATGTTAAAAATCAGAGTACAAATTTAGTTACCTTGCTGAAGTCATTCACTGATTCAATCATTGTCACTTGCTCACTGTGAATTTGACAACGCAACTTTAGAGCACGACCTGGTGAAAATATCAAACCATCAAATTCACCTCATAAAGTGAGAGGCTTTAATTTCTGAAATATAGTTAATACTACAGTACAAACATTGAAAATTTTATTATAAAACATTGTAAAATCTCGCCTCAACATGCAGTAAGTTCTGGCTGTGTTTATTTCTACAGCCTTCACAGTTCGCAGTAATATATTAATTATGAACTAGGTTTGATCATCAGCAAATAATCATTACTTAGATTCCATTTCCATTGCCCATTTCATAAGAAAAATTTGCCTGAGTAAATTACCTTGTTTTGCAGGTAATAGACTGTGCCGGATTCAACAAGTACAACTAAGCTCCAGAACATTTTTTTATAAAAAAGTCACCACTTTAGACAAGGCCTCAAGGTCTCAGGGAGGCCAGACAGAAATCTGGGCTTTGAGCCGTGTCGGCCGTAAATCTGCATTTGTTATAGAAAAACCTATGAGAAAAACTATAAAATTTGTGGTCAAGCCTAACCCTACCAGTGCAACACACATACTCTAAATTGACGCTGATGATTCAATAAAGCAGTCAATTGTATAATTTCTAGAGTATATTACTCCCACTCAAATGTTCCAACTGCGCACACTTTTGAAGATTTGAGTGAGAATATTGTACTTGATTTATCCAGTGCTGCTCGGATTTGACCTGAGTCTAACTATTTAACTTCGTAGAATTTCTGTGAGCAAATAAAATTAAACCAAACTAAACCCAGCCAAAAAAAAACAGGCTTCCTACATTTAGTTGAGTCGAGTAAGAAAAACAGTTTACCATAGCACTTCTGCCTGGCCAGACTGTCCCTTATCCTGGGCCATA
This sequence comes from Flexamia atlantica, assembly GCA_035578135.1. NCBI lineage: Eukaryota > Metazoa > Arthropoda > Insecta > Hemiptera > Cicadellidae > Flexamia > Flexamia atlantica. The sequence continues at coordinate 14,645,040 of JAQJVK010000011.1, forward strand.
TCTCGGAGTTGGCCGTCAGACAGTCCATGTTGCCCACGATGTAGAGACCGTCTCTGGCGCGAGACAGCGCTACGCAAATACGGTTCTCGATCTCCAGAAACCCGATCTTATTCATTTTGTTGCTCCTCACAAGAGAGAGAAGAATTATTTTGTTTTCTTCACCTTGGAAGTTGTCTACCACTGTTATTTGAATTCCCTTGGGGAACCCGGTAATATTCCTGCTTTCCTGTCAACAAAACAGTTGTCGTTTTTATACATAAATTGTATAGCCTTTTCATTTTTTATATAGTCATCTTTCCCCATTTTCTCCTTATAATTTACTAGTGATCAATCAAGTTTTACCACCTTCTCAAGTTAATAAATGAATGAATGAATGAAAGAAAAGTTTATTCCCATACAAACATAAGCTACTACTATGCATGCAAAGTAACAAAATGCTGGTAAACATAAATCGTTTATAAATGATAAAGTAAAACTAAAAAATACATGATTGTTGTAGCCTTTAGTGAAAATGAAAGACAAGGAAATCAGCAGACAAAGGCAGGTGCTGCCTGTGCGTATGCTGGGTTGCTTTACAAATCATAAAGTAAGACCACAAAACTGAGGATAATTAAAAAAAATTTTAATAAGAATAGTTGATGTTGAAGTAGCAAATTGAGAAGTTGCTAGATCTGTATTATGAAAAAAATTCTTGACTAAACTCAGAACTTAAAATACAAAAAGATCTTGAGTAAAAGCTGGTGGGAATAACCGTTTTGAAAAAAAGCCTCCTTAAGACTTATTGGAGATTTGTTGTGTCAAGTCATTTTTATAAAAGTAAATGGATTGTGATCTGTTAATCACACCAGCTTAGAAACATCCAATGCACCACCCTGAATCGTTCAAGACATTTAAAATTACATGTTCATTACTTCAAGACATTTTTCTAATACTTCTTTGTACTACTGTTGATACCATATATTTATAATCATAAAAATTTGGGGAGTAAATAAAAAAAAGTCAAAAGCAACTCGGAGTGAGCATAGAGTAAGAGCTTAAAGAAATAAGCATGTGGCTGGTTACGTTTGTTCAATTTAACTATTACCTAAGCCAGATATAAAATTATTGTGACAGAAAAAGTAAATAATGTCAAAACATCAATTGGGCTAACCTCTGTACATAACAAAATATATTGTAATACTTACAGCCTCAGCAATCCGATGATATAATGTGGTGACGCGTTTCGCCGATTACGGCATCATCAGACAATCACACATTGTACACCTAATAGTTCATAACACACATTTCGCCTTTCAGGTCGTCAAATTGTTTAAAATAACAGCTAGGCCTAACACACATATTTAAAATACAAATAGTCTTTACAGTGGGAGCCCCCGTAACGATGTTCGGTAGTTGAGGCCCGTGCACGAACTGGCTGATTTTGTTGGTCTGGAGTCGTAGCGCTATCTCCATTATCACGTCAGCTGGTATAATGCCTCACTACGGAAGTTTAGTCCTACTGTAAACTTTTCATTAAATTCGTTCTGTTAAAAATGGGATTTGTTCTTGGTCCTATTCTTTCATTTAAAATATCATTATTGTCCTCTAAATGTCCTTTGTAAATTTCTAGTTCCTCCAATCTTAATAATCTTTGTCCTTTTTTAGCATGGTGTAATATGGTTAAATTGTTTTCAATGTCTTTATATGAATGATTGTAATCAACCAGATGCTCAGCAAATTTTGATCCCCTCTCAGGGTGTTTAAAAGCGGCTAAATGTTCTTTGAATCTAATCTTGAACGATCTGGATGTCTGGCCTATATAAAATTTACTACAATCTTCGCAGTTTAGTTTGTAAACACCTGAGCTAGAAAAAACATCTTGATTGTCGGGTTTTGGTCTAAGTTTGTTTTCAAGTTTGTTTCATGTACAATGTGTGATTGTCTGATGATGCCGTAATCGGCGAAACGCGTCACCACATTATATCATCGGATTGCTGAGGCTGTAAGTATTACAATATATTTTGATAAAAGCAATCCTGTTACCGGATTTTCAAGATCTGTACATAACGCCTCAACAAAGCAATTTCATCTAATATGATGGTTTGAAGGCACAAAGAAAATATGAATGTGTCCTACTGACCATCTCTCACAAATTTAAATAGAGATATCTAAACGGATAAAAAATCAACTACTTTGATTATAACGAAAAGTGATCTTACATTCTTCATGTGATACATCTGTCCCTTGTATGTGGCCAGGATGGTGATGTCTTGGGGCTTGTAACCTTGCTGGACAAGGTATTTGGCGAGGTAAAGCAAGATATCCGATTCAAACCTGTTACGTTTGCTTGTTATCTCAGTAACCTGTCACAAAAAATGAGTACTTTTTAGCAAAGGATCTATGTTTCTCTAATAGAGTAGGCATGAGAGTTGTTAAACAAAAATACACCATTCAATTTGCTTTAAGAACAAATCACTCTTACACGAGTAGCTAACACTTCAATTTTGAAGAAAATATTAAGATTATCCTGTGAAAATGTTTATAAACATTCAATACCAAGACATGAAAAAAAACACAAGTAGCCCCAACCTACTGGACTACTTGTGATCGCTCCCATGCAGAACTCAAGTGAAATCCTGGTGGGTGCGATCGCTCCCAAGCTGCAACAGGTTATAATATGATTTATTTTTGAACCAAGATCTGAGCTTGAACTCTGGAGACTTTAATAACACTGCTCAATAGTATATTATATTCTGTGCACTGGACGGTGCTGCTCCGACGGTAGGGGTGGCAGTTATACTAACTATAAGTCAGACACAAGGATAGCAGCAAGGAACACAGAATTTCGTGCCACCGCGAACGTATTAAACCTTTTCTCTAGGGGTCTGCGGGCCAGACTTTTTAAGTTCGGATCGGGTCGGGGCGGGCCTTTAATTCTGGCCTTCGGGTCTCGGGCTGAAATCGGTTGGGGCCAAAAATAATTAAATAATTACTTTTGCAGGAATTAACTACAGTCAAAGCTAAATTACGGAATTAAATCAAAAAATTATAGACGAAAACTTTTACAGGATTTGTTTAAACCGCAACCCATTTATAAGATTAAATAATGCACTTTTAAAGATAAAAAGAGTATTGTTTTGATGACCTTTACATTTTATACAACCTATTATTATTTAAGTTAGATCACATTAAGCTTACATTACGTTTCTAACAATCAGCCATTGGCATTTATATAAAGTTGTGCTCTCTCCATCAAATTGCTGAACACGCTTTGCTAAGTTCCTCTTTGAATTTATTGTATAAAATTGTTTGACTGAGGTGCTGAATGTCCTATGAATTGTTTTTGTAGGCCTTACTTTTTATGAATCCCCAAAGAAAATAACAAATTGGGGTCAAAGCCGGGGATCTTGGGGGGGGGGGATAATGCTTCACTGATAAAATTTAGTTTTGGGTTGTGTTAAAAAAACACCCTGTAATATCTGTCAAGGACTAATATTTTTTTCCTTTCTTAGTACCAAATTTAGGAAATTTAAAAGGTATTCTTTTAATACAAAAATTTATTTTGATATATAACATCAATCTGAAATTATTAAATTTTAAATTTTAGCAATAAAGAACAAAAATCAATAGTCTAATATGAAAAAAAATACAAAACAATCAAAATTGCAAAAAAATTGTTTTGATAGATAACATCAATCTGAAATTATCATTAAAATTTAAATTTTTGCAATGAAGAACAAAAAATAATAACATAGTCTAATGTAAAAAATTAAAATTTACAAAACAATCTAAATTGCAAAAAAAATAGTTCGTTTGATAACATAGATGAATGGGAAAAACCAGTTTAGTTCACAAACCTATTGTTTATACATTAATAATAAAAGTTATGGGATTCAATATCATATTATATGATAAAACAAGTCAAAGGTCACATATGGGCTCTCTAGGAGAAGATAAGATTAAAATACGCTCTCCAGCTGGCAAATTATATCATTACGCTTGTGAAACTTCCCTTTAAAATTTGTCTGAATTAGAGTTTGAATATTTTAAGATTTCAAAACTCTCAAAGGAGTACTTTTCTCTACTGTACTATGTTTCACTAGATACAGTAAACTCTTCAAAATCTGACATATTAGGGACTAGATGGTTGTTGGATTACATATCTACATGTTATGAATAATAAAGGGTGCTATTAAAATAATACAATTTCCAGATGAATCACAAATTATATAACATATCATTATGATTGTACCCCTCCTAAAACCAGTTAGACAAACTAATATTGAACTTTCAAAATCATGTTACGCTACATAGATCCTTAGGAAACATTTGACTCGGGACTACATAATAGTATATTTTGCACCAAGGGACAAAAATAAGGTTTTGCGGGCTCAAGATTGTGTTTCAAATTCAAGAGGAAGTCGAGAGTTTGAAACGATCGAAATCTGCAAAACCTTTTCGGCCGAGGTGTAAACGCTAATAATTTTCGCCATCTACCCAATGAAATGAACACTGTATTACATAACAAATCTGAATATTTATTTGAAACAAAAATAAAACTTTGAGCGTGTCGTGTTGTGGCAATATCTAACGGAAAAGAAACGATACACCGATAATATCAAGACCAAAACATCAATATACCTTTTCCTATATATACCTGACCTAAAATATTGATATTCACGATATGTGGATATTTTTTGTGGTCCTAGTGCCAAAAATGTTTTTGGCCCTGTGGTGGCAAACAGTGTGTTTCGGTCCGCATTTGACGTTTGTAAAACAAATGCTTTTGTTCTAGTGTGGTGAAAACTCTATTTTAGTCCTCAACTTAACTACCAAGACCAAAACAACCCACCTCGTCCTCGAAGCTATTATGCGTCATGAAGAACACGTTCTTGTCCATCCCGCGAATGTTCTCCCGGCCCAGAACGCTCACGTCGTCCCGCAGCTCGGGGTAGATGGTCGGCACGAGCTGTCGCGATATCTCGGGTCGCATGCGATGCTGCAGCGTCAGCGTGTGACAGGCCATGTCGTTGATCACCAGTCGCTCGAACAACGAGACGTCCAGTTGGTACTGTCGTGCCATCCGTGGCTCCGCCACATTTGGCCGCAGCTGTTTGTGATCGCCTGCGGTTTAGAAAGTTAATTAATATTCGGAAGATTTAGGAAATTATTAATTACATTTCTTCAATAAAACAGTTTATTGGGTAACTACAGTCCTGGACAGCCACATTGGCCTGTGTCAAAAAGTGGAAATTCTACAAAACATCTGCTAAGGCTCATAATTATGTTAAATTGTCAAAGCACTGAGAATATTTTTAAGGCACATTAAAACTAAGAAATTTATGCTGCAATACTGTGCTGAGAGTTGACTTGCGCAATACGAAAGGTAAAATTAAATTTTGCCATTACTAATGGAGAATAAAACCTCTTCTTAGACTTGCTGCAAGCTCTGCAGGAACTTTTACCATCATATTACATGTAAGTTTAATATGGATTTTAATGAGACCTTGTTTAGATTTAATATTTATTCCATATGAGCTTGCAGCATAAACTTTCATATTGTGTGCCTTTAATTAAGCTTGTGATCATATGATTGATTGCCCACACAACACAGATGCTTATCGCCAATTCCAAATACAGCACACTCCCTCATCCGCCAGTATGGCTGTCCAGAACTATACCCAATTCTCAACTGAAGCCTAGCGTTTTTATTTAGACTCGGTGAGAGAGGTAGTCAATCACCTAACTAACAATGCAAGGAAATGCACACAGCTGCAATCAGTTCAAGGATAAGCAAAAAAGATTTCCACCCATCCCCCGCCTTTCGTTAGCAGGTTAGCAATAATCACCCGGCAGTCTTGCTCTTGTTATCAGCTCAGTCGCAGTCAAATAAAAGAAAATCTTAAGGACTCCTCTAAATAACAAAAAAACATTCTTTGTTGGTTTTCAAAAACGTCAAGCGTAAATAGTAGTGTATTAATGCGTTCTCATGTTCCTATGTTCTGTTTTTGTATGTACAAGTATTTTAGGTAACAAAATTGTTCATCAGTTTGAATTTAGTACAGCACCTTTGTTTTAAGACAATGAAAAAACATGATTGATTGCGTTGCATCAATCACAATACAATTTATCAGTAATCTGATTTAAAAAATCCAGACTGAAAAATAAATACATTTCTGGTGATAAGGTTTTAAGGTTTTTTTTAACCTGATTTGCTTTAATGAAAAATTAAGGGCTAATTCTTCATCTTTAATCTTTCTCTTGGAATTACCTATTCACAAGATGAAAGTGAACGATATCATATTCAATCAAGAGTAACATGCCCAAACACAAAATTTCATATTTATTTCAAATACAGTATTAGTAGGTATTGATGAAAGCCTATCTAAAACGTTTGCCTTGGAATTTTTTCAACTTAGATAAATACTTCCTAAAAAACTCACCTATGAGTATCAAGTGCTCACAGCTTTTTGATAAGGAGGCAACAATATGAGCTTCGAGGACCTCTGCTGCCTCTTCAACGATCACTGTTGATAAAACAAACAGAAAAATTAACATAGCAAAATTACAGTACAATGTAGCAACACAATATTATATGGCTATTTGTTGATGAAGACTTTTATCTTTCTTATTTTCTCCTCTACCCCAATAAGACATAGAACGTTGGTGAAAAATGTCATCTATAACCATACAAATTAAAGACTCTGATTGGCTTTTCATATCCAATGAACAGGGGCTTTGAAATAATGTTTCATTAAACTTGTTACTTTTCCAATAGACAATAGTTTTTTTAAAATCTCTTTTTAATCATATCTCAATAATCTAAATCGGTTGTTTGGCAGTGATTTTTTTTATTGGATAAAACAGTAAATATTGTACTCACCTATTCTGGGCGCTAGTGCTTCGAACATTGGCTGGAACTTGGCAGCTAACGTCGTTGTAGTTCCCACCACATTGGCTGTTTTCAAAATCTGCAAGTCATCGTTCTGCCTCATTTGTTCATACTTGAAAGAATATTCCTTATATTGGGCATCCTTACTTCCCAGGGTAACAATGAGCCCTTCACGCAATATGTTCACCCACAAGTGATACAGCCTCCATCTATCTTCAGGAGGAAGTCTTCTCAAATTCATCTCCCCAAGAAGTCTTTCTTTCTCGAACTCACTTCTGGGGTATTTCTTTGTCTCCCCAACGAGTTCTTTCCTCAAATGAGTTATGATCTGATCCAAGCTCTCACATGTATACTTCATTTGTAGAAGCTGATTCCTGTGGAGCTTGTTTCTTCCATTTATTTGTTTTAAGAGACTGTCTCGCTTTTCAGCCACTACATCTAAAACACAGGCGAACTTCACCGAAACAGTTTCTTCTGAAGGACCTACAGAGGGGTCAAGATCCACGCTGTCAAAAAATGCTTGTTTCACTCTCAAGTCTTCAATCTCGTTGATGTTCTGATCAGCTGTGGGAGCTTCTCGCACAACTCCTCTATCAGCTGTTATTGTGATTTTCACCTTTTCTTTATTTTTAGATGCAGCAACTCCCTCCAAAAGCCAATCCATAAAGTCATCATCCCCTCGAAAGTTGTTCCTTTGATCTTCAGACATTACAAATTGTAATGTATTGAGAGATACAACCCCTGTTGTGTCTTCCAGATCCTTCAAATTTGTTTGATAAACTTTAATGTCTGCAAAAACAGTTGACATCTTCACTTGCAAGTCCCGCATTTCTCTTCCATTGACTTTCTTGTAGTATTTGTATTCTCTCCTTCTCTCTCGAATGTTGAATTTGTCCAATTCACTACCTTTGCTCTTTCCGCCAATTCTAACCAGTTTTGTGGTAACTGGAAGGAGACCTTCCAAAAACTGATCCAAAGCATGGTTAGTAAAACAAACTACGAAAATAGGAGTATTTGTATGGTTCCATACATGAGCATTTGCTAACAAGGCATGGGCGATTTTCAACCCCAAAAATGTTTTGCCGGTTCCTGGAGGGCCTTGAACAACTGTGAGATCATTAGTAAGAGCAGCTTTGAAGGCTTCGTATTGAGACCGATCCAGTCCCAACTCTTCATTCGTGGGCCAATCCATATCACTTAGCACTCGGAAATTGAAATTATTTCCAGCCATGTTAATTGAGTACATCTCATGGAAATTCAGATATCTTGGAGGCTGTGTGTCTGTGTTCACATGCACAATGTACCGAGCAAGAGGGAAATTGTTTTCTTCGAATCTCTGTAGAGCTTTCAGTACGTGGAAGTAAGGATTGAAATAGGCCTCACTTTCGGCCATGATAAACTCTTTGCCCAATATAGATTTCACGTTGTCTAGTTTCTCGACTAGTTCCACAGTGACGAGTTTGTTTTCCAACTCTTTCACATTCCTGTTGGCGACTGTAGCCATGAAAAATGTGTCAAAATGATCATTACTGAATAGAAGCAAGGAACCGTACATGAATCTGTTACTAAATTCCCAATTCACACGGTTCATTTTTTTATCAACATCAAAGCAGATTTCATAACCAACCGTATCCATGACAGTTTTTGGATGAAGGAATTTAACTTTCCGGTATATTCTTACGTTGTCGATTCTTTTGAACTTATCCTTGGTATTGCGTTGTTTTTTATAATCTCTCATTGCTTGTCGAATTGGGCCCATAAAATCTTCTCTTAAAAGTTTAAAATGTATATCGAGATAATGTTCAACACTTTTGTAAGGGCCCCTGATTTTATTTGGGAATAAAAAAGGTTGCTCATCATAAACATCTTCAGGGCGAGGATAAAGAGAGACTGTTCTGAAATTTCCCACTGGTTCAGGATCATAGGTCTCCTTTTTCTTTTCAGGGCCTGAAACTTTAACTTCTTTGACTTCTTCCTTGAGATTTTCTCCGACCTCATCAAGCAAGCACTTAGCCTTGTTGATAAGATAAGGATTTAGTTCAATTTTTGGATTCCTAGACATTACATTCAATGACTTCAGGACTTCAGCAACATGATTGTACCACATTCTTTCAGCACTGGGCATAAAATCTGACAGAGTCTCATACAAGATGATTAAATTTTCAAAAAGCTGGTTGACATTTTCAAATATACCTTCATCTTCAAGATAAGGATACTCAGTTATGTAGTTAAATAGTTGGGTTGTAAAAGCAGGCAGACTGGCCTGTCTTAAAATTTCTACTCTTTCTTGACTTGCAGGTGCTTCACATATTTTACTCAATATATCAACAACTATAATAAAAACCACTGAATCAAGATCTTCCTGAAGTAATGATGAATATTCACTTTCATTTTCACATAAAATCCTGATAATCTCCATAGGATCTTGCTGCCTCAGTTTTTCCAGCTCCTCTACTGTTACAGTTGATTTTGGTAGATCTGGTATATTTACAATTTCATTGTTTTTCCTGTTTTCTTTGGTTTTCATTTGGTTGCCTCCCCGTCCTCTCTGCTTTCTACCTCCCCTTCTATTATCCTGAACATATCCAGCTTGATTATTTTCATTCGGAAATGTATCTGAGGCAACATCAAATTCTTGATTAGCATTCTCATTGAACTGATCATTGTTCACAGATCCTGTAAAACCAGGTCCTTTTTTTCTACCTCTAGAATTTTTATTTCCGTTATTTATGCCAAAATCTGAAGGTAAATTTAAATCGTCCAAGTCATTGCATGGACCATTGCTGACTGAAGAACTTCTACTAAGGGGTCTATCAACAACTCTTGCGGCTGTACCTTCAAATCTATGTTCTCCACCCCTTGCGCTTCCTCTTCCCCTTCCTCTATAATTCTCCCTTCCTCTGTAATTCCCCCTTCCTCTGTAATTTCCCCTCCCTCTGTTACTTCCAGTTTGATCGTTCATACCAACATTCTTACCCCTAGAAAATTCTCTATTTCCATCACCAATTGTTGGATCATAGCTGTAAGAAGAACTCCTACTTAGTGGTCGGTCGTCATCGTTAGTGTTTGCATCCATGATGGGTGAATCACTTGATAAATTGTTTTGAGGTTTGTTTCTGTTATTACTACGGTTATTTTTGCGTCGGTTGACCTTCCTAGAACTGTGATCCTGTGGATTGAGATTTAAACTCCTTTCAGAATTTATACTTCCAACACTATTTACACGGTGCAGATTAGTTTCAGAGCTCCATTCATGTGCTAGTGACCTCTCCAACCCAGTTTTCATACCTGAGGGTCCCTGCCCAAACTGATTAGGTATTGGCGCCAGGTTAGGATTAACCCCTGAGTTAACTTGTTGCATATAATTCTGCTGGAACTGTTTATTTTGAGGAAACTGAGGGTTGGGAGTTCCAACAAATCCTTGGTGATGGTCCGGCCTAAAACAGCCTTCAGGATGTCTCTGTTGCTGATGCGGGTTAAATTGATGCATGTCATGATACTGTTGAAACTGTCTATTCTGAGGAAAACTGGGATTGGGAGGTCCCATATAACCTTGATTGGGATCTGGTCTAAAAGGACCTTCTGGGTGCCTTTGTGGACGATTCTGATTATGATAATTTCCTCTAGGTGGTTGAAATCTGTTTGGGGGCTCTCTTGCTGCGTTTGGATTGAACCCTTCATGCTGTTGCTGATCTGGGGGATTGATCTGCATTTGGTTGAACTGAGGATTTTGAGGGGAAAAGTGTAAAGGTTGTATTGGCACTCTTCCGTGTCTATTGGCACCTCTTCCTCGACGATCAGGGGGGTTTTGATTTTGCAATTCAGCCATCATATCCCTCATAAAAGGTTGATTTGGTTCTCTTAATCCTGGAGGTTGACCCTCGTACCCTGACATTGGACCAAACCCCATAGATCCTCCGAAATTTTTCTCAGGATGACCAAAGGGGTGTTCATGATTTTCAGGATTACTTTGCTTGTTTCCTCTGTTGCCCTTTCCTCTGAAATTCCTTTGTTTCCATCCTCTATACCCCCCTCCGCCTCCACCTCTCTTATTACCTCTATCTGCTTCCATTCTGAGTAAATTTTCATGTGTTCATAAATTTCATATCATGATTTGGGTATTTGTTTGCTGATACCTGAAACAAAAATACTACACTCAAAACTAGTGTGCACTACACACATATATTGGCTTTGGAAATATATGAATTACGAGAATGAATTGAAGTTTTACATAGGTCTGGTACAGGGATGGATTTATATATTTTCTCCCTTTAGGCACTTCTCTGATTGCCTTTGCCATTTGTCATATCAAAACATGAAAATAATGGATTTAAGATAAATATATATGACATGTTAAGGCCTTTATCTTAATGAATCACTAAATCTAACCAGTTCATAAAAAACTGACTTTAAGCCTACTATTGACACTTTAATTGTGTGTAAAGGTCTGAGACCTCACTAACTAAAACAAAGAGACATAAAATTACTATGCTACAAAAACAATCAAGATTATATTTTGAAATTCAAGAATAGGCTTGAACAGTAATCACATAAAACAATTAAGTTTCAAAGGTAGTGGGATAAAGTAATGAAATTCAAGATAAGACCAAACAAAGTATGTTGTATAAAGAGGGTAGCAGCAGGCCGAATTTAGGACTTTTGGGCCCCTAGGCTCACTCAGTGGTGCGGGCCCCCAGGACCATAGTGCCCAACCGTCCGTTTTTAGGAGGACATGTCCTCCTTTTTACTTTCTCCCCCTTATACAATGTATATGGAGAAAGTATTGCTTTCGTCAAAATTTTCGAGTTTTCGGCGAGGTGTCTGTCTGTGTGTGTGTTTGTGTGTGTGTGTATGGATGTAAACAAAGCTAGAGACGACATTAATAGTCCGGTTTTCATGAAATTTGGGACGTAAATATAAAACCTTGATACCTCCAGGCGTTTTTTTAATTTTTTCAATTTTTTTAAGGTTATTTACCCATAATACCCATAAAAAATGACAAAAATCAAAATTTCTCAAAAACGGCTTTTATCGATTTTGATAAAATGTTACGGTTTATTGTGCTTAGCAGACAAAATGACACCACCCGCATGTCTGTAAAAGTTCAGGTTCAGAAGTTATGGGGGTTTAAATATAAAAAGTTCATATTTTTCAAATTTCACAAAAACTGTAACTTTTAAAGAAAATATACTTGCAACCATTAAATTTGGCTTGAAAAACTAAATAATCTAGTATTTTGAATCATTAGTCTACGTCTACTGGTTGCAAAGATAACTGATATTTTAGTTTGGCGGTAAACACAGTACATTGCCCAATGTTATCCTTATGGCAATTATTTAAAAACCGATATCTCCGTTATTTACTAACCTATTTTAATAAAATTTGGTATGTATTTGTGTAATAATTAATTGTTAATTTGTTTTATTTCATTGTATAAGTTTTCCTAATTTTAAATTACTTTAAAGGAGAAAGTATGTGGCGACAAAATCAAGCCTCTCGTTCTTTTCGTGGCTGTCACATGTTTTGGCCTTAACGTGACCAGAAAATCTGTTTATACAGCAGCTAATGGGTATATTTCTCAGTCGTTTCGCGACCGACAAGTCTCAAGCTCTTTTGTGATATCTACTGACCACACTGCGGCCGGGAAATCTATACCTGGTTGTTTATACCACACCTGGCAAATCTGTTGGTCGAATCATGGTCCTCGGTCATAATACTGCGGCTGGCAAATCTCTCGATGATATTGCGGTCGGAAAATCGTCCAGTCTTTTCGTGGGCAGCAAATTTCTCGGTCGCATTGCGGTCGGTAAACTTTTGACATATCGCGGCCGGTAAATCTGTCGGTCGCGTTGCGGCTGTCTGTATCTTACATCAAAGAAAATGCTCAAGTGTTCGATTTAAAAGTTACATTACTGGTTTTAATAGTCGGTTTTTTTAATGGTCTGGAAAAGTAAGAAAAAAGTTTGAAATTTAATATGTGAGATCTGGTGGACCCGCTTTAAGTTTACAGCGGCTAGCAGATTTCTCGATCACATAATGGCAATAACAAATAGCTCCTTGGCTAGGCTTGGCTCTATCGTAACCTTCGAACATCATCGGTCGTATCGTTATCAGTAAATCTCTCAGACCTTTCACGGCCATCATTTGGCCGTATTTGGCAACGATTTTTCAACAAAACAGCGTCTAACACATTTTAAAGGAGAGGGAGGTTAATTGAGCTATAGAGCAGAGGTCTGGCAATCTTGACCACACCATTAAAATTGCTGAATTTACTCCCATGAATATTATTATCCTGTCATGTTGTCTACCTTTTATGATTTGCTCATTAATTTCCAGTTCATCTGGCGGTCTACTTAGCTACTTTGGTTTTATTTCCAGCTATGGAGTTTGTGAGAAATCCAGCTATGGAATACAGGTTGATACAGAAGAAATAGGTATCAACAGGGCTGCCGAGAGGCCATGTCAGCCAAGTGTTAAACTTGGCCCGGGCTCCAAAGGAGTATTTAAATAAAAAAAAATTATTGTTTTGTCTCTCTGTACTATTGCATTTGCGACTCACTGTGCGGCGGTGGCAGCCAGCGAGTAGTGAGCGTGAGTGACTCATAACTCTCTCTCCATCCCTTGCATTAAAATAAACTGAAAACAACTTAAATACGTTATGATGAAATTATCCACGATAGTCAACAACAAGAGAACAACATATGTTGCAATCAACGCAGATTGCCGGAGAAATAATCGAGCGCATTGATCATGAATAAACGGAAGAGTAACTTTGTGGGTGGAACAAACGCGGAAGTTATGGGGAAGAGACAAATAACAGGAAAATCCAATAGTGCGGAAATTTCCAAAAGTACTGATAATCTTTAATCAGAGTAGACTATTTTCTAAGTCCGACCGGCCATTCAGTCTCAATTGGTTCGGATTTTTGGAGGTCCTGTATGTATTATGTCCACCTTGAGACTGCCTAAAAAGGCAGTTTAGAGTTATTTAAAAACCCCAGACCCCCCTCTCGCTGAGGGGTACTTCATATCCCCCAAACCCCCCCCCCCCCAATGCGGTGTGCAGACTTGGGGCCCAACTTGGCTCTCGGCGGCCTTGGGGTACCAAGGGTAACTGTTTCTACAAATAGGTAACATAACTTTAAATTTACTTCCAATTCAATAATCTAGTATCAAAAAAAAATTACCTTATACCAGTTAATCCAAGTATAACTAGAACATGAAGTGCCTGTATAAGAGGGAGAGAGAGATGACAACCTATGGGTTATTCATATCTTATCTCTTGCAAATCGCCAAAATGATAAGATTGGATTGGATCAATGCACATTAGAATCTCTAACACTTAATATGTTTGATCAGCGTAATATTTATTTAGATATTTAAATTGCATTCGATTTATCGAGAGTCATTGGCTAAATTTTCTGTATGGAAGAGTTTTGGTTGTTTTAACATAAGTTACCGTACTGACAGTATATAAAAGGGTTCAATGGAAAGTTATCCTAATTCGATCAATTCAAATTAAAAGCCTTTAGAGATACATAAAAATTCAATGGCTGAATTAAAAAAGGCTCATTGGAGGTGCCTTGTACAATTCCTTTTACCGAACAATTTTTTTTATAGAAATAAAACTTACTTGAACTAAGAAATCAACCTTTAAATTGCCGTTGAGTTAGTAAATAATTTCTTTTCAGTGGCATGTCTAGGCAGGCACAGTCTGCACATTCTGAGATTTAATAAGTAATTTTGCTGTTCTACATTAAATTTCAAGAAGGTAAGTAGCTAAGTAAAAAAGTAGCTTGTGTTCTTAGTTTTTTACAAGGAAACACAATTATTGAAAACTGAATAGTAACAATAATAATCTGAATAATCTAGGACCACAGCACTCACTGCATATCTAAACCGGAACCAGGATATGAATGAAAGATGAATCAAGAATGGATGAAATGAAATTTGTGCTTGCACTGGTTACTTTGTTACTATAGGCCTCCTTTAAGAATCTGAATTTGATAGTGTAATGGCGCTTATTTATCAATTTATGGTGTCGTCTGTAATAACAAAACTAACCTAGCTAATCAAATATAAAATTGCTATCTTTGGGTTGTAATAATATGAACCAAGTTTTTACGATGGTTGATTTCAAGGCATGCAGTAAACAGGGTGTTTATAAATGAACATCGGGGTTTTAACGGCTTGCAGTATCTATTCTATTCAGCATATTTTAACAAATAAGACATCATTTGAAAGAACAATTAAACAGTTTTTTCTACGAGTATTCAATGTGATCGTCATTAGTCTCACGACACACATCGAACCGATATTAAAAAAACTTCTAAATCATTAATGAATGCTGCTAAGATATTTGATGCAACTTAAGTTTCGTTGTTATTCCAATTTGGGTTCATCAGTTTAGTAAAGAAACGTACTAGGAATATTTATTTTTTATTCCCTGAAAGGAAGAAAATGTGAAGTATGGATCTGGAACAAGGATTCATACTAAAAGCCAATCACAGTGCCAAATCAGCGATCGGTACGAGTCATAGGCCGCATAGCGAGCGGCAAATGACAAATTATGTTTGCATAACATTTCTCTTCACTAAATCTTACACTATGCATTTTATTAGGATTTAAATGTCTAAAATAAAGTGTCTGCTATTAGTTGATGTAACTAATATTAAGAACAGAATTGAAAGGAAGGTTGCATCAATTAACCTAACTGTACTTATTGAAGTTTACGAATTTTTCTTTTATCGGCTCGATACGTGTCATGTGGCAAATGACAATGATATTGAATGCATGTAGAAAAAAACCTGTTTGAGTTGATCTTCTAAATGATGTATTATTTGTAAAGATAGGTTTAATAGAATATCTACTGCAAGGTTTTGAAACCCCGATATTCATTTATAAACACCCGGTATAATAATAGTTATTGACCCTTCTCAAAAAAGTAAATTTGGCCACTCATAGTTACACAAGCTGCCAAATTATAATGGCTTAAAAAACACTGGTATGCTACTGTGACCTTTAAAATGTTACACCAAATACTAAAGGCTATGGACAAAATTGATCAAACTTAGTTAGTGTTGTATGATTGCCATTTGTCACTGGGCTATGGATAAATGATGCTCTCATAGCTTTCAAAAAAGACGCTGCTAGACAGTATCAAGACCCAGATTTGGACCATTCCCGATCAAAATGTTAAAAACTCCACAGGCATAGAAACACACAAAATAAAAAAAGATATAGGCAATTGGGAAATATTCATAGTGGATGCCCTAGGGGAGGACGCCTTCGGCACCGGCTGAATTGTAGTGGAAAGAAAAATTGCTCTCTAGCCAGTAAAATTATATGGTGCAATTATAGATAACACAATCGGACAAATAGTCGTGTTTCCCTGTCCCGGGAAATCCCGCTGAGTCCCCAAGTTTGTAGAGGGTACGTTTGGTGTGAGATACGTTGTTATTTGGCCAGGTCTCAGTCAAGACCTTAAATTTAACATTTGAACATTATAAAATTAAACTCAAGTATTGCTTTAAAACCTTAAATGATATGGTACTGTGTACTATGCAATAAACTTTTTTTAAATAAGGTTTGGAAACAGACCCGAAATATTGTATCAAGCTACATAACATTTAAGCGTTAAAAATAATTCAAGAACTGATATAAAACGTTAAATGATATGATATGGTATATCATCCTATTCTCATTCTTCACTCATATTCGCCTTAAAACACCACTTACTGGTGGTCAGTGTCTAATATGGTAATAGGGTATACGCTAATATGGAATCAACATGCTTTAATAAGAGAGGTATTGGAATAGGCCCTGAGGATTTATAGGGATTTAACTGCATTATTTTTTAAATATTTCATTTAAACAAATATAAAAAATATGCCACATCCTAAGTTACAGTAGTATAAAAAATTATTCAGGGTGTCCTATAAGTAAAGTGCCAAACTTTGGGAATACGTTATATGGGTCAAAATAAAGATAAATTTAAGAATAAAATTTTTTCCAAAAACCCTTTGATTGCCAGATATTCGATATTTTGTTTTTTTTTACAAAATATTTTTTATCTCCCAAGTTTTGGAATCGATTTTTTTGAAACTCGCTATGCACCTGTATCTAGTCAAGGTTAGTTTATGAAAAAATAATTAGCATGATCAAATCGTAAATTTCAAAATGGCGGCCGTTTAAAATCTTTAAATTAAAATACCGAAAAAGTGGTACATTTTACAAAAAAATATAAAGAACAATAATATTTAGAAAATTTTATTTCCAATCCAACGATGCCAAAATTATGAAAATCGATTTACAAACAACTGAGTTATGGTCGAATTAGCGCATGGCTCAGCGCAACAATGGACTACAGTTAGTTGAGCGCCGATTATCCGAACGTCGATCATCCGAACCGCCGTTTGACCGAACGCCGTAATAATTCATATTTTGAACATGATTCTCAAGCAATTCAAATTCGCGTGCCAATCAAAACTCCCGTTGCGCCGTGATATCAATGTATTCTGATAGATTTCATAATAAAATTAATTGAAAAATTTTTGTTTGATCATCTTTTAGCCTTTTTACTATTAAGGATTATGTTAGCCTACATATATAATTTGAAAATGTTGTCTTTTCATGTTCGATTATCTGAATATTCAGTTATCCGAACACCCCTTGTCCCCAATTAGTTCGGATAATCGACGCTCTACTGTATTTTGCTTCACAAAATGCTGCCTCACTAGCTAAATACGATCATGACTCAGTTGTTTATTAACCGATTTCAGCCATTCCATGACAAAATGAGCCTCAGTGTCAAAATTATTTTTGCTAATTTAACAGTCATTTTTTAAAAGTAAAATATCTTAAGTTTCATTAACTGAAAGAGTTATATTTTTGCTAATTTAACAGTCATTTTTTTAAAGTAAAATATCTTAAGTTTCATTAACTGAAAGAGTTATTTTGATATTTTATTTCTTTCTTCGGTTTCATCTTTTTTCTTTTCTTTTTTCGGTTTTTTTATTAGGATAGGGCCTCCCTAGGCTTTTACAGTAACTCCACAAATGCTCCCCTTAAGTTATATTTTTTGTAAGTTAATTTAAGTTTTTTGATGTAACGGAAATTTCTATGCAATATAGAAGTGTTAACAAATCATGTTGTTATATTTTATATCTCGAAAACTCATTATCTTGGGAAATATACATGGTTTTTCACACACGTAACACCCGGTACTATTACTGTAACACCCGTTACCAGAAATATTTGCTCAAAAATCTGAGAATAATGTTTGAATTAAATATTTTTATACATCAATTTAAAGCCTGGAATTTAAAATTGTTATATATTTTTTTTCAAAATTCTACCTTATTTCAATTCACAGAGTTTTGAAGAGAATCACTGACACCTCAAATAGCAGGGTCATTTACTGTAACACCCGTTACCCTATTTTTTGTACTATTTTTCATGGTTAGTTTGCTAGTAACAATCTTACTCTATGATACTCTTAAAGAGTTAGATATTAAGTATCCTCAGGCATGATGGATACATAAAAAATTTTTCTTGATTTTTACTTGAATTTTTTGTTGTCTGGTGTAACACCCGTTACTCGTGGAATGGCTGATTTTCATAAATTGGTGTCATTAGATGGAAAATAAAAACTTTTATATTTTTTTGTAAAACGTACCATTTTTTTGTTATTTCAACTTAAAGATTTTAACTGGCCGCCATTTTGAAATGTATTATTTAATCATGCTCATTATTTTTTCATAAACTAACCTTAACTAGATACAGGTGCATACCAAGTTTAAAAAAAATCGATTCAAAAACTTGGGAGATAAAAAATATTTTGTAAAAAATACAAAATGGCGGATATCTGGTAAACAAAGGGTTTTTGGAAAAAATTTTATTCTTAATTTTATCTTTATTTTGACCCATATTTTAACCTATTTCCGAGGTTTGGCACTTTACATATGGGGCACCCTTATAGTTTAATATTATTTCAATTACGTTAAGTTAAATGTTGAAATAGGATTAACTCACCAGCAGGGGCGGACTGGCCCGCCGGCCGACGGGCCGATATGCCTTCTCAATATTACAATCTTTGCGCCCTCGTTCAAAAAAAAATCGAGAAAATTCAAACAATGAGCCTAGACACATTTCTAGAAAGCGAGAGGAAATCTCAAAGTGAGAATTTCAGCAGTGAATAGCAAAACATTAAGTCGGGTGTGAGACCTGAAGTTGACACTGCCGACAAGAGAGAGCGTGAGCAAAGCAGCTCTTCTCTCTCGTACGTGTTACCCTAGGCCTACTACCGACCGAGTAGGAGGTACTTTACTGTGTGGTCTGAGCGACTTAAAGCAGCTGTCCGCTTCCTGCGTCTATTTCACGCCGAACTCGAAAAAACTACACTGCATCGGTGTCGTCTGTGGGAAACCATAGTCACGAAAACGTAAAACTAAAAACTAGTGAAGAGTGTGAGCTGTCAATTAATATTTCTAAACTGATTTGAGTCAAACTCTTCAATTTATTTTGATATTCATTACACAGGATAAGGATACATGGACGTAAGTAGTATTGTAGAATCACTACTTTTACAAAATTAAAAGTTTGTAAATTTAACTTACGAATTTGTAAATTACAAACAAAAAGTTACTTATACATTTCAAAGACATTAAAGCAGTTTATCAAATTATCTGATGAAAGTAAGCTTTGTAAGATGATTTTAGATCTATCATTTGTGCAATTAGTTCAGTTGTTGTAAAAATATACATTTTTTCATACTTTCATTTCTGTGTCGTCATTCCAAAATCTGACAAAGTTTTAAGCCTAAACAAAACCAATCTTAATAAAGTTAAGCCTAAACAAAACTAATCTTGATAAAATTAATCTTAAAAAATTATGAGAACAAAAAAATTATAAAATTTGATGAAAAATTATAGTTTATTTTATTTTCTTAGCTGGCAGTTAAATCAGAAATATAGAACTTATTTCAATAATTATTAGGCTAACAGTTTTGGCTTGATTCAGTGCTAAAACAGTTTAAGTCAATAATGAATTTTTTGTTTGTTAACAACATGTTGAATGTGTTAATTAAATGATATCATAAAAGATTTTATATAAATACTGTATTTACAGCGCCATTATATAGCAGTAGAAGGTTGTAAACAGGAAGCACATGATTTTATATTAGGCATTCATAGGAAAATAGTGAAAGTACATAAATGTAATACGAAAGAACCTAAAAAAATCATTTGTATTTTGTTTGGAAATTTACTGTCAGAATAGCATCAAATCATCGTATGTATAGGATGCAATTTTCCGTATTTTTTGGGGGGGGAGAGCGCCGGGCCCCCTGCAGACCTCAAGGGTATTCCGTCCCTCCAGACCCCCCCCCCCCTGTGCGCCTCAGGCTAGTCAAGGTTTACGCCCTAATGGAGTACCCAGTCCGCCCCTGCTCACCAGTACTCTAAAACGTGAAGTCATAAAGTAATGTTGTAACCGCAGACAGCACTGATTTTGGGGCTGCACGGCAACAGGGGCCAGAAGAGCAAATGTAATTTAACTAAAAACAGATCAATGCTTAGGGTGAGCGGAAATCCGGCACTGGTCAGGAGCTCAAACCCCCCCCCCCCCCCAAAAAAAATTCCTCGCTAAGGCTTATTGCTTTTGTTCATTATTGAGTTACATCTTTACATTTACAATAAGAATTTAAGGTAGGTATACTGTCAATGTAAACAATCCAGTAGTTAATGTTTTGAAACTATTTTTACTGTATTGTGTAACTTATCAGACAATAGTTTGGAATTCCTGCATATTTAACAAAGCTAAGTTTACTCTATCAAGAAATCAATAGTGTAGTGCAAATGAGCTGACAATTCAGGACAGTTGGACAGCCTGTTTTTTTTCAAAAGGTTAGTTATGGTACACTGCCTTCAATAGGTGTTGGGCGTCATGTAAACAGGCTTTTAGTTCGTTGGTGACTGGACAAGAGCGAGCCCGAGCCCACTGTGGATCATAGGCGTGGAAGGATAGGCGTAACTGTGATCATGATTATTAAGTTACATTAATTCTATATCATCTATGTAAGGTATTAGCCCTTAAAACCAGTCCTCTGGGGTCATATAGGGAACTAATTTTTCTGGGGTCAATAATAGAGTGATTAACGCTAGACCTACCTCATAAACCTAGCTCATACAGGTTAGATCACTGAAGACAAGCAAATAACGCTATAATGAGTTAATGCATTAAGCAACAGTCACATTACCTTAACTTAATTGTGTAAACAGAATGACTCACGTAAAACAATATCAACAATCAAGAATTACAAGCTAGAACTAGAAACTCAGGTTACATTGGAAGAGATTAACTGAGTTGACGCTGATGTCGGTGAGTCGGTCTATTATCTCGATCCTGCAAACTACGTCTCGCGAATGCGCCCGAGTGCCTCTTGTGCGGAATTGGATTGGATTTATTTGCTCACTTTGCTGATTGTCTTTGATAAGATTTCTATTTGAAGAGCTGAAGAGGTGTTTACAAATACAAACCGGCTCAGATAGCATTTTATTTTTAAAATCTGGTTATTAAGCGATAGCCCCATAATTAATTTGCTCTCTGAATGCACTGTCATTTTTGTTTTTCAAAACAGTCCTTAATTTTCAAAAAAAACTTTTGAACTATTGTTCAAACATCAGTGTTTTGGCAAGAGTCAGCCCAAATCAGACGTTGGTCCAATGTATTTATTTTCTAAACATTCCATTGAATTTAGCTTCTGAATAAACTAAACTTAAGCTATGGCTATGATAGTATATTGTTGCACAGATGAAGTATACTATACGATCTGATTCTTCTGTGATTGTTGTTATCGTTTATTTATTTTTTCATCTTTTAATACTCGGAAGATGATAGAGCTGACAAATAAAAGTAGTACTTATATAGTACGTACAATTATTTATTTTTTTCTGTACTTATATGATGAATGCAGTAGTGCAGCATACCATACCTCATCGGTCAAACTGAGCGTCAAGAGTCTATGGAGGTAGGCCTATATGAAATTATTTTTTATTTTTTTAGTTTGTTATTTAGTTTATAAATAACTCACCAGTTACCTAAATTATTATGAACTAATTTATAAACAATTATTAATACAACTAATTGTTTTTTAGTTTTAGGTGCAGTATAAAAACACAATCCTAGCCCCAAGTACCACTTCTAACTAGGACGGGCTGTGTATGGTCAGAGTTAGTTTTTATTCTACACCTACAGGTTAACTTTCTGGAAAATACTGTAATTTTCCAAAAAACAGGTTCCCTTCTACAATTTTCTAATACGGTGATGCCAATAAGGCTAATGGTGGCTTGGTGGTGGTGATTGATTTGTATGGTTGAACGAATTTATTTTTATTTCTAAAGTACCTCAATCCTCAATTGACAAACTGTAAAATTTGAAACTAAAGGAATTAATTGCAAAATTTATTCATTATAACAAACTGACCATTCTCTTTATGCTGAATGAATAATTTATAGTTACTTGGCCATACTGCGCAAAGCATAGCTAACTGTAAGTGTTTTTTTTTTCAAAAACTATTCGCGTTTGGATGAAACAATTCTTTCATAAAAAGAATTGAGGATTCAATTTTAGTCCGGTAGCAAAATTTACAATCAATTCCTTAAACACTCCACCATAGGTAATTGACATTTCTTTTTTGAAATTGAAATGTCAATTTATGTATTGTTGGTTGTTAATCAGATCGGTTCAGACTGACTGGTGAAACAGAGAACGTAAAAATCTACGTTATAATCTGTACGTTATCTGCTGTGCTGGCGACCAATTAGATATTGAAACCGCCGCGCCGATTCGTGACCTTCGGAATCACCTGTCCGTTCTCGTGAACGGTGCTTTGCACTGTTAAGCCACAAGTGGAGAATCCGTCGTAACAGCTGTTCTCTTAATCTCTAGGTAGCCTCGCGCAATCACAGGGACCGGCACGGGTCTCTCACGGTCAACTTCGCGGTCAACCAGTGGTGCCAACGTAATGTAAAATAGCAAGAAAATCTTAATCTTTGCTTTATCTTTTTAAGTATTTGTTACAATATTCAGATCTGATGTGTGATAAAAGCAGTTGCAAATTAAAAAGGTACAATTTTCAAAAATTGATCTCCATTAAATTTGTTTTAGAATTAAAGTAATTAAATCTATAAGTGTGGCGAAAAAGTCCAAATATTTTTAGAATGGTTGAAATTTTTATTATATTTCTAGATGCTACTAACTACCCAATCACAAAAAATAACCTTGTAAATAACAAATATGCCAATATAGACGAGTCGATTAAAACAACAGACATATAAGCTTAGTTGAAATGGAATCGTTTCATAACGTCCAGGTTCAGACAACGACATAGAACTTAAAGTCGTTGGGTTCAGAACGTCCAATCGTCCAATGATGCTGGATTAGGTTAATTGGATTTGGTTAAGTTAGGTTATTTTAGGTAATGTTCGGCTAGGTTAGGTCCACCGCCCGACCATAGATCTTTGAGTTGATCAAGGAGGTTAGAGTCTATGCACTGGATGTACACCGCGGCAATGCTTTAGTCGATGAAAAACGGCTTTCATTTTGCTAGGTTGGCAATAAAGAGGGGGGGGGGGGGGTAATGCAGTAATTTAGTAATGAGCTACCATTCTTTGAACGGTAATACAAAACTATTCGATTCTTAAAAGAATTACCAAATAAATATTTAAATCAGTTCTTAAAAATATTTTATGCAAGGCTTATCTGTATTTTCTCAAATTGACATACGGGAACACGATTAAACTAATTTAATATTATCTTCGAATCTTTGAAAATCTATTTTTATGTTCGATCAATCAGATGGTTTGACTCCCATTTCTGAGTTCATTGGTTTTTTATTAGTAATGCAAAGAATGAAATTACTCCCCCTCATCATTACTAACCTGACAAACTCATATGAGCCGCAGGAATACTGTAGCGCGATACCTCCAGCTCCTCCAGTTAGACTCTAAACCTCATTGGTGTTAATGTTTGCTGTAAGCTGCTTCTCTCTATTGGTGTCAAAAGGAACTTATTGTAGTTATTCGCGCTAGCGCCGTACTGTGCAGCTACCTAGCGGCGGGTTTTAATACTAGTTCGAAATATTACACAAAGAAGCTACAGATTCTTTGATGTTACTCACCTAGCCTGACCATTAACCTTTTAAGGCCGACGGCCGTAATAGGCCCCCGTGATAAAAAGTACGTTCAAGGCCGGCGGCCGTAATAGGCCCCGTGGCAAAAACTACGTTCGCGGCCGACGGCCGTTATAGGCACCCGTCCACTTTTCCCCGTTTACTGGCTGGTTGTGTTTTCCAAAGGTCACTAAACTTGATATTCCCTTGTAGAGGGACATCTGGGCTTCATGAATAATGGCAAATACTGCCATTTTAGCCTAAATTTCTTAGTTGTCTGTATAGATTTTCATGTCATGATTGTCTGCTGGCCATGTGATGATTTTGTTGCTGTTTAATTTTCGTGTTTTGTTGGTTATGTGATGAGGTTATTGTTTTAATCGACCAAATATCATTTATTAAATGAGTTGTGTGTGCTTAACTTGTGTTTTCAATGACGAATGAGCAAAAGAAGTCGAGATAAATGACCTGTAAGCGAAATCACCCTCCTGTATGCAAATAACATGGCGTCAGCCATTTAGGCCTAAAATAGTGAGGTGTCAATTTTTACATTATTCCTTATAGTTCTGTCATTAATTAAGGTAGGTACTTCAAAATTGGCATACTTCCTGTAAATAAGTTGTACTTTGTAGTTATAAATGGTTTTTGGATGTAAAACAAAGTTATATATTTTTTATATGCCGTCAAAGTGGAAAAATATAAATTAGCTCATTAAAATTTTCTTACATATATCTGTAAAAAAAATTTCTTTCTGATAATTTCATAATATATTCTAAAGCATTTTAAAGCCCATTTAATTAGGAACAATTTAAAAAAGAATTATGAGTATCTGATAAAAATTGTGGAAGTTATAGCCCTTTAACTAAAACTATGCACAGCACATAAGAAATGGCTTGGCCTTTTTCGCAAGTACCACAGTTTGGGAGCTGGCCTTTTTCGCAAGTACCACAATTTGGGAGCTGGCCTTAAAAGGGTTAAAAAAAATTTTACCTGAAAAATTTTATAAACTGTAGGTCGAGTCAAATGACGATGCCCAGTCCGCAAACAAGACAAATGTTTATTTTAGCATTAAGCTTACGGGCGGATTGGCCCAATTTATTTGACTCGACCTGTAGCCGTAACACAACACCAAGTCATTATATAGGCCTTAATAGATCATTTAACTTACTGAAACCCCGTTTTCATTTTGCCCTACTGGCTCTCAAAATAAAATTTAATCCAACGGGAAAAGAGTTGTTTTAGCGAATTTCCCCTATAGGGAAGAGGCTACTACCGTAGGTCTCATGGTAAGACCTAAGTCCCAGACCATGATAACTTTTCGTTTTGCAACCTCTAGAAGCAAAAAACACCATTCGTTCGAATTTTTAGATATATATATATATGTATGTCTGTTAGCACGATAGCGGCCGTAAAAATGGTCCGATCTTGATGAAATTTGGTACAGACATGTAAAGTGGTAATCGATTGGACGAGTTCGTGAACCAGCCCGATCGGACCACTGGAGGGGGAGGGGGGTAAAGGGGGATAAACCCTCTCAAAAATGGGGTTTTTGAGCTTTTTACATAGAAAAATAAAATTTATCAAATTTGTTAGCACCATTGAATTCAGCTCAAAAAATAAACAATTTAGTATTTTGAATCACTGCTCTATGTCCATTGGTTACCGAGATATTGGAAGTGGTAAACACAGTACGTTGTCTCAATGTTAACCTTATGGGAAATAAGTAAAATTCTATATCTCGCTTATTTCTCAACATATCTTGATAAAACTTGGTAAATGGCTTCTTCTAGTTCAGATCTACTAAATATTGAATTAAAACCAACCAGTTTAAACATACCTGTAGCAGCAAACCTGATACTCATTCCCCATGTTAATCTTGTGGAGCTTACAAAAACATGTCAAATCTCGCTATGTTAGATTAAAAATATATTGTTTTGCATTTGAAATTCGCTGAGTATGCAGGTCTGCTGCAACGGGGGTGTTTTGTGTTTTTTTTCTCCCCAAAACCTTTGGTCTATAGACAAAAAGTAGCCTATTATAGAGCGTTACAAATGAAACAATTTTGCCATAAAACGCCATAAACTATTTGAAACATCATTTTTAGGGTAATGTTCAGTCAGAATTTAAAAGGTGATTCAACTAACGTGATTCCACTAATATTTTCTGCTTCTGAAGAATTATTTAGAATCCTTCCTATACTCATATATGAGAAATGTTATCGTCCGTCCGTTCTTGTATGCTTGCTTGCTTGCACAATTATTTCTAAAACGGCTCCGAGGATTTCCTTCGAATTTTGAAAATAAGTTATTTTTGGCTCAAAAACGTCTTTTATGCAGATTACTTGGCCAGAGAAAATCTAACAACGTAATAAATCGAATTTTAAAGTTGTAAAATTTTAACATTGGCCTCATGGGTTGCCGTGATAGCAACGAAAATAAACAAGGAAAGTGTAAACAAATGAAGTAATCATATCAGCTGTTTGGAATCTACAGCCATCGAGGGAAAATACAGCAAGTGGGATGAAGAGTCCATGGAACAATAAAAAAAGGTTTCTATTTATAAATTTGATGACATTGAAATATTTTATATAGTAACTGGATGAACTGCTAAACATGAAAAAATAACACCGAGCAAGGCTTGTTCCACCAGGTTCTGAGACTTAGCAGCGCATAATAAAATACCCCCGTTGCAGCAGACCTGCACACTCAACGAATTTCAAATGCAAAACAACGTATTTCAATCCAACATAGCGAGATTTGACATGTTTTGGTTAGCTCCATAAGAATAATATGGGGAATGAGTATGCAGGTCTGCTGCTACAGGTATATTAAAACTGGATGGTTTTGATTCAATAATTAGTAGATCTCAACTAGAAGAAGCTATTTAACAAGTTTTATCAAGATATGTTGAGAAATAACCAAGATATAGAATTTTACTTATTTCCCATAAGGTTAACATTGGGACAACGTACTGTGTTTACCACTTTCAATATCTCGGTAACCAATGGACATAGAGCAGTGATTCAATATACTAAATTGTTTGTTTTTTTGAGCTGAATTCAATGGTGCCAACAAAAATTGGATAAATTTTATTTTTCTATGTAAAAAACTTAATTTAATTTAATTTTTGAGGGGGTTTATCCCCCTTTACCCCCCCTTCCGATGGTCCGATCGGGCTAGTTCACGAACTCATCCGAATAATTACTACTTTACACGCCTGTGCCAAATTTCATTCCGATTGGACCATTTTTGCGAGCGCTATCGTGCTTACAGACACATATATATATAGATATATATATATATATATCTAGAAATTTGAACGAATGGTGTTTTTTGCTTCTGGGGGCCCCAAAACGAAAAGTTATCATGGTCTCGGGCTTAGGTCTTACCATGAGACCTACGGTAATAGCCTCTTCCCTATAGGGGAAATTCGCTAATTAAACACACTAGTACATAACTGTAGGTATCTCAATAAATGCAGGCATTATGAGCTTTCGAATGTGTTTCGATTATTAGAGGAACTTCTAAGGCAATTTTTAAGGATGCTCTAATTTATTTTAGCTTGCTAAAATAAATTTTGAAGTTAAATATGTGAACTTCATATTTAACAGTTTTGCAGTTAATATATGACATCCTGGCAAGTGAAAATAACTTTTTATTTGTTAAGACATTTTTATTAACTATTAAGAGATACAGCTATGATTTCTGTGTTAATATTTTCAGAAAAAAAGAATGTATTATGTCCTTGTTGTTTCACTGAGAAACCCCCATTTACAAATGACTACTCCCACCAGGTTCTTTTTTCTAATCAATAACGTATTTTAGCGAATTTTCCCTATAGGGAAGAAGCTATTACCGTAGGTCTCATGGTAAGACCTAAGCACGGGACCATCATAACTTTTCGTTTTGGTGCCCTCAGATACCAAAAACACCATTCGTTCAAATTTGTATATATATATGTGTGTGTCTGTAAGCACGATAGCGCTCGCAAAAATGGTCCGATCGGAATGAAATTTGGCATAGGCGTGTAAAGTAGCAATTATTCGGATGAGTTCGAAAACCATCCCAATCGGACCACTGGAAGGGGGGGTAAAGGGGGATAAACCTCCCCAAAAATGGGTTTTTTTGGGGTTTTCACATATAAAAATCAAAATAATCCAATTTTAATTAGCACCATTAAATTCAGCTCGAAAAAAACAAACAATTTTGTATTTTGAACCATTCCTCTATGTCCATAGGTTACCAAGATATTGTAAGTGGTAAACACAGTACGTTGTCCCAATGTTAACCTTATGGGAAATAAGTAAAATTCTATCTCGCTTATTTCTCGAAATATCTTAATAAAACTTGGTTTGTGGCTTCATCTAGATAAGATCTAGTGTATTTTAGTCTAAAACTCCCGAAATTTCCATTTTTTGTGGCAGCAAACCTGCATACTCATTCCCGATGTTATCCTTATGGGAAATAAAAAAATCGTTATCTTCCTTATTTTTTGACAAATCTTGATAAAAGTTGCTTTATGGTTTCTTCTAGTTTAGATCTACGAAATATTGAATTGAAACCACCCAGTTTTAACGG
The DNA here is from genome assembly GCA_035578135.1 of Flexamia atlantica. Lineage (NCBI taxonomy): Eukaryota > Metazoa > Arthropoda > Insecta > Hemiptera > Cicadellidae > Flexamia > Flexamia atlantica. The sequence goes on from JAQJVK010000011.1 coordinate 14,673,657, forward strand.
ACCTGTTGCAGCAAACCTGCACACTCATTCTCCATGTCATTCTTATGGAGCTTACAAAAACATGTTAAATCTCACTATTTTGGATTGAAATATGTTCTTTTGCCTTTGAAATTCGCTGAGTATGCAGGTCTGCTGCAACGGGGGTATTTTATCTGTAAAAAGTAAGCAATTATATGTTCAGTTTAGGCTGTATTAGAAGAATGTTCTCAGTCAAAAATTAGTTTTTCGGACCATTTATTTTCTTCATTTTCCCTCTCAGTTCAATGTTTATAGAACTACATAAATTCTGTTTGGAGGGAAATAACAAGAGGGTTATCTTCACAAGAAAACATAAATTTATTCAAACAAAACAACAAATAAAACGCATAACAAATACTGAGAATCAACAATGACTAGAATGGTACGATGGTATTGCACTGTATAATGACTAGACGACGTCTGAGCCCTTCTGGGGTGACTATAATTGGAAACAGTTGTTCAAAGTGTCCACGATCAGTGGCAGCATATATCAAAACGCTCTGGCTGTTCAGATATGGTGACTGTACAAGTCGTCGTAACATTGCAAGCTTCGACATAACTTAAACAGCTGGTTACTTCCCTTTAAAATATATGTAAATTGCCAGCTGTTTAAGCGAAGTAGAAGCTTGCAATGAAATGACGTCCAGGGATGTTGGGCCACTAGTTGTTGAGAGTGTCTGTGGTGAGAGCTAGCGAAGTCAGGACGCTGCGGCGGTTTGGGTTCACGCCAAGGTTTTCCCAATTTATCCACGATAATCTGGCTGTCAAATCTGAAAAGAGACACAAAACATGATGAGTAAATGTTTGAGAAGCATAATTTGAAGATTATGTTGTCAAATTACTGTACACTTATAATAATCGCTTTAGTTTATTTTATATTACTTCGTTTCAATCTTCTTCACAAATGTTAATTCTGCTGAAGATGCTTGTTGGTTGTTTATAAGCTCAAAAATGGGAAAAAGGAAGGCTAGAATAAAACGATAGTTTGACTAGTGCAATCAACTAACTCTATAATACATTATAATACCTTTTAAATTTAACGATTAAAATATTGAACTATTAAAAGTTGTTAAACAATAATTTAAGCAATATCTTTATTTAGACGTAAGAAGTCACATCATCGGTTTCCTATGCAACAAATTAAAACATGAACATTTTGACTGGGAGAAAGGTTCTGGTTTAACGGAAGTGTCCTACGTCTGGCGAACGGGAATGTTTTACGCCTAGCAAAAGTGTTCTACACCTACCGGCAGCGTTTTACTACTGCCAAAAATGTTCCTCGTCTACCGGGAGTGCTTTACAACAACCACAAGTGTTTTACGCCTGCCAAAGATTTTCCTCGTCTTCCGGAAGTGCTTTACAACAATCACAAGTGTTATACGTTGGTATAAGTGCTGTACGTCATGCCTACCGGAAGTGTTCTATGTTCTACACCAACCTGTAAGTGGTCAAAGCCTACCAGAAAAAGTTTTCCACGTCTACCGAAAGTGTTTTACACTAACTGCTGCATTCTACATCTACCGGAAGGTTTGTGCACCTACCTGAAACATTTCATACCTACCGGAAGTGACCTGTACACCTATCGGAAGCATCCTACACCTACCGGAAGCATCCTACACCTACCTGTAGCATCCAACACCTATTCGCAGCAACCTAGTTCAACATGCAGCATCCTACACCTACCTGCAGCATTCTACACCACCCGGAAGTATCCTGCACCTACCGGAAGTGTTCCACTCGGCGCGCTCCACCTGTTTCTCGCCCCGGAGACACTTCTCGACGTAGGTGAGCGGGTCGCAGTCGGCCGTCAGCACCTCCTTGAGCAGCGCGATGTAGGCGATGGCCAGCCGCAGCGTGTCGATCTTGCTGAGTCGCTTCTCGTAGGGGAAGGTGGGCACGTGGCTGCGCAGCTCGTCGAACGCGGAGTTGATGCTGCTGGAAAAGCGAGGAGAATGAAGTCGCGCAACTTGCGGAGGTGATGGGAAAGTGAGGAATTAAGTCGCGCAATTTGTAGAGGTGAGGAGGATAAAAGATGATCAATGGTGCTGGAAAAGCAAGGAGAATGAAGTCGCGCAACTTGCGGAGGTGATGGGAAAGCAAGGGGAATAAAGTCGCGCATCTTGCGGTGATGGGAAAGCAAGCGGAATGAAGTCGCACAACTTGTATAGGGTGAGGAGGATAAAGGATGATCAATGGTGCTGGAAAAGCGAGGAGAATGAAGTCGCGCAACTTGCGGAGGTGATGGGAAAGCAAGGGGAATAAAGTCGCGCATCTTGCGGTGATGGGAAAGCAAGCGGAATGAAGTCGCACAACTTGTATAGGGTGAGGAGGATAAAGGATGATCAATGGTGCTGGAAAAGCGAGGAGAATGAAGTCGCGCAACTTGCGGAGGTGATGGGAAAGCAAGGGGAATGAAGTCGCGCAATTTGTAGAGGGTGAGTAGGATAAAGGATGATAAATGGTGCTGGAAAAGCGAGGAGAATGAAGTCGCCCAACTTCTGGACGTGATGGAAAATCGAGGACAATGAAGTCGCGCAACTTCAGTGGAGAAGAGAATAAAAGGTAATTTTATAGGTACTGTACTACTTTTATATCTGATCTTATGCCTTTCATTCCTTTATAACTTGGGGTACCATTCCTGGTTTTCCCCGGACAGTCCGGGTTTTGAGGGCTTTATCCGGTCCGGGGCTGCTACTTGTCCAGGATTTTTAATTTTTTGGAAGAATTCAAAATTGCTCTTTGGCGAGGCTAGAGGAAAAAGGAGATTTCCGAGAATCCATATACGGGCACCCCCTGAAGTTAATAGGTAAATAATTCATTTTAAGCCCTGTTATGAGAGTTTTTGTTTCAAAATTTAATTTTTTATTCATCATAAACAAACTACTAGTTTATGACGTAGCATGTCGTCAATAACGTTGTGATTCTACCACAATAAAATCAAAACAAATTTACATTTTTCCATTGGAAATCATTAAACTGATACTTTGGTGTAAACTTAGATTGTGGCACAACTACACTTATATAATTTTAGACCATTTATCATAAAACCCTTTGTGAGCAAGAATTTACTCATAGCATTTCTTTTAATTGCACCAAAACAGGCAAAATATTTTAGCCATTACAAATAGGAGCTACTACTTCTCCTAATCCATAGTGTTCATAATTATCCTATCGCCCTAGATGTTCTATGTGTTCTGGGTACTTCAAACAGATAAGTTATTCCATATTGACACTCTCACAACCTTACTTAGCATGCGATATATTAGAATGAATATTATACTTAAATATGAGATCTACATGAAAGAATGGATGAAATAGAAAGCATAATGGTTGGATCGGGAAAAAGGAATTAACTGTAGCCCTACAACACAAACAAACAGCGAAGACGTAATACAAGTCTCCAGACTATTGAGATATTGTTGGGTGTTAGGAGATAATGTACATACAACTTCATTTTAGATATATACTGTATTTAATCGACAAGTGAGATTGAACCAAATAGAAAGCCTTTTGAAAACTTTCCAAATTTCCTTTTATGTTGGTAGTTTTTTTCTTACTTTGGTGCACAAAATGTGTAGGAGGCCGCTTTATTGCACAGCAAAAATTATTCAAGATGAAGTATTTTTGTATTTTTAGAATTTTGATGGAATGTAATTAAATGTTTCCTTTTTTATCAATTTTTACAAGGAGTTATTGGAAGTATATATTGTTTGGATCTAAGTAAAAACCACGAAAATTTAAATACACTTATTTTACTCTATTTTCAATAATTTGTAGGACTCCTTTTTCATAATCAACTTCGTTTTTAAGGCAGATTGAAAAAAATTTGAAACAACGTGAATACGATCTTAAATATATTTCAGGTAGAGCTAGCTTCGCTGTTTATTGTGAGTTGTAACACATATTTTGCAAAATAAATTTTGGGAGGGTCTAGGGATGGAAAAATCAAAATAAAGTTGAACTCAATTAAGTTTAACGTTATTGGAAAGAATATGCTCGTAATCTTTGCTAACCAAATTGCAAGTGTTATGAAAATACTAATTACAATTTTTGAGAAACCATGGTATATTTGTTGAAAGCAAATTACAATTTACGATAAATTTGAGGGTAATGAGCACATTTTACCTTCCCCCTCTTAAAACACAATAAAATCTTATCCAATTTTAGTATACCTTTTATAAAGGTAATCAATCTGCAAACTAAAAATCACTTTAAAATTGACTTTATTGCCATAAGGCGACGAGGAATATTTTATTTGGTCCAAAATTAGCGAGGAAAGTAATGAAAAAAGTTTGTGATGAAAGCTGTGGGTTAGCTCTTTAATTACAGAAGTTAAGGGAACCAAGGATTTTCCCCAGCTTTCAAAATATATACCTTATCTTTGATAACTATTGTTAAAAGAGTTCATCTATTTTGTGGTTTAATCTAGTTTTCCAATAAAAATATATATTCAGAAGGGAACTGTTAAAATCAGTTAATTAAGGTGTCACTTAATCCTGGTAAAAAATTAATGGCTTATGCTTCCCTCAAATGTGTAGAAAGCATTTGGTCCCTCAGGTTAATTTTCGCTAGTTTTGGATTATCAACAAAACGACTGATTGCTACCAACAATTGTTTATGAAAATTTGATGTTTTTTATACTAACGAACTGAAACCCAATTTTTTTATAATCTGGTGTAAAGAACTTAACCTGCCTAAAAACAAAGAATCTCTTGTTATTCAGTTTTGATTTGGTATCAACATTACAACCGCGTTTTTCAGTCATAAATCCAACTCTTATTTGTGATTACTTTTAAAAACAAGTTAACTCTCAATTTCACAGTTTGTGAAGAACGAAAAAATAAACAAATAAGGGTATCAGGAGGAAGGCCAGGTTAGGGTGGGAGAAATGTGGCGGGTGGGTGAGTATGACCCTAGCGCTTCGCTGTTTGTGGGTGGAGGGCTTACATTTTGACGGGGGGCCGGTCGAGGGGCCCCGGCGTGGGGCCCGGGGGGGCCCGGGGCCTCGGCTCTGACCTGAGCATCCGCTTCCGCTCCCGGATGTTGGCCGCCTGCCGCTGGACCCGGTACGGACTTCCGGTGTAGTAGCTGTCCTCCGCGTCGCCCATGTCATCTGCAACACACGGTGATGTAATGTTAATTTTTGGTAGGAACCAGAAAAAAACTTTAGCCCTTTTTTAGAAGGTCTTTAGAAGGCTATTTTCTGCATTAGGGTGACATCGTAGGCCTACATCTAAGCCTATAAATGACTTTAACGTTGTTCTCAATCCCCCATGTAGGTTTTAAACAGACTACAAACACGTTAAACAGTGTTAATTTATTTCTTTCTGTATACTGCAGCATGGGCGGATTTAGATGTTAATTTTTGGGGGTGCCAGGTCGCCTCATTTATGATGTATTGCATGCTCAAATTCAAATATCAAACTCCTATTCAAATAGTCCATTTGCAGGCATACTCTAAGAATATCTGTTTATTTTACTTGACAACAACCCTGTTGTTATTTATTTAATAGATTATTCAAAGTTATGTTGCAAATTGTTTCCCCATTTTCTGCCAAACAAACCAGCAAAAATCAGGGGGTACCGGGCACCCCCTGTCACCCCCAGAAATCCGCCCATGTACTGCAGAGTTGGTTTTCAATTTTATAATTTGTCGTTTTGAAAAGGATATAGATAAGTTTCCAGGTCCTCCCGCCTGAAATAGGGACGCACCGCCAAGGGCGGTACTTGCCTTGTACAGTGAAATCATTAGTTTTGTGTTAGGGAAAAACATGGGAGCATAAGCTTTTTATGAAACGAGGCAAATAAAACCATTATCAATGAATACCCAAACGTTGATAAAACTGAGAGAAGAATAAATTATGCTCTATAATCCAAAGGGGATGTCCAAAGGTCTTGCGATTCTGCGCGCATGGGATGAAAGGATTTGAAAGGGTTGCTACTGAACAAGAATAAATAGAAACTGCTCCACCGTTGATTTATTTTTTAGTGACCAAGAAGTATTGTCCTTTCTATTAAAGCTTTTTATGTCTATTAATTTTTTTGCAATTAACGGTTTTGTAAAAACTCCCCTCTCACTCCCTCTTCCGTCAGCAACATATATTGCCCAAGAAGGTAATTTTGAATTATACGGAGGCCATCCTTATACAGCGCGCTGTGGCGGTTAGGTTATGTAAGTAGGATCTACATGTCAGTAGGACTTTCCTCGTTTCCATTTACGAATCGAACGATACCAGATGAGCCATACTTTCGCCCGCCAAATCCCCACCAAGTAGACCACGGTCAGGTCGTTGACCGGAGCGCGCGCACCACCTCTGTCACTGCCTAGCCTGCACCCGGGTCCTGGGTCAGTCAGTGTCATGAATGATTTGTTGCCGTGCACCAGGTTAGTTTCGTTTACATAATGAGTGACGTTCTTTTGCTGTGGGATTTACCCCAAAATGAAGACGAAAGTGTAAGTTTTCTTCAAGAAAGACATTTATTGCCTTCAAAAAAATTGTGTCTTAATAATCACGAAATGAAACTGTACTTTGGAAATGAATATCCGTTCTGGCAGTGCAATGCACGTTCGTGCCGTAAGAAGGTGTGTCTTAGGGTCGGTACTTGGTTTGAACATAGCAAACTATCGTTTACCACCGTTGTTCGTTTTATTTATTTTTGGGCTGAGGAGCTGACATCTGTGAAATTTTGTGAGAAGCAGTTAGGCATGGCCGGTAAAACTGTTGTGGACTGGAACAATTATATGAGAGAGGTTTGTGTGTTCAGTGTGGAAAACAAGAACAGTGGGAAAATAGGGGGGGAAGGTAAAATTGTTGAAATCGGTGAGAGCTTGTTTACCAAACGAAAAAGTAACGCCGGGAGAGTGCTGCCTCAGCAATGGGTGTTCGGGGGTTTGTGCCGCGAAACAGGGCAGCGATTTTTGGTGAAAGTGCCCAACCGTGGGGCTAAAACATTGCTTAGAAAAATAAAAAACCATATCCTTCCGGGAACAACCATAATTTCCGGCCTTTGGAAAGGCTATAATAGTGAAGAACTGGAAAAAGCTGAATTTTCCCACTTCACCGTCAACCACAAGTATAAATTTGTGGATCCCGAAACTGGGGCAGGTCCCAAACAAGTTGAGCGTATGTGGGGCAGTGCCAAGTGGAGGATCAAGAGGCATCGAGGAACTGCGCGTCAACATTTGGATTCATATTTGGCGGAGTACATGTGGCGATCGGGTGTGGCCGCTGGCGGCGGTGACGCTTTCAACTCTGTCCTCGCCGACATCGCTGCGTTCTGGGAGGCAGAACACAAAGACCGCCCATCATAATAGTGTCAATTAAAGTAATTAATCATAATTGTTTACACAGTAAGTCAATTATAGCCTAGTATGTTCTTTCATATTAAGTGGTTATTTTTATGTTCAGTAAAAAATCTCTCTAAAAACAGAGGCCTCCTTATAATACCAAAGAACCCCCAAGGGCCTTAGCAAAAACACAGACACTTTGGACCAATTTGAATTGTATAAATAAACATATTGAGAGACAGACCACATGTCAATCATCAAATTTGTACAGTTATGTAGGTTTTAAATACCAAAAGGATTAGGAATCCATCAAAATCAAACAAACTATTATAGCTATGACTACAAAATAATGTGTTTATAACAAGCACCTGGTGGACCGAGCCTTGCTCGGTATTTTTTCATGTTTTCAATGACTATCAAATATTTCAGTGTCGTTAATTGACAAACAAAAACTTTTTTATTACTCCATGCAGTCTTTACCCCACACGCTGTATTTTTCATAGATGGCTGCAGTTTGTAATCATATCAGCTGCAGCCACAGCTAAAATTGTTTACTCTTTCTTTGTTTTTTTCGTTGCTATCATGGCAACTCATAATCCCAATGTTACAAATTTATTAATTTATTAGTCTGCATAGAACATGTTTTTGAGTCATACTTACACCCTGACTTTGAAGGAAATCCTCGGAACCGTTTATGATATTTCTGTCCAAACAAGCAAGCACGCACGCACGATAACATTGCTCATATAAGAGTATAGGATTAATTAATTGTTGAACAGACAATCAAGCTGCAATTGGATACCGGCCTTGTAATGATTAAAGACCCCCGATGCATCTGTCCCCTATGTCAACGGGTCATCTAGAGTTACACCACGACGCACGTCCCCGCACCTGTAGTTAAATGATAATTGCACATCGTAGGGACTACAAACTACAGTTTCTAGTTTCTAGCCTACTGCCATCCAACATTCATCTGATAGTTTCTTGCTTTCTTAACGATTTATCATAGACTTAACAGTTTTAAATTGACAGTGGTCGTCAGAGGGGAAACATTTATTGTTTTTTTTTCCTTTTCTTTCTTTGCTTTAGAATAAAGTTTTACCGAGTGAAATTTTATTTAATGTATTCAAAAGGTCTGCCTACCTCAAATGTTTAGTCAGTTTCACACTAACAACTTCCAACCGGCCTAACGACAACGACATTTTTAAGTCAGCCTGGTAATTCCTTGTGAAAATCGATTGTTTATTTACCAACCAGTTTTACTGACTGTCAACTGCAGAATTCGACATAAGATATTATAGCTCTTCTACAGGTGATATTATACTATACATATATGCTATTGGATGGTGATTACAGAAGGTAATTAGATAATATGCTACCTTCTGTTTTTCTGTAGTAAAATCTTAGAAAGGCTTGAGGGAAAACAGGTTGTTCTTGAATTAGATGAATCATTAAATCCCTTTCCTTACCTGTACTTAAGCACTTAAATATTTGCTTCATGCTTTCGGTTGAATAGGTAGTGAACTTAACTGACCACTATTCGGGACCCAACCAGTTCCCGCAATGTAGCTTGGCCATGTGGCTTGGCAATCGCCTGCAGTACATACCTGGAGCCAGGAAGAGGTAGGCGGGCAGGTGTCCACAGTGCCCCGAGCTCAGCAGGCTGGAGTGTCTGCTGGAGGCGTAGACACAGCTCGGCAGTCCCCCTGGGTCGCTGTAGCCATTGTACTTTAACCAGGCCCGGGACCTTGTGTGAGGTACATACCTGGAGCCAGGGAGAGGTAGGCGGGCAGGTGTCCATACTGCTCCGAGCTCAGCAGGCTGGAGTGTCTGGAGGCGTAGACACAGCTCGGCAGTTCCCCTGGGTCGTCCTCGCCCACGTCGCTGTAGCCATTGTACTTTACCAGGCCCGGGACCTTGTGTGAGGTACATACCTGGAGCCAGGGAGAGGTAGGCGGGCAGGTGTCCACACTGCCCCGAGCTCAGCAGGCTGGAGTGTCTGGAGGCGTAGACACAGCTCGGCAGTTCCCCTGGGTCGTCCTCGCCCACGTCGCTGTAGCCATTGTACTGTACCAGGCCCGGGACCTTGTGTGAGGTACATACCTGGAGCCAGGGAGAGGTAGGCGGGCAGGTGCCCACACTGCCCCGAGCTCAGCAGGCTGGAGTGTCTGGAGGCGTAGACACAGCTCGGCAGTTCCCCTGGGTCGTCCTCGCCCACGTCGCTGTAGCCATTGTACTGTACCAGGCCCGGGACCTTGTGTGAGGTACATACCTGGAGCCAGGGAGAGGTAGGCGGGCAGGTGTCCACACTGCCCCGAGCTCAGCAGGCTGGAGTGTCTGGAGGCGTAGACACAGCTCGGCAGTTCCCCTGGGTCGTCCTCGCCCACGTCGCTGTAGCCATTGTACTGTACCAGGCCCGGGACCTTGTGTGAGGTACATACCTGGAGCCAGGGAGAGGTAGGCGGGCAGGTGTCCACACTGCCCCGAGCTCAGCAGGCTGGAGTGTCTGGAGGCGTAGACACAGCTTGGCAGTTCCCCTGGGTCGTCCTCGCCCACGTCGCTGTAGCCATTGTACTGTACCAGGCCCGGGACCTTGTGTGAGCTAGAACAAAGGGGGAAAAACGCTTAAACACGTTAATAGATAACAAATTACCGGCAAAAATTTCCAAGAATATTGAAGATCCATTGTTGATGATGGTGATTTTATATTTTGATTTTGATTTTTGCGGACATTTGCCATCACTGATTAGTAAAAATCACTGATCAGTAAAAAATTGTTTTTTACTAATCAGTGATGGCAAATGTCCGCAAAAATCAAATCAAAATAATATTGAAGAGCATTCAAATGCCATGAATTGCTTAGTTGATTGTTTGTGAGGGACTCAGTGACCGCATGGATATAATCAATGGGAAGTTCAGAAGTTATAGTGTGGACGACTCTCGTTATTTTCTGGTAGGAACAAGAGAGAGAAAAGGTCTCAAAGTAGATTTCGATAAGAAGGCCCTAATATCAGGAGTCCCTGAGGGCTCTACTCTTGGGCCTTTGGTTTTGTTTTGTACTTCAATAGTCATCCAGGCATCACTTCTCAGTAGAGGTGTGCGGGTATTGAATTTTGGTTGAGCCGAGTTTTAAAAAATATTCGAGAATTTCGGGCTTTTTCCAGCCGTGTATTTTTTCGGATTACTTATGTAGCAAAGTAACGGTTAACGTAATAGTAACAGTTAACGTAATATAATAGTAGCAATTAATAGTCAAAGTCATAGGCGAATTAGATCATAATATTTAGGGGTGCCAGCTCACCTACTTTGAAGTATTGTATGCTCAAATTTAATCAAACTCCTATGTAAATGGTCCGTTTTGAGGTCTATTCCAAGTATAGGTACTTATTTTATTTTACAACCATTTGTAATTTATGGAAATACCTCAATCAAAGTTATGTTGAAAACATTATCCCCCTTCTTCACTGCCAATAAATGCACCAAATATCAGGGGGTGCCAGGCACCCCGTGGCACTTCCAGAAATCCGCCCATGGTCAAAGTAACAGTTAACATCTTACTTCTACATAACTATCGTACCAAAAATAATAATTACAATTGTTTAATGTGCGTGTAAATACAATGTGATGTTTTAGCGAATTTCTCCTATAGGGAAGAAGCTATTACCGTAGGTCTCATGGTAAGACCTAAGCCCGAGACCATGATAACTTTTCGTTTTGGGGCCCCCAGAAGCAAAAAACACCATTCGTTTGGATTTATATATATATATATATATATATATATGTGTGTGTGTGTGTGTGTGTGTGTGTGTCTGTTAGCACGATAGCGGCCGTAAATATGGTCCGATCTTTATGAAATTTGGTACAGACGTGTAAAGTGGTAATCAATTGGACGAGTTCGTAAACCAGCCGGATCGGACAACCGGAAGGGGGGGTAAAGGGGGATAAACCCCCCCCCAAAATGGGTTTTTTGCGTTTTTCATATAGAAAAATTAAAGTGATCCGATTTTGGATTTCACCATTGAATTCAGCTTGAAAAAACAAACAATTTAGTATATTTAATCATAGCTCTATGTCCATTGGTTACCGAGATATTGAAAGTGGTAAACACAGTACGTTGTCCCAATGTTAACCTTATGGGAAATAAGTAAAATTCTATATTTCGCTTAATTCTCAACGTATCTTAATAAAAATTGGTAAATGGCTTCTTCTATTTCAGATCTACTAAATATTGAATTAAAACCACCCAGTTTTAATATACCAGTAGCAGCAAACCTGCATACTCATTCCCCATGTTATTCTTATGGAGCTTACAAAAAAATGTCAGATCTCGCTATGTTGGATTGAAATATGTTGTTTTGCATTTGAAATTCGCTGAGTATGCAGGTCTGCTGCAACGGGGGTATTAAAGTTATTCATTTTATAAGTTTTCCTCAGGTAAAAGTAAATCTGTTTTCAAATGAAGTTACAATAATTTACAGGGCCGACTCAAGAGTTTTCGGCGCCCAGGACGAAATTTTTGTTTGGCGCCCTTCCCCTTGTTGAACCGTTCATTATCTTCTATCAGGGCTAACGAAAATTCTGATTTAATAAGGACCACTTTTAAAGAATGAAAGCCAATGAATGATTTATTTATTGATTTCCATTGAATAATGAAATTATTGATTTTATTTAGTTGACATTATTTCGATTTTTGTGAGACTAATTTTCTATAAATACTTTTAGCGTACAAATGAAACTTAAAGAGTTTTGTTAGTGTTTTAGTGTCCATTTTCCATAATTGGTTCAATTAATGTTTCATTGATATTGACATTGAGTTTAAAGATCGAAATTAAACGCAAAAAGGCATACGTATACTATGCCACGTACGTATACGACGCGTACGTATGACGCGTGGCGTAAGCCACGTGCGTACATATTTAAAGTTAGGCCTACGTTTAAAGATATACGTATTTGTACATTGTTATTGTTTTAAAAATAACATTGCATTATTTGCTCTTGAATTTTTCGTGGTTCGTGGTAACTAATTGACGTTTTATAGTGTTGCCGTACTTATTTGGCAGCTAGTTGTTATTCTATTATGTTTCGTATTATATAATTTTGGTGACGGGTAAACGACACCGACGAAAGACATGCGAAAGACGGGAACGATCTTGTATTTATGGTTATAACAGATAAAAGTAAGTCCAGGAAAATTCAGGCCACCTTTATAACATGACTTCATATCCTTATTCAATAGCATAATGAAAATGTCAGCCTGATGAGGTACAACGCAGCTACACTTGCACTTAACAAAGTGAGTTTTTGTGATATATTTTAAAAGGTTATATTTCAAAAAATATATTCTAAAAGGTTCAGAAAAATTGAATCTGTCTCAATGAGAATGAGAAAGTAAAAATCTCATATAGTATAGGAAGGAATAAAGGGACACATTTATTGATATTAGGGGAAGGTCGGCAGGTATCGGACACCTTAGCTTTTTTTTGACTACTCGGTTTAAGGATTACGATAAGTAACTACCTTATGCGTCAAATAATACTTCAGTATTTCATGTGCAATTGGTTTAAATTATTTATAATAATGACAATAACAACATACTGTATTTTGAAAAAGTTTACCTGTTTACAAAATGCGACTTCCAATTTTTGGAGGGTGGTATCGGACAGACCTAAAAATAGTACTTAATTTAGGTTTGGTGGATATTAAATCATACAATTGAATAAATTTATAATGTATTTATTTCCTAAATGATCTTTCTCCGATGACTTCTTTATTTCCTAAACGATTGCTCCTCAGCACACCAAACCTCTCACTTGCAGTCCGTATTATTATTTCCTTAGACAAAACCTAGTCTATTGCCAATTTAATAGACACTACATCATAATTCCCTCTTATTTTCCCCATGTTCCCTAAAAAATCAAAGAATCCAAAAAAATCCGCGAATTTAAGTGGTCATTACATTGTCCGATACCACCCGATTGCAGCTTGTCCGATACCAGCCGCCAGACAACACAGTTTATAATGGCTGTCAAGCCGCAGTCCACAATGCGACTGGACCTAAACGTCGTTTTTTACTTAGTATAAAGTATACTAAGTATTTTAAACTCAACTATGACCAATATCATTTACTTCAATCGATGCAGCAGCTTGGGAAAACTATATCCGTGCACGTGTCCCAACTCAAAAAAACAAAAAACTCTAACCACAACAAAAGCCGTGTACAGTAACTGTCCAATATCGCGATGGCCCGACTTGCTCATTTAGGTGGTTGTACTGACGACTTGACAGCTGCTGCCCCCAGCGTAATTTTCCTGAAACTGGTTCTGTCCGATACCGGCCGCTGTCCGATATCAGACGACTTTCCATAACTCCAAAACTCTTTAATTAAAATAAAACATCAAAAGTTGTATGGTAGCAAGCAATGAGGGGATTGACAGTGTGAAAATCACAACCAAATAATTCGATCGCGCTTACCTATTAGTCCAGGCAATGAATGCTCAAAAACAGGTATAGAGGGAATTGCATGGATCACAATTGACTTTGTAACTTTGTTTGGACTAGTTAAGGGCAAAACATATCAAAAGTCCCCGCCCTTAGCCCTTGAGCCGGCTGGTCTGGAAGGGCCTAAAGGTACATTTTTTTGGTTTTTCCTAAATATCTTGAAAACTATCAACTTTTAGTATTCCCTATTCAATTTGAAAATTAAAGAAAATTAAATTTCCTGTAAGAAAAATGTATGTCTACTTTGGTCCAACCGTTTACAAGGTAAGCACTAATTTTGAAAATATTAAAAAAAAATATCCCTTCCAGAAGAAATGCATGTAAATTTGTGGGTAACAAGATGCCCATTTGGGCAAAGTTTTTCACCTAAAGGAAAACGAACAATATTCAGGAAATATTGACAAAATTTTCAGTAATTTGACACCTCACTCTTAAAAATTGGTCTAAAATTAAGGCGTTGGCGAGCTCACAAAAAACGTTATTTTTCAAGGAATTATTTCAATTTGTTATAATTCCTTGAAAAATAACGTATTTTGTGAGCTCGCCAACGCCTTAATTCTAGACTAATTTTTATGATTGAGGTGTCAAATTATCGGAAATTTCGTCAATATTTCCTGAATGCTGTTCATTTTCCTTTAGGTGAAAAAAGCGTTGCCCAATTGGGCATCTAAGTTACCCAAATTACAAATTTAAGTTACAAATTTACATGTAGCCTATTTCTTATAGAAGGGATATTTTTTTGAAATATTAATAAAATTAGTGCTTACCTTGTAAACGGTTAGACCAAAGTAGATATATTCCATATTTTTCTTACAGGAAATTTAATTTTCTTTAATTTTCAAATTTAATAGGGAATACTAAAAGTTGATAGTTTTCAAGATATTTAGGAAAAACCAAAACATTGTACCTTTAGGCCCTTCTAGCCCAGCCGGCTCAAGGGCTAAGGGCGGGGACTTAGGATATGTTTTACTCCTAACTAGTCCAAACAAAGTTAAAAAATTCAAAAATTGTGATCCATGCAATTCCCTCTATAACCTTTCGTTGCCTGGACTATATTTCGGGTAAACGGAGAGAGGAACTTTCAAGTACTATGAAAAACTTCACATTCCTAGCGTGTGTGATTGCAAGTGGTCGTGTGTGCGTGTCGTGCTGCCGCCAGCTCGGAGGTATTGCCGTCAATAAGTATAAGTTTTTGTTTTATTTTTCTATTTGTTATTCTGTATTATGTTCAATTTTGTTTTGTATGAAGTTTTAGAGTGAGTGAGATTTCTGTGCTGTTGAATGTTGTGTGAATGTAAGTTGTATGTAAAAAAAACCAAAAAATGAAGGTTGAATAAAAATAATTAGGTTAATGTATCTTTAAGAAGGGTCACTTGAAAGCGAGAGGAGTTTCAGTACCTCTCGAAACGTAGTGTAGTTTGAACGCTAGAAGCGAAAGGAAAAGTCCAACAAATTAAATAATAATTAAAAATTCTTCGCTGTTATGAATTTTAATAAATTTGACAGTAAAAAATCACTTACTTAAGACAGAGCGGGGGCGAGGAGCTAGAGTCAGCAGGCGCGGACGACGCGACCACCCTCGGTCGGGCGGGCCGGGGCGCCTCAGCGTGCTGACTGCTGCTGACGCCGTGCTGAGAGCTGCTCACGTGCTGATGTCTGTAGTTGAACAACATCTCGGGTCCCGCCATCACTACCACATCACTGCACGACCGACGCCGTCCTCACTAGAGTGCTGAGGTAATTGAATTTTCCGCGGCCCCGTCCAAGGTTTTAACCCCAGCGGTGCCCGGGGGTGAGGAGGGCGCGCTCCCATTGGCCGGGCGAGGGGCGGAGGGCGGAGCTTCAAAATGGCGGCCACCCCATGTCTGTGGGTGACGGCTGCTTCACTTCAATTTGAGGGAGTTTTGTGCGTGTTATGTTTTTACCTGTTAACTTCAAACTGTGAGGGTATAGAAATCGTATAAAGTTATTACATTAGTGGAAAAGATTTTTGCACAACATTTAGTTAGTTGTACGATTAAATGATGCATTACATCACTGATAGTGACGAAAACATTTATTTGTTTCGTCACTAAACGTAACCTATTATTGTACGGAGGCCAGATGTATAGTGGAAATAGTTGGCGACTTTTCAACGGGAATGCCATTTAAATTTTTTGTTGTTTCTGAATAGGGTTATCTCCCTACGTCCAGATTTTTTTCATGTCCAGTTTTCATGAATATGTCCCAATGCGTTTCCCAAGCTTTCTTTGGGACGCGAAATTTCCAAAATCCAGACAACCGTTTAAATAATTCTGCTGAATCCCCATAAAAATGTTTATTATGAGTAAAATATTGAAAACTGCTAGTTCTCCCGAGGAGTAAAATTTAATTGATGTAGTAATGAACTTTACAATGCGTAGGGAATTTTAATTCCAGTTTCACACTCTAGTCGTCTCGATTTCACTCAACAAAATTCAAAATTCAATCGGGTTTCGCAGTTTTAAACGTGTAGTGAAGTACATGCAATTCATTATCAATCGAATTTGATTGAACTTGATTGGTTTTTATAATCATTGAGCTAAAAATAGCAAAAAAACTGTAGAATGCATTGGCTCTTATGTAGCCAATTTAGAGCGCAATGGACACATTTGTTAACTTTAAAAAGTCTATATAAGATCGCGCCACAATCATCCTAACTCATCTCTCATTCATTCTTAGCTTTAAATACCTACCTGGGTAGGCAGAGATGGCCATGGGGCAGGTCGTCATATAACGAAATGTATAAAGTTTAAGTGAAAGTCAAATCATTTTATTGTCAAAGACACAAATGTGCATGACAATCGTCAACAATATATGTATACAATTAATACACAGTGTAATAAATTTACCTAAACAAACATATTTTATAGGAATAATATTCCTCTAAGCTGTAACATTCCCTAACGATGAGAAACTCTTTTATATTTTTTAATCTGATGATGTTTGTTTCACACTGAGAAAAAAACCTTGTGGTGGGATGCAGAAATAAGGAGGCGACCTCAAGAAAAGGTGTTACGGGCCGACCGGAGGGATATCTTGAGGCCACCACCAGACTGGCCTAGGGTCAGTGGCTAGTGTTGTACCCCAGACACTTGTGGTAATGTATGTGACGTCACAACTTGATTACGTCATTATTTTCTCCTTTAATCTGTAGGTAACAACAAACTGGGCTGCCGTGTCCCTACAAACGTGACTAGAGAGCGTCTAACTCTGCCTGGAGTCAAACTCTTGATAGCGAGCGGTCTCCTCCATTCACAACTGGCGTATGTCTCATTTTGTCTAGTGACAGACCCTAGTTAGCTAGCGGTCTCCTCTCTTTCCAACTAGTGTTTGCCTCATTCTGTCTAGTGTCATACTCTAGTTAGCTAGCGGTCTCCTCTCTTTAAAACTGGTGTGTGCCTCATTCTGTCTAATGTTAGATCCTAGCTAGCTAGTGGTCTCCTCTCTTTGCAACTGGTGTGTCTTATTCTGTCTGGAGTCAGACCCTAGCTAGCTAGTGGTCTCCTCTCTTTGTAACTGGTGTGTGCCTCATTCTGTCTAGTGTCAGACCCTAGCCATCTAGCGGTCTCCTCTCTCCATGCCTATACTCTATACCGGGTGTCCCGTAATAGCCTCCCCTTTCCTAGTCTTTTAACGACTGTAAATTTTAAAATGAGCTTTGATAAACGTAACAAGGTTAATGTGAAGTAGTTTTTGGTGGGGGGTTTCAAATTCACCTCCCGCCCTTAAATAGGGGTTGCTGGGGTGTAACTTTTAATTTATCAAACGGCAACCCCTGTCAAATAGCACATCATTTCAAAGGTCTTGCCAAAAGAAACATTTTGGTGGAAACAGAACTCCTCAATTTATTTCAAATTGGAGGCCACTTTTGTGAATTTATTAAAATCACAGATTGACCTGTATATTGTAAACAATATATTTTGTATTGGTTTACAAGGTACAGGTAATTCCATGAACTTACTTAAGTCATAAAAATGGCCGCCATTTTAAAACAGATTATGATATTTTAGTAAAGTTTTCGCCAAAATGTTTACTATGATGAGACCTTTAAAATTATGTGCTATTGAATAGGGGTTGCCGTTTTGAAAAATTAAAACTACCCCCAGCAATCAATTTAGGGGTGGGGGTGATTCCAAAATCCCACCAACAAGTACTTCATGTTACCCTAGTTTCATTTATCGAGGCTCATTGGAAAATTTACAGTTGTAAAAATATTAAAAGGGGGGGGGGCTATAATGGGACACTCGATATACTTAAATTAGAGCGCTTGAGCCCAGAATACCTGCAAATTCTCCGAAACAATTCTCCACTCCCAAACAATTCTCCCAATATCGTAACTGTAGACAGCTGTTTCGGTAATGAGTCGTCCACTGGTTATAGTAATACAAGATCTTATTACTGGTATTTACGGCTTTCAAAGGTTTTTATAAAGTTGCAGTCAGCCAGCCTTGAATTAGCTGAACATAAAATTGTGTTATTTTTTAAACATTTAAATTTCGACGCAATTGTACAAAGAGTATTTGTACAAATTCATCTGTGTGTATGGCATTCACCCAGACTAAAATGATCTGTAATATAATTTGTAAATGTATAGTTATATAATGTTTTAGTTCATATGCTGCAATGAATGTTTTTACAACAAACCATCCTACATGTTCAAAAAGTTTCCAAGTCTCATGTCAAGATATTGAAAAGGTTTTTCATGCTAACTTTATTTATCAAGATTAAAAATGAGTTTAAAAAAAACTCAAATTAATACCTTACTGAGTTGTTGAAAAACCAATTTTTATTTCATGTTATCAAATTATTTCATTGAATTGAGGGTCAGAAGATCCATAGCTGATCCATAGTATAGATCCCCTGCATATGGATGTACTCCAGACAATTGCTGAATCAACCGATTACCACTATAGATATTGACTGTACAGGTGACAGAATAATAACCAAATGAAAGAAAAAGAAAAAAACGATATATCGAACCAACCATACACGAGTGTTCAGTGATATGTTGGGTTTCCGGTGTGGGACAGGATTACTATCTGATCGTCTGTCATTAAATAGAAGAAGTTTCACATATGAAACTTATGCGAAGTGACTTTCACCTGTATTAAATTTTACTAAGAATTTAAGTTACTAAACCTGATCACAAAAACGTAAACAAATCTGTTGAACATAACACTAATATCAGAGGCAGTTGTGAAACTCGTACCTTAAATTCAAGTACTTAACAATTAACATGATATTGAATTTAAATATTTTTTTTGCTTAAGGTTTTGTGTATTATAGTAATCTACTTATGCTTAATTTTATTCTTCACATGAAACCCATTGCTGTTAAACCAATAAAAAACATTGGTTACCAAATACAAACCCAACCTCAAATGAATCATTTGTGTCAAATCAGATGGCAAATAAGTAAAATTTTAATTGCAATTTTATAAACTTTATACGCATTAAATATTTAAAAATATAAAAATGCATTGTCACCTTTTTAAAACTGTTAATATTTTAGCCTGTGATTCAAAGCTTAACAATTAATTGCTAATTCACCAATTACTGTTTAAAGGGTAGTCTATTATAATGAGATTTTAAGTAATTATAAATAGGGATGTGAATGAAATAACAAGAATGTTTAAGTAATAGATTTATTAAGACACACTAGTAAAGTGTTACAACTAGTAAGTGATACACAACTTAGAAAACAATCATGAAAACAAGTAAAACAACTTAAAAAATACAAAAGTATGTCTGAACATAGACTTCAACACATAGCTTTCAAACACATAATACACATACCGGGTGTGGCAGAATGTACTCCGCAGTTTCAAAAAGTTGTAATACATAAACATACATGTATGTTTAATTTTACTTATGTTTCTTATGTTACTTATTTTACTTATTTTAATTTTACTCATGTATTTTTTACTTATGTTTAATTTTTCAAATCAACAACTCATACCATTTTGGTTTAACTTGATTTCAAAAATAATATGGGGTGTCCGGAAATTATGATACAATATTTTAGTCTGTGATAGTAGAGGTAAAAATAAGAAAAAAAGTTTATATGAACATACGTCCTAAAGGGCTTCGTTTTCCGCCTTTTGTGTCTGTTTGTGATTTTTACTTATTTAATCTCACAAACGTCTATCTAAACGTATAAACTTCAAACTTGGTGAATGGATAACCACTATTAAGAACTATTTTTATAAGAAGTATCAAATTCTTACTTTGTACCATTTCAAAATGGCGTCTGTTTTTTTGTTTCCAGAGCTAAATAAATTAAAACAAAAAATATTAGGAAAATTATATAACATACAAAAACCTGCCAAATAATCCAATTATTTCTATGATAATAATATTATGATGATCGAACAAATAATAACGGAGAAATTTTAACTTATCTGAATAAAAACATTGTTCTTCAGAACATACTGTCTGAAATTTGTATGCTTTATTCGGAAAATTTAATACTTCTCCATTATTAATTGTTCGATCATTATAATCTTAATATCAAGGTTAATTAGATTAAATTTCCCAACTTTTTTGTCTCTTGCATAATTTTTCTAAAATTTATTTTTTGAGATATTTTGCTTTACATAAACTTTTTTTCTTATTTTTACCTCTACTATCGTATACTAAAATATTTTGACATAATTTATGGACACCATATAACAAAGATGGTGGCCATCAGCGCCATTTTTTTATATTCTCTGTAAATAGGGTGACCAGACGTCCCGTAAAAACGGAAAAGTCCCGTTTTTCCGAACGTGTTTTGTTGTCCCGAAAAACTTTGTCGGGACGTCAAAATGTCCCGTTTTTTTAAAAATTAGGCTACGTATAAAAAAACATACCTAACGTTATCTTAAATATTTAGAGGCATCTCACATTATTTACGGTATAAAGGAATATTACGAACTTTTACCAAATGATAAACAAGATTTTAGTTTTACACCACCTACTTGAAGCTTTTCTTGGAACTTATTGTTTAATTTTTGTATAGCCTACCTGTTTTCCCATCATAACAATTAAGGATAAGAACTAAAAGTTTATGATAATCATGATACGTTTTTTGATACTAGTATTATATACCTATATATTACCACTTACATAATTTATTGTTAGAAATTTTTTTTTCTATTATAATAAAATGTTAAGATATTAAAAATTTGACTTGATAATTTTTAATCCTAGTATGTGGCGATTCAAAAAATTACCTTTCATGGCTTCATGCCATTTATGTATTTTTAAAGAAAATTATAAAATTTAAAAATTTAATTAAATTATAAAATTAAAAATTATAAAATTACCCAAATATACCCCAAGCCCAAAAAATAAAAAAATAGCTATTTACTGAGAAACTTTATAAATTATTGAACACTGATATTTCATCTATTGGAGTTGACTTGTATAAATTCTTTAAAAAAAACTGTTAATAGGAAATATTTATCTTATATCTAAATCATTACCAGTTGATAACCCTGGTGATGTTTCAAGCAGGGAAATTTACTGTAGTAATCAATCAAGGATCATTTGTCTTCTAAAATCTTGGCTCTTATTTCCTTGGTGTCGTCCCAGTATGACTCCTCTGTCCTGCACGGTTCAGTATTGTTGTTCACCCACCTCAGTTTCTCCTCTAACTCCGGTGATTCTGGAACATTTAAATTATATTGCAAGTGACATATTTTGGACTTTTTAAAACGTGAAAAAAGTATTAAACAGCTTCATCCTATAACCGTATATTGCATTATTGGGGCCTTAAGTGATGTTTCGGTAGAATCTCTAGTTTTTTGGCAGCGAGGTCAAAAAATGAGCGAGTTTATGCCCTGTTAGATGACGAACCATACTTTTAATCATACTACAATATATATTAAGCTAAGTACTTCACAAAATAAAAATATTACAATTTGTTATCTTTATTTTGGCTTACATCTTGTTCTTGCTATTTCAGTCAATCAGATTATTGTCTATAACGTTAGTGTTAGGTCATAAAATCCAGCTGTATGAAAGCATAACATGACAACATCATTCTCTGTGATTTTACATGATTATTGCACATACCGATTTAGGCCAATATCAAGTTATGTTTATAAATAGCAGGGAGGTTTTCAGTCAGTTTGTTGCTCTAACAATTGACTTTGGATCCGGAGGGTATTATCCCGTAGTCAAAGACTCAACCGAGTGAATTAAAAATTATACATACGACAATGACTGACATATGAACTATCGGGAGTAAAATAGGAGAATACTGTCTTTGTTATGCAATTTGTACTACAACAATAATGGGAAAATTGATGCGAATTTAACGTAAATTACGGTTATCAACCAGCCTGTATTTTAGCTTTATGAAGCAGGAACAAATCAATATTTGTGTACATTTTATTAGTAATTTCTTTAGTATTTCAAAATAGAATAAACCTTACGTTGACGTTCTGGCTCAAATTGCTAAAATACCTGACGGATAGATTAATATTTAATAGGATTTTCCCAAAATATAGTCTAATAACCTTGAGTGAAAAATGATTAAATTGTCAGTGCAGCCGATTTAGATTTATAGTTTACAAACACATACATTGAAGTAATCAGATCCTCATTGACTCCGCTGGAATGAAGTATACGAGAAGTTATTCTTCTTGTTCATAAATTAAATACTATCATCATCTTAAATCTTGTCAAAGTTGTCTTAGGTTCGGTACTTGACTTAAGTCCATTTATCAAGTTAGAATACGTACAAAATTTTAATTCCAAAGGCTCCCCAAAAGGATTTTGAACATAGAATATTAATTATTGTGTAATTATTTATCTGATTATTCTTGAGCTGCATGATTTTGAAGTTTTGTTTTATACCGCAAAATTATTCTGACTTTTATTATATATGTCGTTTTATTTTAACTTTTCAATTTAGACTGCAAAATTTAATTTGACAATTTCAGTCATTAAATATTTGAAATTTTGTTAGATAAAGGGTTAAGTTCTCACAGAGGTTTATTACAATATTATTAACCTAATTACGATTAATTATTAACCTAATTGTCTGTGTACTCACCGGCAAAACTATTCAGCAGGACGGATAGTTGCCATTCCTCCAGCAGGTGGGATGTCTCTTCGTCCATTATAATAAGAACTCAACAACAACTACAACAATCTAACTTCACAAGAAATGAAACACGACTGGGCCGAGGATCTGGGGTTCCACACGGACGACGGTGTTATCAGCGTTATTGCGCAGGCGCGGTCACCTACCAGGCACAGATGTCAAGAGCTCACCCCTTGATAGGTTGGGGTATCGTCGCAAACCCTAGACTTGAAATGCGTCGCGTCTTCCTGTCAGTGGTACCCACACCAATCTTGTTTTTATGCCACATTACCTTCTGTAAGAGACTACCGCAATGGCACCTGGTGTAGGCAGCAGAATACTAAGGTTCTATGGTATTGAACTACCTCTAGTATGAACTGGGGCTAAGTGTGACGTCACTAATGTAATAACACTAAGATTCCTAGTGGATTTAACATTCGTTTATAGGTAGCGCCTAGATTCTAGACTGAAAAACTTTTACCCAGGACGGCCAGGGAAGGAATCAAGCCGAATTGAAGCTGTAATGTGTGTACCTCCAAACTACTTGGGTTCGCCGCCGGTAGTTGGTTGTAACACCAAGAACCTTGCGAAGTCAGAATTCACTAGCAATCTGGGGATCTGATTTTTCTCAGTGCATTCATTTGTTTTTTTTAGGGATGATGGGAGGTGGTTGAAAACCTTTATGCGTGAATAATAGGTCTGGTGCTGGAAAAATGTGATTCTTTGCTGAGGTATGGGAAGGGAATTAGTTTTCCAGAGGTGAACGATGTGAAGGAGGTTTAAACCACATACACGATCCACAGTTAAGTAAGAAAAACACGAAACTGAACACCTTCTAGAGGTCACACTTTTGATGAGTTCAACTTGAAGTAAATTATTGAGGGTTAAAAAGGACCATTGGACCTTCTCGCACCCAAAAACCAACTCTCTTTTATAATACCAGATATACAGGGTGTTGATAAAAAAAACCTTCAGGACTTCGGGATATGGTTTCTTACATCAAAACTGAGAAAAAAGTTCCTGTAAACATGGGTCCTAAAATGCTCAGTTATCCGTCTGTCGGTCTGTATGTGTTTTTAACATGATTTTGCATAACTTTGGAACTACTAAAGATATCAACTTCAAACTAGGTACGTATATGCTAACTAATAGGACCTATTTTTATGCGGAGTATCAAGTTTCTACTTTGTACCATTTCAAAATGGCAGCCATTTTTATATTTTAAACCTTAATATCTTAAAAACCGTAAATTTTACAAAAATTGCACAAGAGACAAAAAAGTTGCGAAATCTTATTTCCTACAAAACCATATAAAGATCATCAAGATCGAATCACAAATGACGGAGTTATTGCAATTTTTCTAACAAAACAATGCGAATATTTGCTATAACAGTCATAAATTAGCATGTATTCTGTACGAAAAATTGCAAAAACTCCGTTATTTATTGTTAGATCTTAATAATCTTTATATTGTTTTATAGGAAATAAAATTTTGCAACGTTTTTGTCTCTTGTCCATTTTTTGAAAAATTTACGGTTTTTAAGATATTAAGTTTTAAAATATAAAAATGTCTGCCATTTTAAAATGGTACAAAGTAGAAACTTGATACTTCGCACCAAAATAGGTCCTAATAGTTGGCATATAAGTACCAAGTTTGAAGTTGATATCTTTTGTAGTTCCAAAGTTATGCAAAATCATGTGAAAAACACATACAGACCGACAGACGGATAACCGAGCATTTTAGGACCCATGTTTACAGGAACTTTTTTCTTAGTTTTGGTGTAAGTAACCATATCCCGAAGTCCTGAAGGGTTTTTTATCAACACCTTGTATAAGAAAGAGTAAAATAGGTAGAGATATAGATTGAAAGTTTTTTTTATATTCACTATCATTTTATTGAATTAATAAGGACCAGGAAAGTTATGTCAAATTTCGTTAACGGAGTTTAATCGGCGCTCGCACGGCGCGCGGCGTGGGCCCTCGAGATAGACAACGGCAAATTCGAGAAAATCCCTCAGAAAATACGGGACGTTTTGAGATTTTATGAAAAGTCAGAAGAGGTTAGACTATATTTTGTGTGTGTTTCTGCTTAATTGTATGCGTTTGTGTTTAAAAAAAAATAACGTTGTTGGAATTTGTAACTTCAACCAAATATTGACTGTTCTGCATAGCTTATACATGGTGAGAGTAGCCCAATAAAAAGTAGGAATTAGAAACAAATCAAGTTATTACGACCACGGACCACCAATTTAAACGGTAACCGGAGCCTCGTTCGGTGCTATGAAATGTGTGGAGCAATGGGCCGTATATGGTCGTAACCCAAAACAAGATCAATAGCCGGCTGCAACAGCGGATTGCTATTGGTCCACGACAACCCCTCCCCTGCGGCATCCCAGCATCAGCACTAACATGAATCGAGTCAAATAAACCACATAGGCGGCCATATTGTCTTTTTCCATTTTAACTTCAACGATGTTTAAAAACGTTACTGAGTGTTTAATCTACCAAGTCATTTCAAGTTATAACTGAAATAATTTTAATTTTCTTTTCAAGGTAAGTTCATATAAATGAGATTAATGGGTTCACATGGTCTCTATTCTAAGGATGAAAGGGGGGGGGCATTAATCATAGATAAAAGTGCATTTCAGTCTGTGGCAATTTCTGTCTGAATTGCTTAAAATAGTATTCAAGCATATTCAAACATGTATCTCAACTATATGTAGTAGGAGTGTGCGAGTACTCGATTATCGAGCTTTTTTCGAGCCGAGTTTACAATTCTCGACTCGACTCGAAGATTTGAAAAATACTCGGAAATTCGAGTCGAGTAGTTACTCTCGCCGTTTACGCGGAATTGGTCCGCGCGATCGTATTTACGGCCATTTTTCACACAGTCAACACCACTCATGAACAGCCAACATAAAACTTTTGTTATTTTTCTTGAATTAAAGCGGTTTTGGAATTATTACCAACAATTTTGTTTTGTCTATTTTCCTTTCTATAATTTGAGATGTTTTCTTACTTATGCTCAATGAGACTGATTTAACTTTAATTTTTAAACAAATAAACATGTTACAAAATTCCTTTTTTAAATAAAACGAGCACAGATGGTGCTTGCCTTTTACCTCCTAAGACTGAAAGTTTAATAAAATATTGAGTAATTACATAAAGTTATGTTAAAGATGGCCTGAATTCTTGTTTCATTTCATTTGAAAACCAGTTTGCTTTTAATTCACAGGAAAACATCCCTGCAGTTTGGCAAAAAATATTACATTTTATGTGATCAATAAAGTATGATAAATATTAACTTCTACTATTCAAAATACTCGACCCGAAAAAACTCGAAACTCGCAGGTATTTTTTTAAACTCGAATCGAATCGACTCGACTTCAAAAATCACTCCTCGCACACCCCTTATATATAGCCATAAATCACGTTTCACTAAGATATGTTGCGAAATAAGCGAGATATAAAACTTTTTTAATTCCCTGAAGGATAACAAGGTACCTACAATGTACGGGTTATTTACCGCTATCATTATCTCGGTATGCAATGGACATAAAGCAATTATTCAGGATACCACATTGTTTGTTTTTAAGCTGAATTTAATGATGCCACGTCAATTTGATACTTTTAATTTTCATGCGTTAAAACAAAAAAATTGTTTGCTCATTTTTAGGGAAAATCGCGATAAAACTAATATTTTTAGCGCCCTATATATAACTCGGTAACCGTTAGGAGTACAAAAGAAATGTACATTACCATTTTTGTAGAAAATTTAATAAGCTTTATTTTGCACACTTAAAGGTTTTACCCCAGATCAATGAATCTCGAGATTTTTACGAAAAATAAACAAAAAATTCCCATTTTCTGTCAATTGCCCCTAGAGCTCGCCACTTATTTACGTGGACTCAAGGTATTTTCATCCTTAGATACTTCTAAATCAGTGCGCAGAATTTCAACATTAACGGATTCTTTCCAGGCTGGGTCATTTATTTAAGTTTTTTGACTGGGCTAATTACCTATTCGTACCATGGTGTAAAGAAAAAAGATGCTCTTTATCCTTACACCATGATTTGTACTTGTCGAAAGCGTGGATCGCTTTATTTAAAGTTTTGATTGTAAAAAACAGACAAGTAAACACTGTAAATGACTTTTTACCAGGCAATCTCAGATAACCAACGAGAAGGGTTGGTGTGCGATTAAAAGTTTATTTCCGCAATTGTTCATCACACGAAGCAAGAGTGCCATTTTTATGCATATTGTTTTCCCAAGCCCTCTGCTTCGCTCGCCAGAACTATACCTACTCTCCCCGGCCCTGGCAAAACACGTCTGCATGTGCACCTGTGTTTGTTGCGATGAAATCTACATTATTCTACCACTAGTAGGCCTAACCCACATCTATTTACGTAAGTTGGCAAATAACTATAAAAAAGTACTAAAATAAACATAAAATTTGACTCTGTATAGGGTGGAAAACTTTGGGAATTTCGAAAACATATTTAAAGGGGTGCCTACACTATAAAAGTAATATACATGCAACATTTTGAGCTCTTAGATGTTTTATTTGGCCTGGGCGTTCATCGTAATTTTACTTTTAATATAAGGATTACGGGTCGCCGGAATTGTACCCCCCGGATTTGTACCCCCCAGAAAAAACGCTGCGTCATTTTGACGTCACAGGACGGGGGGTACAATTCCGGCCGCGAACTTTTAGGACGGATAAATTATTATGTATTTTAATCAACTGACATTTCACGGTTGGATGAACAGCTGCATACTTGATATAAATCCAATTAAACGTCTTAAGTCCGACCCCGGAATTGTACCCCCCGGATTTGTACCCCCCGTGGCCAAATTCTTAAGTCCTACCCCGGATTTGTACCCCCCGGATTTTTACCCCCCGTCGCCAAATCTTCAAGTCATACCCCGGATTTCTCATATTCAGGGTAACGTCCTCCATGAGGTACCTGTCTTATTAAAGTGATTAAGTGATTAAGTGATGTACCCCCGTGGCCATATCCTTAAGTCTTACCCCGGATTTGTACCCCCCGGATTTGTACCCCCTGTGCTCAAATCCAGTTTGAACGACCATGGAAATATACCGGGTCAATATTCGTTGTTGTTGTTGACTTTTTTAATTAGTTCTCGTAAATCAACGGCTGTTCGTTAAATTATTGCCTAATATTATTCTACGAATATGTCTTATTATTATTATATTGTGTAGTCTTAATCATCATTAAGTAGGCTAGAAAATCTGTCAATAATACGTGATGAAAGTATTGGATAAAATATTGTTTTGAATATCTAAATTCATAAAAAAATTTGTTAGTTTGATTATATATGTTTCACGTTTATGGTCTCGTATTCCGTTGGACTGTTTGCTATGAAACTTGGTAAAAATATGCAAAATTTCACGGAGGAGGTTTTTCAGCCATTCATTTCGTCCTAACTCAATCGGGGGTACAAATGCGGGGGGTACAAATCCGGGATAGTACTTGAAGATTTGGTGACGGGGGGTACAAATCCGGGGGGGGGGTACAAATCCGGGGGGTACAAATCCGGGGGTATATTCCGGGGTCTGGCTTAAGATTCTGACCAGGGGGGGTACAAATCCGGGGTAGGACTTGAGGATTTGGCGACGGGGGGTACAAATCCGGGGGGTACAATTCCGGGGTCAGACTTAAGGGAAATAATTGAATTGCAAACCATTTAGGTGTTGATGATTTAATAATGTATTGGGGGGTACATTTCCAGTCGCGGGCTGTTTCTCGAGCGATTTAGGCCCCGCCTCCTGTGACGTCAAAATGACGTAGCGTTTTTTGTGGGGGGTACAAATCCGGGGGGGGTACAAATCCGCTACCCCAGGATTACATTGAAAACCGCTAAAAACGACTCAGTTGTGCTGCAAGGAGTGTCGAGTGCTGAAGAATTTAACATGTAGCGTTATAAAGCAGTAGTTGAAATATTCACCAATCACCAGTCACAAAAATGAAAACTACCGTAGTCTGGAACCCTCGCCTCTTAAGTTCATGTAACTCAAGTTTCAACGAGGAGTCACAACCTCGCACTGTTATTACAAACATCGTCCACACTCCAGCACAACAGCGAGACGCGTGCCTGCGATCTTCCACCTACCCATTACCCGGCAAATTAGCGTTCACGGGTTCGATTCCAGTTATTATCCGTGAGAACCTGTCACGATTGGGCCGCTCGCCTCGCAGATTAGCGGCGAACGTTCGCCTTTGAATATTGATAAGCGAGGGCGAACACGGGCGAACTCCCCTCGCCACCACTCGACAATGGGAAGTGTGTCTATTTGTATTGCGGCCTTTAAAATGCAAATAATCGATTGTTGCGGTCGCGAAATGTTTACAATCATTGTCCAATTCAATTTCATGAGAACCGTCCGGGCTTAGTGGGGCTATCGCCGCGGGTTATTCAAATTGACCGGTTATGAATTAATTATAATTAGCCTGAGGCGGAGGTGTGTGAAACCGGCGTTTGCGTTCATTGGGTGTGAATTGCTGTCACCAGCCGGAGGGATGGGTTTAGTTTTTTTTCTTCGGATGTTTTTTGCTCGCCCAGTAAAACAGTACTTTCCGGCTATATTTTCTCTCCCCGGTGCGGTGGCTGTTTCTTCTCTGTCTCAAGCCGCTTGGTGTGAGGACCGAGTGAAATTATATGAGGATGAGGCCCAGTCCGCCAAAAAGACTATTGTTGATTTTAGTTAGCGACCGCATATTACAAATAGACGGAGCACACAAGGCGCGATGTGAAGCCATAAATTTGCTTCTATAGTCCCTATGCATGGAAAAAACAAACTGCGTAAAAATTACAAGGATCAAAGTAAAGGTCTGAATCTCAGAATTACTATAGTACCAAATATAAGAGATTTTTACAGCAGTCTACAAATCGTAAACAATCATAACCTAGCTTGTCCATACATTTTTTGAGAGAAACTGCCACCACGGAATGCACCCCTATAACGTTTCTATTGTTCTCATGATGTGTAAACTGCGTCTAATTGGTACCATAGTAATTGTGAGGTTCAGACCTTTGATTTGACACCACATTTGTATTTTCGTAGTCGACTATATTTTTGTAAAGAGCAGTTTAGAATTATTAACTTTGTCTTAAAGTAGGCGCCGGACGGGTAAACTCTCTCACAAAAACTATGTTATCAACAAAACTACAGCAGCCACACTGAGAAAAATATCCTAGCGGAAAAGCAGAGTTTTTGCCCCAAGTCTAGAATCTGTACTCGCAATACGTAAATAAGGACTTGGCTCACGTACAGGAGTGTTGTGTCTGGACCCAGCTCAATGACTCGGCAGAGTTTTGGGCATTAGTACAGACGCAGGACTCGCAGTCCTTCTTTAAGAACTATTTCTCTGCAATTACGCTCGAACTGCCGTATTTGCAAATAATCAGGGGATTTACCGTGATTTTAAGGAAAAAACATTAGAGTGACGTCATGGATGGTTTGTATACGTCACAAAACACGTCATAAGTTTATCCATGATTACTTTCTGCATGCAGCCCACTGCATTTACGGTAGGTGCATGGATGAGAACTTCAAATTATTTCCATGTGATTTGGTAAAAGCAGTTAGTCTTTACCTTGTTTTAGTTCGCACTCTCATCAAATATTTTATTTGAATCGAATAAATTTTTTTACCAAATCGGGATCGATTTTAGGTCCGTTGTGTTGTTAGTTTTATATTTGGGATTGAAAATTTACTAATGTGATACAAGTTTGAATAATAACATTTGGTTTCAATAATACATATTTTATTAATGTTTTTTTGTAGATTTACTTACTGTAGTACCATTGATAGGAAATACATATAAAGTAAATGGTAGTGAAACGACAAAAAGAATATCAAATTTCCAATTTTTCAGAGAAAAAGCTTAGATTATTGAAGAAAATAAAATCGTTTTATTTGTCAGAAGTTACTTTTGTTAAATATTGTTTTATTTTTAAATAGTTGCAAGGACACATTGATCAGTTTTAGACCTAAGATTAATTTTATCTGCCCATAGTTTACACGAAAAAATTACCAAAAAAAGTAATTGCACTGTTTAAGATTTTAATAACTCAGGTATTTTGGGCAAAGTCTTAAATAAGATGAATTGTAAGAAATAGAATGCAGGTCGAGTATAACCTTGCATTGATTTGCTGCCACTTTTAAATGTATCAAATAAATATGTCAGGGTAATAAATTGTAACTATTAATGGTGTAAATACCTTGTACTGTCAAAGTGATCCTTTGTAGTCTAATATTATGGGCTACGACAGTTTCAATCTCAGAGAGATCTTCCTCAGGCGATGGAAATCAAATTTCATTCCAGTGGAAGTCGTCAAGAAGCATTAAAAACCATCATGGCACATACCCACGTAACACAAACGGACAGATGCACACAACGAACAAACAAAAATTCCGATACCGGGAAACACGTACGATACCGGGTACTCTAGACTCTATCACGCAATAAATTGTCACTGTAGAGAAGTACCATTAGGCGTAAAACTACACTTATCAATTCTTCAGATGCTATTCAACAACTACACTCGTCAACAGGCAGCCGTAACGCAGTGGATATAGCAGTCTTCACCTGAACATACGAGTCAAGAAACATCGGGCGTGGTTAGAACTTGGATGGGTGACCGCTAGAAGAACCCAGACATCTTTTACTGATTTTAAATAAAAAATACCGGTAAATGCAGAGACTAGGCAAGTCAGTGCATAGAAATCGGTTGTATTTTACGAGAATAGGAATGTACATTCTGTGATAAACTGTGGTAAAGGCAAAATGAATCGTAGGATATTCTGAGAAAAGTCTCTGCAATTACGAGAGCCAACTCTGATCGGCAGGACTTACAACCGACAGTAATGACGTCATAGCCAGTGACGTCATAACTATGTAGACAAACTAAGTCCTGATTTTCCGTGTGGCGGCCTCACTGCCAGAGCATTGAGCCGGGTCCAGATTGCAGTGGGTAACCCGCACACCCTTATTTACGTGTATTTTCCACGTATTTCAGGACAAAATTTTTCTCAGTGCATTATTAAAAAAAATCTATATATATATATAAAACAAAGTCGTGTTAGTTACGCCATTTATAACTCGAGAACGGCTTGACCGATTTTAATGATTTTTGATTTGTTAAATTCGTCTCTGCTCCGGTCAACATATAGGCATATTCAGTTTTGTATTTAACCTAAGGGCTAAGCCCCACGGGCCTGCAAAGTTTGTATGTTAAGCTTATGAAGATAGACATGATGCATTTTGATCACATGTATACACCAATTTAAATATTTTCCGATCAGCTGATAATATGTCACTTTATCTTTTACAGTTGACAGCTAACGTCATTGAGTGTCATTGTCAGCTGTTTCATGTTGTCTGTGATTGTTTTGAAAAAGCATATAAAGGTTACCGGTTGAATTGTTTAGGGTAATTATTTTTAAGTTTTTTGTTATTTTTTAATTTTTTCGTTGTTTTGTGAGAGTGTAATTAATAAATGCTATCGCGTGGTTATTATAAACAATGCCGTGATCCAGAACATCTAACTTTTCCTAACAAAGCCGTAATGCAGTTAGGTTCTGGAACATTGTAAATCAATCCACTTGAGTGTTTTTTTTTTTTTTTTTTTTGGAATGTTATTAATACATCTTATCGTTTTAGTATTATTATTAACAATGCCACGACCCAGAAGATCCAATCTATCACAACAAAGCCGTAATGCTATTAGACTTCGGAACATTGCAAATCAATCCACTGAAGAAGAACGAGAAATCGCACGAGAACAGCGCCACGGTAACATGGCGCAACTTCATGCTTCTCAAATACAAGAGCAAAGAGTAGTAGCCAGAGAAATGGCTCGGTTGGCAGAGAGAAATACTCGAGTTAATTGCACAGACCAGCAGCGAGTTAATATTCGACAAGCTATAAGAAATGCTTCAAGTGTTGATTTAAATCGGGCAGCGCTTCTATACGATTCCACAAATTACAGTATTACAGTTCGCGTCATCCTTTAGTTCTTATTGGTCCAATGGAGTTGTTTGCGAACACTGAAGCGCATTGAAGTTTGCTGGTGAAACGTCTAGATTGTGCTATCTTAAAGGCAAAGTTAAAATACAATTTTTTACTCCGCCACCTGAGCCATTGCATTGCATTCATTGCTTCGTGGCGAAACATCGAAATCTAAACATTTTTTAATGCAAGAAAATACAACAGCTGTTTTCAAAGAACTTCAATTAGTGCGGGCATTATCGAAGAACATGGATTTTATCCGACTTTGAAGGTAACCTATGTTAAAAAGAGTAAATGTTCATTTTTTTAAATACAAGATAAAAATTGCTCTGATTTAGGTTCAATAATTTTAAAACTTTTGCTAGGCCTCTATTTTTGTCTCTAAAATACAGTACTGAGTTTAACTTTCGACTTCACAGATTCATGACCAATTTCACCGTAGAATTGGATCATTGAAACCTCTTGAAGATGCACAACATAAATTCTTACAAATATATTATATGTGAACATGGAGGAACAACTTGATCGGCGTATAGAGATTAACACATAAATGAATAGAGCAGTTCTTCAAGATCGGCGCAACTACCTCATGAACATCATGCTTTGGCCAGGCCATTCTAAACTACGTTTGAGCGCATCCCTATTGATGACTACAAAGTTGTGATCATATCGGATAAACGACCAGCTGGAACACATGAACGCATATTTAACGTCCAACAATAGATGAAGTTACAATCTTGATTGTAGGTGAAAACTTGGAATCACACGATATTGTGATTATACGTCGAGGTACTGAGCAACTGCAACAAATATATAAAACACACCGTTCATATAACAATTAATTTGCAATACCCGTTGATGTTTTGGCGAGGAGACGATGGATATCACTTCAATATCAAGATGATTAATTCATTGAAAAGGCGGTACAAAGTTCGCCGGGTCAGCTAGTATGATCATAAAAATTTAACTCATTAGCAACAATTTCTCCCATTTTGTATTATACCTGACCAAAAAAGAAAAAAGTAGTAGACTACCAATTTTTTCATGTCAAATTTTAGAGTTGAACAAAATCTTTTGACTTTTTCATGTTCTAAAGTAGAAAAAAATATATCTGAAATATAATTGATACACCCGTTCAAAACTAAAGGACTCAAATGCAAAATTTCAACCTTTTGCCTTAAGACTAAATGGTATAAACTAAGAGTTATTTGTAACACGAGCACCGACAGATTATACGCGATTCTAAACGCCGTTTTATGTTTCTATACCTAGACAAGATGGCGGCATCTACTTCATTTGCTGTAATGCTCCGTCTATTTGTATACTATGTGGTCGCTGATTTTAGTATTGGACTTATGGACGACTTGGGCCATATCATTTCACTCTGTAGTATTGGTCCATGTTAAATGCGCTGTCCTCAAGGCATTCAAATTCAAATTCATTTTATTGTCATTACAATATTTTATAAAGTTGGGAGCAATGTCTATGTAACAATAATTTTGATTGAAATATATTAAAAAACCTTAAGTAAAACTAAAATTAAAATTAAGATCAGGACAACCTAGTGTAACCTAGTTTTCTCTATAAGACATATAGAGAAAACTATATGTCTTGAATCTTGAATTGATTCACACATTTAACATGGGCTTTATATGGGAAAATGGAGTTTTTTTATAACTACGAAACCACCTAAGGTAGGAGGTAGGTATAGATTGAGAAGTTGTTGGTTTTTGCAAGACCTTTAAAATAATATCCTATATTTGTCATATGTTTCCATTAACAAATTTTTATTTTCAGGGCTACCATCATTAAAAAAATAATTAAAAGTAGTCAACTTTTATTTCCTAAATATTGGCATGTCATATATCAAATTAAAGCTGAATTACAAGGATTAATAAATTTTAAACTTATAACAATGTTCTATGGTTCTCGAGATACAGGGTATTCGGTAACCAATATTTTTCACAAAAACGGCCGCCATTTTGAAATTAATAAAGTGAATTCTGTTTTCACCAAGTTGTGTGTATTGTGTAAGCTTTGAATTAATTGATGTGTAGCATGGCATATATGTTTATATTTGAAAATGCTGAGTTCCAAAATCGTTACCCCCCGGTTTTTGGGACACCCTGTATTTTTAAATGATTAAAAATATTTTCACGTTGTTTCTAGGGGTCGATTTAGTGAGGAATGATTTTGTTTCATCTATGTAGGACTTTAGTCCGCAGTCCGTTTGAGACACCTTAGGTGAAACACCCTGTTTATACATCAGTGGTTTTATATGGGTTTAAAGTACGTAACTCCAAAATAAAACCATGCAGCATAGCGACACAAAAAATTGAAAAAAATATTTAAGGAAAAATACCATTTGTGGTAACATGTTTACTCTATAATAGAAAATTGCAGTACTTTTATCAAGCCTTGAAAAAATAACAAGTTCTACTTTTTATTTAGGGGCCTACTTCAGTATTTACGGACTTTAACGGAAGTATGCATTTTATGAGTAACTTTTCCATATCAGTAAATTACGTACACAACAACATGCGTTTTCGCTAAGTTTTTGGCTACTGAAAAAATTAAAATGTACCGTTTGCTGCTCGGTGTTCCACATTTTTGTAACTCCTTCTTATCAGTAACTGATAAAATCGAAAATTATAAAAACTGGATTTTTGATAACTTTAAAGGCTTCTGCACACAATTTTACCGAAATTCACTACGAATTTTAAAAAAACCCGTACAAGTTTGGGTCACTTTTGTGATTTTCGTTGTTAGACCCGCCGGACTGACACAAACAATCGTAGCTTTTATAAAGTGTCGCTTTGTCCAACGTAAGGTTCTCTCTGTCACCAAACTCTTGACCAAATTAAAGTAACCAAACACAGCTGGAGAAGAGCAAACCGGTCAATCCGTCGATGTGTTTCCGGTTTGCGAAGCCGCGTGTTTCCGGTTTGCGGCCCATTCATTGGCAAGTTGCCCGAGGCTGCGCACGCGCCGTGCACGCGCGGGTCACGTGACCTGCACGACTGTAGCTGTCGTGTGCTCTTACTTGTTTGCATTTTACGAGTGTACGTACAACTGGCTAGGGTAGTGCTCTCTAAATCGCCGGATTTCGTAAACATGTTGATAACGTTTATTTCGTTTTTAGACGGGTTCCTTTTATTGGCAAAAAAAATGTTGAACTTATATACAAGCATTGAATTCAAATAGGTACTCCTATATTTATAGTCAATGATAAAAGTAAAGTAAAATAACGACTAGATTACTCGTTTACATTTTCGCTTAATTGATAACAGTGCAATGTGTAGTTCAACTTTGCAACCATTTCAAAGCATGACCAAATGTTCAATAGTAAACTAAGTGAACTGAGCTTGGTTATATTTTGATACTATTCCAAAACTTCAGTTGTTTACTGTAGTTAAATTATAATTGTATTTTTTTATTCTGAAACGTATTGATAAATATACATATAAATACCTTTAAATTGGCGCCTATGTGTTAAGAACCGCCCAGCCGAAATCAGGTTCTGACTGTGAAAAGAAATGCCATTGCAAATTAATATATAGATTTAAATTAATGCTGTTTTTGAATGGAGACTCCAGAATATAAGAGGCTTGGATTTACCCAGGACCATATAGCATATGCCAATGGACAGTGGTAAATCCCAGACCACATGCTAACGGTCCTAGGATTTACTGGATTTATCACTCACTGTATACATTGAACATTATCTCTGTAACCATAATTTTGTTGGGTGTCAGTGAATAATTTTATTAGTGGTGTTTGACCACTATAAGATTCTGTTGGGAGGATATTTATTTACCTTATTACGTTATTAGGGCCTGTCATTAGGGCTGCCACTATTTAGAGTGCTTTAGCGTACTTTGTTAATCGCAGGTTGCCTAATCAAAGTATGCAGGTGCGAATAATGCAGATCTCTCTCCATTGAGGATAACTAAGATTTTTCAAACAGAATGCGAGACTGTAATCACCAAGGTATTCTTGAGACGATAGGTCACAACACAACCTTCTTCAAATAAAATATCAATCGTCAGTAATCACCAATGACTTAACAGTTCTGCCTGAAGCTCGTGTAAAAAAGTGCATATTTACAGCCTGAGTTGTTAAAGATCAGGGAACGGGACGACTGCTACTAATTTTTGGTCTCTCTGTCCATGGCACTACTGCTCCGATCATTAGAGTAGATTAATTAGGGTCAACTCGCTTGGTTCGAAATGGCACTACTGCTCCAACCGCCCGGACAGGTAGTCGCGGTACATCGAGGGAAATCGGGAATTTAAATTCCCCGTCACTTCTGCTTGACTGTTATGCCTCCTATAAATTAACAATTGCTTTATGAGTTGTCAAGTTGGTTACGGAATAACAACAAAATGTAAACAAATTCAGTCACGAGTTTTATTGGAGCAATGAGCAAAAACTAAACCCAGATATTTTCTGATTGAATTTATACCAATATGCGATCTCTAGTATAACATATCAGACAATTTAAGGTAAAAAAGTAATTTCAGTTCAAAGCCAAGCATAGTTCAAGGAAAATATGGCTTAAACATTATATGGCGGGTAGTACAGCAGGCTCTTCATGGCTTATTAAGTAAAGAATTAAATGTTATTATTGATTCAGGGATAAATTTATCAATATTTCCTGACTTATTGCTTCCTGAAAATTAGCTCATAAGACTCATGAAAATTTTGCGTCTAAATTTGATCTACTATAGATCACTTAAAAGCATGAAAGGATTTCCAACTCCATTGTACTTAGGAACAAATTGTGGTACAGTTATTCATTAATACGAAGAACATGTGTCAATCAAAGAAAGTAAACGGTTTCCAGTAAAAACGTCCAAAACCCATCAATTGCACTTAAAGAGGGAGGAACAGTGCATTCCACCAGGTCCACTTAGGAATGCCGAGGCATGCCGAGGGCATTTGAAAATGTTTTGTTGACCTCCCGGGAAACCCTCACACGGCAAGAAAACTGTTATGTACCCTTCTACGTAGAGTTCAATTACATTCTGGATTGATCATTAACACCTGAGGTTGAACTTCTTTCTCAATTCATCTGTTAAAGGTGCTGCTATACATACACGTCACGTCGCGTCCATTTTCAAAGTGAATGAAACCTGTGTAATCAAATGGAACCGGCTATACATACACGTCACGTCACGGCACGGCCCGACTCGAATGCTCTGATGAGCATACACGGCCGAATCGGCCGAATTGGGACGCGACGCATCGTGACGTGACGTGACGTGTATGTATAGCTTACACCAACGTCCACTCGGCCATTTGGCTCTTAGAAACTAGAAAATGCGAATCGATGCGAATCGGTGGGAATCGATGCGAATATGTATAGCACCCCCTTAACAATTTTAGTTTTATTTACAATACTCTAAAAACGATACCAAAAAGCGACTTTTTTACTTGGCTTGCGTTAAATGTTTAATTAATTTGAAAAATACTTGAATAAAAGTCTTATGTCACCCGTGCAACGAACGATTTTCGTAGAATAAGACATATTTGTAGAATAATATTAGGTAATAATTTAACGAACAGCCGGCGTTATTGATTTACTAGAACTAATTTAAAAAGTCAACGGCATCAATGAACATTGACCCTGTATATTTCAATGGTGGGTCAAAATGGATTTGAGCACAGGGGGTACGATTCCTGGGGGTTCAATCCGGGGTAGATACATAAATATATAGGTGAATAAATACTGGGGGCCAAGAGTCAGTCAATACTTCATAAAGTAGTTTTTTTTACATTGGAGTGAATGTGCAAATATTTAGCCGTCCCGGGACTTTTTTACACACTGCATAAAGGGTGTTCAAAAAAGGTGGGGCAATAATTTACGTAGTGATTCCTTGGGTCAAAATAAGCAAATAGGTTTATATAAACATAGGTCCTAAAGTACTTCGTTTTCTGTCTGTGTGTCAGTTTATGATTATATTTAATCATATCTCACGAAGCACTTAATGTATAAACTCCAAACTTGGTATATGGGTAACCACTATTAAGAACTATTTTTGTAAGAAGTATCAAATTTCTACTTTGTACCATTTCAAAATGGCGACTGTTTTTTGTTTTCAAAGCTAAATAACTTAAAAACCGTAAATTTTAGAAAAACTGTACAAATCACAAAAAAGTTGCGAGATTTAATTAATTAACGATGATATTCAGATTATAAGAATCGGACCAGTAATAATGGAGAAATTTTACATTTTCCGAATAAAAACATGCAAATATGAGACATAATGTTCTAAGGAACCATGTTTTTATACAGAAAAGTTAAAATTTCTCCGTTAATAGTGGTCCGATTATCATAATCATAATATCAGCCTTAATTATATTAAATTCTGCAACTTTTTTGTCACTAGTATAATCTTTCTAAAATTTATGGTTTTTAAGATATTTAGCTATGAAAACAAAAAACAGTCGCCATTTTTAAGTGGTACAAAGTAGAAATTTGATACTTTTTGCAAAAATAGTTCTTAATAATGGTTACCCGTATACCAAGTTTGAAATTTATACGTTTAGTGCTTCGTGAGTTATGATTAAATATGTAAAAATCATAAACAGACACACAGACGGAAAACGAAGCACTTAAAGACCTATGTTTATATAAACGTTTTTGCTTATTTTGACCCAAGGAATCACTACGTAAATTATTGCCCCACATTTTTTGAACAACCTGTATACAGGGTGCCCCGTAACTATCTGGTCAGATGTATATAGTGTTGTAGCTTAGGTCAAGACTAACACATTTCACCATAGGAAAATGGGTCTCTGGTGCCTAGTTTTCCGTCTGTCTGTCTGTGTGTGTTTTTTACAAACAAATTCATAACTACCAAACTGTTTGAGCTGCAGCGTTGAGATTTTGCACAAATGTTTATGTTATTAGGCCCCATCTACGTTTAAAAGTATACCAAAATATCATGAACCGTTTCAAAATGGCGGCCATTTAAATTTGTTGATGCCAAGTTTCAGGAAAAATGATAATTTAAACAGATAATTGCAAGATACATAAAAGTAAGTCCATTTTATCTAGTTTTCCATGATACCTTGTTTGTTGAGATTGGATGAAGAATTACTGAGAAATTAGTTTTTTCGTAATGGATGACCACTTTTCCCCATATAAACAATGTTAAAACACGGGGTGTTAAAATCAAACTTTAACGGCTTATATCCAATTAACTAGGTTTTAATTATCGTCACTTAATTTGAAAATAGGCTTGCTTTTAACACAGGAACATTTTATTAATACTGAATTCAGGAACACTTTTATAGTATCGAATGTCTTTCAAATATAATCGTCTTATTTTTTTAATAATTATCATTTTTGATATATTATCATGATTATGCAAAAGTATAACTATTAACTTATACTCTTCGAAATACTCGATTCGAAAAAAAAACTCGGGAACCCACGAGTATTTTCAAAAACTTGTCGACTTCACTACTCGCACACCCCTATTACAAACAAAAG
This sequence comes from Flexamia atlantica, assembly GCA_035578135.1. Lineage (NCBI taxonomy): Eukaryota > Metazoa > Arthropoda > Insecta > Hemiptera > Cicadellidae > Flexamia > Flexamia atlantica. Next base: position 14,714,092 of record JAQJVK010000011.1, read on the forward strand.
GATATTCAATCCGAAATTTTAGGTTTGGGGATCGGAAAAATACATTAATTCGAAAAAATGCAAATTCATTTAATTATTCTATTTGCTGTCCTTCAAAACAAAAACGTCCAGTTTAAACACCTTTTCATTGTAAACAGCCAAGCGCCAACATGCTCTTCAAGAGGTATAATAACTTTCCTAATTTTGTTAGATCTCCTAAGATCAAGTTCAATAAGCAGCATAGCAGAGGGTCCGCGGGGACTATATAATTCCCGTTTTCCCGTTGTCTGGCTACCTGACGTCGACTACCTGTCGGGGCGGTAGGAGCATAAGTGCCATTTCGAACCGAGCAAGTTGACCCTCGTTAATCCCCTCTAATGATAGGAGCAGTCGTGCCATGGCCAGACAGGCCAAAAATTAGTAGCAGTAGTGCCACAGCCAAAGATCAAATAAATAAAACAACCCCCAATTTAATTAGTAAAACGAGCCACAAATCAAATGGATTATTTTAGTCTCTGATTAGTATTTGATTCACATTATATTTTTCTGCTTCTGTGAAATTTTAAAGCTTTTTGGGTGAAACCGGGGGGATATAGCAAATAAACGAAACGTATTGCCTTCCTTAAGCCATGAGTAAATCAATAACATCCAGACACCAGACAGTTCTCCAGAGGCCAACGATCAGTCTAATCCCCTGAGGGTAATTATACGATATTTGCAAACGACTGGTAATGGGGGGGTTGACGACCCCCCCCCCACTGGCGATGACAGGACCCCTCGGTGTGAAATCACAATTGGAGCCGCTCCCCCTCCCCCTCCCCGGCACACGCCTGAACATGACAGCGGCCTACGCCCCTGCCCACCCCCTGTTACCCCCCCCCCCCCACCCTACCCCTACACTTGGAAAGGTACTTGAGGCAGGGTGTGTAGATGTTATCAAATCTGACTGAAAACTGTGATTTGTTTTGAGAGCCGGCAGTGATTGGTGGTTCAAAGAGTTGTGAGAGCTTTTGGGTGGCTTGGTTTTGAGGGTAATTGTTCGATAAGGAATGTGGGAAGATAATTATCTGCGTGGATATTTTTCCCCTGAGACCCTTCAGTTTTTTCTATGATAAAAATGTACTACATGAACAAACACATTGTTACATTGTTATTGTTACTATCGTATGTTGTATGTATCTTATCGTATTTTTGCACATAATTATGCGTGGGCTCCTGTACTTGTGTTAGAGTTATTTTCGTTTTAGGCGAATAAAAGGAGTAATTGTCCATTTAGCCCTGTTTGATTTTAACCTAATTTTTTAAGCTAAATTATTTCAATAAAATAAATTTGCAGTTTTTCAGATGAGGGGTAGTAAAACCCTCAATCACACAGTGAAAATGTTTCCCTGACTCCTTTCTTTCCTCATCTGCCCCAAAATTTTAGAAAGTATTTTTTACCAAGATCTATTTCACGTTACAAAAATGCATAACCTCCGAAGAAATTATTTCAAAGGCACGACTTCGGTATTATACGGAGGCCACTATTTTTAGAGCGGGTTTTTCAACTGGACACCAAAAATAACTACATAATTTGAGAGAACATACTTTGATTGATTTATTGTCCAAATTTGACATAATTATGATGAGCGGTCTTTGTGTTATGGCTTCCAGAAAACAGCGATGTCGGCAAGGATTAGCGTCACCGCCGCTAGCGACAACACCTGATGGCCACCCTTATACAGCGCGCTGGGGCGGTTATGTTAGGTTATCATAAATATGTTAGTAGAACTTTCCTCGTTTCGTTAGAAATCAAACGATACTGGATGAGTCATACTTTCGCCCGACATAGGCCTACTTGGAGAGGAATTGGCGGGCGAAGGTATGACTCATCTGGAATCGTTCGATTCCTAACGAAATGAGGAAAGTTCTACTAACGTATTTATGGTAACCTAACCTAACATGACCGCCACAGCGCGCTGTACGAGGGTGGCCTCCGTATAATACCAAAGTACCCTCTTTAAAACGGTTAGGAAAAACCTGTGCGTTATTGTCTTGAAGTAGTATTACTTTCTCACAATTGTTTTTTATCGGTCTATTTATTTTCGAATATCTCGATGTAACGTAATCTGGGACATTGTCGTCTTGTTATGAATAATTCAGCCATCCTTAGGTTGAAGACGCTCCTGCCCATAGCTTAAAAGAGATCCCACAAGCAAAAAGAACATCCAGAAAACACAAATTTCAAGATCAGTTTCCATGGTTTCAAAAAAGTTGTAAATTCAAAATTTTCAGTGGCCAAATCTGCTATGGGCATATTCCTGATCATCATCGGGGGTGTGGTGCTTGTCGTATGCATAGCGGGCGTGTTCCTTCTGTGGAAGCGAAAAGACGATATTACAGCAAAGATACCCCACAAGCTGAAGCGGGATTGAGTTTGGACCCCGCACGAAGGCGGCAGCAGTGAGTTTGGACCGTCCTGATACGTAAGCTCAAGCATCTACAGTGGGTTTGGAACGTCCAGATACTTAAACTTAAATACCTACGGTGAGTTTTAACCGTCGAGGTACCCAACTCAAGCATCCACGGTGAGTTTTGACCGTCAAGATATCCAATCTCAAGCACTTACAGTGAGTTTGGACCATCTAAACCCAACTCAAGCACCTACAGTGAGTTTGGACCGTCCAGATATCAAATCTTACGCAACTACTGTGGGTTTGGACCATTTAACTCCAACTCAAGCACCTACAGTGACTTTGGACCGTCCAAATACCCAGCTCAAACATCAACAGTGAGTTTGGAAAATCCAGACACCCAAACTCAAGCACATACAGTGACTTTGGGTCGTATAAATACCAAAGCTCAAGCAGCTGCAGTGACTTTGGACCGTCCAAATACCCTTACTCTAACAGCCCTCCAGAGCTTGGACGTCCGCGATGGTCGACGGCTGGTTCTGTGTGGTCCTGGGAGGTTTTGTGTTCATCGTCCTCTGCTCCTGCGTGTCAGGACTCCTCGCCATCGCCCAGATGTTCGGCAACTCTGGGCCCAGGTTCTGTGGCAATTGTTGAGGGAAGACATGAGGGAATCGAGCAGTAGAAACAGCGATCTAATGTTACGTGTTTGGTGATTTCAATTTGTCCTGGTTTAATAAATTTGTTTTGTGTAGCCTACAAATTGTGTGTTTTCGTTGGCTTACAAATGGATGTACAAGGTACAGTAATAATTTTGTGGGTCCCGTGGGTCGGAAAACACCCACGGGTGGGTCCGGGTGGGTTGTGGTGTAATTCCTGCATGGACGACAAAAGCGACTTTTATTATTTAAAGTTATTCTAAACTAGACAATAACCATGATCTCAACCGGTGTTCCGCTGCTATTCTCCTGGATGCCAGTAAAACCTTAGATAAGAGGTTGCACGCGATTGCTTGCTTTTGATTACCTATGCTTTTTTAACTCAGGAAGCAAGGAACAATCCAATCTAAGACTCTGCGGAGGATCACTCATCAGCCGTGGTTCAGCCGGAGCTAAACAACAAAGATTCCAACATTGCATGATTTCACAACCGTTAAGGCCCTTCGTCTGTTCAATGGCGCCAAAAACTCGAAGGTTTGATCACATCAGGGAGATCTGCGATCGTCATGGCCAAGTTGAGGTCTGGAGAGCACGGTCTGCCGCTATCCTGAACAATTGATCGGTTTTGAAATGTGAGGAAAAGATAATAATCTACAGAATTATTATGATGAGGAAAAGATAATAATCTACACAACATATTGGGAATAATGTCATGAAAATATACCAAAACACATTGCAAGAAAGTTTATGTTATCCATTTGAAAAGGGAATCCATACTGTACTCAAATTACTGGCACCACGCAGGGAAAAGAAACGATCCACTCCTCTTTCTGTGCTGATTTCTGGCTGGGATCTGGAAATAATCTGAGGTAAATGTTTATTTGGTGTGGTGCGCCTTTCAAAATAAAGGCTGAACCCAGAGGCGTCGCACCATAAAATTGTAGGGGGGATGTCACCTAATTTTCCCAATTCTTGGATGAGCGGTCTTTGACTTGCTCTTCCAGGGTTTTTTATTTGAAAATGAATCAAAAACCAATAACAAAAAGAAGGAATAAAAATAACCTCTAATTCTAGAAAGGAATTAAGTAAAATAAATTTATTGATAGCAATCTAAAGGAAACTTCCAAATAAAACTAAAACAACGGAATTTTTACCGATGGCGATTAAAGATAGGATTAACTGTGTGAAAAACAGCCATAAAATTTGATCCCGCACACCGTTATGGTGTAAACGGCGGGAGGCGGGAGCGGGAGTTTACAACTCGATGTGAACTTTGAGTCGAGTCGAGTGGTGTAAATTCTGCCAGAAAAACTCAATACTCGAGTATTCGCACACCCCTACTGATTGCCAAAGTAAATCTTAAATGTTTTTATCTTGTCAGGCTTATATTATAAAACTATATCCAGTACATTGACATTAATTAATCAAACGAGTCCAAGAGTTCATAAAAATGCAATAAATTGTAAGTTGAAAATGGTATTTTTGAAGTATTTTTTGAATTAAAGGAATAAAAGCTTTAAAAAGTCGTAATCGACTGTCATATTACATAAGATGCATTTTATGCTTACAACAAAAAGTGTTCCATTTATTGCACAATCTAAATTGTAATATTTTTGGCGTTTTGCCAAGAACATTTTGCATTTTTTTATTTACATCCACTACTGTGGACACGAACAAAAGCCCTCAGCTACCAACCAGCCCTGACAGTAGCAAATATCCGTGCCAGGGAAAATCAAACACCGCAGAATGCAAAGGGTAAACAATGCTCCAACACAAGGGGGGAAACTGCCGATTACAGAAACAAGATAAACGAGGGGCGCGTGGCGCGGTTGATTTGTTTGTTGGTCTTTGGGAAGAGCGGCAGCGCTGCGAGCGGCCTCTTGTACAACTACGCCCGCCAGCAGGGCTGCCAACGGCCCCGCGACCGGCACCACTGCTGCCAATGGCCCGGAACTAAACAGCCCCATTTTCCGGTTCACTGTCTCCTCAACACATTGTCGACTACTGGACTATAACTAATGAAGCGCGTGCTAAACCAATAAACCACAACTGCGGCGGAGAGTGGAGGGAGACGTGTGAAAATGTTGTGTAATCAAATATGAGAAGGGTTGTACTGGAGGTTGGAGTGGGTGGGAATTGTTTAAGATTTATGACAATTTAATTGTTTTTTTTGCAATTACGTTAAAACATATTTAAGAGCAGTCAACATTATGGTCCAAAGTGTAAAGAAATCATTTAGGAAAAGTTTTGCCAGAAAGGACATTAATAGTCAATAAAAGTAATTGCGTATTGAAGAAACATACCAGGAAAAAGGAACAACTACTTTGGCTTTTCTTTCTTCCACATTTAATATTATTTTGCCTGGCAAATTATTGAATAGAAACAACCAATAAACCTTGTAACTAACTATTCTCCAAATGCTTATTCTTCTTCTACTTAAAAATCAAGGACTTAATTAAATATATTTTTGAATACAACTTACAGGTATTATCATTCTATTCTATATTAGCGAATTTCCCCTATAGGGAAGAAGCTGTTACCGTAGTACTCATGTTAAGACCTAAGCCCTTGACCATGATAAATCTTTGTTTTGGGGCCCCCAGAAGCAAAAAAATGGGGTTTTTGAGTTTTTTATATAGAAAGATAAAAATAATCCCATTTTTGTTGGCACCATTGAATTCAGCTAAAAAAAAAAACAATTTAGTATCTTGAATCACATCTCTATGTCCATTAGTTACCGAGATATTGAAAGTGTTAAACACTGTATTTTTTAAATTCATTATAGCGAAGGATTTGTAATTATTATTTAATTTGTTGGACTTTTCCTATAGCTTCTTGTGTTTAAACTACACTACGTTTCGAGAGGTATTGAAACTCCTCTCGTTTTCAAGTGACCCTACTTAAAGTTACATTAACCTACTTATGTTTAACCTAATTTTTGGGTTTTTTTGTTTTTTTGACATACAATTTACATTCTTGCAACATTCAACAGAAATCTCACTCACACAGAATTTCATACAAAACACATTAACATACTTAATACAGAAAGAAAATTAAAACTAAAACATTAAACATGATACAGAACACAGATAGAAAATGAAAAAATACCCCCGTCGCAGCAAACCTGCGTACTCAGCGAATTTCTTAAGAATTAATTTTTCTATGGGAGCTTATTTAACTTGTTTCGAACATTTTATGAAGTTAATGCAAAAAGTATATTACACATCAATTCAAGAGCTTTAGATATAAGGGAAATGATCATGGGAATCATATCGGTATCCACTCCAGTGATACACTTTCTGTTATTCTTAAAATTATCAGTCTAATTTTTTTTTGTAACTGTATTCTTGTTATAGTATAAAAATGTAAGCAAACATACAATCAATAATCTAAAATCAGTCAAAATCAAAACAAATAAAATAATCATATTGGCTAAACAAATTAAATCCAAACATATAATTCATCTTAAAATTTAAAAAAGCTTGTTGCAGCAAACTTGCATACTCAGTTAATCTCTAAAGGATTTATTTTTTAGTTGTTGTTTTGAATATTTAATTTTGTTTGAATATTAATTTAATTGAAGTAAATTTTATCATTCATGTTCTTATTTCTCAATAATTATTCATATTTTAATAATTTTCAATAAATGTATACTTGTTATAGTACATAAAAGTCAGCAAACATATTATCAATCTACTCAGATCCAAGGAATAAAAACAAATCAATCATCACATGAACAAATTAAACTCAATCATATGGTTTGTAATATAATTTTTTAATCCCATTTTTGGGGAATTCAATGAAAAATTTAGGTATTTATACCAGAATTTGGATAGTTCATATCCCTTCAGGGGACAATGTACTGCCATTGAATATATAAGTGTGCCATTGAATATTAACACTTAATATTCAATGGTACTGCATTTAGCAGATCCAATATCTCAGTAACCGATTGATGTACAGCAATCATTCAAAATGCTATATTGTTTATTTTTTAAAGCTGAATTCAATTTTGACACTTAAAGAAAAATTAATATAAAGACATTATATCCTAAAAATAAATTTTATTTTGTCTAAAAACCCTCCTTAGAGTTAACTTATCACACTGGTTTTCGAACTCGAAGTAATAAATGTCACTCTAGACTCATGTAACAAATTTCATCGCGATTGGACCTTTTTTACAAAAGTTATCGCGCCTACGGACAGGAATATATATATATATATATATAAAACTAAACGAATGGTGTTTTTGGGGTCTTGGGGCATCAAAATGAAAAGTTACGGTGGTCCCGTGCTTAAGTCTTACCATGCCGCCTACGGTAATAGCTACTTCCCTATATAGGGAGAAATTAGGGAGAAATTCGCTAACATATACCTTACTGCCGGCAATGCCTCCAAGCTGGCAGCGGCACGACACGCACACACGTCCACCCACACTCACACGTCCACCCACATTCGAGTTACGTAGGTGAGGATTAAAGTGATTAAAGTGATTACTTTGTCTTTTATCAGGATTAAAGTAAACCCTTAAGAATAACATTGAAACCAACAATTCAAAAATCGAGTGCCTTCAAATTTCCATGCAAGCATGCAAATATGTTGCAACTCTATGAAAGCAGGTGTTAACAGCTGATTAGAGGCATTGGCATACAGTGAAAACGGAGAATGCTCAGCTTGTAACAAATTGATGTTTTGAGGTTATGTGAAATTTGAAAACACAAGACTGGGATCAAAGAGTTTCAAAGGACTTAAAAGTCAATCAATTACAGTAAATTTTGAAGAGCTAAGTAATGGCTTGTTCAAGTGCTTAAAGTTCAACTGGTAAAATTAGCTAAGGATAGGGCTTATCAAAGCCCTAGCACATAATAAAATGTCACTGCACAGTCTCTTAGGCAAAAATTAATTGAATGAGACTTAATTGAGATTTAATTAATTAAATTCCTATGTTTTATGTCTCAAATAATCAGGTAAACATTGAGTGGAACTGTAATAAGACATTTCAAAAAAGTCCTAGTTAAAAAGACATCTCATTTCCCTATCCATACAAACCCTTCAGTTCCACTGTGTACACTTGAATTATCTTAAGCTACCATATTGTTGGTCTTCAACTTATCACTTGATAGGATTTATGAACATCCCATATCTTTACGTGTTATGACTCTCTCCTAACATGAAAAATAAATTATCAATTCTTTGATATGTCTCTCTGCTTAAGGGCAAACTATTGAAATATTTTATAACACTGACTAAATTAATTGTCTAAAATAGATGAAAGCATTAAAACCCAAATAAAACTTTTGTGATGTACCATACTCTCGTGCCCTCCCAATCTCCCCTACCTCAATTGTAAAATCCCTTTTCATAGGACTCAGGTCAATGAATCAGAACAACCGATCAGTCTCATAAACTTTATTTACACTAAAATAAAATAATCATCTACTACAATAAACTTTGGAATTATAAACAACACTGGTAATATAGAAGAAAAAATTCACTTGAAAATAACAACTTATCGATTACCTCACACTAAAATAACATAATACCAAATAAACAGGCAAATAAATCGCAGACGCTAAAGCATCCCCGATAGCATCCGTAAATAAATATAACAAATAAATAATCAAAGCGATATTTAATTTTATGTACACGTGTCTTTCGCCGCATCCGGCTAGACTGAGCTAACCAGACGCAAACTTTTGTGTTACAAAAATAGATTTGCGGTGATGTGATGTTACTTGAAGTGTAGCCAGTAGAAGTAAAGGCCCGAGGCTCACAGCTCGGTCCGTTTGCTCGGAGGCACGAGATGTGGCGGCAGTTCCGGTGGCAAGTCGTGGCCATCCAGTTTCACGTTGATCAGATGCATCGCGAGAGCAAACTCGTCCGCATCCAGGAACCCGTCTTTGTCCACGTCCGACAGCTTCCATATCTTGCCCAACACCGAGTTGGGCAGTTTGGACTTGACCATCTCCGACTTGGCAGCTGTAAAAGAGCAACACGGAATGATAAACATACTAGTGGTTGCACCCATCTTTCGCGCAGGTCTGAGCACATTAGTTACAGCAGGGCTTAATTTCTAAGGAAAAAAGTACTGGAGCTATGGGCACACTGGGTGGCCGGGAGGGTATAGTAACCCCCCAGCAGAAGAAGCAGGGGCCCTCCCCTGGAAATGTTTTATGAATTTCAATTAAATTTGGTGCCTTTTTTACATTTATGACAACACTGTGTAACGTTCAGGCCGTGTTTACTTTTGCGCTAGCTAGGTTTTGCCCTACCGCGGCTATAGTGCCATATAGTGATCGAGAAGGTTGTAATCTCCAGCGCTACGTGTGTTAGCGCCACTCACGACTCATGGTGGGAATTACTATTATCGAGCAAGTGTGCTTCTGACTTGTCCAAACATTTAACGAATAATTTGCCGCACGAGGCCTTACAAGATCGACGTAGAAACAAGCATAGATCTATGAAACGAAACGAGTACAGTAATGCCAAACACACCCACAACACGCTCATATCAGCCTGGATTCGATTCGCCCTTGATCGACGATAGTAAACTTCCACTATCACTCGCTAAAGTCAATCTCAAGTTTATTAAGTGATCGGTAGGAAGTATCCAGAATAGAAGTAAAAAAGCTGCCTCTATTAACTTGCGTGAAACTATGTAAAGGAAAATGGAGTTGTAAAGTTGACTTAGGTAATTATCAAATTAGAAAGAGCTGTACACTTTTATAAAATCGTTTTTTTAACAGTATTAATAAATTACTTTGGCAGAAAAAAAGGCCCAGAGCTGTACCGGTGAGTTGAGAATTACCGAAGAGCACACTCTGGTATCCTAAAAAGTACCTGAGTTGCACTTCGGTGTGCTCCGGCTGAAATTAACCCCTGAGTTAGGGTACAGTCAATGAAATTTTGAACCATCTACAAAAAGCTGCTTCTGCTGATGAACATTTATAGTATTCAAAACTGTTCTTATACAAATTTATTTATGTATATTCTTCAACAGATTAAAAATTGAAACTTCAAAAGCCCAAGGGACGGCGCACTTGATGATTTAAGAAATGGGAACAAGATAGACACCTTTACCCCCAGGTTTAATTGGTAACTTGAGAAGTTAATATATCCATTTGCCTATGGGTATATTAACTTCTCAAGTTTCATGGCGGTTGGATACTCTTAACTCCTTAGGTCCACTTGGAATATCACCAGACAGTCACATATAAAAGTGTGACACTTTCTGTTGGCTTTATGGGTAATTCCATAAAATACTACAATACAAATAATAAACACAAAGGGCAAAAAGGAGAAGGCTCTTTAAACCCCGTAAAATTAATGACTTCTTTCTATTTTCTTAAAATTTCAAACTGCTGCTTGATCTCACCAGAGGCTCAATCATAAGGGATTGAAAACGATCGAGGAAACTAAAACAAATTCAGGCTGAAGAAAGGGCTTTGGAGCAGTACAAAAACTCATCGTTTTGCAGCCCTCGGACACCCAATCATCAGGATTCTTGATCAAAGCTACTCTTCAGTCTAATCTAGTCTAATGCTCACAGTGCTGAACAGTTTCCTCTTCCGTCTTGACTCTCTCAGAACTTAAATTCCCAATTGAGTTTGCGTTCAGGTCCGAGCTATGAGGAAGTGGAAAATCTTTCTGGTTTGTTCAAAAGAGTTTACCTTGGACCAAACTCTCCCTCCCCCCGTGATAATCAAGGGCCCCCTCTAGATAAGGGGGGTCTCTTATCTAGGCCCGTGATAATCAAGTCTGGAGGGGCCTGAGAGGTAATCAAGTTTGTGGATTGCTCGGAAGATCCACAGTCCGGAAGGAGGATTCTGTCTTCTTTCAGGGGTCGAAGCTGACTAAAAACACATTACCTTTTTCTCTTCCTAGTTCCGTAAACATGCCCAGCAGAGTCCCGAGACCTTATCCTTTGAAACCTTACATCTAACCGACCAACCACCTCGACCCACCTGCGCCGGTGACCTTGCCGTCCATGGGGTTGAGAGTGTCGAACAGTGCGTCGTACTTGTACCGCTCCTTGTTCACTATCCACTCCGGGTCGCCTTGACCCGCGTCCATCCCTCCCCCACATCTAACCGACCAACCACCTCGACCCACCTGCGCCGGTGACCTTGCCGACCACGGGGTTGAGAGTGTCGAACAGTGCGTCGTACTTGTACCGCTCCTTGTTCACAATCCACTCCGGGTCGCCGTGGCCCGCGTCCACCCCTCCCCCCACATCTAACCGACCAACCACCTCAACCCACCTGCGCCGGTGACCTTGCCGTCCACGGGGTTGAGAGTGTCGAACAGTGCGTCGTACTTGTACCGCTCCTTGTTCACTATCCACTCCGGGTCGCCGTGGCCCACGTCCACCCCCTCCCCCACATCTAACCCACCAACCACCTCGACCCACCTGCGCCGGTGACCTTGCCGTCCACGGGGTTGAGAGTGTCGAACAGTGCGTCGTACTTGTACCACTCCTTGTTCACTATCCACTCCGGGTCGCCGTGGCCCGCGTCCACCCCCTCCCCCACATCTAACCCACCAACCACCTCGACCCACCTGCGCCGGTGACCTTGCCGTCCACGGGGTTGAGAGTGTCGAACAGTGCATCGTACTTGTACCGCTCCTTGTTCACAATCCATTCCGGGTCACCGTGGCCCGCGTCCACCCCCTCCCCTCGCTTGTAGCCGAACGGAGTCTCCGCATCCTGGACGATCTCGAAACCTCCGCCTGCAAACACAAAGCAGTCGTTAGTCTTGGACTACCACCATCACTTTGAATAGGAAGTAGACATTCCGTTCCAATTGTAATGGGTTCCAGAAGATTACAAGTGAAGATTTCACTAAGTCTAAGTGAAGATTAAAAGAGGTCTTTTAATGCAGTCACCGACAAAATGTACTGATGTCAACTATTAATAATGCTCTCCGGAGGATCTAATATGATATAGCATGTATTAGACGCTGTAAAAAAAGCATATAAGAGATGCTTAGTTAATGAATTATATATTAAGGCACTGTGACATATGACTATATAGCCATATGATTGTATTTATTATTGTTTGATGTAAACAAAAAAGATTATCTTGTAGTTGCGGATTCCTACTCTGGATTTTTTGATTTTGTGGAACTAAAATCGGCTACATCTTCAAATGTGATTATTGAACTAAAAAAATGGTTCTCAGTGCATGGAATTCCAGAAACGTTGTTGTCTGATGGAGGTACTCAGTTTAACTCTTTCGAGTTCAAAAATTTGAAAAAGATTGGCAGTTTAATCAAATAGTTTCCAGTCCTTTATTCGCAAGATCTAATGGCTTAGCCGAACGGTACGTGCAAGAAGCTAAACTGATTTTAAAGAAGTGTCTAGAAGAAAAGGCTGATATACACCTTGCATTACTTCACCAAAGGAACATTCCCCGAAAAAATATTGGTTCCCCAGCTCAGAGACTTATGGGTCGCAGAACAAGGACACTGCTTCCAAGCACTGATAAAATTTTACAGCCTGAAATAGTGCAAAATGTTCACACTAAACTTCAGAGTATGCGCGATAAATCAAGACAATACAGCAACAGAACAAAGAGGAACGGACCTGAATTTGAAGAAGGCGAGAGGGTATTGTACAGAAAAGAACATAGAGACTGGCAACCAGCGATAATACTGCGTAAAGGTCCCGAGCCACGATCATACCTTATTGAAACACCAGATGGTGGTATATACCGAAGAAACTCTTGGTTTATAAAGAAGTTATTTGATAATAAGAAAGAAATTAATAATGAAGGAAAGGAAGAAGCTAGTCAAGCAATGCATAGTTCTAAGACGTTTTCACCTAGAAAATCATCAAGAAACGTTAAAAACCCCGATAGACTTAACTTATAGGAAAGGGGAGATGTGACATATGACTATATAGCCATATGATTGTATTTATTATTGTTTGATGTAAACAAAAAAGATACTTTTGATTGTATAAATAAAATATAGTTCAACTTATAAAGATTATTTTAATTTAACTTATAAAAAGGAAACAGGCACTAACATGCTTTATTCCTTAAAAATAAACCTAAGTAGCCAAAGGAGTTTTAAACAACAAAAAACTAGCCAAAATACATCAACTTCCAATTCTGGCCCAGATAACTAGCTACAGCTGGGTCATGTGGATGGGAGGAATATCTCGTATTAATGCCCTATGATTGTTTTAAAAATTAAAAGTTGTTGGTTTGAACTATTGCTTGAGAAAATCTGGAAAAGGTCGTCTACAGAACGATGCTTTGACCTAAATGCATAGGTGTAAAATAAGGTCAAAAGAGGGGAAACAATAGAAACTTAAGGATGTTTAATTTTTAGTCTATGTACATAACCACTGTATCTAAATGGTAAAAAAAAGTCCTACGAAAAAACTTGAAAGAAAATGTAAGTGCAAAATTTATTCATGAGGCTGCTCTGCAGTCTTTTTATATTTTTAGGATATTGAGAAGCAATGAAAAGGCAGTTATTATCATCCAGAGTAACTGCTATTATAGCTCTGGACAGCCTTACTGGTGGGTGAGTGAGTGCGCTTTTGTCGTAATTAGAGTTTAATATCTGCAATATTTTGGTAATAAATCACATGGTCATTTGTTTATGTAAAAGTACTTTACACAAAAAAATATTTTGCTGCAACCGCAAGTGCAACGAATGTTAAATGCTTGCAAGCTCAACACAATTCATGAAGTATGACGACAAAAGTGTGGAAACACATTCTTAAATGTAAACAAATCATTTAAGATGAAAGTTTGCCAAAACAAAAAGACCAGCTGATGCATTGCGCAAATATTTTCCAGAAATTTTAATTGTGTAAGAAATCTATCGGTGAAATATTACAAGGCATTCTTTTGTAGTGTAAATGAGGTGAAACGTAAACAAAGTTTTGACAGTTCTACCAAAACATGTGTTTATTTAGCAGACATTTTGGGAGATTACAATTTTCGCCACCCGCCAGTAAGGCTGTCTAGAACTATAGTTTTACAGTGCATGATAATAAAATAATTAGGCATCCGACTTTTTTATTTAGAAAGAAAAAACTAGTAATTAAAAGACCATTAAGAAGCAAGAAGATAAAAAATATTAACATGTACATGATTAATATTTATTTTTAAAATTGCATTTTATAACAAATCAATTTTCAAGCACAAAGGTGAAGAAAAACTGAAACTAAAAACTATATTGTGGTGGGTTGCAGCAGTGGAAAATGCAAAATCATTGTTGTGACAAGATGTAAAACATACCAATTTGATTCCTTGCACATCTATTACAAAAGAAGTGCAAATGTGCAGCCACGCAGAAAGACCCTTAAAGTGGAATTTTAAACACAAAACTGCATGGAAGGGTTTTAGTATGAAGAGACAGTAGACTGGGTTATTCATGTGCTTTTTTTATGCCTATCCATATTCCTTATCAAAGTTCAAATAAATGAAAAGAAACATTAAAATTCACCCCATGGAACAATCATAATTATTATGTTACTAGCCTTGAGTAAGGTTCAGTCTGCTTTCCTTTGGAAATAATTTTATTACTCTCCAGTAAAAATGCCATTAATACAAATAAATCACATTCAGACAAAGACACTAGTAAAAATTAAAAAGTGTATATGGGTTTCTCGTAAATTATTAAATTGTGGCTGAAGCACAAACTCTTGGTGCTTTAGCTATAACTTGAGCTGTGGCCCACTCAACTGCCGAAGTTAGGAAAGCCAAAAATATGGGACATAAACAAAGCGAAACAAAATATAAAAATAAAAAACTTTATTCATATACAAATGACATCACAGTTGGAATTGGGGGCTGTTTGGATCATGTCAGGCGAGTACAAGTTCACACATCAGCTGCAGACCTCATCTACTTTCGCTCCACTCGAACTGCTTCAAGTGTAAAAGTTTCCCAAAGCTCAAGATACAACGCACCAGCAATACCGGAACTGGTAGTACAGGAGCCCCACAGAATAACGCCATCTTTGTATATAGTATACATGTTTGCTTTTATCAACTATGAATATTAAAATGGTGAAAATGATGAAGAAGGCATAATGTGAATTTAGATGTGTCTGCCTAATGTATTCAGATTAAATATTCAGAAGATGGCCCCATCCAATTCATCTCAACAAAGTCACTATTACTTGAACCATATGAACCTTTAAAGCCTCAATCAAACACCGCAATTGTAAAACAGCATGATTTGAATACACTGTAGCTTTGTTTCAGAAACAAAATCGCATCAGATTACACAAAGGAATTTGGTTAGTTCGAACTTCTATAATTCGGAATCATCTATAATTCGATTATTTTCTCCAGGCCCCAGCATTTTACATGCTAACAATTCTAAAATTGTGAATAATTTGAATTTTTACATCAGAATTGTGGGATTTCTGCGGTTTTCAGAGTAAATATTTTTGAGAAAAGATATAAAATTTGCGGTTTAAAATCAACTTTGACCATGATATTTTCACGAGACATTAATACCAATGGATTCCGTGTTTGTTCAATATCATCCTAAATAGTATCCGGAATAAAGTAACACATGACCACTTGTAATTCGTCTGTATGCATCTCCAAGCCTATTGCACTTTGTATTTCTCACCTCAAATAATTCCACTATCATCGTAAGCTACTGTTGTTTATAACAACATAATGTAACTATATCTACTCCTCGGCATTACACCAGTCAGGTACAGTATTGTTTGTTTTTTATGCGTAGTTTTCAGTCCTGTTTTGTCTGCAGTTTCGGTCTTTTTGTCTAAACGATGTCACTATGAAGACTTTTGTTTGTGTATATTTATGTTTTTTTTCCTTTCTTGGTATTTTAAATCACCATTCGAGTGCCTGAGAAAGAGAAGGGGATATGCCACAAACACATAGTTTTAAGAAAAATTAAAATAAAGGTACTGTAACGAAACCAATATTTTAGGTTTTGTGCATAGCTCTTTCTCTTTTTCAGACACTCTTCTTACAGTGAATGTAAAATAGACAATATTCAAACAATTAAGATAGTTCTTTTATGAAGATCTTAGATTGAAAGTTTGAGGTTAAGTGATTTTACTACTTGACAAACTTGTGTAATTTCGAATTTTTGGATGGTTCAACTTTTTTGTTAGTCCCTTGACATTCGAATTATCCAAGTTCCTCCATAATTGCATAAAGTGGCAATTTTTGGTTATGACTCTGAAAATGGAACCATTTTCAAAGTATTTACTGACACCATTAAAAAAAGAACACCATGGAAGATTGAGAAGCCACCTTAACTTCTCAACTGTAGCTGCTAAGGATTGCAGTGGTGATAAGCAGCAACTTAATAAAGAGAACTGAAAGTTTATATGCCCTACAACAGAGCCAAAATGAATCCACCCCTCTATCTTACATTAGTTAGGAAACATGTAGAAGTCTACAACTTATTAACTTATATTTCATTTTTCAAAAAAAAAAGAAACATACAGCACCTTTTACAAAACGAATTTCATATAATAATACCAACTGTTATTTGGTGATACAGTACACTCCCTAATATCCAAGGTTGTCGGGACTGAGGCTGCCTCAGATACCAAGAATCTCAGATGATACGGAAATTGCTTACATTTTCAGGTTACAGTGTTATACAAGGGCACAATAGCAAGTGTAATGATTGTAGAATATTTGTATTATCAATACATAGAGTATGTTGGCCAGTAAAAAGGATTTTGTACTAAAAAATGATTTAAATTAATTAATTTAATTTAAAAATAACAATCAGTTGAAAAATACACTTTGTCCAAGAAAATCATAATTCGTCACGTTAACGTCTGTTAACATTCGTGGGAGCATTGGTTCATGGAGGGAGTTCATTACCGTCTAGCAAGGGTGAATCTAGGCCAACACGAACATGGTGGTGTACTCGTGCAAATGGCATGACTCGTTACATGGTGCGAATGGCAAATCGTTAATAATTCGCCATTGTTCAACAATAGTGAACTCCTGCCTTGCATCCAGCAGACGACTTGATCAGTTAGTCTACTCGTGATTTCGATTTGAAACACAATCTAGGTTTCTGTGGAGTATACTTATCTATCATAAAATAATACTTTGAATGTTAGTTTAAATTATTAACTTGAATAAATTAATAAACTAATAAATTACTAATAGTTTTATATTACTTTCAACAAAATACTTGTTAATCAAGTTATTACTATGTTCCAACCGAAAATAAAAAATACTTACTTCAGCTTAGAACGACATTGGATAACCTGGAGTCTCGGACAACCAGGGCTCAGATAACCAGGGGTGTACTGTAATAATAATCTTTGGATATGAAAACTCAATGTCAATATTGAAATGGCCAGATGATATTGTTTTTCCATTTTAAGGTTTTTATATTTTTGGGAGAAACATACATTTATAACAAAGGATTTAAAGGTGAATGCTTAAATAAAAGTTTTACAATTTAAATGGCAGGTTTAAATATTTTAATTAAAACTGATAATAAAAAATACTCAAATACAACACAACTACACAAAACAAAATATATACTATCATGAAATTATAAAAAAATCAAGTTCAACTTGACTTTCAGCCATTATATTAACAACAGAATACAAATTAAATTTGAATGTAATAGTTGGAAATACGAGGTACAGTCAAAAAGTTCCCGGATTGAATTTTTGTACACATATAGCGCGATCGCCAGTGGGAAATTTGGGTTGCAGTTGTTGGTACGACTCCTAGGGAGGGTATATCGGTAGTGGTGGCATAGCTGACTTGCCTAGTGCAACAGTGGAAAGAGCTTTTCGTGTATCTGCAAGACGACGTTGTCGGATTTTTGAAAAATGGCATTTCATGAACAGCACATGAACATTACTCTGTGTTTAACTTTAAAAATCGTCCAGTGAGACTCTTGAGTTGTTAATTCAAGCTTATGGAGAAGTGGCGATGAAGAAGATTTTTAAAGTTGAATACAGAGCAGTTTTTGTGTGCTGTTCATGAAATGCCATTTTTCAAAAATCCGACGTCGACTTGCGTGTACACGAAAAGCGCTTTCCAATGCTGTACTACGGCAAGTCAGCTATGCCACCACTACCGATATGCCCTCCCTAAGAATCGTACCAACTACTGCAAGACAAATTTCCCGCTGGCGATCACGCTATATCTACAAAAATTCATTCCGGGAACTTTTTGACTGTACCTCGTATAACAATGGGATTGTCACTTGTTATATTCTGCAGCTATTAGCATGTTCGTTATAATTTTGTGACAATAAAGATGACTTATGAATAAATAGTTTATTAAAATATGATTACATTTCTTTCTTTGATAAAAATTGCACTTAAGTTTGGTCGAAATTTTCCCCAAAAAAATTGTTTACTGTAATTTGATGTGTAATTTTTAAGCTATACACGGCTTATAAAATGATATTTTTCTATGGACTTTCAAATTGTATAAAATATTCCTGAATTTACATTTATAAAAGTTTGCTTTACCAACTAAAATTTATTTTCTTAATTGCATTATTAAAACATTTTCTCGTAAAAACTTGACAATTTTTGGAAATAAAGCTCATATTAGAATCAAATCATGAAAAAACTAAACAAACAAACAAAAATAATAATAACTATGAATTGTTCACATTAAAATACTATCAAGAAAAAATCTGATGATCCATGATCAATGACTTATTAAATTAATGAAATACTGTATAGGTACAACACTTCTTAAAACTTCTATAATTATTTATAAATAAAACTTGTAAAAAACCGAGATTCATTCGTTTGATCACACAAATGACTAGTTAGTGGAAAGACAAAACAGCTTCATTTTTTTAAGAGATAACGCAAATCACTGGGAACAGATCTTCTTCATTCTCTGTAAAAGGACGGATATGATTCTGTTCATTGGACGTGACCACCTCATTCTGCTTTTTCGAGGGAACTATTCTTCGATCAGACTGAAGATGTGAGGAGTATAATTCATCCACAGGAACTGTTGATAAAGTCTGATCAGAACAAACAGACAGAGGCGTTTTAGTCGTTCGACATTCTATCACTGACAAAGGAGGGGCCGAGGGCTCACTGTCTCTCTGGAACATTTCCGCTTCTGATATAGTCCTAATAATGTTCAACTGAGCGAAACACCTCGCATAGTCACTTTTAAGATTCTTCAAGCGAAATACGATATCTTCAAAAAATTCTTGACACTCATCTGAGGCAATGTTGGATGTTTGGGACTTGAATCGTTTCACTACCGCATAAGAATCATCGCCGCAACTGAATTTGCGTTTGATTTGTTCACCCCAGCGGTAGAACGGGTCTTCATTAATCTGTTCCTCTTCAGGAGTCTTTTCCCATTTCGAGAAAGGCCCACCTAGAAGAACAGATCCTGATAAGACGTAATTTGGTCATCTCGATGAATAAGAGTTTCAAGTTTAAAAAAATCACAAGCAATAATTTACGATTTAATTCATTGCTCTTTAGTGGCCACATTTTCACAAAGAGAAATTCACACCACAAGTTAAAAAGGCCCCAATACTGTGTTTTAAAGAATGAGTTCCTCAAATCCATTGGGTTTATTGTCTTCCATGAACACTTTGGAAATGTGTGTTACATATTTAGCAACATGTATTTTCTTCATACCGCATATCTTCACACAATACTTCAAATTAGTGAGGGATAGAACTATTCTTCAATGTAATTCACTGTGTTTTTTAAATGTCTTTTTCCCTTTTGTTCGACTAGGGGAACAACTACAAGGGAATTAATCCATCCATACAATTAACTTGAAATAAAATTGTTTACAACAAAACAATACTTTTGTTCACAAATCTGTAGTATTTGCTGAAAATCTCTACCCGTCAGATATCAAAATATGAAAAACATGCCTCAACAATAACAGTTTGCCAAATTGATACCAGACGTGAAGTGAATGCCAGATGTTTTACTGCATTACAACAGCTACAACATGTGGGGCATCCGAGTGGATAAAAAACATCCAACTTGACTGATGAGAGTATGGGTAGCATCATGTGAATCTGACGGCTCAATCTTCTTTCATTAAACTAACTTTTACGAAGTTCGAACTTAGGGTTTAGTTAGTTTATCTATACAATAAGATAAATTTGAAGATCCTTCACAAGTAAAACACTTAGTTGTCAATGTATTTTTTGTTTACTCAACTATGTTTATTGATTTCCACATCAATAATGGAAGCTGCTATTGCTAACTACACCACCACTTGACAACATTTTAATTTTTCCTTCCTCACTTGTTTATTTTTTAATTTTATTTCCAAATTCTCTTTCGATTTAAACTTTTCCATTATTCACATATCAGTAACAAAAATGATGTGAAATAATTTTAAATGACACAATTATTTATCGAGTGATGAGTTTTTAAGCTGATGTAGACACTAGAGTACATTTTTGGTAGATTACTTGACAAAGGGATTGAATACGAATTGAAATTTGCACTGGTAACCATTAAATTAACTTACGAGGATAAAAAATCACAAGTGCTTTAAGAGAAATAAACAATTGATACCAAAGATCATTTGTTAAGGAGTAGAACTAATCTAAAGCGACCATATTAATGGAATGCGAAGCTTGATCAAGGCTGAGGAACTAGAATGAGTTCTGTAACAGAATCCGTTTTAGCCAATTGCCAGTATCATACTAATTGTTATCTTGTTGACTATTAATTAGCTCTGTGTCCGCAAAAGAAAGCTGTGCGATCTAATCTCGATCAACATTCTACTTATGAGCTGATCAACTGATGTATAAGTCCTAAAAGTAAAAGCTCATTTCTTAATAACCTAATATTTTTATGTCCATAAAATGAGTGAGATTTGTTTAGCCCCTATAGCGGTTTTGATAATTCATTAATCTATAACTTTATTACTAACTGATGTAAGAAATTAAGCTTCAAACTGCACCTGTCACAATCCAAGAAGTATGAGACTTAAAAAAATACAAGGATACAGTCATGAGAAATTGAGGACTTGTAAATAAAATAAAACAAGGCAAAAAGTTTTATAATTACTTAAAAAAGGGGGAATTTAATTTCTAATTTGTCTGTTTAAAAACCTCCTTCCACAAAAATCTGTTTACCTCCTTCCACAAGAAAAGTAGTAAAGAAATGGTGGGTTTGAGTCAAAATTTCAAAGAGTCGATACATTACGTGGTATTACTCTTCGGCTTTTCAAACGATACACAAGTATTAGGTATGGTATAAAGACTCAGGATTCAGCATTGGAAATCTGCCCACCTACGAATATTGGAAGGCAAATGGAGTTCTGGTGCTAAATCTTAGATCTGTATGACAAGCTAAAAAATATTTGCATTATAAGGTAAGCCTAATTTTACCTATCACTAGATGAATCAAAATAAAATATAAAAATGAACCTAAAAAGCTTACTTTCTATTACAGAAAGTAGACAAGCGCTAATCTAAAAGCTGTTGCATCGGAACAACTGAAAGGCGGTTCACCTACCTTTGACTAAACCTCCGTTCTCCAGGTTATTCTGTATCAACGACTCAGTACCTGAGGAAAACATCGGAATCAATCACGGACGATTGGCGAGGGACGAGACAAGCCGACAAAACGACAATAACGACCGTGCAACAGAACCACCACCTTCACAGAGACAAAAACCCCTCCCCGAGCCAGTCTTGTGAACGGGGAAACACTGATCAAATGAAATGAGCTGATTACCTTTAAGATGTATGTTGAAAAATAAAAGAAATGTTTATTTTGAGAAAACAATGCTGATTTATAATGAGAAATGATGGTTAAAATTGATAATATCAAATTTAGTTATTAATAATATATTCAGGGTTTTATACATCAATTTTAAAATAAAAACGATAAGCTCAATGAGCAACACAGAACACCGATAAAAACAAAAAACTAGATACTTAGACTATGAACTTCAACAAAACATTTTCAGGTGATGTGAGAGGTGGAATGAGAAATGATACAGAAAATAAACTGGAATCTCTAAAAAATTTAAATATAAATAATGAACTGAACAATGAATGATGTTCAGTAGTTTTAAGGTTTGTTGCTTGTCATCAGGCTTCTCTCTAATACCAAAATTTTATTTATGTATAAATTAAAAAAATAAATTATTCAAGAGTGTACCATAAAAATGATAATAATCTTTCATCACTATCTTAAAAAGATACAAACTCAAACTGCAATATAAAAAATGCTAATATATGAAATTTATAAAAAAGGAAATGTAGAAGAAAAGTATAATATTATTTTACTGTTCATTCACATTTGTTTACTGGGAATCTATACTTATATACATATTCACATAAGAAGCTTTTATTCGTGCTATAATAGGGAGCACCAAAGGTCTGATAAACTGATGTTAAGCAGACAATTTGATGAGTTTACAGTTTTTCTAGCACCTTCTAATTTGGTGCTCCCAATTACAATATGATAATATTTACTTTTGTGTGACATGATAATAAGTGAATGGTAAAACTGGCGATCTCTAAGGTGTAAAGTGAGTAAGATGTGGCATTTCTGACAACATTCAACAAGAAAATATTTTAAATAAATGTAAAATTATATGCTCTGTTAACGGACCAGTGAGCAAACCCAATATTGAGACAATACATGATTGACAATGAACATGAACTCAACATACCTCTCGTGACCAAACCATGAGAACCAGGCATCGAAGGAGAACCACCTATGAAACAACAATAATCAACCAAGTGCTATATACAACCGAGAATTCCACAGTTAACGCAAGCGACACCCAAAGTAGCAGAGGACAAAAAGACAAAGCGACAATTGATACCCAGGTGAAATAAATCCACAGTTTGAAGACCACCGAGCCCACCACAAAGCGATACAACCAGCTATCAATGACAGGGTAGCGTTACTTGCGAGTTCCTCAGTGACAGTAATTCCGACAAATAAAGTGATTGTTAGATTTTGCAGCTGAACCCTTTTGAAGTAATATCTTTGTTTATGTGTCCAAGGTTATGTCAACTTTCATAAACAATTTATTAATACCCAGAACTACTACAAGGAAAAAACTGTCTAAGGTTACATCAACTTCATTAACAATTTATTGATACCCAGAACTCCTACTACGAAAAAAAACTAAAAAAATGGTATCAGAGCCCTAAAATCAGTAATTTCTTAAATAGAGTTATTTCTCTACAATCGCGGGAAGCAAATACGGCGGGCGAGTGAGTGCGCTGTCAGCGAAATTATTGTTTATTATTTCTTTGGGTAGTTAATAAAATATATCACCATATGGTAAAGTAAACATATATTTACATTTAAAACACCCTGAGAAATGTAAACAAAGCTTTGACAGTTCAACAAAAACATTTCATTCAGTCATTTCAGCTGTGGTCCAGCAAGAAAGTTTAAGAGTTTACATTTTTTGCCGCCCGCCTTATTTCGTGCACTCTACACTAGAAATAAGTAGAGAGCAAAGAGAGAGCCAAATATCTCAAAAATTATTTTAAGCGGTTACTTTTTTTAGTTAATATCTAAAAATGTTAAAGCTAGAAAATTTTATCAAGTTTTTATTTTTTTAAAGTTGCAACTAAACCATAAAATCTTATATAAAATCCAAAATTACGTAACTAAACTAAAAAGAGAAAGATTTTGACAAACTGAATACTCTTAGAAGATTGTTTTGTGTTAATATTCTCAACAAAGTACTTTTTCAGTTTCTCCATTAAATTCTGTGTTAGTTTAGCATAGTAATTAAGTTTTATGGAGTGGTTAGTTTAGTTACATCCCAAATACTATCTTCCTCAAAAAAAAAAGATTATTTAGTGACAACTATAAATAAAAAAAGTCAAGTGATTTGTTTCAAGGTCAGACTAATTCATTAATTCCCAACAATAAATTAAAAGAAATATGCATCATCATCTTTTCACTTGACTTAGATTGATCTAGAATCGAGTTATCAAAACGATGTAGAGAGAAAAAATGACATGATGGACAGATGTGAGTCAGAGATACTAACTGGTATGTGACAAGATAAGTCTTACCCAACCTCTCTTCAAATACTGATAACGGACCCACCCATCCCTAACACGCGAGCCTGTATGCCCTGATGCCAGAAACAGTTAATCAAAATTTTAAAATTGAAAATTAAAGTTCACGTTGTTAAAAGTAATATACAAAAATATGAAAAGGTATATTACAAAAAAAGACAGTTCCATATTTTCCACAACTTTCAGCAAAATATACGGTGGAGTATAAAATTACAGGTTTTGTAATACAACCCATCGGTTGTATCCTGACAAACATTATATAACTTTTAACAACTATGTTTGTTAAATTTGTAAAATGTTGAATATTAATTTATATTTTATCAATGAAAATAAGCTGATGTTTTTGACAGGAAGTTCAAAAACCTCTTTGCAGCAGATCTGCATTACTCCATGAATTAACAACTCTTAAAATAAATTATCATCAAGCTTCATGTCAAGGGATAATTTTACATAAAAAAATATTATGTTATTATATTTAATTTACAGTACAAACTATTTTCCTGAAATCATAAGTACATAGATCATGTTGAGATAGATCAAGTGTACAAAATATCTTTTCATCATATTGCATGAAAAGTAGCCATTTTTGTTCCCGAGACTGTTCGCAAAATCTCTCTTTTTAGCATAAGTACAAAAAAGTTGATTGTGATTTTTTTTTAGTGCCCTAACCGCAAATATTGTTATTGTTTCATACATGTATGCTGAAATCGCTGTTTGCAAGGTGAAAAGTATTGATTGTAAATAACAGAAATGTAAACATTGTAAATTACATTGTAACCTCAAAAATCAGCCCTTAATGTTTTTTTGTCAAATGATAAATAAATAGCTTCTTCAAGATGAAAATTAACTTGAAGAAATAAAGTATTATTCATAGTTTTTGGTTATTAACCACAATGAAAAACCTTTAAGTTTTCATGAGAGAGAGTTTAGGAGGCAAATATTGACTTTTGATAAGCAGGAAGACAAAGAGACCTTTAGTTCGGTTGACCTCCGTGCCACGAACTGACCTTCCGTGACCTTTACCCAACCAGAGGTGTTTACACTCCCCGTCATTATTACAGCTTGCTAAAACACAGCTACTACTGGCGCTATCTAATCAATGAACTCCCATCGACTCCATTAACGACCTTTGTCTTGACAAAAACTTGATCCATTGTCGTTGTAACTGTGTCACTTCTTTTATCTGAGAGTAAAGAATAAAAATTACTTAATAGATATTAAGAGTTAAAAGCCGTTTTACCTTATAATCATTGTAAAGATTAGGTATATTTTTTAACTTTTACAAAGCAGTTTGAACATAAAAGTAAAATTTTCCTTATCTGTTGGATTTTATGAATTTTTCAAAATGTACATCGGGTTTTTCAAACTTTCAATCAAATTGTATTTTTAGTTACTAAATTCATACAAATAAAAAAAAAAACAATACAATATTTCTCCAAGCAATTTGAAAAGAGTCATGGCTTTTCAGCTTAAAGCCAATCTTTTGGTCCAGCAATAGAAAAACTTCGACACGACAATCTGATTATTAAAGCAAGCAAATGTTTCAGAAATAAAGAAATAATTTATAGCATGGATCAAAGCAAGTTAAATTTGAGACACATGTGAAATCGATTGGAAAAAGTGAGGAAATATTTATGATTGGCCTTCATTTTCGCTTGAGAAACAACTGATATCAGCAGTGTAGGCGCCACACTGTAAGAGTTGCGGCTGTAGATAAGTGGGCTGTGTTAAGACCACTACAATACACCTTGCACAACCCATTCAAGTAATTTTTAGTACACTGATGTAATCAATAATTGATCAAGTAACAACTAAATCAGCGGACAACCATAATGTGGTGATGCATTACTACATTAAGCTTAAATATTTAAATGACAACAAATTCACTGAGGGACCATGGTCAATTTAGCTGCCACTATTTTTAGAATACACATATTATCAAGTGTCACAAATATAAAAAGATGAAAAATATGCATAAGAGCAAGGATTAAAACCCACGAAACTCACTAACCGCACAAAGGGAAACATTTTTGAATTGGTGATTGTTTAATGTTTGAGACACTTTTGATTATGGATGATTCACTGATACCAGAAATACTTAAAAGGAACAAGTAGTTTAAAGTATTATTAGTATTTATTCATTCAGGAAGTGATAAAAAATATTAAACTTTTCATGAAGAATTTCAAAGCACACGAGAAACTTAAAAGAAGCAGGTGATTTAAACCATTAGTATTTATTTCTTTAGGAAGTGCCAAGCTTTTAAACGTTTCATGAAATATTTCGAAACAGATGAGTTATAGTCCAAGCAATCAGTTCAAAGAGCAGAAAAGTAACAATTCAGACATAAAATCAACGGACCTTACACAATACTCTTAACAAGCTCCAATAATAGCTCTTTTTGCAGTAGAATACCAGTAGTATGAAACTATCATAACCAGCATAGCTAGTAACTAGCGCTTTATTTAATAAGTAAAAAACCAGTATCTATAATAACCACATTTTTCCAGAGTTAGTAATTCAAACATACTAATAATTGTTAACACTACTACACATTGGATTAAAATTAAGTTTAAAAACAATATTAAAATAGAAACACTTTCAAACACTATTGACTGTAGCATAGTACCGCAATAGACTAGTAATTAAAAAGTAGTATGAACTTTTTAAGCGAATGAAAGAATTGCAATCAGAGTAACAGTAATTGATGAGCATGCAAAGTAGCAAACAAAAATCACACATAAATTAATTTAATAAAACTGCAAGTTAAAGTAAAAAATCATGATGTTGCCCTTTAGGTTTGATAAGTGAGATACAGATGGTCTCTGACTAGCAAAAAATGAATAATACAAAGTCTAAGATTAATTAACAATTATTGAAGTACATTTTTTTAGAATTGAAAGTGAATTCTGTTTAAAGATAACAAATTAGCAAAGCTATGTTGGCATACTACATAAAAATTTTACTTTTTCTTTTCAATTAACTTTTGCTGAATAACATTTTTTGACAACACGAATTTACTGTGGGAGACTTGTAGGTTAATCTCTGAAAAATTTCATAAAAGAATAATGTTAATAATTGGATTTTTGTAGATTTTTGTCATCACTAATTAATAAAATAATTTCTAATACTATTTCGGGATGATATGCTTTTTTATGATCAATAATCAGTCCCAGGAATGTCAAATGTCTGCAAAATCCAATTAATAACATAAACTCACCATCACCATCTAATAAACAAAGGAAATGATGATGTTCTATCAAGCTGGACACCTTTAGTTTAAACTTATCATAAATATTTCTTCTTTAAATATGTAGATATAAAAAATACCTGATCGGAGTTAATCTTTTTCATTCATTTCAGAAAACCCAACAAAAATTTTGTGTCACTAAGCGTTTTATTAATTTTTTAATGAGGAACAGGATGAAGGAATAACACAGTCTCTCAATGTGCTATGGACCATGTAGAAATTCGATTTTTTAAACCAAGAACCAAGGCTCTCTCAAACGTGCTGGCCCAGTAAATTGAACATTGCTGGTTCAATACCAGCCGCAGCGGACTCCTGTTCCATCATGAGCCATATATAACTTTGACTATCGTTTGCAGGGTGTCTACCATATCAAAGGCCATAAAATACCATAAAATAGGAGAACTTTTGGAGTACCTTTGGAGGACCCTCCAGAATTTTGGAGGGCATGGTGTCATTTCTTGGTGTGTTGTTGTTTATGAAAAGTAACATTGTAAATCTACAACAAAAATTGTTAACAAATTTAGACATAATTTGATTAACAAAAAAATCTATTAAGATAAAAAAAACTATAAAATTAATAACTTATAAGTGCACCAAAATTTGTTCTTTACGGCAGTACATTTATAACATCCTATTAAGTCTAGTAAAATTTATTCAATTACAATTTGTTAAGGATTTGGAGGACCTTTTATCAAAAGGAGGACTAGGAGGATTTGGAGAACTTTTTTGAAAAGGAGGACTTCTGGAGGGCTTGTAGACACCCTACTTTGTGCCTATTACCGCTAAAG
This sequence comes from Flexamia atlantica, assembly GCA_035578135.1. Lineage (NCBI taxonomy): Eukaryota > Metazoa > Arthropoda > Insecta > Hemiptera > Cicadellidae > Flexamia > Flexamia atlantica. The sequence continues at coordinate 14,742,172 of JAQJVK010000011.1, forward strand.
TACCTTGCTGTCTTTAGAATGCTGCACAGTTGGTTTTTATTTAAGTTTCCAAGTTACACATAACTTAACCATGGGCAGATTTCTGGGGTGCCCGGCACCCCAGAATAAGAATAAGTTAAGAATAAACGTTTTCTAGTGTTACTTATTAATTTTATTTCAAGCAATTTAGATCAAACTTTATTTGATTTACTCGCTTTTCATCCCAGTCCTTTGTTTCAACTCGTTTACTTGATCAAGTTTGTACTAAAATAATACCTTGTTAAGTCCATTTTAAGTTCCTTAGTTCTTTCTACCCAACAACTCGAAAGGGCTTGTAAGTTTAAATAGGCTTTCAAACAATCTGTTTTGAAAGCAAAAATTACATATTATATTCTCAAAATGTCATTTTAGCGATTTTTAACATCAGAAGACCTATCCTATTCGTTTTTATTATAATATTGTAAATGACATAGTACTTACTTTCCACTATTCGAATGGGTCATATAGGATAAAAAAGGTATAAAGTAGTTGTTTTTGTCAAATGAAAGAAATAGCTTCTTAAAATAAACTCTAAATGGGAGATTTTTCAATAGAGTTATTAGTGAGGTCAGCTGGCACTCCCAGACATTATGGCCTAAATCTGCCAATGAACAACCAAAGGCTATGAGCCTAAGCAATGTATACAAAACCCTGTAAGTAGGGACACCTCATGGAAAAATGTAGTTCCCACCGTCGAAAAAGAGAAGGCGCCACTTTCATTTTTCAGTTCGATTGGAATTGTTGTAGCAGTTCACGGATCAAGCTGACTTTCCAAAGTCAAGCAGCCGGTTGTAATATTTTGACAGTTGTCTATTTTTGTTTTGTATTGTTGTATCTTTAACCATAATGTTTACCTGTTTTTGTTTACAAACATTCTCATTTTGAAATTTTGAATAGTGAGTAGAAGCGCGGTCTATAGGGAGTCAGCTTGAACTATGACGTGCATCAGCGCTAATTTCTCCTTTGCTGTTCGGTGGCGGAACTAAAAAAAATTAACACTGGATGTCCCTACTTAGAGGGATCTGTATACATTGGCCTAAGGGATAATCAAAGGGAAGCTTCCTTTCCTTTCCGGTAGCCAAACTAAAGGAAAAAATGATAGCTGAAGTACCCTCACAGGATTTTCCTGTGGGGTGGGGAAACCCGGACAACCAAATCCCCCCAACAAAAAAAAAAGTTACCCACAACCTAACGACGACCGTGCGGCGTGGTGTTTACCTTTGATGAGCGGCTCGACCTTGCTGGTGCTGTCCTCGTGTGGGATCTGCGCCATGAGTCGAGCGATGTCCTCGGCCAACATCCGGTCCACCACCTCCAGCAGCCGCGGCTTCAGCGGCTGGAACTTGGTGAAGTCCTGGTGCAGCAGCACCTCCTGCACAACACGATAAGTTCCTGCTTAGAGTTTCATCACGGACCAGTTTGCTATTCAACACGTTCAGCCCGACGGAAGTCAACAGTCATTTTTTGTACTCTCTTTAGTCCCGACATGCGCCACCAGTAGCACACTGCAAACTTTCCAAAACTCCAATATGTACCAACGGTAGGGCACTACTCCCATTTGATTCAGTGCTTTTTCACAGCGCCCCCGGAGCTTTGCTGGGTTATATTATTAGTGAGTTCGTATTGTAGGGTTGTGTAGACACACCGTGGCCACCAGTGGCGCACGTGTGAACGTTTTTGTAAAAAAAAAATGTTGAAAAGATCAAGGTGATGTAAAACCGCCAAAAATGGTGGAAGGGGCGTAAGAAGACCCGGGAAGTGCTTTACTTGTACAGAGGTTACAATAACTAACAGTGTATTGTCCACCACTTCGCCGCCTGCCGCGCCATCGGCGAATCATGCATGTACCACCTGTGGCACACGCTGGCCCGTGGTGATTTCAGTATGCCTACCGGACGACATGCACCACCGGTGGTGCACTAGTATAATTTATTACTTTCACTCAAATTAGCTATTTTAGGTATATACAAGGTAAAATCAACAGATATTTTTAAGACAGTTACAAGTGTGACTTAGGTTAGTTTAGTCTTTTTGGTCAGTTTACCCATTATTGCAACGTCCTTTTAATCAGTTTGAAAATTCATTTGCGTACCACCGGTGGCGCACGTCAAGCTGAGCGTATTAAGGGATTGGTTTGATATTTCAGAGACCATTTTGCTATTTACAGGACTTTTCCGGGGACCCTTTAGAGACCCCTTTTATCAGAGTTTTTACTCTTAAGAAGCCCTTAGTCAGGCAGAAGCAAAATCACTTAAGGCCCACTGAGCTACACTTGGTCCAAAACATTTTATTTTATAGCAAAAATCATACTCAATGTCCAAAAGAAAATTTAAAATGAATTTCCAGTTAGATTTGGATAGATGAATCTCTTTGTAGTGATAATTTTGTTATAATAAAATTACTAGGCCTTATAGAATAGAATAGAAACATAGTAAAAAAATAAATAAAATAGTAAAATAAAAATATTTTTAATAAATATATTCATATCCTAATAACAAATATGAACTATCACATTTCTTACAAACATTGCTGACTTAAATTAAACCGCTAGTGGTCAATAATATTTATGAATCTTTCCCTTTATTTTTATGTTAATTATGATAAAATAATGCAGAGGGATAAAAATTAATTTTTTTGTCGTAACTCTGTGAGATATAGGCCTAGATATAAAAATTTTGCGTTTTAAGGCTACTGATATTTTTAAATATTTCACCTAAATTAAAACTAAACTGCAGAATAATTTGTTTCTTTCTCTTAATCTGTTTCAACAATCCACTTACTACAATGTAAGGCGTCACCAAGTCCTTCTCATTAATAACAATAAAGCAAATTAATTATTTAAATTTATGATAACATTAAAAAATTAAAAGCTATGGACGACATGTCTTTGCCATCAAATCACTCTCTGCATGAGTCACAGTCAAAGAGGCAGTGATTATGCTAACGAGTCTCCAACAAATGCTCGGTATAATTGCCGCAGCTGGGTGGTAATGCGCTCCTCACTGGCTGCATGATGTAGCGACCTTCACAGCCGGCGGTTAGCCTGTCTCGGGTGATTGATGGTTGAAAGAAAGCTCGGTGCGGGGACCATTAAGGCAGGCGTTTTAAAATGTTTGGTTGAGGAGAAAGGAAATTTCTAGTTTTTTTTTCAGTATTGGTGAATTTGTAATTTTATTTATTTCATTAAATTGGTAAAATGCTATGAAACAAGTAAAATACAGATGTTTGACATTTTATTGTCTAAAGTGTAAAAATAACTATCGTTCAATTTGATTTATGAATTCCTTATACAATTATTTTGTCAAGATATAAATTTAAACAACATTAATATACTGAATTTTTTATTCAAAATATTTTAAGATAAATTTTCTTTGAAACAGTAGGAGTTTAAAGAAAATTCTGTTAAAGATGATTTTACTGGCTTCTTAAAAAGAAACACAAGTTGAATTCACTTGTATAGGAACAATTATTTATATAACATAGCCTTAGATGCAGTAAAAAAGGTTTTTTCCCTAAAGAAATTACTTCACTAATGTTCTAATGAGCTGCACAAATTGTAAAAAGTATCAAGACAACAAAAATATCTTTAGTTTTACAAAAGTGAAACAAACTTTAAATTTATTCTTTACTTAGGCCTATGACATAAATAATTCAATGATCACGATGAGAATTAAAAGGCTAAACCTGTAATAGCCTAAATAAATAATTTGCAGATATTTAAAATAAAATTGGAAAACCAGTACATTTCACCTGTGTTGGCAACCCATTTAATAAAACTTTTGATTATGTATGCTTTAAATTATTTTAAGCTAATGCAATTTATGAACCATTTTTATATGGGGAATTAATTAAACCCAACACTAAGTTAATTTCTTCTTTAATTTGAATATAACTATATAATCTAGACACAACACATAAAAGATTTAAACAACTCAATTACGAAAAATTCTAGCATTACCCAACCCATACCGCACGAAACAAAATTACACAGTACAATACAAAATTAACAGAGCATTATTTGCAAAACCGTTTGACGCAATGTAATGCAAAGTGGCGAGCCGACGTACAACAATGGGTAGAACGGAACAGAAAACAACGAAGCGGCAATCATCAGTCAAGGCTTTGTGTGGCAGGTGTGGTCGAGTGGCCAGGAGTGACCTTCATCAGGACGATGATGTCATCATCATCAATACATTTAATTCATCATCAGAGTGATATTGCAGCATTTATTCATCATGCAGCTTAATGGTCTACATCGGTAATATTTGTAAAGCACTCTCTTTTTGAATTAAACAATAGTGTCCGGCAATAAAAAAAATATATCAGTCAATAAATAGCCTGCTTAACCTGTGAAAACCAAATTTACCTGTTCAAATTTTGCACTTACAACCTCATGAAGCAAACAAATAAAAAAATAAATACAATGGTAATTTACCCAATTTTTATTTTAAAATGTGTTTCTCATATTTTTATGGTGCTTGAATTTTCTGAAATAATATCTATATGAAAAAATAATTTCAGAAAAGTGGGATAATCAAACAGTTATCAAGGCCAGAGTTAAAAACAAGTGTAATTTTATATCGAGCACCTCCGTTGCTCACCTGCATCTTCTTGATGTCGGGGAAGTCGCCGGGGGAGATCTGGTGCTCACGTTGGATCTGCTCGTAGAAAGTCCCCAGGTTCTTGATCAGCTCCTTCTTCTTCCCGTCCTTGCCGAACATCGACGGCATCTCCTTCCGCAGCGAACTGATGATGTAGGCGTGCACCTGGACAAATAAACAAGCATTTTTCTAGAACTGCAAGTTTTTTGTATAGAAAAACATTATTTTTTCTTCACTAAATCGTTTTTTTTCCAAATTATGTAACACCTTTGTGACCTAGAAAATATTAGATCACCCAAAGGCTGTAGATATTTCCCTCAGTCCTTCCTTCTCCCCCCCCCCCCCCCCCACTGCTCAAAATATTTCCTACAAAAAAGAAACCAAAGACATAGTGGAGTGGAGTTTATTCCATAATTATAAATTCTAGAAAGGCTGGGTGAAAATATTGGGCTGCTGAGCCTATGGTTATAAAAGCAAACTTGGAAGTGATGCATATAAGCTGAAGTGTTGCAGGAATTAGGAAAAAACTTGTTTTAAATAAGTGCATTTAATTAAAGGGTGTGGTAGGAGCATAGCATTTACTTAAGGGATTCTACTTATTTGAGTCGCCTAGTTAAATTATACTGACGTAAAATTTGATTTTTTAGCACAACTAAACATGAAAATTTTTGAAAAATAAATTACAAATCTTTAAGGACATTGGGTGGTATCTACAGGCTTTAAAATTAACAACTTTAAAAGCTGTAATGCTTCAAATAGAGCATGAAAATCCAAAATAAATATAAAAAATTTTAAAAAATTCAATGTTACATTAGGTTATAAACATAAATATATGATGTTAGGTTTAATTGAAGAAATCATTAAAATCAAATCAATCATAGTTTTTGATAGTGAAATTTTCAAAGCAAATTTCCTATTTTAAATAAAATCTTTAAATTGGTTTAATTTTTAAGGAGACTGATCAAACAATTTTTAGCAGCAATGGCAAATGAATGAAGTTAAAAATTGAAAACGAATTAAAAGGTGAAGAGTAATCTTAAATACTTATTAGGCCATTCAATAGTCAAAAAACACCAGTGTCAAAAAACATTAAAAAATTTAAAACTACAGTAATTAGGAAAGAAGAAATGTCTGGAACTTTCACCCTGCAAAATAAATTTAACTATAGTAGGAAGGAATTAGAGAGTACAGTTAGTTGTCAAACAAAACATGTAACCGCCTACAAAGCAGATTAGATAAGGGAACTCCAGCTAGAAGCTCCAATATGGAACACTGTCCTAAATTCCAAACACTGCAGATGGCTACGGTGATTAAATAAACAGTAATAGTAAAACTGTCTCATACCTTATTTTAAATAAATATAAACCCTGATGATCAATAAGATACTTTAAGTGAAATAAAAGAATATCAGAGTAATATCATACTGTGTTTTTTTTCTATTTTGCAAAACTTAATCTAGGATTATTTATTATTCTGTTTCCTGAACTTAAAAACCATTTAAATAATGTATGCACTGATGCTGATTTACTCAGCTTCAACAATTTTCATTTTCATTAAACCGAACATATAATCTAAATCTAACAATCGCTCAACTCTCACAAATTAAATTTTTAAATATGAAATCACACAAACATTCCCTTCAGTGCCAAATTTATTGCCAATCATAAAACTGCATTTAATTGACAATCCACAGACTGACTTCAAGTGAAATTTTTCATCCATAATTTTTTCTGAGTATTAACCAAGTTAAATTGACATAATTACTGCCCAATTGGTGGAATGACCTCGTGACCTGTGATAAGCGGCTCATGTTGCTGCATTGAAGCGATTCCCCTGATAAGAGACAGTACGTCAGCAGACGATCAGACAATTTACTGACCCTATCTCACGCATTAACTGTAATGTTCCTGATAAAATAATGGCACTCGCGAACATTTCTTTATAAAAAAATTTAAATTGAATATTTAAAGTCTAAATTTCAATAGAAAATAATTGATAAATGATTATATAAAAATTCTATAAAAAAGCATCAACAATAAATAATTTCAACTTTTACCTCAAGTTTTTTTAAATATCGTCGTTTTAAACAGAACTTGTTTAGAAACTCTTTTAATTAAAGAGCACTGAGTAAATGCAATAAGAGTAGGCCTGCATAATTTTTCAAACTATTTTTATTATTTTAAAATAAAGCACAAAAACAACATTTTTTTGAACTTAATCTTAAAACTTTGTTACACTTAAAAAAATGTAAAAAGTACAAATCAAATTAGTGTTTCTTACAGATATTACAGAAAAAGTCCTCCCCAAGTTGTACTAAACATAAGTCTTTCTGTCAAAATAGGACACGAACATCACTTAACTAAACTAAACTTTATGGTAATCAAAAATAAATCAAATAAAACTGGCATGAATAAATTGTATGTTTCCAACAGATTGTAAAATTTTACTCTTTCAGACATTGAAGTGGCCAGCAAAGGGACAAAAACTGATCAATTGTTCATAACAACCATGGGAAAATCAATTGCCTCACTTGTGACCTTCATACATGACTTTCACACTCCTCTGGCTCCTCTATGATGTTATGTTATGTCTGCATTACTTGGACATAAAAACTACTTACAGTTTAGATAAAATTAAAATTTTACATTGCTTATTTTTGATTGCTCAAGTAAAATTAATTGTTAGCCTGGTCAAACATTCTCATAACCACAGATATAAAAATGACAGTAGATTAGGTAATACAGTGGAACCTCGATATATCAAACCTGAAGGGAAAAGTGAAAGCTTCAATACATCAAGGATTTCGATATAGCGAGGTTCGATAATATGTCAAGATGATTTTTGACTGGCTTCCGATTTATATAGGTTCGTAACAGCGTGGGTTGAAACAATAAAGGAAATGTAAAGAATACTCATTCAAATTTAACACACTAATTTTAAAGGATTATAAAGCTCTCTAATACAAAACATATGGAGAAAATTAAAGATTAAACATAAATATTTATGAGTAAATTTTAGTCTTAAGTTTTTAAAATACTTATCCACAGTACAGTTACATATTTTTTTCAGTTTCTATCTACTGTACTGCTCAATCTATGTCTATAGAACTTCAATTTAAATCATAAAAATATTTTTAAAATGAGCGAAAAAAAGTTTTAGAATCATCTAGCGGGAAAAGTAGATCGATAAGTTTGTTTAAGGTTACGCAATCGCAAGGCTTTTACCCTGTTTTTACGCTTCTGTTCTCTCATAACTTCACAGCGCAGTCATTGGGTCGCTGCAATGACACAAAGGAACGTTACGACATATGATTGGACGGGAAGTGTGGTTACCATGACAACTACCCTTGTCCTCCGAACTTATTGGTGTGTTTAGTTGAGTAGTTGGTGAAAAAAATACATGAAGGAAGTAAGAAAAAATAGTTATAATCCTAAAAAACAAAACCAATTAGCCCCAGTTGGTTTTTTATCCTTGCCTCTTTCCTCGGACTGACGATCGTTAATGACAAAAGAAACAACTTTGGACACGTGCGCAGAGCGACAGTCCGGCGGCAGCAGGATGCAACACGAATGACAGCTCTTTGACTTTAAAGATAAATTACATATTTGCAAAACAACTTTGTTATATTGAGGTTTCCGGCCAAAACTTCGATATATAGAGGTGGTTGGTTCGATATATAGAGGTTTCCTATCCAAAACTTCGATATATAGCCTAGAGGTAAAAAGTGCGTACCCAGAAACCATAAAAATTTGTTATATCAAGTTTTAAGGTGAGTACTTCGATATATAGAGGTGAAATTAGCATTGGGAAGAGAGGAAGGTTCAAGGGGAATTTAAAAACTTTGATATATCAAGGAATATATCACAAGGTTCCACTGTATCAACTATAATTTTTTTCAAGTTTTCACTCAACGTATTTAAATGAGTAAGTATATAAACCCAAGAGGACATGCAATAGAAATAAATTGTCTAATCGGTGTTCTTAAAGTGTTAATGTTCATGTAATCCCAAAGTGTAATACGATACTGTGTGATGCACAGTGAAATCCCGAGGCCTTTGAGATGCTTTGATGTTAAATTTCCCGGAAGCTGCAGTGAGATGAAGTCAGTTAACCTGTCACACCTCATTACCACCTGCCATCAGCATTTCCTCTCGTGACAAAGCAAAGGCAGGAAAACTTTCTAACGACAGCCAGTATTCAGGTCACCAAACACATGAATACATAGTAAGCTGTGACTTGAGAGCCAAAATAGAGTATAAATTGTTTAAAAATATATAATTTTTGTTTAAACTTTATATATATCTTTATGGTTGTTGGTCTGTCTATCGGCATGATAAAGGTAAATGTCAAAACAAGTGAACCGACTGAGATGAGCTTTTTCACAAAGTTATTAATGTTACTTAATTTTTCTGACTGAGACCATTTGTCATTAAAAATCTCTAAAAGCCTTTGGACTTTGAAGATTCAAGGTTGATCTTGAAAAAGGGTGTAACAATCAACCTGAAATGTAAGATGCTAAGAATATTCCTACTTATATCATTGTTTCGAGCTATTTTATTTCAGGGGTTTAAATTTCTAAAACCATTTTAAACTGTTAATCCAAACAACGGGAAATTACAGCAAACAGTTCTCTCTCTGATCACTTATTTAGCATAGCCTTGTCAAAAGTAACGTGCAAGTAATGTTTTATCAACCCACAATATTTTAAGTGTTACAGCGTTCATCGTTCTTGTTACCTAAGCCGACTTTCCCCACCGATTGCAATAAAATAACTGAAATTCTGTAGACACTTGAGCTGGTGCGGAAGTAAGTGGCTGTGTCACGCAATTGGCCCTCCCGGGGCAAGACCCTCCACGGTCGAACCAACGAGCTGTGCTAACCCATCGGTCACGGCTCACTTTCGTTTTTGACACCCGACACCGACGCCGTGTCCCTCATTGCCCTACTTCCTTTTTAGCTTGTCGCATGAAAATTTGTTTTACACAACAAAGGATGCTGAAGGAGCGACTATAAGTAAAATGTTAAGGTGTACTAAAGAGATGGTTGGGAACTAGAATCACAGAAAAGTTATTTTCTTTTTAAAAGTCTAGAATATTAATAATTTTTGTGTTGGTTCTAATAACTATCGAGGTTCTACATTAGGCATTTGATTACTTGTAAATCTTTAAAAAATATTGTCCATTGTAAATCTCTGACTTTCCAACATGTTTTCTCGATAATGATAGCATCCATAATTTGTCCTAATAAATTGAAAGGGGAAAATTGGTTTTAACACGTTTATATTTACAATCTTCCCACTGATACCCCGTCATATGTACAAGATGAATGTATGAACATATGCAGATTATGACTCTTAATCAAAGGGGTTCCAAGAAATATTTTTCTAAAACAACCATCGATCCTGAATTTCTTTAATTGGCTGATAAAAAATACTAACTCGGATAATAAAAAAGATTTGTACAAAAACCTAAAACTTAGGTTCATAGGTTTTAACACAGTTGGCCTTTCATAATTCACTGATTTCAAAACAACAACAACATGAGCCCATCCTCATTAATTTCTTTTAGAAAAAAGTAAATCTTATCACAATAAGCCTATTACATAAAAAACGCAATATTTAATCATTTTAATGATACATTTATTCAAACAAAAACTGAATTGGAAATATTTAAAGTAAGGAAAACCAACAAAGATAATTTCATCAGCAAACATGGGTAATGTATGGAAAACCACCCGACGGTCAAGCAACATGATAAGAGATAAGTAAACTGCAGGAAGTCATGCGAGTCGGTTAATGCAGCAGTCAGTCTTAATTGGTGGTGGAAACAGGTCAACACTGACCAGAGCCTGTGAAGGAACCACGATAATGCTACCAGATAACCCGACGTTGACCGACAGCTCTTTGTTGAATTAAGTTAAACATAGCTGAATCTGACATGAACATGAAACATGAACAATATGAAACTGTGAACTTCAATGTCCTTACAATGTTTTAATGAATTTTTAAAGAAAGAAAGATAAAAATATGGAATAAAAACAAAGCATTATAAACCGGCAAAATCGCAAAATAGTCCAAACCTAAAATACAGTTCAAAAGCTACAGGGGATTTCTATATTTTTAAAACAATTTCTTTAGCTGTTTTAATAAAATAGATAGTTTGTAAAGTCTCATACGACATTACACAACAACGAGTTCAAACATTAACATTGTTAATCAAAGCTTCATATACTTGTTTTACAAAAATCACTTTAAAGTACAAATTATTATATATTGTGAAATCAATAAGCTAAAATTTCTCTTTTTATCTTATATGTACATAATAGATAAATTTTCCTGATTTAATTATAATTTCTGACTTTAAGCCATTCTCAAAGCCGACACTGTTTAAAGACTCTAATACTTAAAAAAATGTTATTTGTATAATCAAGTCAAGTTAAATCTTCTTTATTCATAAAAAATGCACTAAATATGTATAACAAAATGTGTCACAAATCAAACTTAAAATAAGTAGGCCTACAAATTATAACCCTAATTATAAAGTTCTTCAAATGAATAAATGGCTTAAACACGCAATAATTCCTTAAATAATTACTTAAATTTAACCAGGTTTTCCTCCCCTTTAATATGTTTTGGAAGTAATCTTAAAAATTTAAAACCAGCATAAGACGTTTTATTGGTGAAACAGTCCAAATTATTTAATCTTTTTTTCTGTATTTTTGGAGTTTTGTTTTGATGTCTCCTCACATTTTCAGTAGTTTACTCAACAAATTAAAAACTAATTTCCACCCACCCGCAGATATTTTTGTAATCAATTAACTTCATTATCTGAACACAATTGCTCTACAAGAGTATGATAAATTAAGTGGGTCGGCTGGTGTATTAACACCTGACTCACAGCTGATTGCCAAACAGCTGACTCTCTAGCAACTAGGGCGGCAAATTTCCCATCAGTAACAGTAACGCCACTTCCTTCCTCATCCTGCTTTGCTGCAGTTCCTTTAGTTAGAGAAAGTCAACATCAAAGCCAGTGACTTGTAAACATATTTACTATGTTTAGGTCTGATATAATTATTTCAGTTTGTCTCAGAATTAAAAGAGAAAATTCAGTTCAAATTACATTAGGCCCACTTCTTTTTCTAATATATGTTACTTCATTGGTGTTGCCTGGATCCCATTACAATTTAAAACTTGAACCCATCATTGCAAAATGTTTCCACTATGTGCTTTTTTAAATGAACAGTCCTTTTTAAATATCTTTAAACTTGCATAATATGGTTCCTCAATTTTGACTTGTGTGGATCAGTTAAAAATAAATAAATGGTAAAACTTATATAAAATTTACTCTAAAACTTTTTATATTCATAAGGGTTTTTATGACAAAAGTTGTCCCATTTCTTTTGGGAACATCAAGATTTAATTTTTTCTTACAGATGCCACTTTTTTTGAGACTGCACTTTGCTCCAATATTGAAAACAAAACTCAATCTGGGTTCTTACCCTCAGTCTCTCAACATCATATGATTATATTTTCAGTCATATAGAATTTAACTATGTTTCTTTACTAGAATCAGAAACTGGAGATTAAAATTATCGTATTCAACTTTGTTTTGGGTATAGGTTTGCTTCACAATAGCAATAGCTATTATACTGCAGGTACAACAAATATTAGGATATTTTTTTCTCTCAAATTTTCTTTCTGTTTCCTTCATCAAATAGCCTCTTGCTGCACAAGCTGTGTTATGTAAGTGAAACGTGGTCACATAAATCACAAATCAGTTAAAGAGGAAGTGTGAATTGCTTGCCTCAGAGCCCGAGATCACATTTCATCAAATTGCAGCCTTCCAACTGAACAATGAATTACAATTACGACCTACTTGGCAAACCTGCGATGCCAGAAAACTCCAGGGATATGACTGTTGCACTCATCAAATCCTTCATTTTTTATAAAACCAAACTTCTAAATATTTAAAAATAACATAATTCTACAAGTCTATTTATATTACATGGAGTCGTCCATATTGTTGTGACATGTGGACATGGACATGTTCTGCATGTCAATGTTATGAAATTATTCATCCAAAATATCAACTAAGTATAATAGAAACTAGAAACATTTGGTTTCTTATAAAATATTTTTCCTGATAATTATTTCATTTTTTAAAGTGCACTTAAGGGCAAAATTTACTTGAGCAATTTAAATACACATTTAAACATTTATAATCAAAACTAAATTTCCTGAGCTAACCATATACAAAAAATATTATCTAATATTGTATTCAATACATATCCATTAATTTATGTATTAATATATTAATCCACTAAACCTAAATACATACATATATTAATCTAATTCATAGATTAATATATGTATGTATTCATATATTAATCCACTAAACCACCAAATATTCAGCTGGTTGTTAATTGGTAGAGAATACAAAATCTGATGGTGAACACATCATTAACAAGTTTCAAAAATATAACAACTGGTAAGCAGATCTTGTTCAGGATGTGCTATTGAAAATTTAAAATTGTCATGTTCCCTTTCATGCAATGCAAAACCACATTAAAAAGGTATTTGAATGAAAAATAAAATCATGAATTAAAAAAGCATGAAATAAAATTTGTATTACTTCCCACTTACTCAAATGGAAAATACAATAGTGAATCAAGCCAGGATGAAATAAAAAATTATAAGAGCATGTATTGAATTACAAACCGGAATGTAATTAAGTGATCCTGGAAGCTAAGACTGGCAATTGTTAGCTGCCAAACAAAGCAGAATTCAACCTCTAGAATCTCTATTGCACATTGATGGGATAGCCTATGGGGCATTCTTTGCTTATCGTGTCATTTATCTTGTTCCCGTTTGCCAGTTTTAGGGATGGCAACGATATATCGATATTTTTGATATATCGATATTCTGGGCCCGATATATCGATATATCGCCATCGACAAATTCATCCCGATAGTATCGGAGACATCGATATTTTTGGTCCGATATATCGGATTCATAAAATGACAAAAATTGTCATTTTATTTGTAATTTTCTTGGAAATTCAAGTTCCAATCGCAAACCCAAATAACATTTTGAATGTATTTTTTAAGTATCCACTAATTTTAAAGTGGTTTTATATTTTATTTAAATGGTCTCTCTTTTCTTTTCGTCTACTAACGTTTCAGTTGGCTGCCCTGCTTCCCTTATTAAAATTATTAACTTTTGTTTTTGAACGCTCTCCCAGATAAATATTGGAAGTTAAACAAGTTTGACAGACTGCTTTTGGCTACTTTGTGTTTAATGTTTTTTTAGCGAATTTCCCCTATTTTATTTATATAATTTTGGGTTTTTAGGGTATTTTCAATAATTTTTCTTTGTATGAAAGTATTTGCATAGACCTAGTTTTTTTTAATGTGTACAACTTTATTTTTTTCATGATGTTTGAAATTAAAGATAACATTTTTCATGATTCTGTTTACTTAACTAACGCTTAATATTCCCTGTGTTTGCACATTTGAACTTGCAATAAGCAGTTTTCTTGTCAAAAAGCGAGGTAAAATTTTCGATATATCGTTAACCCGATATATCGATATTTTGGAGGTCGATATATCATAGACATCGATATATTGCTCCCGATATATCGGAAAACCGATATATCGACAAATCGAAAAATTTTGCCATCCCTAGCCAGTTTTAAACAATTTACCAGTATGTCCAACAATGATTCATCCCCATCATCTAGAAAGACCTTGACAGTCACCTGTCTCAGAATAGCCTTACTAAGAAGTTCACCTAGAAAGTCTTGAGTTATACTTGGAACGGCTTTCCCTTGGTCACTGGCACCAGGATTCCGCACATTCCAAGGTCTAGACCATGAGTTAACGCACTTTGTCTATTTTAATCAAACTCTTGATCTTGAAATGGTCAGGATTTTTGTTTATTTTTACTACAGCATACGACACAACTTATATTGGTGACACCAGAACAGCAAGTTCAGCAAACTTATTGTGCAGAATAAATAGGTAGGCCTAGCTAAAATTATATTAAAAATTTCCTCTAAATATTTTGGAATTATAAGCCTACAGATTTTCTAAGTAGGCAACCGTACCTACTTTAAAAGGGAATTTATGGTTAGGAAAAAACAAGTTATATAGAGGTAGGGTTAGTAATGGTATTCAGGCGCATGTATTTTTAAACAATATTCACAGTACCATAATCATATAAAAAAAGATTTCTCTTAAAAATCACAATCACTCTGACATTAAATGGTGAGTCTACCAAAAATAAATTAAGAAAAATCAATAACTTAGGCTGTATAATTGGAGAGACAAATTTTATTTCGTTGGAGTAGAAAATCATATACTGTATCTACCTAGGCATACAAACAAACTTAAAATAGGAAATAATAGGAACTCAAATTAAAGAATTTCCAAAAAATGTTCTTGGAAAGTCACAAAGTGCATTAAGTAGGCCCTATTTTATTACACACTATGAACTTAAAATTTTTTTAAACCAATAAATAATTAGCCTAGTTTGGTTTTCCCCAATAAAATAAATATAATACACCAATACTTTGATTTAACTGATTTCCAAATTTCAGAACGAGTCAAGCACTTAGTTGAAAACAAGGGTGAAATTGCCGTGCACGGTAAACAAGCAAAAGCCTACCTTAGCCAGGCGCGCCCTCTTGATCAGATCGTTCAGTTTCCGCAGGGCTGCGTTGCGGGGCAGTGACTGCATATCTCTGAACAGATCCTGTTCTTCATCTTCAAACAACCTGGAATCGGAAGCAGATTTATAATACCAACCATAGAAAATCTATAATTTTTAATAAACAAACTATCCTATCCACGATAGAAAAAAGGTAGTATTATATCATCGTTTTAATTTTATAGATAAATTTTGTTCTTACCAGCCTATTTTTTAGTTTCATTAAATCCGTCAGTCAACTGGTTGGTACCTATCGGATTATTAAATATGAAATTTAACGTGTTAGAATTTTAATAGTTAACACTTTCCCTTTGCCTACCCAACTTTTAAGATTTTAATAGAAATAATAATAACTTAGCTCCAGTTTAAAATGACAGATTGGTTAGAGGAACTACAGACAAAAATAAGTAGCCTAATTTCCAACCGAACATGTATTTATCAAAACATAAATTTTATCATTACCTGTAGGCCTATAAACAGTTTTTAAATAACAGTAAGTTATGTGTTTGTTCTGACATAAAAATCTTTATCTTAATTTTTAATGATAAGTCTGAATGAGATTACAACCTAGCACAAAGACACATGTCAGAGCAGTCCCTTAAGTTGGCATTTGAATGGCATCATGTCTTGCATTTAATAAAAATGCACAATTGAAGCTGTGCAAACAACTAACTTATCCATCAACTGATGTCATATTAAATCAATTTGACACATTCACAATCATTCAGGAGTTTCCATTTAATCAATGACCTTATGTTACTGTTCATTCAAATTTAACTCAACAACATGCGGATTTTAAGATACATACCACCATCGCAGCACACCTGCGTACTCAGCGAATTTCCAAGGGTTTTATTTGTTATATGTAAGGGAAATATGGTTTGGCTATTTTGTGTGAATAACTCAATAAAAAAATATATCTAATCATTCACAAGCTTTAATGAGGAAAATTAATAAGGGGATCACTTTGGGTTTCATTACAGTTAATATACTCTTTTTGTATTTTGTATGGACTAATTATTAATTTAATAATTTTGAATAAATGTAATCTTGTTATTATATTACCTATATAAATAATGTCAGCAAACATATAACCATTAACCAGCAAAAATAAAGAAGCACAAACTGTAACTTTGTTTTTAAATCATACTTTTTCTCTGTTATTTATTAAAAAAAATTTAACTTTCCTCAATAAATTTCCTAATTATTACTTCATTCATTATTTCTTTTTACACACTAATTTCCAATAACGAGGTCAAACTTACGATATTTTTATACTGCAACGCAGCAGACGCACAGGCATTTGCCTATGTCTGCTGATTCCATAAGACCATTCCTTTTTTTTCTTTAGCAGCCAATAAAGGTTTAATAACATTCTTATTTTTTTTTTGCATTTTTTATAGATTTATGTTTTTAGGATTAGGTCTATAGGCTATTTGTAAAGCTGTATATTTCTTAAACGTTTCATTCGAATTCATTCATTCATTATAAAGAAAAAATTAGATAGTCAAAGCAATGTAAAATTTTGAAGCCAAACATTTATTTGATCAAAAATTAGCACACTCTGATAGAGAATCTTAGTAGGCCTATTCAAGGAATTAAAAATAGGTAAGTTTTAGGCCTTACCTTTTTTACTTTCTCCCCCCTATACAATGTATATGGAGAAAGTATTGTTTTCGTCAAAATTTTCGATTTTGAGTTGTTAGTGGATATATTCGTTTTAGTGCTCCCTAAATCCAAAAAAGTGGTTTTTGGCGTGCTGTCTGTCTGTCTGTGTGTGTGTGTGGATGTAAACAAAGCTAGAGACGACACCAGTGGACCGATTTTAATGAAATTTGGCATGTAGGTATAAAGCCGTGGTATCTCCAGGCATATTTTTCATTTATTTGAATTTTTGATTTTTAAGCGTATTTACACCATAAAAATCCATAAAAAATGACAAAAATCCAAATTTCTCAAAAACGGCTCTAATGATTTTGATAAAAATTTCATGATTTTTAGTGCTTAAGATGACAAACAAAATGACACCACCCGCATGTCTGTAAAAATTCAGGTTCAGAAGTTATAGGGGTTTAAGTGTTAAAAAATTCATATTTTTGAAATTTCACAAAACTTGTAACTTTTAAAGAAAATATATTTGCAACCATTAAATTTGGCTTGAAAAACTAAATAATCTAGTATTTTGAATCGTGAGTTTACGTCAACTTTTTGCGGAGATAATTGATATTTTAGTTCGGCGGTAAACGCAGTACGTTGTCCAATGTTATTCTTATGGCAAATATTTATTTAAAAACCGATATCTCCGTTATTAACTAACCGATTTTGATAACATTTGGTATATATTTGTGTGATAATTAATTGTTAATTTGTTTTATTTCACTAAATATGTTTTCTGGTTTTAAATGACTTGAAGGGAGAAAGTATGTGTCAGTTTCCTGATACCGTTCATTATCCTTTCTTTTGCACCCCTATTTTTGATGTTTTTAAGATAAAATTCTTTTTTATAAACCTATACCATATTTTAGCCCGGTTGAAGCAAAAATGTTCCACTTCAGGGATAAAAATTTTTAGCGTGAAATCACACTCCTCTTGTACAAAAAACACCAAACAAAACCTCTAGTGACGACAGCCACTAGTGAGTAATAATTTCGCGAGTACTCAATTTCTGGCTTCAAAAGATCCATGAGCATGAGCAGATTCCTTTTGGTTACAAAGTAAATTATATAACCGATGAGTTCATACCAAAAACAATCATATGATCAAATTAAATTCAATCATATGGTCAGAGTTAAATAAAACACCCCTTTTGCAGCTGGCCAGCAACCCCAGCCAATTTTAATTAAAACAATTATAACTAGTTCAATAAACCATATCATACTTCTGCATTGTAAACATAGGCTACCATGAATTTTGTTGTATTTTCAGGCAATTTGGACAAAGACCTGGGGCTCTCGGCAGACATACTTTCTTTATTAAACTTTAATACCCCCGTTGCAGCAGACCTGCATACTCAGCGAATTTCAAATGCAAAAAAATATTTCAATCCAACACAGCGAGATTTGACATGTTTTGGTAAGCCCCATAAGAATAACATGGGGAATGAGTATGCAGGTTTGCTGCTACAGGTATATAAAACTGGGTGGTTTGAATTCAATATTTAGTAGATCTGAACTAGAAGAAGCCATTTACCAAGTTTTATCAAGATATGTTGAGTAATAAGCAAGATATAGAATTTTACTTATTTCCCATAAGGTTAATATTGGGACAACGTACTGTGTTTACCACTTTCAATATCTCGGAAACCAATGGACATAGAGCAGTGATTCAAGATACTAAATTGTTTGTTTTTTTGAGCTGAATTCATTGGTGCCAACAAAAATTTGGTAAATTTTATTTTTCTATATAAAAAATTCAAAAAAACCCATTTTTGGGGGTGTTTTTCCCCCTTTACCCCCCCTTCCGGTGGTCCGATCGGGCTGGTTCACAAACTCTTCCAATTGATTACCACTTTACATGTCCGTACCAAATTTCATAAAGATCGGACCATTTTTGCGGCCGCTATCGTGCTAAGACACACACATATATATATATATATATCTAAAAATTCGAACGAATAGTGTTTTTTGCTTCTGGGGGCCCCAAAACGAAAAGTTATAGTGGTCCCGAGCTTAAGTCTTACCATGAGACCTACGGTAATAGCTTCTTCCCTAAAGGGGAAATTCGCTAATAATGGCTAATTGGTTTTTACTACATGGTGTATATACATGCTAGATCAATGAACTCTTACCTACTCAAAATAAAGACAAATAAAATTTTTACCTGCAAATTTTAATAATTAATATGTTCAGAGTTGTATCTAAAAAATCCCTACATTTGGGTAAAAGAGTACGGTATTTTAAATTATTTAACTTATGTCCAACTATCCTGAGTTTTATTTTGGATGTACACGTTTCAGCCTAGGCCACCATCAGCATCCATAAAAATATACTTGTACACTAGGTTTCCTGCATTCTTCGCTGCTGTGATGTTGTTATAACTAGCGGCGTCAAGTTTTTAAGGATGATGGCCTAGGCTGAAACCCGTACATCCAAAATAAAACTCAGGATTGTTGGACGTAAGTTAAATAATTTAAGATGTTGACAAAACCAATCCATGCTACAAATCATAAATCACAAAAAGTAAGGTAGGGTGAGGTGGGGTAAGTGCACCCCCTAAAATCGTCAGTGCAACTTTGACTAAGTCTGAGAATTTGATTTGTAATGATAAAAACTTCAGATTTTTATCTTACAATTTCAAAAATGTTCTTTATTAGCCCTAAAAATTTTATGGAAATCAAATGAATTTTTCATTTGAAAAAAATTCTTCTAAGTTTTTCCTACCAAGGGTACGCACTTGCCCCTGCTAGCGGGGTAAGAGCATATCCTGCTTCTAATTTATTTAAGAGGAGCAGTAGGGCAATGGTGGGGCATGAGCATATAGAACTGTTTTAGGGCTTTCTAACACTTTTTACAGATTATAATTATCTCCAGTAGTTTTTGAGATAAAAACTTTTTACGTGGCGAGAAAAATTCTTCGGAAAAATGCTTAAGAATAAAATTTTGATTTTACTTACCAATTAGGGTTTATTCAACTGCAATGAATGTTTTTCAATATATACATACTGTTAAATTTGAGATTTTAAACACTTTTTTCTAATTTTTAGTCTGTAAACTACTTCTTATATCTAATATTTACACCTGGGTATCCAGTTTGTTTTTTACTGAATGTCATACGAGGAGAACTGTATGTTAATTACCACCTCTCCTCTGCGCCCCAGTGAATGTTCTGGCAAAACTTTAACAATATCTTCCTCTGTCACCTCACTACTGTCCTCATTTTCAGGGAATTTTGTCCTCATTTTTCGCACAAATCGCACTACTGGGTTCCGATCAGAGTTAATTGACTGAATTATACCTACAAAATGTTTTCCTGTTTTCTTTGTTACAAACCTGACTAAGCAAACTAACTAGTTGGTATGCAAAGCTAATGTAAAACAAGATTAAAATGAACTGATGTGCTGAAGCATGATTTTTAACATAAACTTTGCATTGTGGGGCAAGTGCATACTTGGAGTATGCACTTGCCCCTTACCAACAAAAACAGGGGGCAAGTGCACACCCCCCCTTTAATAAAAAACAATAACAGGTGTAAACATAACGAAAATATGACTGATTAATACACTTCAAAATGTAATAAATGAGCTTGAAAAAACTAAAAAATATTGACACACTTTAGAAAAAAAAATGTTTTAAAAAACCCTTGCGAGCTCGTGCTTGGAGGAAAAATTACGTTACCTTAAAAAAAAGTACACCACAATAAAATTTCAATAAATGGTAGTTTTATTTTATCATACTCATAAAATAGAATAAAAAAGGAAGCTTTTGGTGAGACTCCCACTGTCATAGCACCTATAATAACCGAGTTACAGCCAGGTTATGCTCTTACCCCGTTTATGCACTTACCCCACCTCACCCTATTGATTTGGGGTGATTAGGTTAAGTTATCTATTCTATGCAAATTTAATGGTTTAATTTGAGTTTGGCTTAAAAATAAACAAACTAAGTTAGATTTTTTAATGATAACTCCATCAATCCGTAGCTGGGATATTAAATGTGCTAAAATGCAGTTCATTTTCCATTGCATTTTTTTATTTTACACACAAGGAAGTATTTTACCAGATTTCTGGGAAAATTCCCCCTATTTAGCATAACATAAATATACTTTCTTGTAGGTTGTAAAGTAAAAAATTACATTGGATATTGCACTGCATTTAGCACATTCAATATCTCAGCAACGGATTGAGGGTAGGCCTAATCATAAAAAAACTAGATTGTTTATTTTTTAAGCTAAACTCAAATTTAATCATTAAATTTGCGCATAAAATGAATAAAACTGATAAATCATGGAAATAAATTTTATTTTGTCAAAAAAACTATCTTAGAGTAAACAGATCATGCTGGTTTTTGAACTCGAAGTCATGAATATTGCTTTAAAAATGTTTGTTCCAAATTTAATCAAGACTGGACCTATTTTGCAAAAATTATCGCACCTACAGACTGAACTGAGTTTGTTCATCCATACATGAATGAACGGAATATGAAAATGAATTAATGGTGTTTTGGGGTCTAGAGACCTCAAAACAAAAAAGTAACATGGTCCTGGTCTCACCATGCCCCCTGCAGTATTAGTTACTTCCCTGTAGGGAGAAATTTGCTAAAAATAAATTAAAATGAACAACATTAAAACAATTTTCTGTATAAATTCTATTCAGAAGGAGGCCACAGTAAAAACCTTCACAGAAAACTCATTATCTTCCAAACTTAAAACATATTATCTTTTGGAAGGTTTTAAAAGTTAATTCATAATAACAAACAGATTCTGTACAGTAAAAAATGTTCCCACAGACTCTTCAAACTAGGTATACATGATTTTATTGAAGAAGGGGGACCACAGGCCGGAGTTTATTTAATGGTACCAGCATACTGGCATGTGGCTACTGTGGAAGCATTGGACTGTAACGAGGAAGAAGTGTGTGTCAATGCATTGCACTTGACCTTGAGCTCTGCCCACATGTTCCCTTGGGCGTGGGAGTTTAAAAGGCCGGGATGCTGTGTTGCTCTAACATTGAGACTTAAACCCCAAAAGTAGGGGATGGTCAGTAGCTTTATTTAAATAACAGTACTTTAAATTCCTACATATTGATGGATAGCTTAGCTACAAAATAAAAATTTGTAAAATATTGGTGGAATTAAGAAGGCCTAAAGAAGTAAAACTTACAACAACAAATTGAAACAACACTTAATTTTAAAATCCTTATGGTAAGGCTCAAAATAACCAAATAGGCCTACAGTTAACGCATTATTTCTCTGTCTAGGCTATGGCTACTTCGCTACTATCTGTATCATATGATATTGGTTAACACAACGTTTGACAAACAGCGGGGTTGTAGAGCAATGTTTTCAGAAAAGTACCCCCTCCCCCCCAGCGCCTTGCATCCAGCTGACTCTGCAATGGCCGGAGATATAATACGCTACATATCTGATGAGTTCTAGCTGAAAATTGGTTTATTATACCAAAACTTAAATGATACTATCGTATCTAGGTAGGTAAGAAAATGGTTCAAAGGTGAGGGCCTCGTATCGTAGTACAAAACTGCTAGCCTCGGCCTTACAGTTCACTTTCAGATTTTGAGTAACATACCTAAATCATTCTAGACAGAGAAGAAGGGGAGAAAAAAAGTAACTTTCTCTGGGGATCTCTGCGAAACATGTTTGATAAAGGGGGGTTAGATGATAAGAAGAGCCTTGTTGCTGGAAAAGTCTGGCTGATTCTTCTTGTCTGAGTAACTAACTTAAAGCCTAATAATCGATGGCGGCTGGGCCAACTGGGGTACGTACAGACTATATAAAAAAAATCAATTAACTTTGGCTATCACAGTCTAATTGCTACCCCGTAAGTAAAACTCTTGTCTAGTATTTGGACACCCAATAAAATTCAAGTCTCTCAGTGTATTCTTATTGGAATGATTTCTTTTGACTAACCAATAAAGAGAATAGGCCTACTAGTTAGTGAATAAAGATTGACTCTTGAACACTATGGGTTAAGTTAACAAATCACATGCTTTAACCTTTGGGCCTACTAAGTTAGCCTAAATAAATTAGTAGCCTAATGGCACCATTTGGCTGGTTACCAAACAAATTGAAATCCTCCCTAGAGGCTCTATATTTAGGCCTAAAACAAAAGAAATATAGAACTCTTACCTTCTGTTTACATCATATCTTAGAGGCTGGTCCCAAAACGATCCAATGTATACACGAGCCACTTCTGGAGTTTGAAGCACTTTCCCTAAAGACCACATTAAGGCACCATATACCCGCATAAGTTGTTGATGGTCAATCATGTCTGCTTTGTTTAAGACGATTCTTATTTTGTCATCGTGCCCTCTCAATGCCTCTATCGATCTCCTGAACTCATCAGAAATGTCCAATTTATGTGCATCAAATAGCAGTATAATCCTATCAACTCTTTCTGCAAACCATTCAAGCACACCAGTGAAATCATACCCACGGTCAACTCTTTGTTTCTCACCCGAAAGAATACCAGGAGTATCAACTATCGAGATGCCTTTAAGTACAGGAGAACTCACGAGAGAACACTGAAAGCGGTTTAGAAACGCATTCCCGAATTTTGCAAGCGGTTTGAACTGTTTCTTTGGGTCCACTACAAGGGCATTTCCTGGAATAACACCCTCTTTATCGTCGTACATGACAGCTATGAACCTATCAGTTGTTGGTTCAGGACCTATCCTTATTCCAGGAAAGTCACGCTCAAGCAAATATTTAATGAAGGTAGTTTTACCAGTAGAATACTGTCCAACAAGCAAGATCATAGGCTTAGCATCAAAGTCAGGATCGTCCAATTTAGGGGAGTGAAAATCATGAAACTGATAAGCTTCTTCTAAAGGTAATAATTTAGTCCTGTAAATCTTTTTGAGTCCTTCTGTTACATTGTCAAAAAGTTCAGGACGATTTTTATCGTCCTTATTAAGCCAACTAAACATTTTGAACTATATGTAAGAGGACGCCTAAATAAAATAAGATATGCTCAGGAGACCACTAGCTAAAATTAACAAGAATTCACGTATCACTTCATTCACAAAATTTCACCACACCACAACACAATTCCACGAACGGACAATTCGCGTCAGCGTCAGACAGGCGACAGGCAGCTCCGTGTGCAACAGCTGTTTGATTTGGCCGTCAATGGAAAGAAAAGTAGGCCAGCCGAGTAGGAATGACGTTGCAACTGACAGGGAGACCAACATTAGAAACTTGAATATACAAAGTTATTTATTTATGTATTTTATAACTTAATATTAATATAATTAATTTCTTGTATTGTCTCAATTCTTAATATTACTGTACATTTTAACTCAATTATATTATTTAATTTTGTTGTTGGGATTCTCTCACCTATTTTTATCCCAGGAATCTCGTTCAGTGCAGTCAAAACACACGTAGACACACAAAACACAAACACACAAACACGAACGATGTCCCGGGATTACTCCTACGTTTCGCGGGACCGATAAAAACGTCCCGCTTCGTCAGGGAGCTGACATTTTAATTTTCGAACGCGCCTCGCGTATTCGCGTCGAACGCCGAATCACACTGACCCGGGACATCGTTCGTGTTTGTGTGTTTGTATTTTGTGTGTCTA
Organism: Flexamia atlantica; assembly: GCA_035578135.1. NCBI lineage: Eukaryota > Metazoa > Arthropoda > Insecta > Hemiptera > Cicadellidae > Flexamia > Flexamia atlantica. The sequence goes on from JAQJVK010000011.1 coordinate 14,766,754, forward strand.
CGTGTGTTTTGACTGCACTGAACGAGATTCCTGGGATAAAAATAGGTGAGAGAATCCCAACAACAAAATTAAATAAATCATACCTCACCAAAAACATGTCTTTCAAAAGTTCAATTATATTACTCAAAAATCTAATTCAAATTGGTGATTTGTAAACATAAACCGCCCGCCATATATTTGTATTTACTTCGCCGTTCATTTCTTCAATGATAATCTTTTATTTCTACGACAATGAATGAAAATTTTTAAATTTATTAACAGGCAGAATAATTTGTCTGTTTTTCAGAGTCAAAAGCATTTGATTTTACCGTCTACTCGAGTGCCGAATGTGCCGATCCTGTATCTATGAGGGACGATCATCACACTCATACTTCACTCATATTCAGGGTAACGTCCTCCAGGAGGTACCTGATTTCTTAATAAGAATGATTAAGAATTAAAATGATTAAGCACTTACCATTTTCAATATTAGGCCTACTTATACAGGGTGTTCGGAAATTATGGTAAAATATTTCAGTATTTTATGATAGTAGAGGTTGAAATAAGAAAACAAGTTTGTAAACATAGGTACTAACGTGCTTTGTTTTCAGTCTGTGTGTGTCTGTGATTTTTACATATTTAATCATACATCTCACGAACCACTTAACGTATAAACTTCAAACTTGGTGTATGGATAACCACTACTAAGAACTATTTTTGTAAGAAGAATCAAATTTCTACTATGTACCATTTCAAAATGGCGACTTTTTTCTGTTTTCAGAAGCTAGGTAAATATCTTACAAATTTTTAATTTTAGAAAAATTATACAAGAGACAAAAAAGCTGCAAAATGTAATCTAATTAACGCTGATACTAAGATTATGATGATCAGACTACTAATAACAGAGAAATTTTAACTTTTCTGATTGAAAACATGGTTATTTAGAACATACTGTCTGAAATTTGCATGTTTTAATTCGGAAAATTTAAATTTTTTCCATTATTAGTTGTCCGATCATTATAATCTTAATATCAGCGTAAATTAGATTAAATTTCGCAACCTTTTAGTCTCTTGTATAATTTTTCTAAAATTTACGGTTTATAAGATATTTGGCTTTGAAACAAAAAACAGTCGCCATTTAGAAATGGTACAGAGTAGAAATTTGATGCTTCTTGAAGAAATATTCCTTAATAGTGGTCATCCAAATACCAAGTTTAAAGTGTGTATGTTAAGAGGTTCGTGAGATGTGATTAAATATGTAAAAATCACAAACAGACGGAAAACGGAGCACTTTAGGACCTATGTTTATATCAACTTTTTTTCTTATTTTTACCTCTACTATCATATACTAAAATACTTTACCATAATTTTCGGACACCCTGTATGAAGACCAACAGAGAGCTTGGCATATAAGGCACTGCAGCCAGAACAACTTAATGCAAGTCAAATTCAATCTTGGAGTCTCATGATGTGCACAATGGTGAATATGCTGAAACCCAATATACTTAGGGCTTCCTTTCTGGGTCTTATAGGATACATGACATAGTTTTAGGTTTTAGGAAGTGCTCGAAGTTTGGGTTGTTTACATCATAACGTAAAATATGCTCACAGTCAGTAATAGTGGTAATCAACCACACCTGAAATGAGATAAAATTGTAGTCAACCAAACCTCAAAAGACATGCAACTTTTAATGACGTCCAAAAAAATTGGCATGTAATTTTTGTTGATCTCAATAGACATTCTTCGCACCACTAATGAGCCAGTAAAAGTGACACCACTGCTACATAATAGGGTAAACCTAGGCTTATTCTATCCATTACAAAGAAAATAATCTTCCCCTTCCCAGTAAAGCCAGAGCCAGGGTTACCAGCTACTTCTCAATATACTGCAATAATACAAACACAATCTATAATGTGTAAATTTATTTACAAATGAAAACTGTTTGATCTGTGGAAAGGCCACAAGTATGATTAATGAAATAATTGGTCCATAAGGTGGGGCAAATGTACAAGATGATAGAGGACATCAACCTTTTAAAAAGCAAAAATAATTATTAAATTTATGGCATCTCGAGCACAAGAACAAATTAATGTAACATAATCAAAGTCAGAAATGAGCAAAATTTCTTAGCAATGGGATAGTGGAAAATTTTCAGTGTGGGGGCGCTGAGCATATTTTACTAGTTTCGTTATAACAATTCATAGTTCAAGTTATGATTTTATTTCTTAACAGAAATTGATGCTAGCTGTTCTGTCATGTTCCCCACTGCACATCAGTTCTTTAACCGTAACCATATCTTAATTTCCCTGAGTTTAAAAGTCCTTCAAATCTCTTTTCAATAAATGTTGTAATAAATATTCTTTCAAATACCAATAAATTGATAAATAAATCATCAATTACCAATAATGAGCTAATATGTTAGTGATGAGTTTATTGCTTAAAAGTTATTCTGTTATCATTACAATATTTTTTTATCCGGTCTATGGTCTTGACTAAATTTCCGATAAAATTATGACATTTAAATAGTCGAAGTGCTCACTAATGTGAGCAAAGTTATATTTATATTAATGAGATTTGTTTTTTGTTTGAAATTCTTTGTCTGCAGTACTTAGTGAGATTATGTTTTGATTTTTGCATTAATGTCAAAATGTAATTATTGTTCAACATTTTTAGGAATAAATTGATTGATTGATTGACTTCATTATTAAATGTGACTCAGGGAGAGCCGGTAATCAGTGAGTCTGCCAAGATGTCTCATTGCACTGAGCTGGCACTTTTGCACAGTGCCAATTGTAATGAAGTGGGCGGATTTTCACATTTGATTTGTGATTTGATTTTCGGCATTTTCGCATTAATGTCAAAATGTAATGTTCAACATTTTTAGAAATATATACCTACTGATTGATTGAGTGACTTCATTAAATGTGTCTCAGGGAAAGCCGGTAAACAGTGAGTCTGCCAAGACGTCTCATTGCACTGAGCTGGCACTTTTGCACAGTGCCAATTGTAATGAAGTGGGCGGATGACGTAGACATTGTCATGCAACATGCACTACTTGTAATAGCGACATCCTCGTTGTTCCAAGGCTCGCTGTAGGCAGTGTTTAATCAATCAACACTTTATATTAAGTATCTAGTAGACCCCAGTGGGGAAGGAAGTCATCTTTCTTATCCTCTTAGGGTTGGGCATACTATTTATAGAAGTGACATATCAAACAACTGTATCTTTTTATGGTTGGATAATGATCGATCTAACTGGATGAATAACTAAATATTGGCTCTCTGGTATCATCTCTAGTTTATTTTACCACCTATTTAAAGTTACTGTTGGGAATGTAACTGCTGTTATTTTTACCTTTATTAACATAATACCATTTGAAGTGGTTTTAATGGTCAATAAAACTGATTAGTGATTAGGGTTCTCAATCCCAGACCTAAATTCTAATCCCAGGATTTCACGATTGACAAAAGCCGATCATGGGATCCCCGGATTCCTGTTTTCTATGTTTCTAGAATATATTGCTGTCTGATGACAATGCTCATAGAATTTTTTGTTAAAATTCAGAACTAACTGCCATTTTATCTTACAAACTCGTAAAATCTCGGCTTATTGACTGCTGATTACCTGTTATTCCAGGTTTCTGGTGTCTGTTCGAAAAATGAGTATGCAGTCCTTCATGGAGCCGTCTATCAATTTGCAAATATTACATTGTGCCGTTTTTCCGTCCTTCTTAGTTAAAAAAATAATGAAAAATGGATGAGTCATCACAATCTTTTTCATAGGCCACAAAACATTTCGGTCACCCATATTAGAATTATTATTTAGTTCTCTATTCAGTACTGTAATAATTCACGGATCACGATTGATTATTATTATTATTAAAATAGCGAATTAACGGCACTCTTATTACTACACAAAGCATTTCTGACTCGCGCAGATGTTCGCTAAACAAAAGCCCGATAGCAACTGAAAATGTTGGTACTGTAATCAGATATAGATTGTAAAAAAATAAAAAGAATATCAGAATAAAGTCACTAGTGTAGCTGAGGCCTGTAAAATACCTTAATTCGTGGGAATTAGCAGCAAAAGAAGTTTGGAGTGATAAGAAATATTATCATGTACATTTGTTCAAATTTTTACCCTTCGAAATTAAACACAATTATTAACTTAAAATAAAAATCCATTTTTCCAAATTCACACTAAACGTTTTCTAATGCACTTTAAGTATTTTGGAAAACCATACTTTCATGGTAAGTAGACAACTTTGTTTTTTCTCTTCAGTGCTGTCCCATTATATTACATGAATAAGTTGTCATAGTTGAATTGAATTTTGCCTTAAAAAAAAAGTAAATTTTGGGACAGGCAAAAAACACTCTATAAGTAAGTAAATTTAAAAAACCAAACAACTTTGCTATTAATTATTGATAATGAAATATTAAACACACTAAAACATTTTTATATTTATTTGTTTGTAAAAATGACTTTTTGCAGAAGTTAAAACCATTGTCAATACAGTTCGCGCATTATATCTCCAGCTATGACAGAGTCAGCTGGTTGCAAGGCGCGGGGGGGAGAGGGGATACTTTTCTGAAAACATTGTTCTACAGTCCCAATGTACGTCAAACGCTGTGTTTACCAAAATCATATGTTTAAAATATCACATGATACGGTTAGTAGCGTACTAGTCATAGCCGGAGATATAATGCGCGAACTGTACACCTGTAAATAGTAGACTGCTAGCCCAATGGAGAGGAATAGATCCATTCCTCCTCAAAACTACGTCTGTTTTGATGTAGTTCTGACAGTCCTCAATAGATAGCGCCACTAGTTAACATATTTACTCAACCAGGGTGTAGTTAAAATATTACAATATAAAGTTGACGAGAACCTAAAATTTAACTGTACCATATCTAAGTCTGTACCGTGGTTTTGGAAAATAAACCGCAAATTCATCTTCTGTTTATAAGTATTAATAATTGGGATGAGTCTAGCACATTATTTTTTTGCAATAACGGTATAATTTATTCTGTCTGACTCAATATCGCTCACTGGCGAAAAGCTGCACAATACTGTTTAGCGACCTCTATTCCCTTGTAGCTCTCACCAGGTAGCTCCAGCGTCTTTGCTCATAGGAATCATCATTAGGTTTTACATCTACAGCATTAAGAGGATAATCAATGTTAAAACATTCAAATCACACAACAATTTATAAACAATTATTTTGCAACTACGCCAATCTGGGGATTGAGACACTCTAATCCCAGGATTATCGGGTAGGTACCCAAAAAGCAACCGGGATCCTGGGATCAAGAACCCTACTACAGATTAACATCTACATACTTAATACAATAAGGAGTGGCCGGCCCACAGCCACAGTATAAAAGTAGGGAATACAGAAATATTTATCTGGCCCTTTCCATGGAGAATTCAACACTTTTCAATTGCAAACTCTGTAAATTTTAATATTTATACTAACTATACTAAAGTTATTCTGAAATATATTTGATCAATTGTTTTTCATATATTCCTGTTTATTGCCATTCCATGCAATTTCGAGTGGCACCTATGTTAAGTTGTCAAATTAAATTAGACCTAATATTTTTACCATTTTATTTAAAAATTTGTTCATTTAGCATTATAAAATGTTCTTTTCACTGAAAAAGTGGTGCCAGTGTTACAGTGTTAATTTGGTGGCATTACTATAATTCGATCTGTAGTATATTTTTTGTAATAGGCCAAAATATATGTTCATTGGTGAACGTACAGTATACTGTACTTAGAATGACTTCGACTTGTTTATTTATTCTAATTTTTTAATCTATAATATGAGTGATATGTTAAATTTAAAATAATAGACAGAGATAAGGGTTTTCTCATGTACCTGGAAATGTTTTCACATTAGCAAAATTCAGATTTTTTTGTTATATTGGCTAAAATAAATGAGCAATACTGAGGTTGACATGTGATCTGTAAAAATGTCCTTAAAAGAAAAATAGGATCTAAAAATTACTTTGACAAGTCAAATAAAATAGATTTTCTGGCATTAACAAATCTGCCAAAGAATGAGCATTGTTCGAGGGGACCCCTCGTAGGCAGGGGGGGGGGGGGTCCTTGCAGTAATACATCAAAATAGTGAAAATGTATTAGGTGGTACGCGAGCACCAAAATGTTGGAAACCACTGATTTAGGGTTCTATTAACATCATTCTAAAGCCGTTCATAGATTATTTATAAACAAACTATAGTTATCAAACTATTTTCCGAAGTAATTACCATTCTGAAGAAATGTCACAAATAACCCAAAACACGGCCAAAACCTTTTTTAAAAATTAAATATTAGATGTGGTTAAAAACAACTTCTTATGTTAACACCTTTAATAACAATTTCATAATTTTTTAACAGATCTTTCGTTATGCAGTAGTCATCGTCAAAATCAATGATAATAAACAAGCAATCACTGCATTACAAGCCAGGCAGTTGATCTACAGCCTGTCTACTGGAGCCTTTGAGTTACAAAAACTGTCCTTCGAGTTGTCGACCCCCTCGCCCCCACCCACATTGGCACAAGTTTCGCGTTGTTTGTTAACTCTACTAATGAATGAGATAATAGTTTCCGGCTATGAAAACGAAAACTCATAGGCCTTTATCGTCCTATGTGCATTAAAATGATGCTCATTTTAATATCAATGCTGTATTCAAAATATTTTAACCTGAAGAGTTAAGCATGTCATTCCCATCATCGAGTATGGGAATGGAAATTGCGCAATTCCGTTAAACCGATCTGTTCTCGAAACAGGGTCACTTAAAACGATTTTTGATATTTGACCAGCAAAGGCGGATAATCCTATCATTGTTTAAAACGAGGTCGGTTGAGAGGGGGTCTACAAGGATAGTCTTTGGATGGGTAAAATAGAAATATAAGGCCACAATAAATTACGGGTGCTTTAAATGATTTAATGAATTTTGATACAACAGCATTGTGTACTTACAAACTTAAATATAGCTAAAGGTTAGAAATATCATCATTTTGTGTGTTTATTCTAGATTACTCAAAAATGTTGAATGGTTTTGCCAGTGGATTACTGACAGAAGAAATGCTGTGATAAAAGCTTTATAAGAGACAAATGAGCTTAACAAGAATGACAAAAAGTTACTTTTTATTAAATACTGTGCTTATATTTTCTCGAAACTCGTGCTTGTCTTTTCTCGAAACTCATGCTTGTATTTTCTCGAAACTCTGACATCATCAGTTTCTTCTCTAGTAATGCGGATATCTCTTGATGGTGTACCACAGACGCAACGTCAGCCAGTACAAAACCTCCCAGACCAACATGAAGCTGAAGCCGTTGAACACTCCCAGTACGCCCAAGGCAGAAGCAAAAAACTCTGCATGACTGTTGGCACTGTATCTATACATCGAGAGGAACTCTGGTTTCTCGTAATTCAAGGAGACTGCTCGGGGTAGTGGGGAATCCCAATGAGGGCTTATCTTCTTTACTTTGTAAGAGAGGGAAACACAGTCGGTGGGACAAGTACAGTTACAGTTCTTGACTCGTTGATCTATTGGCCATCTAGAGTCATCACCTGTCCAGAATAGTCCAACAGGAGAACTATACGGATTCCAGCATCCTGAATAATTCTCCCCCAAACAAAGTGCTAAGGAAGGGTCTAATATAGCGTACTCCCTTTCAATGCACCCACATCGTCTCAGAGAACAGTTTAGTATGCATTCAGTGATACAATTATTGTGTGTGTAGAACTCAAAATAAGACAGCTTTTTCTCGAAAGAGAACAAACAGTTTCGTTTGGATACATCTACTTGCAAGAGATCTTTTTTTGCATTGATTAAATTAGGAGTTACAGCAAAATACACATTATTATCTCCCCCAGAAAATTGATGCAGGTCCATATCAAGGTTTTTGGAAATAGGATGATCAAAGGGATTATGAAAAAATATTAAAAACTTAATTTCCCGAAGATCGTCATAAGTATCTGATTGAAAATCACTTGAAAAGGAGAAATAGATGTTTTCATTGTAATCTTTGGCATATGAGAGATTGTCTTTACAGGATTCTCCCAGTATATTGTCAGGAGTACAATCTGAAGATGTTTTTAATTCAGGACGTGGATTATTTTTGTTAATTTCATTTGTTCCTGGATCACTGAACCTAAAACTCAAATTGTTGTATGTGCGACATTTGGATATTTGGTTATCAATTACCATTGTTGTTAATTCATAAAGAACTTCAGATGTTGGGGTAATACCTGGCCCATTGATTCTTATGCGAACATCAATAGTTTTCACTACTTTATTGATATACTTTGAAAACCAATTCCAATCTACTTTGCTGATATTCCAGAGTTGTCCTGAAAATTTTTGAAGTGGTAGGTTTTCTGAGCGACTGACATGTGAAGAAACTAAGAGCATGTTTAATTCCTCTTCGTCGCATGTCCTAAACCAAATCGATGTATTTTCCCGCTGTGTTGTACAACTTTCAAAAACTTTTGATTGATTGTAATCTTCTCTCAAAACCAAAGGGTTACATATTGTGATTGCCGGGAAAGGAATGTCCTTGGCCTTGGTCATTGTCAGACTCTGAACTACGGGGGAACTCTGCCAATCATCATACGCATCTTTAATGTATGTATAACTGATAAGAATCGCCACTATATGAATACATATCCACAAGAATCTGTGCAGAATTGGTTCAGAATTAGCGACATAGCACAAACCTGGTAAGCTAATACTGTTAAAGAGATCGAAGAGATAAGACTCACGTGGCGAAGAGGTCTTGCTGTCCTCAGAACCTTCTCTTACAGTTAGTCTTCTGTTATTAAGCTGATTTTTTACAGTCTTAATTTCCTCTGAAAGATTGAAATTCAAATCTTCAATCATCTTCGTGAACCTATTTTCTAAAGTGTCAAAATGACTACTAATAGATGAAAACTGTTCTCTGCTGCTGAAGAATTGTTCTTGTTCATCTTGACTGTTTTCACTTACTGAAATAATGATTGAATCTCCAGCTTCTTGTTTACTTTGGTTCATTTTAAATCGAATGAATGTGAAAGTAATGTGTTAGAATCAGACTTTCTGAGGGACACTGAAATTTTACCTGGGCTTGCGTGGTCCAGTGGTTTCATGTCTCGCAGTGCCTCGATTAATAATTAAAACATTTTCATTAATTAATGAGTAGTTGTTTGAAAGTTATATTTTAAAGCTAACTTTCTTATCTTTAATCATTTTTTTCATGGTCGTTCTCCTGCCTCCCTTTTTTAAGTAATTGGTTGATTTTTACTGAGCTGCATTTTTATTTACTTATTTCCATACATCATATTACACTATATGAGAACTTCTGCTCGAGGGCAGGGGAATAGTCATACACTACAGTACACCTCGGATTATCCGGACCCCATATTATCCGGATCCCGCATTATTCGGACCGGTCCATCCAAGAAATTAAAAAATTAAAACACGGCAAAAACATGATTTTAGCCAGTTATCGAATGAAATGCGCCTTCTAACATAAAATGCAAATGCAATACATTATTGAACGCATTTGGAATCACAATAATTGAAGGAACCGCGTTGCCTACAGTACATTACAGTATTTTCGTCAAAGTAGTTTTCTGGATTACTTGGGATGCTAGCAGTAATCAACAAAGGCGTAGCCTACGGCAATTTCGCGAGTTTGTTTATTGCTGTCATTTTATGTGTTACCGTATGTTATTTCTCAAGAAGAGTTACTAAAATGTAATACATTTTGAGTTACTTTAAGTTTCGTCATGATTATTTCAAGTTTGTGTTATTTTGAGTCATGATTATTTAATCTTAATAAATTAAATATTTTAATCTGACCTTTTATTCCAAACCTAAACCGCAAGACCGGTAAAAGTTAGCATTATATTCTTATGATTAACAATGCAAGTTTAGTTCTTAAATTTGTTTCAAAATTAAACCCTCGAAAAATTTAAATGATTAACATGTTGTACAGGCTTGATACGCAGTTTGCAGCATCAATTTAACAGGGGCTAAGGTATGCGATCGCTGTTCAGGCGATATTGTACTGACCTCGGATTATCCGGATTTTTTGTTATCCGGATCGGTGTTCCGCCACATTAATCCGTATAATCTGAGGTGTACTAACTATGATAGGTTTAACAATATTACACAATTCAATAAAAAGTCAAATAAAATTACTGTAATATTCTGAAATTTTCATTGGTAACAATCCCTCAGTACTTTTAAAACAGTTTTTGAGTTTTTAAATACGAAAGAATACAGGTTTATAAGGAAGGGTTTGTAGGATATTTCTTATACTTGATGTTTACTTACTCTCAGATTATTTTTCTCACATATTTCTTATAACAAATTTTATTTTTGATAATAAGAGGTAATTTTTATGAAATTGAAAACCCATATAAAATAAATTGTGTTATATGCTGTGGTTCCATATACGTGGTATTGTAACACAAAACTGCTTGGGGCAGAAATATATTGGTGTCATCTGCATAAATGGCTGTAACAGTGTCTAGTGATAATGGTAGGTCAGACATTCAAACACTGTTGAGTTCAGGAGACAGGATTGCAACTTAAAGAACTATATTCAATGGCCCTTTAGAATCCTTGTCTAACTTCAAAAATTATTCATGAATCGGACAGTATAGCTGTTACAAAGGATTTTCTTCAATTGAGAAAAATCTCTTTTGCCAGACCTTGTGAAATCCGGCACCAAGGCCGTAGCCAGTGGGGGGGGGGGGGTCAGGAGGATAAACCCCCCCCCCCCCCGAAAATGTTGAAATTGCGTTCAAATAAAAGATTCCCAAAAAATTTTCCTGGCTACGGCTTTGTGCGGCACTAACATCTAGGAATACACATGTGGATTTTCTTCATGTTCTGAAGCTATGAAGTCTACGTCCCTAAAAATTGGAATAGGCTTTTTGGGAACCAAACTAATTTGGTATGGGATATTGCTCATCAAAATCAAAATTTGTTTAAATCTTAAGTCGTGGAAATTAAAATTGTTAGGTATATCATTAGGTATATTATAAACAAACATATATAATTGTGTTATTTCCAAACATTCCTCTTTGTTGGTGAACTGAAACTGGATTTTGTATTTGAATGCTAATGCCGATTCTGTCAATCTTTGTCAAAGTGTCTGATCACCCAAATCTGCTGCTTTGAGGAGAATCGTGTGACAACTGTAAAAATAGGTGGGACAACTACCTTTTGGTGTGACAACTGCAAAGATAGGGTTATCTTTTGCACATGTAAAGCACTGTGAATTAACTAGCATTTGATGACAAAACAAATTATAATTTAAACAAAAATTTAAGTTTTTGCAACTTTAAATCAAAGTCAACCTGATAGTGCCCAGTTCATCAGGTTCATCGGGAAAACTTGAGTTTCAAGGCTGTATTAAACTCAGAATGAAAATTTTGAATACTCGCACACCTCTAAATTATTCCTCACTCATCCAGATAATCTGAGGTAGGGATAATTTGAGATGTTCAATAGTAAGAACTCGGGAAATTCATAGGGTTATTTATGAAAGGAACATTTAAGGACTGCTTGGAAATAATACGTTCGTCATCAAACTTTTCATAATGATGGTCTAACTCGTAACACCTAGTAACTTACTAAAATCAAATTTTACAGGAGAGCCAAAAAATGTGTGCTTCTAATAAAATATATCTTGGCTTCTCTAACTTGAAAATTATGCTACTAACAACACGTAATCTAAACTTTAATTTTAAATGGATATTTATGTGAATAAAATTCTATACAGTTTACATATAGATGACATCTTGACAACTCCCCATCCTCGTGGATCTCCCCTCAGTGCTTCGCTGTGTAAAGGCGTTTACTTTTTTAGTCTTTAATTTTTTTAAAGTTGTAATAAAAAATAGTTTCGCGCACAGTTTGTTTTGTTTGACGGGGCCGAACATTTTCTCTGCCGTGTATAATCTTTAGAAGAAAAGCTGTATTTGACGATGTAAAAGGGCTCATTGAAAGAAAAATTAATAGTAGTCTAATCTAATGAATAGTAAATCCATAGGTCATTCGTAATGCGACATATTAACACCACTGATTGGGTAATCTATAAGTATAAAAGAGGATGTTGGTATATATATATATATCTATAAGTATAAAAGAGGATGTTGGTATATATATATATATATTTATTTATTTATTTGGCACGGATAAACTCAGAAACCGCTGGACCGATGGCCACGAAACTTGGTACATACATGTAGAATTTCATGGAGTAGGTTTATACACCTTCAATTTCGTGATAACTTTCAGGGCTTAGCCCTGGGACCGTCTTAAAGGTACCCATGTCAGGGATTTTGAAAGAATTTGAGTTAGATTTGTTTACTAACAAAACATATGAAAGTAAAATGTAAAACAGGAGATGTAAATTAATGGTATTTCTTTCTGCTATTTAACTGTATTTGTTAAAATGAAGATTTGTTACTTGGTGCCAGGTGGTCAATGAATTAGACTTTCGCATTTTTTCAAAGTGCAATACACTATATAAAATGCTGATATGTAGTATAACATAAAATAAATAACTGATTACTGAAGGACTCCAGTGATCACTGATCACTTATACTTGAAGGACTTTTTTTTATGACAACTAACTGCTATTTAAAGAGGAAGAGTGTGCTACTGTAGAAAATTAATTTTATCTACAGGACTTTAAACAAATTGCCGGGACGGCTCATTCAAACGTTTTGCTCAATATAGAGTCTAAAAACGTAAGACAGCACTTTTTAATAATTTCTGGAGTGGCATTGTAATGTTTTGTTCAAGGTAGACCCTATAAAACCTTACGAAAATGATCTTTTACAGTGAATAAAATTTCAAGCTATCTTCTTTGGTTCCTCTAACACGTATGCCTTCATGAAGGAAAGAAATAGGATTTCTAATACGTAGGTCTGCTGCGACGGGGGTGCATAATAAAGTTTTAATTAAGGGTAACATATGTGAGCAGATTCAAAGTGCCGTCGAAAAAGCCAAGGTTGCTGTTCCTTATATTGTGCCCCATTATCATCATCAGGGCAAGCTCAGGTACCGTGGAAACGACCATAAATGCTTCTCGGCGTTCGTCTCTGTAAATTGGCCTCTTGAGTGTGTGAGCGCAATCCTCTTCACCTGATAGCACGATCGACTGGACAGCTGACACAAGCAAAACGCACTTGCAAGAGGAAGAACCGCCGATATTGGGCATGAGCCTACCCAGGGCAGCAACACCATTTGGGGCTTTGTCAGTGGGGCGTTGGTTATGGTCACATTTTTTATGTACAGGCACTTTATGCAGGAATAGAATACCCCCGTCGTAGCAGACCTGCGTACTAAGAGCGAATTTCTAAAAACTTTTGCTTTATGGAAGTACATTAGATATGTTCAAAGAAGTAGATACATTAGATTTTACAAGAAAAATAAATGGGAAAGCAAAACTATATAATTCATGGGTTATAGTGTATGTTTAATTTTAATCGTGAGCGAAGCCACGGGTTCTTCTAGTAATAAGTATAAAAGAGGATGTTGGTATATATATATATATATATATTTATTTATTTATATAGTTGGCACTGATAAACTCAGGCACCGCTGGACCGATGGCCACAAAACTTGGTACACACAGGAAGAATTTCATGGAGTAGGTTTATACACCATCAATTTCGTGATAACTTTCAGGCTTAGCCCTGGGACCGTCTTAAAGGTACCCATGTCAGGGATTTTAAAAGAATTTGAGTTAGATTTGTTTACTAACAAAACATGTGAAAGTAAAATTTAAAAAAACACGTGATGTAAATTAATGGTGTTTCTTTCTGCTATTTAATTGTATTTGTTTACATGAAGATTTGTTACTTGGTGCAGATGGTTAATGAATTAAGACTTTTGAATATATTTTAAGTGCAATACACTATATAAAATGCTGGTATGTAGTATAACATAAAATAAATAATTGATATTACTGAAGGACTTCTGTGATCACTGATCACTTATACTCGGAGGATTTCTTAATCACTTAATCACTTTAAAAAGACAGGTACCTCATGGAGGACGTTACCCTGAATATGAATGAAGGATGAGTGTGGTGATCGTGATGATAGTGGTGCGATCTTGTAGCCTGGTTACTGACTAAGGTTGGCATGTTCCTTAGACAGGATTGTTAATTAATAGCCCAACAACCAATGGCAGCTGGCTCCAGAAACAACCCTTCAAAAAGCTACTAACTTTTCTCGGGATCGATCTGGCTACCTACAAGTTTGTAGGCGGGCACTATAACCACTACACCAACCAGCCCTCTATTTTATGACAACAAACTGCTGTTTAAGGAGGAAGAGTGTGCTACTGTAAAGTATTAATTTTATCTACAGCACTTTAAAAAAATTGCCGGGACGGCTCATTCAATCTTTTTGTTCAATGTAGAGTCTAAAAACGTAAGACAGAACTTTTTAATAATTGCTGGAGTGGAATTGTAATTTTTTGTTCAAGGTAGACCCTAAAACCTTGAGAAAATGATTTTTTACAGTGAATAAAATTTCAAGCCATGTTCTATGGTTCCTCTAACACGTATGCCTTCATGAAAGAATGAAATAGGATTTCTAATACGCATGTCTGCTTCGACAGGGGTGCATAATAAAGTTCTAAAGGCCCCACAGTGTGGCCTTGCTATGCTACATATGCGAGCAGATTCAAAGCCGTCGAAAAAGCCAAGGGTGCCATATTCCTTATATCGTGCCCCAAGATCATCATCAGGGCAAGCTCAGATACCGTGCGTTAAGCAGAAACGACCATAAATGCTTCTCGGCGTTTGTCTCGGGTGAGCAAGTCTCTGTAAATTTGCTTCTTGAGTGTGTGAGCGCAATCCTCTTCACCTGATAGCGAGATCGACTGGACAGCCGATACAAGCAAACAGCACTTGCAAGAGGAAGGAATGCAGAAATTGGGCATGAGCCTACCCAGGGCAGCAACACCATTTGGGGCTTTGTCGGTGGGGCGCTGGATATGGTCACATTTTTTATATAGACAGGCGCTTTAGGCAGGAATAGAATACCCCCGTCGTAGCATATGCGTACGAAGAGCAAATTTCTAAAAACTTTTTTTGTTTTATGGAAGTACTTTTGATATGTTTAAAGAAGTAGATTTTACAACAAGAAAAATAAATGGGAAAGCAAGACTATATAATTGATGGGTGGTAGTGTATGTTTAATTTTATCGTGAGCGAAGCCACGGGTTCTTCTAGTATGATATAAAAGAGGTGAAACAGTACAAAACCATAAGCATAAACAAGGCCCAGGATTTTCTTCTTTCAAGATTACGTAATTGGAAGGATATATTTCCCTTAAAAATATCATTTCAAGGTATTGGAATTTGACAGATTTCAAAGTCAGCAACATAAAACCTATAAAAGAAAAATTTGAAATTTCGTAAGTTATGAGGTATAAGAGTTAGACCGTGGATAAATAAATGTCATCATCAAAAATATTATTTTAGTCATTGTAGATTCGATGAAACATTTACTTTCTCTTTATTATTTTTGTTCATTTGAAAAAAATCATAATTTTTGTTTCAATGAATGAGATGGATAATATTGATTGTTGAGAAACAGAGGAAAATTGTAATGAAAGTGGTTCTTCTCTTTTATGTCACAGCCAAAAAGTTCTCACAATAATTTATTACCTCGTTAATTTATTAACAGTTTAATAATTTAGATGTTACTGGTCAATTCAATTAACCGTTTTTACTTAGTAAAAAGATACATTTTAATTTTAATTTGAAAAGTAAAGGGGTTGTCTCCAATAAATATAAACACTTTGATCAATAAGCTAAAGAGAAATAGAGGTAGTGAGGTATAGGATGAAGCTTGGGTGTTTACAAACAAACCCAGATGAACTTGGATTTTTCCAGGAGAGGAAATAAATATTTACATATGATCAATTGATTCAACAACGAATTTCTTGTGTCAGTCATGTGTTACATGCTAAACAAAAAAAATGTCACCTGTTTATTGATTGTTATTCAAAGAGCAAAACATTGTTTCTAATATCAACCCACATTTTGTTTTGGTTTAGTATTTTTTATCTACCAGACTAGTAGCGTATTCACATGGCTTTGTTTAATTCCACGTCATCAATGATTTCTTCCCCTCCTCTGTTGAAACTTCAAACTCAAGCTTCTTCTCATTCCTCACTACCTCTACAATGTTCTCAATAAGTACATGATCAGCTACTTGCAAAAAATGTGTGCTTCTAACAACACATAATAATTACATTGCTGAGCACATTCCTTATTAAATTATAGAAAATTTGATAACATTTTATACCACCAGAAATCAATTGGAACTGGTTGCGCTGGCCGTACCGTGTGGCGGCGATGGTGGGAAACAGCCCGCTTGCTCATCACCACATACCTGAATAGGCGTCACCCCGGAGCGCACGTGCCCCCAACATAAAAAAAGTTTATTTTTGTAGCCGCTGACCAACATTACAAATCCAAATAAAAATTATTTCCTATTATTCGTTTATCTACTCACAAGTAATTTAAACCAATTATTTATAAGTTATATGTTTATTTTTACTTTATTAATCGTTCATATTCATTTTACTTTTATATTTAATCATTATTACATTCATTTGATATGAGACTAATCATTTGGCTAAACAAAGAGGTTGGATTTGTTGAGTAGGCCCGTTTTGACTGAGCGAAGGTTGGTCACTCTGTGCGCTGTGCACATAGTACTTGTCATTTTATCATCCACTAACCTACCACAACACTCCACCCGTTTGTACAGCTGCCTATTTCAAAAAATAGAATAATAGTACTATTATACTGTCAGGAGCCTAAATCCCATAAGGCTTGTGGAACCAAAGCTTATGACGTCAATCGGAGAACCAATATCCGGTTACAAGCAAGCTCTATTAGCCCATTGGATAGAAATACAATGGACTCTCACTAATCCGGCAGATATAGGACCAGAGTACTGCCGGATTACTGGATGGCTATGAATAAAAACACTGTAAATGCATAAAACACGTTTTTATTGGGTCTGGACACTATTGTTTTGTATCAAAATCAAACAACATTTAAAAATGTTCTTTAAGAAGAGAAATTTTTATACTGTAGCACCGTACCTACAAAAAATTAGACATAAACATAACCTTAAACTTACGGTACAGTACAATAGTTATTCGGAACGCCTTATTCCATTGGAGTAGCAAAACTGTAAATTTTATTTTGTTTCTTAACTTCCGTTTGCTCTGAGACATTTTCCCACACTGCACTACTGTACACCGCACTACGCACTGTCACTATTATGCCGTGGGGGGTATATTACGCCACGACAAGGCAACTGACCGATCACTAGTTGTTTGTTCACAATAAGCGACGTGTCTCAACTTGAATCCCCCACCAAGGCTGTCAAAAAACACCGGATTACTAGAGTGCCGGACTGGCGCAGTGCCGGATTATAGAGGGTTTACCCCTCAGACTCAGAGGGGGTAGCCTCAGATAAGGTGTCGGTTACGGTATATGCTTCCTCTGATTGGTCAAGATTATTTTTCTCACAGCTTGAGGCTGATAAATTGAGACATCTTGAAAGACCGGCCACTTTAAATTTCCGGTCTATAAAACGCAATCACGGTTTGTTTACATTTTTGTCTTAGATAACTTGAGATATTCTTCTCTTCTTCTCTACAGACCTTGAGTTTAACCTGCAAGCTGCAGACGAGAATGCCCCAAGAAAGACATTGACAGCAATGAAACAGCCGGGAAAGTAGGGGAATTGTGAATAAGAGTTCTTTTTCGACCGCCTATTTTCTTAACATAGAAAAAAAATTACGGCAATGGTTTTCAAGTTGAACATTCTTCAACAGTCAAATGTTAAGCATCTAAGTAGTATGTGGTATGTGGTATGTGGTAACTTTTCCCACAAATTTACTTTGAGAATCATAAATAAATTAAGCTTTTTAGTGCTGTATATTTAACAGTTTTTAAGGCTTAAAACCCCACTTTTGAGTAAGAAAAAACCAAAATTCTTGGGGGAAGACCCCCGGACCTTGCTGATGATGTTACGAGTATGAGTACAGGAAGAAAAACTTCCGTTATACTACTGTTGTGCCAGAAGGCAAATTAAAACACATAATGCTGGGGTGATGAACAATGTGGGTGTTTTGTTCAGCTAAGCTTTCATTTATTTAGGTGTGACCTTTAAATTTCACTTGAAAGGTTAACTTGATTAATAATGGCGATCTTAAAGCCATACAATTTCTTCTAATCGTGGGCGAGTTTCTCACAAACAGAAATAATATTAAAATGCACAATTAGCGTATAGGTCCCCTAGTATTGAATTATTGAAGTTACAAATATTTGGGTAATAGGATAACACTTTTGTTAGTGTAGAGTCAAGTCGCAAAAACTCGAGATGACGGAATGAGGACCAGCATGGTGCCAGTTTTTTAAATGCCAAGTTATCAAGATAAGGGCAAATAATAGTAGTATGTATATTTTCCTAGATCTAGAACATTATTTTAAATCATATTGCTATGTTATAATTTCATATTCCCGCCAAACTTAGACACCCATGATGATCGGTGTTGGCATTTTTAAAGTAAATATAAAAACTTCCTGATCAATGGAACCTTATATTTCCTGCTTCCTTTAACAGCCTAATAATTTTTAATCAAATTCATTGTTATGAATATAATTTTTTTAAATTTATTTCAGAAGGTCAAATTTAGAATAACTATACCGAACTATGAACATGCGATTACTTTAATAATGTGTATGGATAAAATATTAAGTTTTTATCAAAATAAACCATTTATTCTTCTTCCGGAAGAGATACTCGATACTAAATTTGACATATCAATATTAAATTTTACCATATTCAGTCGGAATATTTGTAATAAAAGTAATAATAAAAAAATAATTTTTTTCAATTTATTTAAGAGGAGTTTAGTTAAAACACAACTTGTATGTCAAAACGAATGCTTAGTTCAAATTCCTTATTATAATCTTGAAAATTTAATACAATTTTATGCTACTTTAGAGAAATTTATGAGTTAGACAAGCAACTAAATGGAGGTAAACTAAAGAAAAATTCTAAATCACGCTCACATTAATTACACTTACAGCCATTGGAATAGAGATAAAATAATAAAAGAAGTTTTTTGCGCTTCAAATCCTCGAAAGTTTAATTGGAATTTAACTCAAATATGGCTCATACAGTTATGAGCCGTATTTGAGTAGATAATGTTGTGAAAAAATATAAAAACTTTCTAATCAATGGAAACTTACATTTCCTGCTTCCGTTATCAGCTAATTGTCTTTAACGGAGTTTTTTATCATGAAACCGAATGAAATATTTTTAACCAAAATCAATTAAGAAATACTTATATTTACATAGTCATTTATGTCATAATGAGCAAGCGGGCTATTTCCTACCATTTGTCCTCTGCTATTTGTCCTCTGCTACTAATACATCCACCTAGTAGTACGTGTGGTTAGTGTAAAACTTTGCACTTTTTGATACAGCTTAGCCACTTGGTTAAGCCACTTGATTATTTATCTAAGATTTTTTTATGTCACATCCGTTCAAATGTTTATGTTAAATATGTTCATGAATTTTTATTCGTTTCTACCGACGGGTAAAGAATTTGTTACGAAAAAAGTCAGAGCCTGTCCTTTTGCCCTATGCTTAACATGGAGCGACCAAAAACTTCTTTGAGACCTTTGAAATGGTTGAAAACAAAGAATTATGCTACAGTCGACTCTCGCTAACTCGAAAGACCACGGGACTGCGATTTTTCTTCGTGTTAAGTATGGTTCGTCGTAGGCATAGATCGAATTATAGAGGTAAACTAAATGAAAATTCGCGATATAGAGGTAAATAAAAATGAAGTTTATACCCTACATCTTTGACAAATCCAAGCTTTTAACTTATTTAAATATTATATATCAATGAAAAATATAGTATTTATAATATAATAACCTGTAAAACACAATAACATATATGATCATATCAATTCTGATTAAAAAGTCTGTAATCTTCCTCTGCTTAAACATGTACAAACAATTATTACAGTATTGATCATAATTTTATATTAAAACAATAATTATTATAAAGAAATTTTTCATCACTCTGTATACGAAAATTGCCCGTTACCGTACAGCTGAGATCTAAGAAAACTCTCGATTTCCTTACGTCAAAACAAGTAATGATCAGCTGCTTTTTCGGTACCCAAACATTTCATTCCCATACCCAAACAAACGATTTCCCTACCAAAACAAAATTTTGCCGTTCCCAAACAAACGAATTCCTTAATTTGACAATTCAACCAGCTGACTTTATAAACTAAAATAGACAGATCAGCCGTATTGTGTTTACTTATAGAAAAATGACTAAATTATGAAATGTTGGATCATTTTTTATAAGTTTGGTCACTTATTTGCATCGTGATGAAAAGTACTGTTCACAACTCGTAACAAAAGTACCATTTCGGGGCTCGATAGTGTTTTACTTGCGCCTCACAAGTAAAACACTATCTTGCCCCGAAATGGGCTACTTTCGTGACTAGTAGAGAAATATACTATTACTGTATCCCCTACAGCTAAAAAAAATAAACTTAACTTTGAATAATACTTACAGTACGGTATGCAAAATAAAAAACGTGTGAAATAAAATAGAGTACCCAGTTCAGAACGCCGGGATTTTGTATTACAGAGGTCCATTCTGAAAACTTCGTGGTATGGAGGTAAACTTCGAGTTATGGAGGTAAAGCGTGAATCGAATTCGTCTTATCTACTGAACTTCGTGTTATAGAGGTAATTTTTGAGTCCCTTTGAGTTATAGAGGTAAAATATACCTGGAAAATTGGTTCGTGTTATGAAAATAAGTTGGTGTTATGTATAGTAATTTCTTCGTGTTAGACAGGTTTTTCCAAGGGGATCAAAAATAATTTGTGATGTCGAGGATTTCGTGATATCAAGGTTCGTGTTAACGAGAGTCGACTGTATTATGATAGATTTTTCTCGGTCGTTTAGTTATTTTTCTTCGTTTTTATTCAGGTTTCACCTCAATAATAGTTTTTTTATTCCATAAAATACCAAAAAAACTAGGCTAACTCGGAAAATAGCCTGTGCGCATATCTATTTGAGGCCATTATTCTGATAATGGTCGACCAATTGGAATAACATTTCTGTGCATATAAGTTTTCAAGCTAGAGATCATACTACATTTAGCAATAGCCTTCTTGAATCCCTCAAAACGCATTTTATTAAGAAATTAGACTTTCTCATGGAATTCAATGAAAATTTCGTTTTTAAAATATACAATGAAAATTATTAACTTTAGAAAAAAATTTTAAATACAAAAAAGTTGTATTTTAAAATTATCTTTCAAACAAAAAAAAGGTTTATCAAGATCAGAATACTATTACCAGAGTTATAGAGCAATTTATGAATGTAGTGGCGGCCATCTTTAATTGCTGATATGGGGGTGTTCTACACGAATTCAAGGTTGGATCTTCGAACAAAAATACTTCTACTGGTATATTCTATACACATACCAAGTGGCTAAGCTGTATCAAAGAGTGCAAGGTTTTGGTGAAAATTTACGCTAACCACACGTTCTATAGGTGTTAAGGCAGAACATAAAAATATGTTTTCAAGGATAAATTTAAAATATTGATAGACTAGAGTTGGCAAGTATGCTATGGTGGAAAGTCCCTTAGTTGCCATTTGCTGATGGGCTACTCTTAACATTCCTGTCCAAGGAACATGCAACCTTAGTTAGTAATAAGAAAAGATTGTGCCACAATCATCTTCTATTCATCTCTCATTCATATTTGGCTTCAAATACCAACCTAGGTAAGTCATCATTTCAATAAAAATGTATAAAAGAAATAAATTTCCCGCTTTTCAGATTCAGGTAGTACAAAAATGACTAGGATCCAAATAATAATCTTACCTTACTGTTAAATATATTTACAAACATACAGACAAAACTTAATTTTCACTACTTTCTTTCTTGCAGAGCTCAATAACCCTCTTCCTCTCCGCCTTCCCTTTCAGAATCGCTTCCTTGAAAAGCCTGCAGTACAGTTGAACGGCGACTGCCGAGTCGTCATTCCCCGGCACCGGGTATGTGACGAGGTTCGGGTTGCAGTTGGTGTCGACCACTGCGATGGTCGGGATGGCCATTTTGGCGGCCTCGGTCACCGCCAGGTGTTGGCTCAGGACGGTGGTCAACGTGTTGAACAGGATGACGAGATCCGGCAGTCGCGTAACGGCTCCGAACATCATCCTCGAGTTGGTCAGCATCCCGATGCGCCATGCTCTTGTGTGCGAAAACTCCTAAAACACGGAAGCATGAAAAGTGCTAGTTTTTGCATAATAAAAGAGTAAGTCATACGTTTTATTTCTTTATTTATTTATTACATATGGCGAACACCATTATACAAATACATACATAAAAATGAAAGTCCATTTTGCTAGTGCAAAGTTGCTGCAGAAAAATAATGCTGCTACCACTAATACTAATGATGAATATAATATGCTGACAACAATAATTGAGGAAGATGTGCACAGCAAAATGGAGATATACAAAGCAAAGTGATGACTAAACAGGTGGATGGATACATATTGTGTGACAAAGATCTGTGATTTAAAGAATTTTAATTTATTTGTGGTTTATAGGAATTTTCAGCGGATTTACTGTAGTGCAGATATTTTTCCTGTGATTTTTGTACCAGGTAAAAAGACTATTGCAGAATTGATGAATTGTATAGCAAGAGAAAAGTATCATAGAGCATGACGAGATAGGTATACTCCCACTGTTGCCAACCATCTGCCAGTTTTGGGGGAGTGGCCTGGTGTAGTGGTAGAACGCGGGACTTCGGCTCCCATGGTCCCGCGTTCGCATTCCGCCAAACACCAATGACAACTTGCTATGTGATAATGCAGTAACTTTGAGGGAGCACAATAAGCTAAATAAACTGCAGTGCTTGTCCATGGAAAATTCCAAGAGTCTGGCCCTCGACTACAAAGAAAAAACCGTCTACCTCTCCAGCTATTTACCGGCCACAAAAAAGAGATGCCCCTATATTTCCTTCCCTATAGCACTTCATATTTCCATTGAGTTTATTTATCTAAATTTCCAATTGAAGTAGAACCACAATAGTTTGACTCTTCATTATGTCAAAGTATAAAAATTTCCAACTAAAGGGAGCAAGCCTACGAGGAATTTAAAATAAATAGGAATTCAAAAACTAAAGTTTCAAAAATAGCCTCAATTTTAATAATGTAAATGTAAACAGTTGCAAGGGTAATTTGCTGACTTATATAGAAATAAAGATTTAAATAAATTACCTCAGAAAAACATTTTGAATGATTTGATTGTTATTAATTCTGATTTCTTGGTTACTTTACCAGTATAGGTGCACTGATTAAGCTTGTGTCGAGGCATAAGGACTGTCAAAGAATCAAGTGTCAAACTATCAAACGTATACTGTACTCGAGTTTTGTCCACAATTTTGAAATACCTTACACTCCTGCGCGGTTTTCTCAATCAGATGGCAATGTTGCGGCGACTGTGTGGCAAAGAGGATCACACCGTCTCTGTATGCGATGTGCGCCGCGATGTTGAGTGCTTGGTGTAACAGCTCGATCGTTTTGTCCAGGTCGAATATCAAGTGACCCATTCGAGAGCCGAAGATGTATGGCAGCATGTATTCATTTAGGGAACCTTCCTTATGGCCAAAGTGGACTCGTGCATTGAAAAGATCTTTCACAGTCACCATTTTCTTCACTCCAAAATAATCTTCATGATGTAATGGATTTAGTGATATTGCCTCTGAAAGAATGAAGACAAAACTAAAATTTTATAACAGTTATTTTACTAGGTATATGTGGTATAAAAATCAGTGGTAAAACTTTAATAGGCCCTATTCATTTGTAGCCTAGACTAGTTTGAATGTTCATGAAAGTTATCTATTCAACTGGAAGCTACATAAGAATTTTTAGATACTGGAATGTTTTCCCCTTCTAGCCTACATTAATCACCACAGTGCATGCATCTACATTGTAAAAAGTATATATTTCAAGAAGTTAAATGACCTAATTATCAACTTAATCCCAAAAGTATAACAAGTAGGATCTTATAATAAAATTCCATCCACAATGTAATTGCATATTTATCCAGGTAGGCAATGGTAAAAAGTAATGAGGGGTTAAGTTAAAAAAAAACCTAATTACAAGCTGCTAATAGGAAAAAAAGTGTACGGTAGGCCTATAGGTAAAAGTAAAATTCACAGCCAATAATACTCACCGGGCTTTTTCTCTAATTCAGAAAGCTGAGGTTGGGTTTGTGTTGAAAATGCCTTGACCCCATGTCTTTGAATGGTTGGAGGGATTTTTACCAAACTTAAGATGTTTCTACAGCAGGTTGAAACCCTTCCTAAAACACAGACAATTTGTCTTGTACCAGCATAAATAAAGTAAACAGACTCTTGGGACATCCTAGACGAGGTATATTTTATTTGGCCACTCTGAAAATAAGATGGGTTAAGTTACATACAATAGAGGAGTCAACTATACAAACAGTTAAATCCCAACACCAGACAAGGTTGTCAATTTTATAGCTATAAACTGATGATTAAGCATTTGGGATCTGTGAGTTTTATGTAAAGCATTTTTGGCCGTTGAGGGCAAAACTG
Source organism: Flexamia atlantica (assembly GCA_035578135.1). Classification (NCBI taxonomy): domain Eukaryota; kingdom Metazoa; phylum Arthropoda; class Insecta; order Hemiptera; family Cicadellidae; genus Flexamia; species Flexamia atlantica. The sequence goes on from JAQJVK010000011.1 coordinate 14,791,463, forward strand.
GACTTGACCCAATGTATTTGTGAAAATCATTTTTTATAATTTTCACATGATATAAGCTTGGTTAAAAATCTAAACTTAAATTATTATGAAAATTGTTGTAAGACATCAGGTCTGATTATATTTTCATACAGTAGGCCTTATTATGTTACTTCTGGTTTTTAGAAGACACAATTTTTTAACTTACCAATGTGTGGTGCCCTTTTTAAGGACCACCACACAAAAAGGGCTCAAAAAGTGAGGATGCCAATAATAGAAATTCACCTAACTTGGATACCTGTCAAAAATTAGCTTGCCAACCAAATTGGTAAGAATATTTAAAACAACTTAAAATTCAAGTATGCGACCAACTTGTTTGTGCGAGTTTCATATCTGATCTTCCGCTGTTCGTTCCTACAGCATACTGTAGAATTATATTTCAACATCTGATCATCAGTACAAAAAGACCTAGGCCTATCAAACGATCTTCAGATATGGTCAAACTTCAATAGGATACGTCATACAGTTTATATTGGACAGAACTCGATAGACTTATTGTATTGATTGATTGTTTTGTTACGGTATGAAATTACAGAATATATAGTTAGTTATTGATTATCGACAGGATCTAAGTTCAAGATGACGGATGATGGAGTACATATAAGGTAGGTAGGCATAAGTTGTTTAACTTAGGCTAACTTAGTTATTTTATATTGGTAACGTTGAAATTTAGTTTTATTGTAGCTTGATTATACTTACATACTTTCATTAGGTATATTTAATTTAATGTTTTACTGTTTGTGGGATCAAATTAGTCCTAAGTTTGACTTAATTTCAGTTTTTGGTTGACAGTAACGGAAGGCCTGTATCAAATGAATCAAACAAACTAACCTCGATGGTTAAATCGATATTGGATAATTGAAACACATAATGCAGAGTTACACTAAAGTGAAAATGAACTTCGAACACCCATATTAAATTATATTAATTAAGTTCGGTTATAAACCTTAACACCTGTAAAAAGTAAACATAACAATATGAAATATGTAATAATGCCAAGGCCTACCAAATTTTCGAAGTGAATTATTCTTCGCTCAAGGGTTTTTTGAGGATCCCGCCTCTAATTGGATCACGCCATCATTGTTGATCAAGTAATTTCAGTTTTTAAATACCTGTTAGTTTTTTGGTAGTTTGGGCCTAGTTAGTTTTATGTGACACAATCAGTCCAGCCATAGCTGGCAAAAGATGAAGAAGTGGTAGTTCAAGGTAACTAAGACCTTTGATCTATAGAGACTGATTGCATAGAGTAGCTGATTGCTAAGCCTTTGTTCACAGCTTCTTGGATTCAAAACCATGTGTATGAGCTGTGAATACATACTTAACTATATACTACTCTAGCTCACGGTGGCGCTCAATCCCCAAAACACTGGCTACATTTAATAGCATGCGCATTACTTCACTAGGCCTATTCTTGGCCACTTCTAGTTGAGGTATCACAGTGGCGCTCAACCTCCTGAACATTGTCTACAGGGTTAGTCATTATACCTAAGAGTTAATATTTTAAATAAATGGACAAAAATATAAGACAAAATTTATCCTCCTATGACAATAGGGCTAAACTGGCCTTAAATCTAAGTTACACAAGAATAGATCTTGTCCCAACCATAAATATATTGATTTCCTTACTTGATTTAACAAGAAGGCTTCGCATATTTGCTTGAATTCTGAAATATACTTCTTAATACACAATCAACCTACACTAAAGCGAATAATAAAGAGAAACAAATGTAAATTAAACTTAGAGGTTATGTTAGATTAGTTGATTGATGTTTTCTGAATTTTATCGTTGAGTGAAGATCACACAAAGACAAAGTACTAAGTACTGTATAGAGTCGACTATACAAAATTAATTAGTGGCGCCACAAGCTACTGACGCACCATCTCCATCTTCAGCTTAAGACACTAGGGGCAATACATTTTCTCCCTAGTCTAAGTTTTCAGTGATGTCCCACTTCAGAAAACTACAATGATACTTGGAAACCTCAACGGCAGTTTTAGTTCCTAGTTCTAATACAGATTTTCAGCTCCAGAATACTCATGGACATGACAAAGTGGAAAAACATCAACTGAAACGGCCTACAATGGCTACGCCAGTAAGTAAAGCTAAGTTTACACTAGCATCTAAAAGTGTCATCACTTTGACACTCTAATTAACATTGTTGTTATGCCGATACAGGTTTACCAAAAACAGCTGTGTTTACACTTCAATTGTTACAACACATTATTTATCATTGGAGGGATGCAGTCTTGAGTGGCGACACAAATATTTGTTTTTCAAATATTTGTGTCGCCACTCAGGATCGCACCTAACCAGTGTAATCAATGAAGCGTTAACAATTGAAGTGTTAACACAGCTGTTTTTGGTAAACCTGCATCGGCATAACAACAATGTTAATTAGAGTGTCCAAGTGACGACATTTTTAGATGCTAGTGTAAACTAGGCTTAAACCACTGTAGTGGCATAATAACAGTCAGAAAGTTATAATTTACGTTTCCAAATGGCGCCACTGCTACATGCTTGTGCAAATTAGGCTTTTACATGGGCATTTTTCCGCCACTTACAAGCTAATAAAGTAACGCCACCTTTACGCTATAGTGTAAGTCTAGCTTAAGGGAAATTCAATAATATTATTTTCTTAATGAGCTTCTATTATTACAAAGGAAACTTATAAATCAAAAATTGTAGGTTTTTAAGTCTTCCATTGATCAAGACAAAACACACAAGTGTACCTAATAGTCTATAGAATGATAAAGCTTTGTTTAAATAGCTTTACAACTTCTTTTTTAGTACAAAATGACAGAAGGATAAAAACTTAAGTTTAAAAACAATATAATAGGTATATTAAGTTTTAAGGTTATTTATGTTAAATCATGATGAGTAATTTTGAGTAATCAAATGAGTAATTTTAAATTGAATTGAATTAGATATTTTATTAAATATAAATTAATTAATTCAATATTTATTCCATGAAAGGTGACATAAAGTTACATGCAAGAGATACAACAGAAGCACTGATGATATTCTAGTTTAACATTATGAAAAAAGTTATAGCTGGCGCCAATTCTTGGGGCCCAGTCCGCGCATGGGGCGGTGAGTGGGTAGGCTGGGAGGAGAGGGGAGAAGTAGCGGCCATAGAGTAATAATGAACTTCGTAAAGAGATGGCACTCTCATGTTAACTCGGTGGTAAGGGAACAGCAGCGCTATCTGAATAAAGTGCAACGAACTAAAAAGATCGATGCGATAAACAATGGTCGTCGATGCGACATATCGATAATCGTCGATGCGACATATCGATCGTCATCGTCTGCTTTGTTTATATTTTCGTTTTCTTGTTTTGTTTGCTAGACTTTCAATTTTAATGACTTTACCGGTTTGTTTAGATTGAGTGCGTTTGCCGTTAGTGCAAGTTGTTTCGCAAAATACTGTACTGAGTGATTCTTATTGTGCTTATAGCGATTGATAGAAAATAAATACGTAGATCTTTACATAAAAGCACTTAACTTAGTTGATTTTTATTAAGTGCTTTTATGTAAACATCTACGTATTTATTTTCCATCAATAGCTTTAAGCAAAACGTGAATCACGCAGTACAGTATTTCGCTAAATAACTTACACTAGAACAACTTTCTGCAAACGTACTTTAGGTATTTTCCCACACTCAAATTAATTCCAACTCGTTATAAATAAATAAATAAATAAATAAATAAATAAATAAATAAATAAATTCTTTATTGAATGCTTCAGTACAGCAAATTTGCCAATTATACCAAGCATTAAGACAAATCACAAATTAACATGCTTGAAGACAGCAGCAGACAACTTATGGTTAACATTTACATTATAGAAATAAATAGTTTTGTGAAAACAATACAACAAGAACAAGGAACTTAGAATCTTAAAAAGTAGCCTAACTTAGAAATTACTAGCAAATTACAAGATTTTTTATTTTTAAAAATTATTTATGTTACTTAACAATTTAGTCTTGAATATATTTATTGAGTCAAAAAATATGTCAACTTCATGACAGTAACATTTATAAAGCCTACACATATTGTTAATGGAAGAATTGAAACCCAGATTGGTCCTTGAATGGTTGTCCTTGGTGTTATGGTTGTGTACACGTCGCGTCGTGACAGAAAATCAGAGGAAACGGAACGGGATGTTAGCAGATCGTTATCGTCGTTCTGATTGGCTGAATCAGTGAAGAAGAAGAAAGTCATGTTTTTACAACGCCACCACCGGTCTGACACTTAAATGGAGCCAAGTGGTAAGCTTGATTGGAGCGGGTTAATTCGATGCAATTTATTCAGATGGCGTTGTAAAAACATGACTTTCTTCTTCTTCACTGATTCAGCCAATCAGAACGACGATAACGATCTGCTTCCCGTTCCGTTTCCCCTGATTTTCTGTCACGACGCGACGTGTACACAACCATAACGAGTTGGAATTAATTTGAGTGTGGGAAAATACCTAAAGTACGTTTGCAGAAAGTTGTTCTAGTGTAAGTCGTTTCGTGAAATACTGTACTGCGTGATTCATGTTGTGCTTGAAGCTATTGATGGAAAATAAATACGTAGATGTTTACATAAAAGCACTTAATAAAAATCAACTGAGTTAATTTTTATTAAGTGCTTTTATGTAAAGATCTACGTATTTATTTTCTATCAATCGCTTTAAGCACAATAAGAATCACTCAGTACAGTATTTTGCGAAACAACTTGCACTAGCGGCAAACGCACTTAATCTAAACAAACCGGTAAAGTCATTAAAATTGAAAGTCTAGCAAACAAAACAAGAAAACGAAAATATAAGCAAAGCAGACGACGACGATCGATATGTCGCATCGACGACGATCGATATGTCGCATCGATGACCATCGATATATCGCATCGATGACCATCGATATATCGCATCGATCTTTTTAGTTCGTTGCACATTATTCAGATAGCGCTGCTGTCTCCTTACCACCGAGTTAACATGGGAGTGCCATCTCTTTACGAAGTTCATTATTACTCTATGACGCCACCTGAATAAAGTGCATCGAACTAACCCGCTCCAGTAAGCTTACCACTTGGCTCCATTTAAGTGTCAGACCGGTGTAGCGGCAGTGGCGGCCGACATTGTACTAGCCTGGCTGCGTACATTCGGCAGCTCGCACATAGTTACTGCTTCTCTGTCAATCGTTGTTCAGAGTAACAAGACGCTTCAATAAATACTAATGATATATTTTATATTATTGAATAGAATTAAAACAGATCATTAATCGCCAGTAAGAGCCAATGTTCCGTCGGTCAATGTTTTTAGGACGACATGTAGTGACACGCTATTGTTGACGGCTGAGAGCAGAATGACAGTACTGCGCTCTAGCGAGGCGTTGTCGCGCATGCGCACTAGCCGTTTTTGCTACCGCGCATCCACCGCACTGGGCCCCAAGAATTGGCGTCAGTTATAAATTGAAACATTCATGGTTCTTAAATTTAATTGGCATTGCCTTGACTTTTGAAAAAAGGTTTGCATCAGCAGAAGCTTGTGCATGTAGGACTAGCTGCTATCCAAAATAAAATGTTATTGGCCGTTTATCAAGTTATTAATTGCAAAATATATATTTTCAAAATGTTAAATTGATTGCATAAACAAATTAAAGTGCAAAGGGGATGATAGCTCATCTGATTTTGCATTCATAGGGACATATAATGCTGCCCCCCATGACAATTTTTTTGATCAGGCCTTATCTAAAGTAATCAGTTTTGATCCAGTTGGATCAGATTGGACCAGATTGTCCAGATTTGATCAATCTTGTTCAAAAAGCCTGGTCTGAATTCGATCTTCAGATATGTTCAGGAGACTTGATCAGGCCTGATCAACAAAACTGATCAAATTTGAAGTTCCTGATCAGATTTGATGGTCAAATGTCCCATAATTCATGCAGATCTGATCAGTTTTGATCAGGTTCTGATATATATTTTTGATCAGATCTGACATAGTTTTTTCATGGGGGGCAGTTGGTAGAGGGGTGAGAGGTTTAAAGATTATGGGACAGTAAGACAAAACTACTTAAAAATGGTATTAATAGTAAAGTATTTGAATAAGTTTTGAGGGATGATGGTTTCAGGGAATAGAAAAGACATAATTTATAATAAATTAAGTGGTTTTATTACAAAAAGTATGTACAAAATTTATACCTATAGAGCGTATATTAGAGGTCTTCCATTGAAAGCCTGAATGGGTCTTATATTTTTCCTGAGCAATCTATGGTTATCAGAGACAATATTCCTGAAAGCTTCAACCTGCAACAAAATAAAATAAAATTTAAAATATCTGAATGTTGTATTTTGTAAATATCTGAATTTGTTCTTATCATTTCATGGGGTTTATAAGCAAAATTTTACCATACCCTGATTATCGAAAGACGGTGAGCGGCGCGGCGGCAGCGGAGCGAGCGCGCGGCAGGAAAAACATTCTTATTTAAAACGCTGTAGAAACGTAACAAACGCTGTTCAAAATTTGCAGTCGACTTTATTCCAATGACCAGTAATTACGTTATCAGCACTGTTTTCAAATAATTTTTAACATAAATCGTTTAATTAATACTTTGAGATATATTAATAAAAACACGATTTGCGAATTAAAAATGTCAATTCTTTGTGTTTGATTTATGATAAATCTGCTTAGAAGCATCGGGGAAAAAATCCTATAGAGAATCTTTAGTCGACTTTCTTGGGAACAATATATCAAAATTTGAGTCTTGTGATTAATATTTACGTCGTTATTAATTTATTTCTAAAGTACTGTTATCTCAGCTATTAAACTACTTTGATGAATGAAATTTAGTAAACAATGTCTTTGAATGAAATATAGGTTAATTCCGTCGCAGCTTTATGTTTTTATTGGAATGGTTTCTCATAATTGATTAATATATAAACGATAGTATCACTGCGAGGCAGCGCGCAACAATGACAGTTGGAGTACGGTCTGGACCTAGTGGACCCATTTTATTCGCGCGCCTCTGCATGTCTCAGTTTTTCTCTTATAAACAACGCCTGCTTCCAGATGTAGAATTCATTGTAAAAACAATGCTGATTTACCAACATTGAACAATAAGGAACCTTTCAGTTCCTCCGAACTGCATATTTGCAGTGTGTGTTGGAAGCATGTGCTCTGTTGTTGTTGGCCAGTTGTAGTCTTCTGAATCGCGCTCGCCCGAGCAATGTTGATAATTAATTTCAATTATCAACTGATTACGGATTTATCTAGTAGTATTGAAGTAATTTATTAACTGAATATTGATTGTGGAAACTATCTAATGTCATTAAAGGAAAAATGAAATGAAAATCTCAATTAACAAAAGAGTTAACAGTTCTGTAGAAATAAATTAATAACAACGTAAATGTTAATCACAAGACTCTCAAATTTTGATATATTGTTCCCAAGAAAGTCGACTAAAGGTTCTCTATAGGAATTTTTTCCCCGATGCTTCTAAGCAGAGTTATCATGAATCATACACAAAGAATTGACTTTTTTAATTCGTAAATCGTGTTTTTAGTAATAACTGACAGTATAAACTAAACGATAAACGATAAAAATTATTTGAAAATAGTGCTGATAAGGTAATAATCTGGTCATTGGAATAAAGGCAACTGCAAATTTTTAATAGCATTTTTTACGTTTCTACAGCGTTATGAATAAGAATGTTTTTACTGCCGCACGCTCGCTCCGCCGCCACCGCGCCGCTCTCCTTCAATCAGGGTATAGAAGCAAAAATAATGTGAACACTTGAATTTTTCATATTACCCTTAATTTTCATTCCAATTAATTTTTTTTACTATATTGTACGATACTATGGTACTTCTATAACACAACCTTCATATTATATAATTTAATTTATTTTATTTTATTTATTTTTTAACAAGCAACATAACAGGAACTGGCCTTACTAAACTTCAATTTGACAGTGTTGACATGAGTCGAGTTGGCGGGCAAGTTGCCTGTTTGACTCGCCCAGTGTAAATCATTATGTAATTTGTTCAGATAAAAAGTGGGCAGTTGATAACAAATAACCTCCTTGACCACTATCTTGACCTGTGTAAATCTATAAGAAAATTAACCATTTTATAAAAATTTCGGAAAAAAATATTTATGATTACTGAATAAATTAGACTGGCAATTACTTGTGGTTTTGATCAGAAAATAATTATTGAATCCTGTTACATCTACAATTAATTCACATAAACTAGGTATCAAGTGAGCTATTTAAAATACTCGAAACTCGAAATGTAGTAAAATACTAGAAGCGAAAGGAAAAGTCCAAAAAATTAAATAATTACAAATCCTTCGCTATGATTAATTTTAAAAAAATTTAAAAAATCGCTCGAGAAAGAAAACTCTTATTGCAACATCTGACCTGTCGGCGGGACAAGCTGACCGGCTCCGGATAGACGATCCACACGACGTTCTCCGAGTACGGAGCCGTGGTGAGCGAGCCGGGGTAGGTGAAGTAGCCGCGCGCTGCCCCAAGCCGGTCGAACCACGCGAGGGCGGCGCGCGCGGACAGTGACGTCGACGTCCCGGGGCGGCGGATGTAGCGCAGCGACTGCACCAACCCCTCCATCAGTGGGTTGTCCACGTGCCCCGCCTGCAGAGGGTTCAGTGAGTTGTGTCATGAAAACAATGACTATAAATACGTAGGAGATTTTTCATCGCCGTAGTAAAATGTGTACTAACTTTTGTATTAGCCAGGACTTGTACCTATATTGAAAATTGAAATTGGTTATCTTTTTTCCATAAAATAATCAAGCAAAAATCTGGGGGTGCCAGGCACCCCCTGGCACCCCCGGTGCCATGAATGATATCCGAACGATGAAGTTTTGGTATGAGTATGCTGCTGTTAACTTGTACTTAGAGAACAATAGGAGTTACAGCAGAACCTCATTGATAAGAAGACACTCGATAACACAAATACCCCCATTGCAGCAGACCTGCATACTCAGCGAATTTCAAATGCAAAACAACGTATTTTAAGCAAACATAGCAAGATTTGACATGTTTTGTTAAGCTCCATAAGAATAACAGGGGAAATGAGTATGCAGGTTTGCTGCTACAGGTATATTAAAACTGGATGGTTTTAATTCAATATTAAGTATATCTGAACTAGAAGAAGCCATTTACCAAGTTTTATCAAGATATGTTGAGAAATAAGCGAGATATAGAATTTTACTTATTTCCCATAAGGTTAACATTGGGACAACGTACTGTGTTTACCACTTTCAATATCTCGGTAACCAATGGGCATAGAGCAGTGATTCAAAACACTAAATTATTTGTTTTTTTGAGCTGAATTCAATGGTGCCCACAATAATTTGATAAATTTTATGTTTCTATGTAAAAAACTCAAAAAACCCATTTTTGGAGGGGTTTATCCCCCTTTACCCCCCCTTCTGATGGTCCGATCGGGCTGGTTCACGAACTCGTCCAATTGATTACCACTTTACATGTCCGTACCAAATTTCATAAAGATCGGACCATTTTTGCGGCCGCTATCGTGCTAACAGACACATAGATATATATATATATATATATATATATATATATATATATAAATTCGAACGAATAGTGTTTTTTGCTTCTGGGGGCCCCAAAACGAAAAGTTATAGTGGTCCCGAGCTTAGGTCTTACCATGAGACCTACGGTAATAGCTTCTTCCCTATAGGGGAAATTCGCTAAAACCTAGATAAAAAGTGCACTTTTCAAGCCTCCTAAACTGTAATGACACTTAATGTCTTGTTAACACAAACCTCAATAAGAAGACTCCCTTGATAACGAGACTCTTTCCAGAATCCCCTTGAGAGTCTTCTTATCAAGGTTCTACTGTATTCAGGCAATTCAGAATTCAAAAAGCAAACATAAGCCAATGAATTCTCTCTTCCTAGAGTTTTGAATACCTTAAATAAATAGCTGAAATGAATAATTTAATTTCACACACATAAACAATTATTATTATTTTATTTTTATTTATATATCAGTGCACCATCTGTCACTGACATACTCAAACTACATCCACTTCAAATCCTGGCCAATGCAAAAATTAGTGCAGCTGAGCCGAGGTTGGAAGGTTGTCTCCTTTGTATAAAGTCAGTAAACGATTAAAATCTAAAATTTTTGTTCACCATGCCCACCATACAGTTTTTAGTTGGTTACATCGATTGATAAAAACATTAAAACTAGACTATAAGAAAAGAAATGATATTGTATCCACAATACAGGGTGTCCAGGATAAATAAGGATTCATTAAATAAACTGATTCAAGTACTAATCAGAATTGTCCTACTATCAGAAATAGGAGACCTAAACTTGAAATTTCATTTAAGTTTCATTTTATTTACCAATGTCTGAAAAGAACTTTCAACAGAATTGTTCTCAGCATCACAGGTTTATTGATGCCACTTTTTTATAATTACTTTTGATATAATTTCCAACAATAATCATCAATCTCTTACAAAAAAATCTTTTAAAACACGTTGAGTGCCAAGCGGTGCGTTTGCACCGCACCGAATCTCTAACCGGGGGCTGAGCGGTGCAGGTGCACCGCCAATACACATTGTTGAACATAGCTCCCATGACGACGAGGCCTCTTATAAAAACACTATTTTCGGTATTGGCCACTTGGTAGGGTTCTAATAGTTATTTGGGTGACCTTGGTTTCTTTTTCCAGTGTCCCATTCGTGAACACAGCGTTTACAAAATCGGCCGCAATGCACGCTGCTGTGTTTGAGAGCTAGTCTTTTTCCACCATCCCATTCGTGAACACAGCATTTACAAAATTAGCCGCATGGGGCTCTGCTGTATTTGTTATGATATAGAGCGGATTTTTTCCAGCATCCCTTTCGTGAACACAGCGTTTACAAAATTGGGCACATGGCACTGTGCTGTATTTTGTTATGATTTAGAGCTGGTCTTTTTCCAGCATCCCTTTCGTGCACCGCTGTATTGTGACGTCATAAAACGTCATAAAAACTAACTAGTGGCTTGTAGGGGCAAAAGCCCCTATAAATAAAATACAAATGCTTAATAAAATATATATTTAATGTTTCCTTCACACTCACAACTCGGTAACTGTTTGGCGGAATTAAATGTGTAAAGTGAAATGTTAATTATACTTTGACATTTGCTAGTGCGTATCAAAATTTTAAGAAAGGGCGTTAGCCTACTTCAGTAGTAAACGGCTAAATTTTTGAAACAATGGCGCTATGGATGTCGTTCTCAAAACAACTCAGTTCACATCGTTTACAATTATTAAAAATATGGACATGGTTTAAAACAATTCTTAAGGTTAACCACAGACTGTGAAACTTAATTTATTTGCCAAAGAAAGTCGTGACATTTAAGTTAACTCAAAAATGTAAACAAATGTCTATAGCCTCCACCTAGTTCAAAAGAATATTATATTGGACAGTTAAAGGGTACTTGTTATGGAATTCTCCGTTTGAGGCTACATTGTACACACTAAGCAAATAAATAAATAAATAAGGATTAAATCCGAAAATGGCCTCCCGTTAACGACTCCACACTCCACCTCTGGTACCCTGCGTTCAACACTTTTTTTATGGTTGCCCGTGAATAAATACTGCTTTGTCTTGGTAGATTCAAGATTGAATATACTTTTGATTGGCCAAATTTAAAGGTGAACCTTTTTGGTGGAATCAAATTTAAAGCTGATGTTACACTCAGCTGATCTACCTGTTAGACGTTTTTAGATTACAATGATTTTAAATGGCAGATATTTAACGTAATATCTTATTTATTGATAAAATTAAAGACATTTTTGTATTTTTCCTCAGTCCCTGGCACCAAGACCTTCTATTTGAGCCCTTTCCCATTATCTTGCAAGTGCAAGGCCTGTGACTTGCCAAATGCCCATAATTTCGGCGCAAAAATTTCGCTTACATAATATATTTATATCGATCATTTGGCATTAAATCGGCATCGTTATAACGTAAAAGAAACACTTAACTCTTTATAATTTTATATTGTAAATATATACTCAAACGCGTAATTATAAAGTCTGAAATCTTAAAATTAAAATATTTATTTGTTATAGTAGGCCTACATTGAACATAGTTAGCTGCCTTTTGAAAAAAACCCCATAGTCAACATCTATCATATGGCTTTGAATCAAGCATCAGCACCACATGTTTGAATGTCAACAAAACAGACGTTTTTAGATCCCAATGCTTTTTAAATGGCAGATATTTTACGTTATTTCTCGTTTTCTGGTGAATTTCAAGCAATTTCAGTATTTTTCCCGCCATCTCGGAATAGAGACCTTTAATTTGAGCCCTCTCCCATCTTTCTACGACTTACCAGACGTTCACAATTTTGACGCAAAGAATCGCCTTACGAAATTAAATATATGACTATGATCTACTTTTTTGAGTTTTTATAAAATTTCACCAATACACAATTTTATATAGTAGGAGGAATAGGCCTATATCCTATACCAGACTAGCATAGTGGCCAACCGGTGCAAATGCACCGCTTCATTATGACGTCATAAAACGTCATAAAAACTAATTATGGTCAACTTTAAAATTATCTGCAGTAACATATATAATGAAAGGAATGTGTTATTGCACTTTTTTAGGTTTGGCCCCTGGGTAGGTTTCATTGCCATAGTGGTGGCACTCAATGTGTTAAGAGCAAACATTGGATACCGTTTTTAAGGTATTAGGGTCTCCACATAACTCGGCAGATAGCCCAAACTCAGCTGGATGGGCATTTTAACAATATGGGAATCAGGGTAGTTTTCCAAACACTTTTAATATTCTGTCATAGAGAATTATTATTATAATATGTTTAATTATTTCCAAATTATGTGTTTAAATCGAGAAGTAACCCTGCCTCCTCATGGTGTAATGCTGCCTTCGAACTGGCAACACAACTGTAATCTGAAACGTTTACAGAGTCAGCTGATTTCAAGTAAACAAGAGACAAATCATCTAAACCCTTAGGCGCAATGTTGTTATTTACTAGCAGCGTGGCCTTGTTACCAGAGGTGATGGCTATGGTAGTAATGGTTACGCACTACCAAACCATTACTACCATATACCTACATGTAGGAGGTATATGGTAGTAAAACTTACATCCAGGTTTTCTAGCAAGGCTTGTATCAATATTAATTTTTTAATCAACAGACAAAAATAGTGTCCCAAACAGTTTACTTTATACTTTTTCTTCAAATAGCGACCTGCCCAGGTTGGTATTTTACTGTACCTTGCCAAAGAATGCAACAACCGCTAGTCCATCAGAATGTTTCATCGCTTCTGTAATATTTCCATACTTCATGTTGAAGTGGACACAGTGCCCTTCGATTGCAAATCTAAAACAGAAACACAAGTTTTTGTTCAATCATCTGTTTTCCATAAATTAAATATTTTCTCGTAGTCACCTCACCTCAAGTGTAATGCACAACAAAGAACTCACAAAGATTACACACAAAAAAGTACCACTTATAATCCTTATAATAGTGATGGAAATTACTATTTTAAAAACACCTCGGCTTATAAGAGGGCGACTGTTCAGTTCGCTGTCACCCTTGTTTGATCTTGCTTTATCTCGCCCAGAGTGTACTGCCGGTACAAAATATTTCAAGGTGTCATTTATGTTTTAGTAGTTTTCAAAATTCAAAAAAAATTATGATATTATTATTTTTACTGTTTTTTCTGTAGATGCTACGATGTCAGCTCAAATTCCGAATATTACGCTTTAAACACCATAAAAAATAAGGATATTTCAATTCATTAATAATCTTATTGAAAAATAAATGATAAATTCAATACAGTATATTTTCTGCAGTTTAGAACCTAGGCCTGAAGACCTCTGAGTATACTCAGATATTTTTTATATTTTTATATATCTTCGATCTCAGATTAGAGTAAAATAGTACTTGGCAACAAACGTTGTATCAATGTTTCATAGATGTTTGGTTTTCGATATTTATATTCAATGTTTTTTCCCCGTAGATGTCAGAAAATTGATTATTTTCTACCATCAGTTCACAGAGAAGTTTAAAAACTTCGAACCAGAATTTTTACATTGCCACTTTTCAATTTACCTTTATTTTCAAACATGAAATACAAATATACCATAGAAAAAAATGTTGAAGCCTATAAAAAAAGGAGAATTAAATGTACATTTATCTACTCTACTCTGAAATTTATCAAACTCAGCATGTTTACTTATTTAAGAAGAAACACAAACACGAACGTATTAGACATTTCTGAGCTATTGAATTTCCTTAAAATCTTAGGTTACTATTTTGATGGATAGTTTAGTGGAACTACAATTAAAAACTAAACTATTGAAGATGACAAACTTTGCAACTATGGGCATTTTAAATTCTTGCGCATGGTGAAATTTTCTTATTTGATATTCCGAAACCATTAACAAAAAATCTTGGTCACTATTTGATTTACCCACGTCAAAACATCCATTAGATACATTAGTTATACCACCTGGACTAATAAAAAAGTCTGATAATATATACCAAAATGTTCATGTACTTTTATCATGGATAAAACATCCGGTACGCATACTGACTTTACTCGTCGGGTGTAATACCTTTTCTGGGTCATTGTTAGATTATCTGAAGAGTTTAACGTCATTAGCTATCACCTTAGTTATGGCCGCGGCTCAATTAACTACATCGTTGACTTAACCCAACACACAAATACGTAAGTTATATAATCAATAACCACATCGATCACTATTGGAAACGATAGAAGCAGGGTTCCTTAACCAACAATAGCACGATACTCAAATAAACGAAAATTTACACATTTCTTCTGAATCATCGCTTCCCTCACTTTCCTGGTATTTATTCTGAAATAATATTGGATTATTGTTAAAACTAATCATACAACTAAATTAATCAATTTTTCGCCAATATCTGGCCCACTATAAATCGTAAGATAGTTGCAGATAAAACAAGTTTTAAAATGTGACTGATAGACTCAAGAACGCTCTGATCCAGACTAGTGGCTAACTCTTTACTCTTGTAATTTAGCTAAACCATAGAAAAACAAACAGGAATTCCTGTTTATTTTTCTATGGCTAAACAAATATAAAATAGCTCAAAATAATATAAAGCTATAGGATTTTAAAATGGCATCTGAGAAGAAGCTACAGCATAAAATAACATCCCAAACCTGTAGTATTATTTGAGTAGAAAAACGTTATTTGTTTCATTTCGATTGTTTTTCCTACATTTACGAAGGCCTATCTAGTCAAACACTGTTTTTTATCGATCGATTTATTTGATCGAGTAAAAAAATTAAAACAAAAAAATTAAAGAACCATGTTACAGTGGCCGAAAAAATTGTTCAACTCGATTGATCCGATTGTCGGCCCTGACTTGAGATATAGCGATGCGATGATTGAGATCAAAAGAATCAATTCTTTTGCTGGATTCGATCAATTGATTCTTTTTGACAAGAATCTGTTTTTCAAATTTCAAATTGTCTGCCCTTCTTCCAAATGCTCCTTCCGATTCTTTTTTATGTTTGCTTTATTTCACTAGCTTAACATTTATTTACTATAATAATTATAATAATAATAATATTAATACCATAATTATAATGATTGATAGGCCTAATGTTTTATACCTCATGAAAAGAAAACAATTCCTTGTACCTATATACCTATCCCTGACAGCCTAAATGCAGCAGGAAGGGATATATCAGCAGTCATGACGTCATTATTTGTGCTAAACTTCAGGTGAAATTGATCAATTGTGCTCTCAGTTGTACTTTACTTACTCAACACACAAGTAACTATTGTATACCTGGCGCCAATTCTTGGGGCCCACGCCGTCCATAAGCCCAATGCTAAAATTAACATTAGCCTTATGGACGGCGTGGGCCCCAAGAATTGGCGCCAGTTATACAACGTACTGATTGAGCCTCTATGTTAGCATTGTCGATGTCATTATTTGTGCTAAACTACGGGTCAAATTAATTAATTGTGCTTGAATTAATTGTACTCGGTTTGTCGCGGGTGCGCGCATTGTGCTCTCATTTGGTAGTGTCTGACACAATTAATTTGATGATTGACTCTCTCTACAGAGCTTACCAGATGCCTACTTGTAATAGTTCACAAACATTTACATTTAAATTTCATAAATGAACACCCATATAAATAAACAAACACACAGCTTAATAATTATTTGTATATAATATGTCAACCTAGTATATCACTCAGTTAATATAAATTATTTGATAATGTTATTTTCCTAAAATCATTCATTAATTTATTACCATCTACCATAAAAATTTTAGATAAGTTAAGTTAGATCAGCTGTATTCATAATTTAATATAATTTATATTTATGGGTCAGGGAACGCTATCTCAAATTATCTATTTTATATAGCATGTTTTTCAAAATTTGATCTCTAATAATTCAGTGAAGTGTTTACCAAAGACCAAGTTAGTGAACCATGTGTTACATTGTTAAAGTGAAAAGTGGAACCATTGTAAAGGACTCCAGCTTCTATTCCAGAGAGAGATGGCCAAGTGTTAACTTCATTGTACCTGGACCTCGTTCCAATTTTAAATTTCATCCCCCTTAATTAGTAGATTTTTTTTTTTTGGTTAGCCAGCGGTAAACCTGATCTTAGTTGATTCCCCTTTAAGTGGCCAAATTTATCTATCTGAAGAAAAGATCAGGGTGAAGAGATAAACTCTTGGTAAGACCAATCCAAAATTTACTTCACCAACCATTGTTGAAGAGGAACAGACTTTCAAACAAAGACTTGATTTAATTAAATATAAAAAGAGATCAGAATTGGCAATTTATATTATTATCAAAATTATTTATTCTATTTAAAAGTATTTATGATTGTGATATTCAAACAAATTAATTTTTCAATGTCATGCCCGCACGATTCCCAGAACCCTATGTGAAGAGATCATGCTTCTCAAGAACTGAGCTAATGCCCTTAAATTGTACCATATTAATCCAATTAGCATAAGTAATTTTATCTAACCCCATCCACTGTAATAATCCTTGTACGTCCCCCTAGAGTTCAATTTTGATATTCATATTTATTGTTATTGTTGAATAAATAATAGTTTTGTAACAGATTACCATTCTTTTATTTCAAATTTAAATATTAAATAGGCTAGTATCACACTAATTATAATGACGCCATCTTGAACAATAATTAATTAGAATTAAGAAGAAAATATAAGAGTCACCTACCTGTACTTATAATTAAAGATATTTATTTATTTATTTATATTTACAAACCAAAAAGGCTGAGTTGTAATTGGCGCCGCAACGTAAGGGCATTGACAATGAAAAGTTAATGATCGCAGACATTATTTGAGATAGCAAGAAGATAATTTTGTAGGAGATAGCCTAGATTAAGACTCATCTCACCTCATTTAGATATAAGTATAATATCCAATTTATTGTATAATAATCCTAATTGCGTGCTTACTACCTCAATATGGGCGACGAACATAAATACCATTTAAGATCAACCGACAAACCTAAAGTTTCAACGACGCAGTCCGAGCAGACAAGTTTTGTTTTATTCGGCAATAACACGGAACCAATAAATGTACACCGCGAATCGGACAGTGACCCGTCAGTGAACAAAGAAAACATTGTTTCGGTAGGCGACTCAAATAATTCCGACAACGCGAGTGATTCTAATAATGAGACAACAATTTCGGCCGTGAGTGAAATGTCAGAACGTTCCGCCATTTTGTCCCAGCCGGCGTCTCCCACTTCAACACCAACGCCAACCTCAATCAGTGCTACCACTACTTCCGCGGCGATTTCCCCCGCTACATCGTCATTGAGCGAAATATACCGAACGGAACAACCAATCAGAACGCTAGTTTCTTTGACGAGCGACACAAGTACCGTCCCTCCTGTGCTGATTCCAGACCATACTCGTACTGAATCAGCTGTCGACAGTGTCGACCCACTCGTACAAATAGCAGCGGCGATCAATGCACTTAGAACCGACATGAATGAAATTAAATCGAGCAATGCTGCGATTAAAACTGACATGAATGCGCTTAAAACCGAGTTAAGAAATGAAATTAAAGCCGATATGAACGCAATCAAATCTGATATTAAAATACAACATGCAAACTTAAGATCTGAATTTCAAAATCACTCTGCCCGGGTCGAAAATCAAATTCAGCAAATTCACAATGAACAGTCAAATCTTAAAACTGACATAAATCAACTTAAAATTCTTCAGGAAAATTTGGCTAAGGAAGTCGATCAAATTGATACTAAATTAGAACAAGGGGAATACAAAATCAGAGAAAATTTAATACAAGACCTCATTCAACATAAACAGGAGGTTAGTCAAATCATCGTATCAGAAAATTGTAAAACCCAATTAAAAATCACTGAACAAATTAAACAGATTCAATTAGAGACACACAGGGAGGTAGAAAACATTTGTAAGGAAAATTATACACAAATCAAAGAACAAGTAACAGCTGAAATCAACCAAGTCAAATTAGAACTGAACCCAAACATTAAATCCAATGAATACCAAATTGCGAAATTGGCTGAGTCCGTGGAGGCGTGTCATAAGAAAATATTAGAAATACCTACTACACCCAACATTCAAACAACACAAGCGCCCGTCCCTATTAATATTGTGTGTAACGGCAGATCGACATTAACACCGGAAATGACCCACCCAAAATTTAATGGAAAGACACATAATTCCCAGGAATTTCTAAACAAACTTAAGAAATATTATGAGAAAAACCTACAGTTAAATCCAGAAAATAATAGTGCGGAAAGCCTAGTTGATCTCATTGAAATGTGCCTAGAAGGACATGCCTCAAAGTGGTTCAATTTAATCAAAACTGATATTCACACATGGGATGATTTTCAACATATGTTTGAATCGAAATATTGGAACCGAGATATCCAAAGAGGCGTCAAACAACGGATCGAAAATGAACGATATCGGCCAAATGGTTATCTGAACCGATCAGAGTATTTTATAGAGCGGGTGTTGACCCTTAAATCGCTAAACCCTCCCCTGGACGAAAAAGAAATCCTCGATTGCCTATCAAACCACTTTGGAGACATAATCCAAGATGCCTATAGAGTTCAAAATATTCAGACGGTCTGCGATTTTGAAGCTCTACTCCAGAGAGAAGATCTGCGAGAACAAGCAAGGTCACCTAACCATCAAAGGAACGAAAACCATAAACATAAAAAGGAAAATACACCTGAGGAAAATCATGTAAATAGAAACCACCACCAACACGGTAGAAAAGGTCATAACCAACACTACAATGAAAGAAACACGGACAATCGAACGTACACACCTAAGTACCACCCGTACAATCGGAGACATGAGAATCACCTCCACCACGATAATCGGTACCAAAGAGACGACCGACGCCATCGATTTGGAAACGATTACCGTGACCTAAGACAGTTTCCCAATCTACCATCAAACCAACCGCCGTCTGAAGAGAGAAGACCACTGCCTAGATACCACCCGACACAAGAACAAAACCAGGTGTGCGCTGCCATTATTGAGGAGAACGCAAACCTAGTGCCAGAGGAAAATAATCAGGATTTAAACTGAGAGGCACTGATGATGGTGGTGACCTCATTCTCCATGTAAATAGCTCAAATCAGAAGAACACATCTTCAGTGCAAAATAAGAAAGAAGTCGGACATAAGAGGTCAATTGAAATTGTAAATAATGTAAATAACATGCATAATGAATCAGATACCAATAGTTTAACTTTGAGCAATATTTATTGTGATCGGGAGTTTTTATTTGAAGAAGAAACAGAACAAAATACTCATACGACTATATCGCAAAAATGCCCCGAAATAAGAATAAAGATCAAAAGCAAAGAAGTTACAGCTCTCATTGATACAGGTTCTAACATTACATGTCTAGCAGAAGATTGGTACATATCAAATCGGAGTGAATTAGGAAAAATAGAAGAATTACCAGTAAATAATATGCACATTAGAACAGCAACCAATGAAAAATCCCGGAAAATTTCAAAAATCGTAATGATTCCTATTACCATTGGTCAACAAACTATATTAACACAAATGCTCGTAGTACCAAAACTAATACAATCAGTAATTATCGGGATAGATACACTTAGTGCCTGGAAGATGAAGATAAATTTTGAAAAGGGTGAAATGCATATGAATATTAATGATACAGATTTAGTAATTCAATTCAATAACACAAATCGAGCTGGAATTTTATGCCATATAATCACTAATGATAAAAATGTGGATAATTTAGAAGATTACTGCTGCAATGAAGATCCATACGAAGAGTGTTATTATATTGAAGAAACAAACCCCAGGACATCATGTGAATTATCCCCTGAAATAAATCCACCAAGAGGTTTCGCTCAAGGTATCAGTTGTAATCAGAAGAACGAACAGTTAGCTATCGACATTATAGGTCCTTTGCCGCCTGGCCGAGGAAATGTGAAATTCATGTTAATTGTCCTGGACATTTTCACTAAATTTATCAAATTATACCCAATGCAGCGTGCCACCACACAAACCATACTAAATAAATTGTTTAACCAACACTTTATAGAACATGGAATACCCCAGAGGATCCAAAGTGATAACGGTACGCAATTTAAGAGCCACAAATGGATAAGAAAGTTAGAAGAAAACAATATTATTCCAATATTTAACCCTGTGTACCATCCCCAATTTAATATGGCCGAAAGACCTATTAAAGAAGTGAAGCGCTGCTTAAGAACATACTGCTCAAGACAACACAGAAAATGGGCTCAGTGTATAACAGAAATTAATGAATACTTGAACGAAATTCCTCACGAAACTACAGGATTCAGTCCGAATGAACTACAGTTAGGAAGAAAAGATTTCAGGTTCTGGGAACGATATGTGGAAAACCCATTTTCAGAAGATGTCCCACTAGAACAGAAGATATTCCTCGCCTCCCAACGGATCCGAGAAAAGAAGGGAACACGAGCAAGAAGAGCTAACCGCGGTGTATTACCAACATTATTCAATTTAAACGATTTGGTATTGGTCAAAAATCATCAACTATCAAATGCAGCATTTGGAGAAACAGCCAAACTATTCGCCATATACGAAGGACCGTACCGCATCTCAAGTATCCTGGGACATTCGACTTATTTTGTACAAAAGTTAAATGAAGAACAAGAGTTTGGACCCTACCATGTAACTGCTCTTAGAAAATATATAACGCCAAACCGAGATCAACAATAAATACAGTGTAAATAGTGTTATTAACAGTTATATAAACATTTGGACAATACACGGACAACTAATTAAAAGTTGTAGATTAATTTGTTTATTTATGGATTGAGGGGATAAAAGACTCCAGTAAATATAAACAATAGTGTAATAAATGTTGAACAGTGAAACAAAATTTGAAATAAGTGAAGTGCGCGTGGACAGTATTAGGACCTGAAGTTATGATTGTAAATATTAGGTCATATAATCCATTTAGTTTTAAGAAATCATCATTTTAAATTATAAATAAATATTTTATCATTTAGTATAGTTTTGTAAATATTTGTTCCTATTATTATCGAGTTTTCATTAATTTCAATTCTTTAAATTAATTCAACTCTGAGGGGATATTGTAATAGTTCACAAACATTTACATTTAAATTTCATAAATGAACACCCATATAAATAAACAAACACACAGCTTAATAATTATTTGTATATAATATGTCAACCTAGTATATCACTCAGTTAATATAAATTATTTGATAATGTTATTTTCCTAAAATCATTCATTAATTTATTACCATCTACCATAAAAATTTTAGATAAGTTAAGTTAGATCAGCTGTATTCATAATTTAATATAATTTATATTTATGGGTCAGGGAACGCTATCTCAAATTATCTATTTTATATAGCATGTTTTTCAAAATTTGATCTCTAATAATTCAGTGAAGTGTTTACCAAAGACCAAGTTAGTGAACCATGTGTTACATTGTTAAAGTGAAAAGTGGAACCATTGTAAAGGACTCCAGCTTCTATTCCAGAGAGAGATGGCCAAGTGTTAACTTCATTGTACCTGGACCTCGTTCCAATTTTAAATTTCATCCCCCTTAATTAGTAGATTTTTTTTTTTGGTTAGCCAGCGGTAAACCTGATCTTAGTTGATTCCCCTTTAAGTGGCCAAATTTATCTATCTGAAGAAAAGATCAGGGTGAAGAGATAAACTCTTGGTAAGACCAATCCAAAATTTACTTCACCAACCATTGTTGAAGAGGAACAGACTTTCAAACAAAGACTTGATTTAATTAAATATAAAAAGAGATCAGAATTGGCAATTTATATTATTATCAAAATTATTTATTCTATTTAAAAGTATTTATGATTGTGATATTCAAACAAATTAATTTTTCAATGTCATGCCCGCACGATTCCCAGAACCCTATGTGAAGAGATCATGCTTCTCAAGAACTGAGCTAATGCCCTTAAATTGTACCATATTAATCCAATTAGCATAAGTAATTTTATCTAACCCCATCCACTGTAATAATCCTTGTACGTCCCCCTAGAGTTCAATTTTGATATTCATATTTATTGTTATTGTTGAATAAATAATAGTTTTGTAACAGATTACCATTCTTTTATTTCAAATTTAAATATTAAATAGGCTAGTATCACACTAATTATAATGACGCCATCTTGAACAATAATTAATTAGAATTAAGAAGAAAATATAAGAGTCACCTACCTGTACTTATAATTAAAGATATTTATTTATTTATTTATATTTACAAACCAAAAAGGCTGAGTTGTATACTATTCTATGTTTTAGGGATTTCGACTTAGCGACAGCGGCACATCTAGGATTTTACTTCGGGGGGTCTGGGGGGTATGGAATAACCCTTGTGAAAAGGATGTCTGGAGTGTCTTTCTGTGGGGAAATTTGTTGCATAAATTGAAGTAAATTTCCTTTTTTCATTTTTTTATGAATTTTCCAATTATAGTTAAAAAAATTGTCCTTCAAAATAGTCCAAAAGACTATTTTGTGTCACCTAGTTAACATTTTATTTTGTGCCCTGTCCGCGATGCACTAACAAGTTTGTTACCGCGACATGGCAACGATTTCATTCATTAAGATGTGACAAAATATACCATGGACAGTTAATAAACCAAGTTTATCTATTTGGTGACGTTGCTCTGGTATTTTGGACTACACCAATGCGTTGCCTCTCCGGCACCACTATACCTCGCTTTAAGACTCCCCTGCCCAGAAAAGAAATTATATTATTTGATTAAGTTTTAGAAAGTGTAGAATTTACTCCAGCCCAAAACAAACAAGAGACAGAAAACTGAATAGAGCTGAATAAAATAGCATTTAATATTGCGTAGTTTGAAACTACACTAAAATGTGGTATTAGATAGGAGGCATGTACGCAGTATATACAATAAAAGTGAAAAGTCTTGTAAATATAATCTTATATAGAAGACAAAAGTTCAAGTGATATTTTTTTATTTCAAGACAAATGTAGTGATACAGAATATAGATATTAATTTAAATTAGGTATAAAATATAAGTTTAAGATCTGAAAAAATACTGTCTCTGACTGGATTAATCAGAGGTACGATGGGAAATCTGACATGACCCTCTGACACCCTGAGCAATTCATTTTCAGCAAATTCAATTTTTTGAAGAACGCCAACTAAAACTTTTTCATCAAGGCTGAGGATATTAGTAATTTTTCTCATCACTTGTTGAGTATTCATCAACAAAGCAACATCTTCAGATAGAGACCTTAGCTGGTTTACTTTCACAAAGAGACATTCCACCATGGAATATAAATTCAACTTTTGACAATCTATCATCAATGGTGGACGGCATGTCAACTGCTCCAAGCAACTAATTTCATCTTCAAGAGGTTTAAGATCACAAAATAGGTCAAACACCTGGCATGAGATAATTTTTTGAACCATTTGCAGTTCTCTAGAAAGCTGTAAAAGTTCCCAGATTCTGTACTGGTGGTATCGAACAAACTCATCTCGGTACCGGATTTCTTGAGCCATTCTGTGAAAAATTCTTTCCTCTTCTTCTGTTTCTAGAAACCACAAGTTAAGAAGTTCTTCTAGTTGTTGAAATGTGAAAGGCTTCTTACCCCAATACGTTAAGCCATTGTTCCGCTGAATGCAGTTAATAGGGCTCTGTATGACAGACATTATTGGTTATGATTACACTTTCCCTTTCCCACAATGTCTATCGTGATGGTATGTAGTTTCAGCTCTTCACAATCACTGCAATCAGTAAAATCTGACACTTCTGATGATACTTCTGACTGACTGGTATCTTTGCAAGAAGAGCTTTTGTTTCTTGATCCTTTGCGTTTTCTTGACCGATTTCTTCTTCTTTTAGCAGTTTGTTGAGTTTGTTGTTGGTTGGAAGAAGTCCCTGGCTCAGGACCTTGTTGGGTATTGCTGGGGTTTTGATTTGCCGTTGGATCAGGGGGTTGAGAAGTTCCGGGTTCTAAACTTTGCTGGGAACTGCAGGGATTCTGATTCGCCCCTGGATCGGGAGGAGAAGAGCTCCCTGGCTCGGAAGTTCCACCTTGAGGACAAGGATTCTGATTTCCTTGTGGAGGAGGTTGTGGAGTTTCCTGACCTTGTTGAGGAGGTTTTTGGCCTGGCTGAGGGGGGGGACCGACCCCTGGGTCCGGCGGTTGAGGGGGTCCCTGCCCCGGCTCAGGGGGAGGGTTTGCTCCCGGGTCAGGTGGTGGATCCTGGCCAGAGGTTGGTTCCGCAGGCGGCTCGGGCCACTGACACCCGTAGCAGACAGTTTCAGGATATTCTGTGTTTGTTCCGGTTTCGTTGCTCGGTGGTTTGGACGCTGGTTCAGTTGGAAACACAGGAACGTGGTACACTTGCGGTGGGATTTCCGGAACTAAGATATCTTCACTTTGTCTCACAAAAACCAGACGTTTTTCTTCCTCAGTGTGGATGATGACCAGGCCCCCAGGTCCAGCAGTAGTTGTGCTAACAGCCTTGATTATGTAGCCTGATGAATCTGATGTTAGTGATTTTACCACAAAGTTATTTACATTTTGCATAGTTTGGTATTTTTGATTTTCATTGTAAAGGGAACACTAATAAATTTAGAACATGGTATGAAAAATATTTTGTAATAAGAGTCTGATGACTGTTTACTTTTCCATTGAAAACAAATAAATATTACTCACATGTGTTAAATAGAAACATATGTAGTGTGGTTATCAATGGCAACAAAGTGATTTTCATAGGATATAGAGAAATTATTTGTTGGGTTCACCGAAGTCTACACTATACACAACTCACCACTTTCAACCACCAATGGAATAACAATGAAAGTTGATGTTAATGTTCTTACTTAAATTGATTCTGAGAAATTTGTATCCCTACTCTCAGAACAAGTTTTTTATTAATGGTAATTGGGGGAACATGGACAAAATTTCAAGGTTTTAAAAATATTAACCACAAAAAACAGCATCCTTAACTTTTTACTTATTTAACGTAGGTAAGGTATTAGTTTTTACTATGTAAATTGGAACTGATTCACTGATACTAATAGTCACTTATATAAATGAATAAAAAAGCTGATAAATAGCTTAATTTTTTTATTTTTTATTACAAAGTGACAGATTAGTATTATGAGAGCATGTCATGAACTCAACCATACATAAACTTTTCATGATCGTGCACAAAAACATAACAAAAGTTTTTGTACTAATCTAGCACAAAAACATAACAATCTGTAAATTTTTTTCTCACAATAAAGCTTTTTTAATGAAGTTACAAAGCAGCCTATGTAAATCTGTCTCAAGATTAAGACGATTAAGATTATAAGTCCACTCAACAATTAAGTTTTAAATTGTAACATTTCAAGAAGCTCAGCTAACTACCTTCTACTGTCGAGTTTGTGCTCTCCGCCGCTGAAATCCTTGGATCCCCAGTGGATGTGAAGATTGTTAAACTCGAAAACCCCAGCTTCAAACAGCGGACCTCCGAAAATGTGGGGCTTCCATGGAGTTTCTTCTGGTAGTTCTAACTCAACTGGACATACAACATATGTTGGTTAATATTGCATGTTGAATTTATTCATGGCTATCTCTAGTAATAAGGCAGAATTTTCAAAACTGGCAACCCTGCTTTCAAGGTCTTCTGCATAATAAAAACCCTCAGAGAGCCAGCCAATTTTAAGCAAACAAGCAGTAGTGCCATATAGTGCGTGGAACAAGTGTAAAAATCTTTCACTTCCTGAAACCAGCACCATACTTTGGGAATTGACTAAATACAAATAAAAGAGTGAAAATCAGCCGGGAGGCAAGCTTAAAAATATTTACGTCACGGGTAGTGATGTCATCAATATGGCCGCTCAGCCAACTTAAAAATGTCACATATCTCGGAAACCACTCAACCGATTTTGACGTGAGTCATCTTATTTGAAAGGTCTAATCATTATCTTAATAAAGGTTATTACACTTTTAG
Organism: Flexamia atlantica; assembly: GCA_035578135.1. Taxonomy (NCBI): domain Eukaryota; kingdom Metazoa; phylum Arthropoda; class Insecta; order Hemiptera; family Cicadellidae; genus Flexamia; species Flexamia atlantica. The sequence continues at coordinate 14,818,045 of JAQJVK010000011.1, forward strand.
CGGTAAAATCAGCGGTTTTTGAGTAATTTGCAAAATATTAATTTGTTTATAAATATTTATATTATGATGTATTTAAATTAAAATTAATAATAAAATATCCCCGTTGCAGCAGACCTGCATACTCAGCAAATTTCAAGTGCGTATATAAATCATTAAGACGGGGCCACGAATAAGTAAAATTTACGTAAATCCCAAAATGAGAATACAACAATTTTCTCCATAAGAATAACATGGGAAATGAGTATGCAGGTTTGCTACCAGGGGAATGTAAAATTGAGAGAATTTTGCCATAATCCAGCAGATATCAACTATATGAAGCAATTTACAAATTTTTAATCAGATATGTGGAGGAAATAAGCGAAATATAGAATTTTTTTATTTCCTATAAGGTTAACATTGGGACAACATATTGTGAGACATTTGTTTATGTAAAACATTTCTACATGATATTGAATAAAGTGCGCCTCCACCCAAAATCTTTGAATGTACAAATAGGATATGAACGGTTTAAGTGAGTATGAGCGTTTTCCAGTCCAATACCTTGTTACGAGTTGATAAGGGGTAGCCACCCCAAGATAAATAGACTTAAAAATGTGGGCCAGATGAGATGTCACTGTCTGCCCACCCCAAAAATGACGTTCAACATCAAGCCGTGCATAGGCAACTATTTAAAAATGCAACTTTTACATTTTGTTTATTTTTTTATTTCATTGAATACATAGTTAACTTTTAAATTAACTTTTTAATTTAGAAGCCATGGCTCAAAGCTGCTTGTTAGTGGCTTTATTTTTTTTTTCTATAAGGAAAATATTTAATTTTTAATCACTGATTATGCTGTGAGGCAGTGCTACAGTTAATTCGTAAAATTATGATATTGCTGTTGTTACTTACCTGTTGTGCCTGTGTTGGTGATTAAAAGCTGTACTTGGTCGCTGTATAGATCTTTGAAGACCAGCGGAGGCAGCCTCACTGCCTGTAGAGCAAAGTCACCCATAGACAAGGAATATTTGGACCATCCACTGTCAAATAGTGTATTACCTTACTAGACAAACGTTAGAGATCTGTTTTAATGGACAAGCATGATAGTTCCATCGCAAGCCAGAGGTAAGTGCGGGATTTTCATGTGAGTGCGGTAAAACTTACCGGGCTTGTGACCTACAATACTTTACATCATATACTACTCCGAAAAAAAGATTTTTTAAACCTAGCGTATTCTTTGCATAAACCGTTACATTTCTCAATTCTTCAAACCTAACCTGTAATAAACAAACAACAAGCAATTGATACTGCTATCATGCTGCCTCTTCATTCCTCTGAAGCAGGACCGGCGACAGGGGTGGCAGGGAGGCAAATGCATAGGGGCCCGGGCTTGCAGGGGGCCCGGAAACATCAAGAAAGGGCCCGAAATGGCAGAAAAGGGGTCTAAAAGGACACAAAACAAGTACAAAAAAAGGTCATCAGGGGCCGGGGTTGAAGATTGCACAGGGGCCCGAAAATCCTGTTGCCATCCCTGCTCTGAAGTAACCAATAAACATCCATTAAACGTTGGTTTGCTGCAGTCAGATAATTGTTTTGATTGTTACTTCCGTTGTCCGTTATTTATGTTTCCTAGTGGACGATAAATTTACTGCTCTAAGAGGTGGCAAAGAGTAATTTTTTTTCCAGCCAAGACACTGATATATGTATTCAAAATCGTTCTGTGGACAGAAGTTCACAGAAGACAGCTGTTTCTGTGTAGTATGATCATGTTGATTTGATTTGATGTACCTAATAGGTTTAATACTGTATTATCAGCATTGGGTATTGTATTCATAAACTATGGACTATTTAAACATTTTGAATTTATTCTCCCAGAATTGTTATGAGTGGTAACAATCTGTTTTCATTTTAAATAAAAGAGAATACATAATTTTCCCAACAGATCTTTTAATGATAGCTTTGTCCCAGTTATAGTCTACTTTAATTCCAGTTAATACATAGTAATATATGGTAATACATAGAAGTACATGGTAATCACGGTGAAAGCTCATAAGAGAGGAAAGTCCCTCAAAACCTTTTTATTGCCTGTAAAAGGAAATTAATACATAAGCTGATACTGTATTTTAAAATAACCTCATAAACTTTTCTTATCATAATGAAAATGTTGAATGAGAACAGTTTATTGCCAAAACCAACTTTATTTAGGACAATCTTTCATGCAACTAAGTACAACAATGTTAGTCTTATAAAAACTTTTGAGCCAAGCATAATAGATTTTAAGATTTATTTCAAAATATGTAACATAAGAAATAAAATTATAATTTATTTGGCGAAAAATTAGGGTAGACCCTATGTACGTAATTAATTGGTTGATTACCACAATATAAAAGGTAACTGGGACCGTTCACCCTTAATTTTCAAAGATACATCTGACTTTAAGGCATAACAGTCTAAAGGAAAATTACTTGAAGTATGAAATTCGAGAGGCAGGGGAACAAAGAGTGTGTCCCAATGTTGCCAAAGTAACTGGCAGTACCACCAACACTGTAAAGATCACCAGCTTTTTACATGATATCTTCTCGAAAATCATGTTGTAGATATTAAAATGTGTAGTAATTAATGTTTAGATGATGTGATGTGGGGAAACAGCTGGTGAGGCCGATGATTGGCAACAGGGAAATCGACCTATCCCATATATATGAAGACAATTTATACAAAATTGACATCTCTTTACACACTGTAAATTGCTTATATACAAAGAATTGTTCCCACTAATTTTGAGTCCCATATAGATGATGTTTTAGAATTTTTAACGAATATTTTAATGTAGTCAAAGCAATACTATGTAATACTTTATTATTCTATTTAAAGAATTCCCAAAATTCTTTAACTAACGATGGGATTATCCCTTTTGCTCCTATAAGGAGACCATATATTTTAATTTCTTCAACCTGATATTTTTCTTTGTAATAGTCCTTAGTGCTTTTATAAATATTATTTTTTTCTTTATGTACTTCATCAGGTTGACTTTTGGTTGTTTCATAACTGATAGTTAGGTCTATGATAATAGCACAGCTTGGTTTTTATTTATGGCAATTATATCAATCCTTGTTATTGAACTGTTCGTTTCGGTTCCTGTAACCTCTTCGCATACCCTCTTTTAACCTAAAGTTATTTTTTTCGCAAAGTTATCTTTTAACCTAAAATGGTCTGCCCCCCTGAATACTTGAAATAATATCACCCCTTTGCCATTTTAAGGGATATTACTCCATTTTTCATATTCACTTTCCTTCATTTTATTTCTTAATGTTTTAGTTTACATTTTAGACTAAAAAAATGCTTTCATGCTTTCATGAATTCAACTAAAAAAAACAAGAAGAACTCACCGCGGCGTGGCTGGTGCGGATGTTGATGGGGGACTGCAGGGCGGGCGTGTGGAAGGGGGCGGAGTCCGGAGCAGTGACCACTGGGCGGAACCAGTGCGGGAGCTCCAGCGGCCACTGCTGCAGGGCTGTGAGGAGCGAGAAACGGCTTATTGGATATCCTTATAGTGAACAAGAAATTTATTGGAGGGTTTTTACCATCTTTGGTAAAAACGACACAGTAAACGGTAATCCATACAAAACTAATGACTCACAGCGATATGATTTTGAATATTAAATTATTAGTTTTTATAAGACCTGATCCAAATTGTGAAAATGAATTTATTTTTATGGGTTTCTCCCTTTTAACTGCACTATGGAATCAATTATGAACTAAGAAAAAACATCACAAATGTTATTTCACTCGAGAAAAATCAATATTTAAACGCATAAATATTCAGAAGATATATCCTCACCCATGGAATTAAGCAAAGATTATAAATCCACATTATTTTGGTGTTTTTGAGATTTTTGGCCACAGCCTGGGTTCAGTACACTCATCAATGTAAAGTAAGGCTGAAACTCCAAAAAATCAGTCTTGTGTTAAAATGCTAATCATTAAAGGACTCCAATCTCCAACAATTGAGTATAGTTTAGTCAGTATAGGCCGTAAATTTCGAGTTGTCTTTAATTAATCATCTTATTGATAAATCATCGTTAGCAAAAGTTGGGTATCCATTATTAATGTAAGCTGAGGCATTTTATTCATAAAATCTTAATGAATGTTACAATTTGAAACAGAAATGTCTTGTAGACTTCCTAATTAACTAGTAAATGGAGAAAATTTAAAAAAGATGTAACACCTTAAAAAAGAAGATTTTGAGTAAATGCGGTCATAACTCAAAAATTTTAAATTATGTTTTAAAGCATGGAACTATACTTTCTAACGTTTATTCTGATTTAAAATAGTTTCTAATATATTTAAAACAATTTTTGCTCAGTTGGTTTTAACGTAAGTTAAGAAGAAAAATTATTCTAATATTTTCTCTCCTTTAAAATTTGTTGTTATGGCCTTTGCTTATTAGGGTGAGGATGTAGCAAACTTGAAAGTTTTGGTAAATTCTCAAATGAAAAAGTGTTTTATCAGAACATTTCTTGGTATTATAATTCTTTTTCACCTTTTTTTAGATAAAGTACTCAAGTTAATTAATTTATGTGACTTTTGGAACAAGCAACGCTCTTATTAAAAATCAAGAATGAGTACAAACCAAAGTAGGGGTCATAAGCTGAGCAGCTGAAGTCCAAGATGAAGAGCAGCACAGACCACAACCATAATCCTTTGTTCATCTAGAAACACATTTTCTACGTAAAATAAAAAAAATTCTCGAGTACATATGACATTTTGTTTGAGATAAACACTTGTAAAACGTATATAACACATTTGTACTCACAACTCACAGAAAAATCCATCTCTTTTCAAAATTACTAAAATGACAAAACCTAACTAACCATTTATCGAGTCGCAATTGGAAAACTCCACAACCCACTTTGAGCATGATTACTTTCGAGACTGGAAGAGTTTAATTAGGAATAGATTTAACAACAGACAATCTCTAGGTTGAAATTCTAATGATTTATTCATGAACTGTAGGACCAAGGAAACCCGAATGCAGTTAATGATGGCCTTAGGTACCCTAAACACTCTCAAAGCGCTTATCAGTGAAATTAACAGACTAGTTAATACTTCAGTGACTTTAATTCTAAATGGAAGGACATGTGGGCTATGTCATTTACATTAATTTGCATTTTTTCCATAATTATTAACTTAAATCACTTTATAGGATTAACTTAAATCACTTTATCAGTTTTAAGTTAAAAGACAAACCAAAATAATATTTGTTGACATGAGCATTAAGTACAGCCATGGCGTCATTGTTTCTCTTTCAGTGTGGTAGGCTTCTTGTTAGTGCTGTATCCCAGCAATATTAAGACAATTGATATACAATAGACATTTTCCAGATGGTTTCCTGTTAAATGTTTTTTCTTTCCTTTTCTTTTTTTTAATAAAAAAGAGGGTGGCGGCCTCTTTTTACCTTGCTTTTGGCTCATCAAAAGCAATAATTTAGGTCTTTAGATCTTTTTTTATAATAAATTTTATTAAAATATTATATAATTTAGGTGTAAAATTTTAAGCTAGAGGATATAGCACATTAATTTTTAAAACTTTTATTTTTTGTATGAAATTGTAATTGAATTAATGAATAATGTAATTGATAATAATTTTTGTATAGTTAATGGTAACACAGTTTTAATATACCACTATGAAGAAAAAATCAAAAGCTTCAAAACATGTACAGTATTCAGAATGAACCTTGCTGAGAGAAGAGCAAGCCAGCCAGTCTTTCTGTTCTGTTCGTTGTTAATGTATTCAGAATTCTTCTGAATGTATGAAATAAGAAATCTTTAAAATATTCAATTTAAATTATTTATTTAATTATTTTCGATTCATATTTGATCAGTATTAAGCTAATTAACATAATTTTATGAATCATTTATAGACACCCTGCTTGCTGTGTTGCTCTCTGAAAATGTAATATTCCTCTTAATTAAGGCATAGCTGGTTTGACTAATAAAGTTTAACCCTGTATTTTGGTTCTAAAAGTACTATTTCACTTTGGTAAAATTGTTATCCATTAAAAATGTTATTCATTAAAAAGTGTTTAAAGGTTGGACTTTAAGTATTGCTTGTTAAATTGCAATTTCCATAATGCATGAGTTTTATAGCAATTATTTGCCAGAGTATATACCTCTTACTTAAATTGAATAAAATAAAATATCCGGTCAGACAGCAAAATCTGTTAAAGACAGATATAAATAAACTAGACAATTCACTCGTAACTTACACTCAGGTGAGCTAGCTGTGTTAATGCACTATCTGAAACTATGAGTCTAGTACATTATCAGTTTGTGAAAGTTGCATTTAGAACTGCAACGGTGCAAGATATAATCTGGCCAAGTGGAAAACCAGAAAGAGTGAGGAAGTGTCTTCAAGAGGCACAACATTGACTTATATTATATTTACAATCTACTGCTTGAACTGGGAAAAATAGTTTGCACATACACAATAAGAATCATGACATACGTTTGTGATTGTAAGTTCCCTACGAGAGTAAAAATCTTAAAAAAATTTCATTATTTTATCCACTATGGATTTTACATACAGTGTTTTAAATTACCAGGCCCTTAACGGTAATTTCAAGGTCTCAGGGTGAACCTTACTTAAATGAGGGAGAATAGTGAATCCCACTGGGTCCACTCAAGTTTAAGGTAACAGGCTGCATTTAAAAATTGTTCTAGGGTTAAAAAAACACACACATACTAAAAACAATGAGCATGTATTTGAATGTAGACAAAGATACAATAATTGCCTACTAGAATTACTATACAAGCAGACAAAACCTCTAACCTCATACTTTTGCAAAAGATGTATCAGTTAAATATTTTGTGTTTGAGGGATTTTTTCTTTTTGTGATATTCACTGTAAGACCAAAGCTCAGGAACATAATAACTTTTATGTATGAATAACTGTTTGCAAAACATTCAAAAGATAATACTTCATGCTACAAAGCTTTGTTACTAATGCCTTGAATATCAACTTATAATTTTTAACTGTTTATTTAACTAAAAATAAAATTTTATACAATAAAAAACTTTGAAATGTTATTGTGGCATAGTTTAATTGAAACTGCATTAAAGTTTTAGATGTGAAAAATGTATAAAAATTTATTTTTACCATAATTACAGATTATTGGAAACCAGTTTTCTATTTATATTGCTTTATGCATGTCTTTTTTTCTCACGTATGGTTGGGTTAGGATCTGAACTGGTAAAACTGAACCAAATCTTTCCCTGTGAACTGAACAAATTCGTAAGGCAAAATGGTAAATGAATGTCATATTCACACAAAAAACTACAGAAAACATCAAATATTTAGTGTAAACTGCTTCCTTAGTATAACAAACATGACGGAGGAAGTCAGGTATTTCTTGCCTCATCACTGTTCTTTTTTTGTTTTAGGTATCGTCAATCCTCATATAATGTCTGTTTTGAAATTATTCTGCATGCTATAAAAATAATAGTTACCTATGTAACTATTATTTTAGTAATACTTACCTATGTAATTTTTGTTTATAACCAAACAAAGAATAAAAAAATTGTGTTGAACTACTAAAAGTAAGTTTATTATAAACACTGCAGAAAACACAGGTCATAGTTATTGTAAACTTCTTGTAAACAACTTTGTTCATCACAAGTATTATTACATGTCGTGAAGAGTGGACAGGGCTTTGGAAGTTGGGCAGTAAAGTTTTTACTATCAGACTCAAAGTCATCCTTTCTGTTCACATAATATTTGTTTTCAGTTGAGTTGTTGACTATATTTATAAACTTACTGTAACCGAGATAGCTATCAACATATTTGCCATTTTTAATTGTCACAGAAAAATTGGTTTCAAGATAACCGCATTTTATTGAGGAGTAAATAAGTAACAAGTAAATATACATATGCTTTTCTGAAATTTCTTTGGAATCCCTCAACATGATTAAAATTCTAAAAAATATGGTTTTTCCGGGCTTGTCAGTTTTTATTGGAGCTTTCCAACCTTTATTATAATATACAATATTTCCTAAAAGGATAAAATTGTAGTCAATATCTGGATATCCAGGAATCTCTCTCAAATAACTATCACATTTTGAAATAAACTGACAATACATTGGGTAGAATTCAATTTCAATCATAGTTACATTTTTGTATATAGCGCTTGAAACATATCTAAGGTCTGGTATTGGAAATACTTGAAAACCTCTGTACATTTTTGAAAGAATCAAAAGGCTTTCATTGTAGTGGGGTTCATAATTGAATCTAGACGGAGTGGTTGTACTATTGTCTATTTGAAGCGTGGAATCAGTTATGTTGTTTCCACCCTCAGTAATAGTCACAGTATATCCTGTAGTGGTAGTCGATACTGAGGACAGCCTCTCATCATCAGTTATATCGTTGTAGTCCTGTTTTGTTTGAACTGAATTAAATTCTGAAGATGGCTTTGATGTCATCGTTGTTTCCACATCAGAGAGGGTTGGTGATTTTTCAGTTGTGATAGTTATTATGGGGATTTCAGAGGAATAGTTCAAATCTAACAGCTCAGATTTTGTGGAACTTGGCAGCTCTGTAGTTATCTTACTCAAATGAACCATTGTTGAAGTGGTGATTAGAGGTGCCGGTTCACTTATTTTACTAATTTTATCAATTGCTATGAAAAAAATAATAAACATTAAAACAAACAAAACTACATTCATGACCTTAAAATATATCACGTTTATTTTCCGTTTGTTAACATCACCATTAACTTTGAAAGAGTCAAAAACAGAACTTGGGATGTTTTGCTGACTTTTGGGCCCTGTTTCAGAGTTGCCAAGCACAAAAGTTATCTTATCTGCTACAAATTTACTCCCGAACTGCACTGATTCACATTTTGATAGATTGGCATTGACCTTGCTATTGTAGGGTTGTGGATTAACAATTCCGCGTTCACTTTCACTTTGGCAACAAGAATTATCAGCGGGTATAAGTCCTTGTTCTTGCAGATCACTTGAAAAAACAGAATTTATTGAATCTGAATCAAAATTGCTCATAGCCATGATCCTGAGAATACACTGTACAACTCCACTCGTCCAATAGCCGGTATTGACTGATAGATAACTTCGGGTTAATGGCAATGATAAGTTGTGATCGCAGCATTTGCCTGATAACAAAAAATAGGGGAGTCCCAAAACATTAAATAGATCAACTATATATAGATTTTAGTATATAAACCATTGTTGTAATTTATATTAGTTTAATTGCAATTAATTTATTTTTAACATCCTGCTATAATTCAAATAAGCTTGTAATTACTATTTAACATTTCAATTTGATTGTAATATCTATCTACATCATCACAATATCACATTCACACTGATATTGGCAGGGCCCTTCAAATGCAGGATCAATATATAGTATTTAAATCTCTCTCAGAGACATTATATTTTAAAAGAACATATTTTTGGTTAGTTCTGTAAATTTTGCTATTTTATTTCCCATCCTTGTTCGCCCAAGTGACCCTGTGAATGCAATAGTTTTAGCTGGAGAATGCCTATTGGATTGGTATGCAAGAAAATATAAAAACACTTTTCTCCCACCTGCTGTGTTACTGAACGCTTTTTACCCCTTATGATGGATGAGTAAAATAACAATTTGTCTCCCAGAGGGAGTAAAGTGATTACTTTTGTCTTATGGCGGGAGACCGAGATCAAGAAAACCCATAAGAATAACATTGAAATCAATATGCCTAATTCAAAATTAGAGTGCCGCCAAATTTCCAAGCATACATGGAAATATGTTGCAGCTCAACTAATCCAGGCCCTATAACAGCTGATTTAGTGGCAGGAATAATTAAATATGGTTAACATTTACAACAATCAGCTGTGAGAACGTCTAAGAATTAAGCATGTAATATGTTTGCAACAATTGAAGGGATCCCCCGTAAAACGTTCTAAGCTACAAAACTTCAAAATTGGAGATATTCAGTGGAAAAGGTTCTCTAGGACACGAGCTACACCATGGTATATTTTGTTTTGAAGATAGTTGAGTTGGCAGCCTGATTTCATCTGAAAAAGTTGGCGTGCTTCGCAGGACTGCACGGACTTTCTAGGGAGTAACGTTCTATTCGCCGAAAGATAAACTCCCGCCGGTCGTTGCATTGTCGCCCAGCGACCAAAATCGCATAAATATAAATAAAACATGTGAAGTAAATATTAGAAAGAGGAAGGATAGAACCAGGAAGGAATATAGATAAGCTGGATTACCCTATATTTAAAAAACTAAGTATAGGCCAGTAAAATAAAGATTGAGCCTGGACAAAATTCCCGGAAAGCTGGAAATCGTCTTAATCTTTCCGTTTTACATCCAAGTATATGAATTTGAAGTTTGTCCCATTTTTCCTAGTGTGCTCTCGACCTGGGACCACAAAAATATCAGAGTTTTGGGTAATTTTTTATTCTTTTGTAAATAAGTAAAAAACCGTTTATTCTACATAAAAAGTTTAAATACAAGAATTGTAGAGGACAAAATTCTGCATTTATTGAGTACCTTCTGATAAAGATACTTTTAATAGTAATTGATTTAGGGTAAGTTAAATAAAGGGTTTTGGCGAATTTCTCTTTTAGGGAAAGAGCTATTACTGTAGGTCTCATGGTAATCCCTAAGCCTGAGACCATGATAACTCTTAGTTTTGAGGTCCTCAGAAGCCAAAAAACCCTTACGTTCAAATCTATGTAAATATATATGTATCAATATAGATGTATATAAATATATATATTTATGTATTTGTTTCCTCGATAACCCTCGCAAAAACGGTCCGATCTTAATAAAATTTGGCACGGATGTGTAAAGTAGTAATTATTTACACATGATCGAAAACCAGCCCGATCGGACCATCGCAAAGGGGGGTGAGGGGGGGTAAACCCCAAAAAATGGGGTTTATTGAATTTTTCATGTAGAAAAATTAAAATATTCTAATTTTGGTTTATACAGTTGAATTCAGTTCGAAAAAACAAATAATTTAGTATTTTCAATCATTGCTCTATGTCCATTGGTTACCGAGATACTGAGAGTGGTAAACACAGTACGTTGTCCCAGCAATGTTAACCTTATGGGAAATAAATCAAATTGTATATCTCCCTTATTTCTGAACATATCTTAATAAAATTTGGTATGTGGCTTCATCTAGTTAAGATCTACTTGATTATAGCGTAAAATCCACAAATTTATATATTCTTGAGGCAGCAATCCTGCGTACTCAACTTCCCAATGTTAACCTTATGGGAAATCAATAAAATTTAACACCTTTCTTATCTCCCAATATATCTTAATATAACTAGTTATGTGGCTTTATCTAGTTAAGGTCGACTTGATTACGGTAAAAAATCCCCAAGTTTATAGATTCCTGAGGCAGCAAACCTGCCCACTCATTTCCCCAGTGTTGACCTTATATGGAAAACAATAAATGTGTGTAGCTTGCTTATTTCTCAACGTAGCTCGTTGAAACTTGGTATGTTGCTTAGTAAGATAGACCTCAACTAGATGTTTCGCAAAAAAAGGTTTATCAAAATATTGAGAAATAAGCTAGCTGTATAATTTTATTTATTTTCCATAAGGTTAACATTGGGAAGGTGAGTATGCAGGTTTGCTGCCTCAAGAATATATAAATTTGTGGATTTTACGCTATAATCAAATAGATCTTAACTAGATGAAGCCACATACCAAATTTTATTAAGATATGTTCAGAAATAAGGGAGATATACAATTTGATTTATTTCCCATAAGGTTAACATTGCTGGGACAACGTACTGTGTTTACCACTCTCAGTATCTCGGTAACCAATGGACATAGAGCAATTATTGAAAATACTAAATTATTTGTTTTTTCGAGCTGAATTCAACTGTATAAACCAAAATTAGAATATTTTAATTTTTCTACATACAAAATTCAATAAACCCCATTTTTTGGGGTTAACCCCCCTCACCCCCCTTTGCGATGGTCCGATCGGGCTGGTTTTCGATCATGTGTAAATAATTACTACTTTACACATTCGTGCCAAATTTTATTAAGATCGGACCATTTTTGCGAGGGTTATCGAGGAAACAAATACATAAGTATATATATTTATATACATCTATATTGATACATATATATTTATATAGATTTGAACGTATGGGTTTTTTGGCTTCTGAGGACTTCAAAACTAAAAGTAATCATGGTCTCGGGCTTAGGGATTACCATGAAACCTACAGTAATAGCTCTTTCCCTAAAATAGAAATTCGCCAAAACCCTTTATTTAACTTACCATAAATCAATTACTATTAAAAGTATCTTTATCAGAAGGTACTCAATAAATGCAGAATTTTGTCCTCTACAATACTTGTATTTAAACTTTTTATGTAGAATAAACGGTTTTTTACTTATTTACAAAAGAATAAAAAATTACCCATAACTCTGATATTATTGTGGTCCCAGGTCGAAAGCACACTAGGAAAAATGGGACAAACTTCAAATTCATATACTTGGATGTAAAACAGAAAGATTAAGACGGTTTCCAGCTTTCCGGGAATTTTGTCCAGGCATGACTAATTTTTGATCTAATTTTACTGGCCTAGTAGCCAAGGCTTGGAAAATTAGCCCAAAAGAAGTGAGTAGAATAACGTTTTAGGCGCCACCTTTGGATAACTTTTAATAGTATTACGTTATGAAACAACGTTATTTTTGTACTTTTAGAGCAATAAAATTGTTTTATATTAAGTTTCATTTTCGTTTATGTTGGTATCCCTACACTCCCAGATCTTTCCTTCCAAAGCAGAAGGGGCAGTCCGTCAGAGAACGTTTCAAACGCCAGTCATTTAGAACGTTATAGCCCCCCAAAAACCATGTAAAATGTTTTGAAAAGCTTAATGGCAAGTACAAATATAAGGGTACATTATGATGTTATAAATTGGATATTAAAAAATTATACATGATTGTAAGTTATAACCCTGAAAAAACCCATAAATTATTTTAGAATTCAACTTTAAACGCTTGATTACTCGAATAACCTAGGTTTTTGTCACTTAGAATGTTTTACGGGGGCCCTCTTCAATTAGCTGATCGCTAGTGCATGCAGTCTGTTGAGCTTCAACATATTTGCAGGTCTGCATAAAAACTTGAAGGCTCTAGATTTTTGAATTGTTGATTTCAACGTTATTCTTATGGGTATACTTTGTCTCCTAGCGGGAGACAAAGTTTACTCCCATGGGAGACAAGATATTATTTTACTCACTCATTACCAGAAGTAAAAAGCATCTAAACTTATTTAACAGGTGGAGGAAACATTTTTTTACCTTTTTTACACTTTGAAACTCTTTTCATCAATTACCACCTCTCCCTATTTAACCTTAAAGAATTCAGCAACTTAATTAGCATTAAATGGAATTTGGCGATTGAGTTCTCGTACCCAGAGTGTTCTCTGCAGGTGCCTTAAGAAAAGGAAGTGCACAAAGAACAAATTTTTGGCAAAAACTTGCAAATTATTATCATAATTTTTTTTATTATGTTGCAAGTCAAATTGATAACCTTTTCCCTTAAGAATAATATTCCCCTACCCTCATCGTCCTCCAGAGATGTCTATAATCTCCAAAACTGATGACCTACCAGGCCCCTCGCAGACGGAATGACTGTCACCCAGGAGCTCTCAATGTTTTTGAGAGAATCTTATCATCTATAGGGTGGTAACCTTCCACACTGGCAGTGGGAGTTTGTAAGATAAGGGTACTTCATCGCCTCCCATGAGAGCAATTAATTATATGATTGAATATATCCTTACTCATACTCGCTTATCCAGGGCTCAGAACTGACTGGATTTCAAAGCTTCCGAGAAGAATAGAACAAGAATAGAATTGAAGAATAGACTGGGAATCAAAGTTCCTAGAGAGGCTAAAGGGCACAAAATTAATAATAATAAGCTGGTTATTCTGGATTCTGGATAACAATGCTTTGACTGCTTCACTGCTTATATTTCTTGTAGCCATTGTCTATGCATGTAAAAACCAATCAGAATCTATCATAGGGCCTTCAAATAAGTCTATAGGTTGTCAACAATAGTTTTAGAAAACTTTGAAGTTAAAGGGTTAAATTATTTGAAATAATGTCATGTTTGCTCTTTTAAATAAATGAATGAATAAATACCATATGTAAATAAAACATAGGCACAGATGAAAGTTCTTCATCTGTGACATATAGTCCAGTAACTGACCTGGAGAAATTTTCGGACGGCACCGATTTGCATGAAAATTTGGATTAGGTTCTACTTACCCTCTACTTCAAACTTAAAAATGTTTTAAGGGTTGCTTTTTCCCAGGGGGTGGGTGCCACCCCTTCTAGGGGGTGAAAATTGTTACATTGAAACTAAGCCCGGAAATGGATGTACTGACCAATTCTAAGCAAATTTTGTTCTATAAAGTTTTTTCTTAAAGTCAATACTTTTCGAGATATTCACAATTGAAATTGGCGATTTTCCCCCCAGAAAAACCACTTTTTCAAATGGTTTTCCACAAATAACTCAAAAACTAAGAGGTTTAGCGAAAAAGTTTTAATGAAATAAGTTGTAGCGTATAAAAAAACAAAGCAAGTGGAGGGCTTGTGAAGTCTGTAAACCCAGTTGGAGCCAAGTTATGGCTTGTTTAAGGGTGGTTTTAATTCGTCGAATGCCAAAACGCACAATTTCAATGTGAAATAATTAAAAAACTGAAGGTTTTTCGAGGGAAACTTACTGAACATTTTTTAAAGATCATTAAAAGACTTTTAATTATGTTTTTTGGAATAGTTATTATCGTAAAAATCAAGCGAGTTATGAACAAAATCAAGTTGGTTTATATTTTTTCGGCGATAAAAATCTTGGAAATATCAACCCCCAATTAGGACTCAAATTGAAATTAATCCTTACCGCTCTGCAATTCCCTTCAATTATGTGTTTTCAATAAGCTCAAGAAGTTTGAATTCTTTAAAGAGCTTATTTTTGGAAAAAATGTGAATTTAAAATTAAAAGGGAATTTTAGCAATAACAAAAAATACCTTTTCTTCAAGATAACTCTAAATCTATAGGTGATACGGAAAATTTTGTTGGGTAAAGATTGTAGCGATTGATTTGATAAAAATTTGGATACCTTTTTTTCTTGTTTTGACAATAATTAAAGATGATACAGGCGTTCAAAGTCTTCAATTGTTGATAATTACTGATATTTTTAAAACCTCTCAGCTCATCCCGTTTTTTCTTAAGGGTTGAAAAACAAATACTACTCTGTGAGCTTATAGCTTCTAAGAAAACGTACAAAATGATACTTAGAAAACATTCGTAACTTAAAAATTAACCGAGTTATGGCTGATCAACCAAGTACCGTACATATTTTAACAATTATCGCAAATAATGTACCGATTGCTTTTTTTCAATAACAAAAATGTTTTTATGGGTTGGTAGCCCTGAAAACATAAAAATTTAAAAATAGGTAGTTGTTATTCAACTATTTATATTACTCTAAGGTTCTTGTAAATACTAATAACTTTCCAATGTTCACCTACCATCTACTTTTTGTAGTATGTAAATCTTTGGGCATCTATTTTTTTAACTACGTTGGCAACACTGCTACCGGTTCAGCTGTTTCCCACCACGAGCGGAAAGGGAAAGAGTGCGCGGCTTTCATTTTTGACAATCGTTAAAGGCTAAACTTTCATTCACCTTCAAGATATTTCATGATTTTTATCGCCAAAAAATATAAACCAACTTTATTTTGATCATAACTCGCTTAATTTTTACGATAGTAACTTAAAAAAAAAACATAATTAAAGGTCTTTTAATGATCTTTAAAAAACGTTCAGTAAGTTTTCCTCGAAAAACCTTTAGTTTTTTAATTATTTCACATTGAAATTGTGCGTTTTGGCGTTCAACGAATACGAACTGGGTTTACAGACTTCACAAGCCCACCATTTTCTTTGTTTTTTTATACGCTACAATTTATTTCATTATAACTTTTTCGCTAAACCTCTTAGTTTTTGAGTTATTTGTGGAAAACCTTTTGAAAAAGTGTTTTTTTTTGGGAAATCGCCAAATTCAATCGTGAATATCTCGAAAAGCATTGACTTTAAGGAAAAACTTTATAGAACAAAGTTTGTTTAGAATTGGTAAATTTATCCATTTCCGGGCTTAGTTTCAATGTAACAATTTTCACCCCCTCGAAGGGGTGGCACCCACCTCCTGGGAAAAAGCAGCCCTTAAAACATTTTTAAGTTTGAAGTAGAGGGTAGGTAGAACCTAAATCCAAATTTTCATGCAAATCGGTGCTGATCGAGAAAAATCTCCAGTTTCGCCGTTTTTTACCTTCAGTTACTGGACTAATAGGGTATAATGAAAGTGAACACTGAACTCAATTGTAAACAAAGAAACCCAACTAAACATTTAAGAAAAAAATAAATATTTAAAGCCTTAACATTTTATGGCTTTGTAAGGGTGCTCATTCAAAGATAAATTGAGTAGATTACAATACTTTTATATAGCAAACTTCATTGTCTTGATAAAACATTTTCCGCATCAAAAAGTGGTAACACTGTGTAACTAAAGTACAATACGAACGTCCAGGCCCCATTCCCCCACCAACACAAAATCACAAAAACATAACCTGAAACCTTCAAAGAGATACCGCAATCTCTGATTCAAGCCTCAAAATAGATATTAATATTTAATAGCTAACAAAAAACCATCTTGAATAAAGGTAATTATTATTTGAGCAAATTTCTAGAGCTGGCTTAGAATGAAGTATCTTAGCCTAGTTGGTTGGTGGGTCAATTTGAAGTTTCAAATATCTTGTAGAGCTTAAGCATTGATATTTAAGGCTAATTAACACTTTGAGTTTTATAGGTATGTATAGTCTATAACACAACTCCTAGGCATACTTGTATATAACTATCAAATATTTTAAAGAAGAAATGGCTTTTTTATGTTAGTTTGTTGAGGTGAGTTTCATAGGATGGTTCAGCTGTTTTATCTTGACCTTTAGCCTACTCCGTTGCAGAGCTGTTAAAAATTGTTTGCTCTCAATTATCAGGGACAAAATGTAAAAATTAATTTCAGCAAACATGAACGGTGAATGTTTACAAATTACTGTAAAGGAAGATATAAATAGGCAGCTGTTAGAAAATTTTAACAGGTCAGGATAATGAGACTTCAGAAATCAGCTGTGATGTTCTCTTGCCTTTCACTTCACTCTGCTTCATGGTAATAAACCATTCCTATAGCTCAAGCTACAACTGACGAACTGTATCTGATCTTCTGCATTTACAGGTTATGATTAGGCCTACTGTTTAAGCAGGACCGAATTTATGATTTTGGCGCCCATATTCCCAATAATTTTTCCCACCCCTTACTCTGGTTAAAGTTACTTTCCTAAAAACATTTATTAAAAAATTAGGTACGAGTTTCATATCTGATCTTCTGCCTTTATAGGTTATGTTTATACTAGTTATTGTTTGTATATTTTGCTCAGGTTTAATAACTGAACTTCTCAATGTAATTTAACATGGGAGAAGATCAGTTTCGTTTTCGCACAATTGTAATCTGTTTAGGTTTCGGTAATCCGACATCAACTATCAAACTGTCGTATTAAACTCAACGGATGTTCTGTTCCAACAACCATCAGTAGTAAAGAAACATCGATAACAGACAATAACCGAAACCACTGTCAATTATATTATTCCAGTCTCTCAAACAATAAAACATAAAACTCAAGAAAACTAAGTTAAACATAGTGAAGCTAACCAAAAAATAAATTAAAACGTCACTATCTTTAATGTTATTAACTAACTAAAAAAACCTACCTTATTTTTTATCATCCACCATCTTGTCGATATACATACAGTATTTACAAAGAGTAAGAAAACAATCGATAGTAAATAGATTGGATTGGGATGTTAAGTTCTGCCTAACAAACAATATTATCGAACTTCAACTATCGGTAGAACGTTCGATATGTTTTCTTAAAAATCTGATGTTGAATCGTCTGCTATAGAAACAAACTGCAGAAGATCAGATATGAAACTCGTACCAAAAATTATATCAGACCTATATGTTAATTGCTTCAGCAATGCAATGTTATCATTGTAAGTTTTCTGAGGAATTAACTTGCTTCTGGGCTTAACAAAAAGCCGTCTTAAAACAATTTTAGCAATTTTATGTATTCATTAGTGAACTCACGTTTGTGGGACTGAAACGAAACAATGCAACCCTCAGAGCATTCCTGCAACAATAGCTTGGCCTTTGCTGCTGCCGCAGAATTTATTTAACTAAGTTTACTGTACATTTTGCTCTGCAAGGCAGCTATTAGAAATCATTCTTATCCATTGAAAGGCGTCCTTCAACCTGACCTGGAACCTTTTTTTTAATCCTCCCGAGGCTTGGGTTGACATCCGCTATCTATATGCAACGTAGCCGGCAACGTTCCCAAGAGCATCCTCTTCAGTTGACCTAATAGGTAAAATCTAATTAGGCCCTAAATGAAGATTATAGTCTCGAAGTTTGTCTGTATTGAATTTATTAAGGGCTTCCTTATGACTTAGAGTAAATTGCAGGTCAAGAGCAGAATAACTCCGTTGGTGTAGGTATTGTTAAAATCCATGACATTAATGTAAAGTAGGCCTTATTATGTAAGGCAGTTCCAGATCTTTTTTCAATGAATTCACAAACCCGATCCCAATGAATTATGAATAAATAATTATAATAAGGTTTTAATAATAATGATTAGGCCTATGAATAAACATAAAAACCATGGTGTTCCGCAAATACGAAAACTACCTGCTAGTGAAAGTTTACCAACAATTATTTGTTCCAATAATATTCAAAATCAGAATACTTTTGCCTGATAGTAGCCTGATGATTTTTTTAAGCAATAAAAAAATATGTTAAGTTGTGGCTGTTTACTTTTATTTCTAGATATTTTGAGTTATATATTTTTTTTATATATTTCTTTTCCGTGCCCTCCTTGGAAGCTTGTGACCATAGACTGGGGCCTACTGGGCCTATTGGAAAATATGGCCCTGTGTTTAAGTTGTTGGATTTAGTAACTAAGCTTCTAAATAAATCAAACTTGGGTAAATGACCTACTTTACTTTACTTTCAGTAGGCCAATCCAATACCGATATCAACTCAACCTATCTATTGTGTTTGGTTGACTCATTACTTTGACAACCAGTTTGATTCAAACTGTCAGGCCATTCTACACCAATGAAGAATTTTTGTCAGCAAATGTATCCGGAATATAAAGGGAGTAGCTGTTTTGAAGTCCGCCCTGTTTTATGTCGATATTTTCTATAAATGTCTTTTACTTATAAAGTCTTTTATAAAAAGTCCCTTAGTTGCCATTGGCTGTTGGGCTATTAATTAACAGTCCTGTCTAAGGGACATGTCGGCCTTAATCAGTAACAAGACCACAAGATCGTGCCACAATCATCCTTTACTCATCTGTCATTCATACTTGACTTAAAATACCTACCTAAGTAGCTCACCATTTGAAGTAATGTATCTAATGTAAGTTATTTGTTTTATGATGTGAGAAGTTTTATTGACGTCCCAGTCAAATCTTTAGGGGTGAAAGACCACCGAAATGGGAAATGGCATTCTATTTTTGACCTAAGTTTCTAATAATCTGTGGATTGTTTTTGTTACAGGCCAATGGCTGCCGGCAGTATTGATTTAGTTGATGAAGACGCAGCAGATTTACAGTTTCCTAAAGGTAATTAGGCTATTATGAAGAGGTTCTTAAAACCTGGACTTTAAATATTGGTTTTCGTTTCTATTTTTATTTGGATTGTAAAACAATTCATGAAGACTTCTGGGAACATTATTATTGCTCGGCCATTATTATTTTTTAAAGTGTAATAGAAACAACTACAATTTAAATTGTTTATTTTATGATCCAGTAGACGAGGGCCGGATTTGAGCATAAGTGCCATAGGCGCGCTTAAATCCGGAGTGTATTATGTGACGCCTAATAAAAGCGTCACAAAAAGTATAATCTTTTTTTGATCCAGGAATTAATGTTGTTTGGTATTCAATAAGCTTTGAACAAGAATTAAAAGATGATTATTAATTGCTATCCCAATTGAATGTAAAACATAAACAACGTAATTTCAGTAGCTTAGATAGCAGACAGCTCAAAAGATATCAAGTCGACCGCAGTTCAGCTGTTGCGCATGACACCGCCTCGTCAGCCGCAAATTTCTCAAAGCAGTGGGGTGGGGGGCAAGGTCTGTAGAGGAGAAGAGAAGAGAAAGAATAATGATAGCATTCAGGTTATTTTAGTCGAAAATATAAACAAATTGTTTGTCTTTTGAGGACAGGAAACATAACCTGCAGCTACGTCAAAATTAAAATTAAATCCGTACCATTCAGAGGGAGAATGTTACTGACACCTCATTTAAGGCAATATTTTTACCCAAAAAGCTAATAGAGCTCGCAGAACCGGATATGGGTGGGATTGACGTCACAAGTTTTGGTTCCAATACAGGCCATACGGGAGTTAAGCAACATGACAAGGTAATAATATTCATGGGAGTAATTTCAGCATTTTAAATGTGGGGGGACAAGATTTTTAGACCTCTGCTCTGTAGCTCAAGTTTAACCCCCCTCCCACTGAAAATGTGCCAGACGTTGAGTTTTGTTGAAAGTAAAAGACCTTTGCCATATGACAGTTACGAAATGTCTGAGATATATACCGACAGCAACACAACCGATGTTTGCAGACCACGATATAGCATAGCCTAGCCAAGAGCTGTTTGTTATTGAAAAAATATGACTGAGAAATTTGTCTGCAGCTGTTAACCTTAAGCAGGGTGTCCACTAGATTTCACTTATTTTATTTCCAACTTTTGTGTTAACTTTCCAGACTATTAATCCCAAACAGTGAAATTAGTAATGTAGCTTACCAAACACTTGAGCACTATCTTTGATGTAAAATACAGACGGCCGCAATGCAATCAACCAATTTACCGGCCGCTATATGTTAAAAGATTTACCATATGCATAAATCTTTGCATATGCATAGATTTATGCATATACAAATCTATGCATATGCATATATCTCTATATGCATATATATAGGGTCTAGAGATTTGCTGGCCACGGAAACACTGGACGATTTTCCCGCCACAATATGACCTAGAGATTTGCCAGCCGCGGTATTATGACCGAGAGTTTTGTCAACTGTGGTACAAACGACTGAAATTTGACAGCTGTGATAATACCGACAGATCCCCAGCTGCGGTATAGCCTAAATGACAGATTTGCCGGCCAAATTGTGGTCAGTTGATATGACAAAAGAGCGAGAGACTTGACGGTCGCGCAACAACCGAGAAACATATGTCAGCTGCTGCATAAACGACGAATTTTGTAGCCACGATATGACCAATAAATAGAAGTGACGGCCACAAAAAGAACGAGAGGCTTTTTTTGTTGGCTGCAGTGCAAAAAAGTAGGACATCCTCAAAAATGGACGTTTGGTCACTCTGGTCCTGGGGGCCCGCACCTCTGAGTGAGCCTAGTGGCCCAAAATTCCTAAATACGGCCCTGCAGTGGACAAATAATTATCCGGCCAAGGTAGTTCTGTAATTACTGAAAAAAAGCATGGTAGGCGTAACCTTCATTAAGTACAAGGTAAACTTTCACTTTAGTCTTAATTCAACAGATAATTCCGTCACCATTATTAAGTTATTGAAATTTCACTTTCCATTAGTCTTAATGGTTTTATTAAGTCAATGACCCAACCATGAAAGTGGCAATTGGGCTCAATCAATAAATAAAATAAAAAAAATGAAGCATATGGTAGCTCACTGGAGATGACAACCTTGGCATTGATGTCGTAGATTTGACCGTCCAAGCCACCTCAAATGTATCAGTACTGTTTTGGCTTGCTCCTCGCTTGGCTTGAATAATGTCCACGCTCAGACCTGATGCCCATGTGGGCATCGCGAAGTTAAAATTGGCCACTAACCTCTTGTTTTTTTTTTTATAACTAAGAGCTTTGTTAATAGTTTTAAGTTTTTTTTTAAAGTTTAGGAAACTTTTACTTTTCTTTCAGAGTTTGAAAATGCAGAAACTCTTCTGATCTCGGAGGTACACATGTTGCTGGAACATCGAAAAGCCCAAAATGAGAGTGCAGAAGAAGAACAGGAGTTCTCTGACGTGTTCATGAAAACACTTACCTACACAGACAGATTCCGCAAGTTTAAGAACAAGGAGATTATTGCGTCTGTAAGGAAGTAAGTTAAATTCAGTACACCTTGGATTATGTGGATTAATGTGGTGGAACACCGATCCGGATAATCCAAGGTCATTATAATATAGGCCTAGCCTAAATGACGATCACAGAACTAGCCCCTGCTATGTCCTGCTACATTAATGCTGCAAACCAAAAAAGCTGTAATTTACTGTACACACAATGTTGCAGTTTCAATTTTTGTGATACCTCATGCATCCAGTTATGTACTTCAGTTACTTTAGTACTTTTGTAAGGTTTACTCTTCACACGTTAAACTAGCGTCTTAATCACCATCTTAACGTTAAAATCACGTCTTACTGTGATTTTAACATAGGTCTTTATTTCACTTGTTCAATCCTGATGACCCGGGATCAGGATAATGTGAGGTCTGGGTAATCTGAGGTGTGTTGTAGTACGTTATGTCTGGTGTTAATGACTTGAGCATTATTAGCGTACTGATTAGCGCTTTATTTGCGATGGTTTGGGTGATTTTATCTTGGCGCTTGTCGCCATTATTCTATTCTAAATTATAAATTACCTATAAATTAATTCATTTAAACTGTGTACTGAAAACCATGTATTTTTATACTTCATTGTTTACATAACAAAAGTTCACATTTACAGCCAGCTGATTTTAATTATAACATATGTAACAGGCTGAGATAAATAAAATGTAAAGGAGAAGAGGAAAAAAAACCGTTTGTAATTTCTCTTGACCAATATAATATTCACCTGACATTAAAATAGTTACATGGACCTAATTGCACAGTACTCAAACCAGTACAACTTAATTTTGAAGGTTAATCTTTACAGAGAGCCTCTCACCAAAGGTAGAATCTGTTATGGGAACATAATTTATCTCAAATCATATATAGGTCTAGTGGAACAAAAATTAAGACAGAAGTTTAGGGCAGTGAAATTGAAATTGGTGTACATGTTATACATTGTCTTCTTGGTAGATTAGCCAAATCAGCTTGATTGATTATAGTACATTTGTATGTCAATAGTGGCTAGAATATTTTTTCTCATCCTGTTAATACCATGCAACACTAGGCCGGAGGACTTCTGAGGTGACATCTTATTATTGATATAGAACAGAATAGAATAGATTAATAAAAAGTACTATTTACAGACATTTTTGTGATATAAAACAGTTAGCACTCAGAAACAATGATTTTTTTAAACTTCTGTCCATTGGCTAAGTCCATACGCAGTACTCAAAATTTTCCTTGCTTAATTTACTGAATTTCATAAAACTTGGTATCAACTTCTTTTAGCCAATTTAGTTCTACTGTACTGGTACTGAATTGTGGCTTAAAATCAATTTCTATATACCTAAAGCAGCAAACCTGCACACTCATTCTCTGCGTTAATCTTATGAAGAATTAAAAAAATGAACCTACATTGCTTATGATGATTTGAAATAGCTTATGGTGGATGAACCTAGTATTGAATGGCACAACGAATTTTCTATATTTCACACCAACGTGCGTAACTATAGTAAACACGTAGATGAGTTGATGGTTATTTTAAATAGTTTTAATAAAAGGTTTGATGTTATTGTTTTAACGGAGACCTGGCAGTGTGAGTCTGATGCAATTGTTAGTATGGATGGGTATGTTGCGATTTCGAACTCAGTGCGTAGGAACCAGAATGACGGTGTGATAGTGTATTTGAATGAATGTTTTGCTCTGTGTCATGAGGAAGTGTGTTGGCACGGCGCCACAGGTTTGAAGATAGATCTGACATACGGTAGGGAGCGGTTCACGATACTCGCCGTGTATCACTCTCCTAGGGATGGCCGTGACCTTGAGCTGTTTATCTCTGACCTTGCGACCTACTGCGATGGCCGGGATAGGCGGAGCAAACACTGGATCGTTGGGGACATTAATTGTTGCATTTTGCCTCATAATACTGAACCTCTCTCGCAGCTTTATCTAGACACTTTGTATGAGGCTGGCTTTGTATCATGCATTGATATTCCGACGAGGGTTACTGCTTTTTCTCAAAGTTGTTTGGACCACATTTTTGTTGATGCTAGAAATACGAACAATATCAAATCAGGGGTAATTATGTCCGAGATGACCGATCATTTCTTTGTTTTTGCTAAATTTGACACCGATTCACAAATCAATAAAATAAGTAATGGTTCATTTGTCTCTTACATCGAGGAAGGATTGTTAGCTCACATTATTCAAATTCAGGATTGGGCTCCAGTTTTAGAATCCAACGATACGAATATTAGCTGCGACATTTTTATTCACAATCTGAAAAATATTATCCTTCGATCATCCAAAGTACAGCGTATTCCGTCTAAACGCTTCAAAATTAAACCGTGGATCACGAACGGGCTTCTTAAATCGATTTGTCGGAGAGATAAGCTGTGTAAGCTGACAAAAATGTTTTTTTTGTCAGCTTTTTTTAAGTAAAATCGTATTAAAAGGTTTTACCTTTTAATACGATTTTATTAAACACTTTTAAAACATACAGAAATATTTTAAATTCATTGATAAGAGCAGCCAAAGAATCTTATTACCGTGAAAAAATTTCAACTGCAAGGGGTAACGCTAAAGAGTTATGGAAAAATATTGGGGATATAACTGGTACGAAAAAACAAAAAAGCGGTTTTCCTATCAGTCATT
Source organism: Flexamia atlantica (assembly GCA_035578135.1). Taxonomy (NCBI): domain Eukaryota; kingdom Metazoa; phylum Arthropoda; class Insecta; order Hemiptera; family Cicadellidae; genus Flexamia; species Flexamia atlantica. The sequence continues at coordinate 14,842,952 of JAQJVK010000011.1, forward strand.
TTTTGGACAATGAAAAGGAAGGTAATGAGGGGATATTGTGGGAGTCGCTGATTCGTTCAACAAATACTACGTGTCGGTAGGAGCGGACCTGGCCCGTGCTGTCCCAGCTGTTGCGGAGTGTGTGGTCGATGACGCACAGTTCGGGGTCGACGCCTCCTTCCAGCTGCAGCCTGTGTCAGAGGAGATGTTGGAGTCGGTAGTGCAGAGCCTTAGAGGGGGCTCGGCACCGGGTATTGATCAAATTCCTGCCTCACTCATTAAAAACAATTTTGCGTTTCTTAAGGACCCCGTTTTGCACATAATTAATTGTAGTATTAGGCAGGGAATCTATCCAGAATCCTTCAAAATTGGAAAAGTAATCCCAATTTATAAAAGCGGAGCAAAGAATTTGTTTGTCAACTTTAGGCCTATAACTCTTGCAAATGTGCTCGCTAAAATCCTGGATAAGTGTGTTAAAATCCAATTCGAAAACTATTTGCTGAATAATAACATTTTGTCCCAGCAAGAATTCGGGTTCAGACGTGATAAATCTCTCAATGACGCACTGTTTAATCTAACAAATAACATCCATGATGCAATCGGTCGTAATAAAAAAATTATCATCATTTTTGTGGATTTGGCAAAAGCTTTTGATACTGTTGATCGCGGTCTACTGTTGAAGAAACTTGTTCATCTTGGTGTAAATGGTTTGTCATATGACTGGTTTAAAAGCTATCTAAGTAACAGACATCAAGTTGTTTCAATTCTGGGTCAAGATAGTTCACTGGAACGAATTGATTTTGGAGTTATTCAAGGTAGCACACTTGGCCCGGCTTTATTTTTGACCTATATAAATAACACTGGTAAGATAAATCTTGACAAGGGCAAGCTCTACCTGTACGCCGATGACACTGCTCTTCTATTTGAGGGAGACAGCTGGGAGGAGGTGTATGGTTCAGCAGAGCGGGGGCTGCGACTGGTCAAAGGCTGGTTCGATCAAAACTGTCTTACAGTAAATCTTAAGAAAACTAAGTACATGGCAATATCTCTTAGATCTATTGGGGACCCGGATGGTTATCGATTGATGCTTCACACCTGTGGTGACCGGGGTGCGTGTGTGTCGTGTGAGTCTGTTGAGTGTGTGTCGTCCTTTAAATACTTGGGTGTTGTTTTCGACAACCACCTTAGATGGTCTGCGCATGTCCTCGAGGTTAAAAAGAAATCGAGGAAGTTTATTTATGTTTTTTCAGTAATTAGTAGAATATTACATTTTGATCTAGTGAGGACCGTCTACTTTGCCTACGTTCAATCTATCCTTCAATACGGTATACTCGTATGGGGTGGAGGATATTGGAGTATTCTCCAGCCGTTGTTTGTAATTCAAAAGTCAATTATTAAAGCGGCTCTTCAAAAACCTCGCAGATATCCGTCTGATATGCTTTTGGACGAATTTAAAGTTTTTGATATTTCTCAGTTGTTTATCAGATCACTCATTCTTTACATTGTCGAAAATAAGCCTGAAATTATCTCTACCTCCACTCACAGCTATGCTACCCGGTATAATGTTAATACGGTTAAATAAGAGTATTAATACAACCAATTCATTTTACATTGCTAATATCGTATTTCCAAAATTACCCGGCAACCTAAATACCCCACCCCCTGTAAAATATCAACTTATAAAAAACACATAAATGACTGGTTAATTAGTATTGGTCGGGCCCAGATTTACCGTCTTCTTGCTTCGGAGTATACATAATTTGTGCATGAAGGAAGTAGATAGATGGTTTGAGTAAGTTACGTCCGTGTATGTATCTGTGAGTGTATGGTGACGCGTTCATTTGCATGTGGAAACTGGGAATGCATGTGGACGGGAGTGTGTGTGTGTGTGTGTGTGTGTGTGTGTGTGTGTGTGCGTGTGTGTGACCACAATCTGTGGATTGGACGAATGATGTATGATACAGAAAAATTGTGACGGTATGAATGGTGCGTTTTGCCTGCCAGGAGCTCTATTTTTGTAGCTCTATTTTTGTAATTTTGTAATGAATATTTTCCTATCGTTGGTTTAGTTCTGTACGTACATGCTGCATGTTTTGGTAGCACGTTGGAAGTACGTTTTTTTTTTATACATTTGTTCACATCTGGTACATATTTAGAGGTTTATTTATTATCTGTTGTTTAATTTTGTAATAGTGTTGTGCTTTGGCGTTGAATGGAACTTTGCGATGGACATTCTCAAAGACTGTGTCTATAGTATAGCGACTCAGTCTCTGCTCTCAAGCATTGCTTCGCAGGGACCTTTTTTCACTCCTCAACATTGTACTTTTTATGTAATCGATTATTGTGAAAAAATAAATGAATTTGATTTGATTTGATTTGAAATATGTCAGTAAGCATTTGAAGTCCACTGAATATGCAGGTCTATGTTGAGTTATAATTAAATATAATAGATATTGGGTTCATAATGGTTTGAATTGATTTTATCACCTCAAACTTATGTTAAAAACGAGGCAGACTAAACTAGATAAACTCAAATAATCAGGTATTACCAGACCTGTTAAAGAGATTATGTCATAGTTTCAGTCTTTATGAAACAATCGGAAACATATTTTTTACATTGGTTTGATTTTGTTTGTGCATTCTAAGAAAGGATTTATTGTTTGTTCAGGCTAATGATTTAATTTTTAACAACTTTTGAAATTCTCCCTTATTTTACAGTTTGTTAACACAGAAGAAGCTACACAAGTTTGAACTGGCCTCGATTGCAAATCTGTGCCCAGAAACTCCGGAAGAAGCAAAAGCTCTCATTCCAAGGTATGCCAGATTGAACACTAACTTCATTCCACCATAATCTGTATTCTATACTCTCAGAAATCCGGATTAATGAGTGGAGAACCGATCTGGGTTCTGAAAAATTCCCAATTTCCTGGAGTCGGCTTTGTGTTTTGGTGAGAGTGTTGGACTTTGATGCATCAAATGTAGTATGTTCACTTTGTAATGAACATAAAGAGCGGATATCGTCACTTTGTAGTGAACATATTACAGCAAAAGGTCTATGATCAAGTAAAACTCGTCTGTGAAAAAATTACGGTAGTGAACAATATTTGAAGTAGTACCTGAAGATGCAAAATAGATGTCATATCTGTATAATGTAATCTGTTTAGGATAATCTTTTGGAAATTGATAGTGCTAATGTATGAATTTGTGATCAGTTTAATTTAGCCTAAAAGAATTCCTGATTATCAGTCCAGATTTTCTAAGGCTTGGATTTACACGATCTGGATCTCTGACAGTCTATAATATCCTTTTTTAAATTTTTAATTATCTACTCTTTTTTAGTATATGTCTCTTGTTTGATTATCTATAATTTAAATTTCCTTTTTTTATTAATTTTGATTAAAGTTTAAGCATACAATTTTTAACTGTAAAACATCCATATAATGTAATATTTAATGTATAAGCTTTGACTTTCAAAGTCAATGGTATAAGTTTTGTTTGGACCCTTTTATATAACCCAGCAGTAAAGGCAGCGAAGTAATACATACCGGTACAGTTATAGTTCATACCAGTGTTTCCCAAAGTGTGGGTCGTGGGAGGGCTTCAGGTGAGTTGCATGAGGCTACAACAATAAATTAATAATGAAAGAAAACCCTCTTATTTTTAGTCTATAGAAAACCTAGAATTTAAAAAAGTGATCAAAAGTTGGTTAAAATCCCTGCTAACACGAGGCAAGATATTTATCACTTATCATAAATATTTTTTCCCCACATTGCTTTTGGTATTGCACTTTATGGAGCAACATCTAAATCCAATCTAGATAGAATATTAACAATTCAAACACTAGCAATTCGTATAATTTTAAATTTAAATCCTCAGACTTCTTGCCAAAATTATTTTGCTGAGCTTGGAATTATCACAGTGTATGGCTTATATATAATGGAGACCATTTCCCAAGTAAAGAAAAACTTAGACAAATTTTTAATCCTTAGTAAAATTCACAGTTATAACACAAGGAATAAGGAAGAGTTGGTAATTCATAAAAACAGAACTGAGCTTTGTAAAAAAACACCGACTAATAGGGGAATTAAGTTTTACAATGCACTTCCACAAAAATTAAAAATATTCAACATTTTGAAATTTTCAGAAATGAAATTAAGGCATTGTTAACATCAAAAGTGTTATATTCTTTTGATGAATTTGTGGAATGAATACAATGACTGGGAGGTTCTGTGCGTTTAGTATAATTTATGTATATTATTTACAAACACTTGCTTGTAAATAATATACTAAATAATATACTACTTAGATAAGAATTATGTTAATTTATTTTATTTTTATTTATTTACAGATTATTAATTCAAAGGTTGCAATTAATAATACTTGGAAGTAATACGGAATGAAATGTACTAATTATTAATATTTTTAGATTAGTAGAAATTTTTTAACCAGTGATGCCATTCTTTGTACTTTGTGAACCTGATGAATAATATTGATTGATTGATTAAATGATTTCAGTTAATTTGGAATATTGTTATGCAATCGTATACCCATGTAAACAGGACCTTTTTCCTAAGGTGTCAGATTTTGTGTTGGATAGTTGAAAAGATGATTATGGGTATTGTAAGAGTGTTGGGCTTTGAATGGAGTTAAGAGATCCATATTGGAATGCACAAAAATCAGAACTTCATAAATATACATACTTGTTAAGGTCATTACATTTGATTCCATAAAAAGAGGACGGCAGCTGGTTCTATGATTGACACCTAACATGGTCCTAATGATACATTTTTTAACCTTAAAAACTATCCCATATTTTAATAGAGAGTATATAGGCAAAGTAAACAATTTTTACTCTGTCTCGTGTCACTGAATCTTTTAGAATTAATCTTTAAGAAGAGTTTGCAAATCAAAAAGAACTTAATTTGTTTACCAGAAAATGAATTTGATGCTTTCAATTGAGATTTTTGTCTAGGATCCAAAAAATTTATGACATTTAGTGTTATGTTCAGATTTTCGGAAGTCACTTTATGGTTACTGTTATATCTAGTTTGAAAGTGCATTATTTTTGTTTTACTTTCATTCAAAAGGAGCCCATTATCTCCAGACCAAGCTTTAAGATGATCTAAATGTTAATTTGATTTTCCTAAAGATGAAAAATGATCTTCTTTTATAATTACACTGGTGAGTTTTCCACGTCCAAATTATATGTTCCAAGTATGGCACTGTTGTGGATTGTTACTATTGCATATTATGTAAGGTTTTTATTCAATAAAAATTAGACCTAGTAATAACTTTGTTCTTTTTCAGTTTAGAGGGTCGTTTTGAAGATGAGGAATTGAGGCAGATTCTAGATGATATACAAACCAAAAGAAGTTTGCAGTACTGATTCCATTTTATTTTGAATTATTTTGAGTGTATTCCAAATAATTGTATGGGTAATGTATTTTTGTAATAATTTTATTGTTTTCCCAATAAACATTTTAATTAAATTTTATATTTGAATCCCCATCTTTTGGTGATGTTTTTGGACTCTTTTGCCCTTGTACATTGTACTGAACTTGTAGCAAAGATTGGTTCGATTTATAATTTTGGGGATCCTATACTTTTTGAAAGCTATACCAGGTTGCTTAAGTCCCAGCCAATAAGTGAAGTGATTAAAACGTAGTGACTACCTAGTAGACTACCAAGTGATGGCTTTATCTAGAATCAGAGTATTAAACAAACGCTAACACTTTAGATTAGAATTCCTGGATCTACCCTGATCCGGGAATTCTAGGAAATTCTGTAGATATATCTACGGGTAGTTATAACTCAACTATAGTTGTATCTCCTTTCAGGTGTTTATTTTCTTGTTGCTGTGGCAGCCAACCTACAAACAATTTGAGGTTTTACATAAGATTTGTTGAATAATCTTACCACTATAATTTTAACTTTGTTGAAGACAATAGAAGAACAACCGGTCCGCGACTCTTTGTTCATTTTTTAGAGTAGAGTGCACAAAATAGGGCGGGCGGCATAAACTGTAAACTCATGAAATAGTCTGCTAAACCTCACCTGAAATGACTGAGTAAAATGTTTTTGTTGAAGTGTCAAAACTTTGTTCACGTTTTTTCTGGGCCTTTTATGTGTAAATTTGTGTTTACTGTAACTTACAATCATATATCATATAAGTTGATTAACTAAGCAAACAAATAATAAAAAAATAATTTTAAACAGCAGCACACTCACTCCCCGGCCGATTTAGTGCCTGCGACATTAAAGTTTTACATTAATGTCTACTTTATTTCCTCATGATACTGTTAAGAGTGTATATAATAATTGAGAATTTAGCGTTCATATAGTGATGCTTTGTGGTGGTAACATTTTTATTTTGGTGGCCGTTGCATTTATAAGCTGGCCACCGGTGTTCTACTTTTTCTTCTTTTTTTTAAGAGTGTAAAAAATGCGTTTGGGGTTGTAATTTATCAATAAAATTTTATATATTATTAGTTTATTGTGTATATAACATTACAGTGTTTGTAGATCAAGGTCTATAAAATGTTCTCATAATGTTCTTTAAATATCTCTCTCATACATAAAATTAAAAAATTAAATTAGAAAAATTACTTAAATCTGGATTTAAGTAAATATTCTTCAGTTGGTTTAAGCAATAAAATGTTTTTTTCAAATTTGTCTATTCATTTTTGAAACTTTTGAAATTTGTCTACACATTTTTGAAACTTTTGAAATTTGCCATATTTCACCGTTTATACGAACGGTATTTTATAACAATGGGTTGATGCGATCAGATCGTTGCACAGTATCGTCAAAAACGGCATGTGGTTTTTTACAGCTGTCGTGTCTTCGCTAAATATGAATTCCCACCGTTTCAGGTGATCACCTGAAACGGTGATCCATAGATCTATGGAAGACACAAGCAAACACTGAGACAAAATTTTATGTAAAAAAATTTATAGATAAAAATAAACAACTTTAATAAGTTCATAAGCATGCAGATTTGTTTTTCTTCTGTCATGTGTTTAAAAGACATTGGCAATTTTGGACTCAATTGATTGTTGGTAATAAGCCATTAACATAGTTTTTTACCATTCCAAAGTGTGATATATGGATCTGTTGTTTATTCAAAACTTTTATTTTACTTATTGTATTTTCTAACTATGCATTTACTTCGGTATTCAGAGGTTAAATGATAAAAAAATGAAGTGTGCCTGTACACTGACTCCAAAAACAGTTGTAAAACTAGACTAGATATAAGTAGTCATTAGTCAATGTATGTTTATATTAAATGAATTTGAAAGTTTTTTTTTATTGAAACTTAAAACAGCTAAGGTAAAAGTACTGGTGCCTGACAGATTAAGAAACCATGTGCACTCAATAACCTGTGGTTTCGTAAAAATAGGAATTTAACCTATATTACTAATTTTAAGTGATTCTAATTTTAGTTTGGGTTCAAAAAATATCGTAATAAAGGGGTTTTAAATATGTGTTTAGTTAAATTATTTTATTTATTCAACCTTTTTCCATTTTCCAGTGCCTAACACTAACATAATTTTAAGCACAAAATTGTTTAAATCATAATTTTCAGTGTATAAAAGGTGTATTTGTAAGAAATTTAACTCATTGATTTATACTATTTATGAATATCGCTGATTTTATCCAAAAAAAAACATACCACTTAACAATTCTGATAAAGAGAACTCCAAAAGCGATTCTAGCAGGTAGAGAAGACAACAAATTACCATTTTTTTAATAAGAGCTAAATGGTACTTGTTTTTTAAATAAAGCAACCAAGGTTAAATATATTTCCTTTCAAAAAATCAGCCTGGCTTAAAATTGTATAAGGGGTCTCATTATAAGGCAAATAAATGAGACTCTCAGGCAGGGTTTAATTTCTGATGGAAAAAGTACCGGAGCTATGGGGGGTATGGAATAGGGGGTCAGGAGTCCCCCCGGAAAATTTTTGTACGAATTGCAATTCAATTTGGTGCATTTTTTTGTTTTTGACCACTGTGTATAATGTTTAGGCTACCCCCACATTCTATTTTCCCTTTTGCTAGCTAGGTTTTGCCCTGCTGCGGCTATAGCGTACTTGCGCCATAGTAGTCGTGTATAGGTTGTGTTCTGCAGCGATATGTGCGTTATTACCATGCATGCAATGTGCGTGCAACTATGTAAAGGAAAAAAGTGTTGTAAAGTTGACTTAGGTAATTCCCAAATTGGAACAAGTTGTACACTTGTAACAGGTTATTTTTTTATTTTTTTGCTCTTGGTTATTTTTTGTTATTTATTTTGGAATTCGGTTATTTTTTTTGGAATTTTAGTTATTTTTTTATTTTTTTCAACCTCAAGAACTGCTACAAGCCCTGTTCACATTATTCGTCTGTCAGACGATCTCGTAGCAGCATTGCGACAGATGAATCTCGTCAGCCTAAATTACGAGAAAACCAAGTCTCGTTGCGTGAAAACCAAGTCTCGCCGTCAAATCTAGGCAGATTAGTGATTAGTCTGTCAAGATTTTCTTTTTTACAAAGGATAAGAATGTTTTATCCTCTATGTATTGCCGGTTTTCTAATTTTTAGCAACATTTTTGGTTTACAAAAGGTTATTTTTTGGTTATGTTTTTCTTATTTTAGTATTTTTTTTATTTTTCTCAATCTCAAGAACTTTTACAAGCCCTGCTTGTATAAAAATCGTTTTCTAAACAGTTTTAATAAGTGATGTGGCTAGAAAAAAAGGTCCGGAGCCGCACCGGTGTTCTGAGAAGTACCGGAGCCAGTAGGGGATCTAGGATCATTTTTTGGGAGGGGCTAAGGGGGGGGGGTCTGGAGGGTTCTCCCCCCAGGAAATGAGGGGGTCCGGGGTTTTCCCCCGGAAAATTTTTTAAAATTTGGAGTGATGTTTTATGAGTTTCGAGCCTTTTTATTAGGTTGGTGAATGAGATAAAAAATTGGTAAATTTAAAATATAATAGGATAACATAAAATATATTCATTAAGTCATATCTTTTACTTAAATGGTGTCATCTATGTAAATCATAAGAAGACAAAGTTATAAGGTATTTTTGACTCTTTTTGTACACAGAAACATCAAATTATTGGGGATTCCTATTTAACAGATGAATAAGGAACCTTGATAAAGCCAAATATCCCACATTTTCCTGCTCCTCTGGGCGATGAAAATAGTTTTGTTATTTTATTTGCACACTGCTCTTGTCTCAACAATATTTTTATTGTGTGCATTAACATAGTAAGAAAGTATTTATTTAATGTTTTAGTTGTTAGAAATTAAAGGTCAACTTGAAATGCAAACACAACATCGCAATTTTAAACTAAACAAATTTTGCATGCCAAAATTATGATTCAGCCTCTCATTATTATTATTTTTTTTAATACTATTAGCAGTATTTTGGGGGGGGGGCTTCAGCCCGGAAGCCCCCCCCCCCCCCCTAAATCCGCCACTGACCTGAGCTGTGCTCCGGTGTGCTCCGGCTGAAATTAACCCCTGCTCTCAGGCATTAGAGCTGTGTCGGCTACTGGTGTGATTACCTTAGATATTTTTCACTCTTTTAAATACTGTTAGCAACATTATCTACGGAAAGCAGGTAAAACATGAAAATCTACTGGCAATCGTCATATGTTATATTCAAAGGAGGTGCAGTGTGTTGTTTTATTTTTTTAACTTCCGTTTTCCTCCGTGCTCCTAGTTAAGTTTATATATTTTTATCAACATTCAGTGGGAAGTTTTAGCGCCGGCCTGTGTGTGTTGCTAGGCTGGGTGGGAGGGGGAGGGGGAGGGGGGCATGCGCGAGGGAACAGCTGACCGGCCGGCCGCGCCAGTCGTCGAGTGAGTTCCGGCCGCGACGGAACTGTTTCCGGTCCGCGACTGTCACTAAACTCTGTGATTCTGTTCCTGGTGACTAGTGATGGATATTCTGTGCATTAGGACTTTGTCCGGCACCGCCTAGCTTGACTCGCCGGCCGAACTTGGCTGAATTGGAGGTAAACAATGATCGATCAGTGATAAGGTTAATGATAAGCTCAAATTGTTATCTAGTTGTAAGTTTGTGTTTTCAGATCGGTGTTTAGAAAACTAATATAAGAAGAAAGAGAATGTTTACATCTTATTATTTGCAAACGAACAGGTAGATTTTTTGGAAGCGTATACCGTATCGGCTGGTTGAAATGGTATTATTTAGCGTTTTTTAATATTATGTTATATTAGCAGTTTAATAAGTAGTCTGGTAATACGCTACGTTATAAGATGGCAATACTGTACATTACGTTCACTAAAGTTTTTGAAAAACATCTGTATGGAAAATAGTTTTCTTTTAGGTATATTTGTAACATTATAAGATTATTTGATGTCAAATGCGCACTCAAAATTAAAAGTAAAATAATGATTTCATTTTACTGTTCAATATTTTGTGTATCTTACTGCTAATGTTTAAAATTATAAAGTTCTACAGGTTTTATTTATAAGCATACCAATATATTTTAGTATTTAACACCTAAAACTTATTTTTATTTATCAACCGAATTTTCTACGTATCAGAGACAATAAATCTGCATTTAACTGGTAAGAAAACTAATGACAATGGCATTTTTCTCGAAGAAAAGCCTCTCTAAGTCAGGCGTTCTCCAAGCCGTCGCATCTTATCTGCTCTGAGTTGTATTTATTCAAAGATAAAACCGTGTTTGTACTCAAGATTACAACACGTGTTTTACATAATGTCATTAAACCTGTTGATTTAATCCACAGTCGGTGCAGACGACGGATCTGCTTCCAACCTGTTGATTCTTCAGTCGCAGCCGCCGAAACTGTTGACGGGAGAAGTCTGATTTCGACGGTTGAAATGTGTTATAAATTTGACGTTTCGGTGTTTACCACGGATCCTTAATTATTTTACTTGAGAGGTTGGCTTATCTTTATCTGTTCAAGATTTGGTGGCACTTTTTGGTGGCAGCCGGTTTCTACTCTCCTAACAAGTGATTTTGAAGCAAAACGTGTCAATATTATACCTCGAAGAGGAATAATATAAATCTTGGAAATTGAATAAAATTTTATATTAAACACTTAAGATGCTTCGCCTTTGACTGAATGTTCAAAGTTCCTTATATACTGTATTATTGACGGTTCGCTGGTTTTTAGCGAATTTCCCCTATAGGGAAGTAGCTATTACCGTAGGCGGCACGGTGAGACTTAAGCCCGGGACCATGTTATTTTTTCATTTTGAGGTCCCTAGGCCCCAAAAACACCGTTCGTTCATTTTCATATATATGTATATATATATATATATATATATATATATATATATATATATATATATATATATATATATATATGCCTGTCCGTAGGCGCGATAAATCTTGTAAAAAGGTCCGATCTTGATGAAATTTGGAACAAACGTGTAAAGCATCATTCATGACTTCGAGTTCGAAAACCAGCAAGATTGGTTTACTCTAAGAAGGTTTTTTTGACAAAATGAAATTTATTTCCAAGATTTAATACCCTTTTACAAATTATTTTTTAATTTAATTGTCAAAATTTAATTCAGCTTAAAAAAACAAACAATTTAGCATTTTGAATTATTATTCTACGTCAATCCGTTGCTTAGATATTGGATAATATTGGATGTGCTAAACACAGTATGTTGTCCAATATTATTTTTAAAATTTCCCTCCAAAAAGTATAGTCACCCTGATTTGGGATGTTTTTTAAAAATACAAATCTGAACATATGATTAAACTTTTAGATGATGAATATTTTATTTGTGTTTATTTTGAATAGTTAGAGTTCATTGATCAAGATTTTTCAGAAAATATATACTATATCAAAAAATACAAATTATTTTTAAATTTAATAGAGAAAGTATGAGCATTTTGAGGGGGGATGTTTTTGTCTAAACTGCCTGAAAATGTAGCATAATATATGGGATGTTTACAATGATGAGAATTGTTATAATGTTTTATTGAAATTGGCTGGATATGTAGGTCTGTTGCAACAGGGATGTTTTAATTACTGTAAAACTGACCATATGATTGAATTTAATTTTTTCATGATATTAAGTTATTTTTTTGTTTTGAGTCCATTGATTATATGTTTGTTGACATTTATATAGGTACTATAACAAGACTACAGTTATTAAAAATTAAAAGACTAAGAATTATATAAAATACAAAAGTGTATGTATTACTAATGAAAACCAATGTGGTCTCTTTGTTAATTTTCCTCATGTTTAAAGCTCATGAATGGTTAAATATGCGTGTTTAGTATATTGTTTACTTAACGTGTTCAAATAATTCTTTCCTTCAAATAAGTTAAATGCTCACATATACAAAATAAATCCTATGGAAATTCGCTGATTACGCAAGTCTGCTGCGACGGGGGTATTTTTATTAACGGTTCGCTTTGTTTTATTAGTGAACTAAATAAAAACAAACACAGTTTTTAATAGTTAACAATTTTTAAACTCTAGATTTTATTTTCAGAAATTAAAAAAAGAAAATACTTATTTTGGATCACAAACTGCCTAGACTGATAAAAAACATTGCATTGTCTGCCGAACTCACGCTGGTTGGAGAAAACGCGAAAATAAAATTAGAAACTCAAATATTCACATACCTCTTTCTGGATCCAGAGCCGTTTTCCAAGTAAAAAATTATACATAATTGCTTTTCAAAGGCTACATGTATATGAAAAGAAGTATGAATATTAAGAGCGTCGCCTGTAAGAAAGAATACATAAATATAAATAATTATACCTAGTCTTAAAAAATATCTGAAGGTCAGATGTGGTCCGTCGGGCTGCACTGTTGGATATTTTCTTCGCAGGAGCACTGTCGGTGTCTCGCCATTTTCAACTAGCTACTCAAAATGTGTGACATACTACTAGCAAGTATGTAACATCGGCGCACGGACCTCTTAACACCATCGTTGGATTAAAAAATATCGACATTAAACATTAAATTCCATTCGATCGCAAAACTTTATTTAACATAAAAATTTGTCAATAGGTTTCTAGGCTTTTTATTTATTTTTGAAATTATGTTTTGATGAAGTATAATTTACAATTTAGTTCGACTGTTAACTTTATTAAAATGGACCTTTTTGGGGCAGTTACCTCTACTTGCAAAAGTAAATACCGTAGGCCTAACGTTAAAAGTTACACCAAGTCAGTAAGGTGACTGATTATGATTCTTATAATGAATGAGGCAAAAGAAGAAGACAAAAGAAGGAAGAAGAAAAAGAGAAAAATAAGGAAGAATAAGTCAAAGGAAACGCTGAAGCATAGTGTGTTATCGTATTATAACGCAACAATAAGTTTATTGTTTGAAGGAGACAATTGTTGGTCTGTGAACTTCTACGCAGTGTGATTCAATTTGTGATCGGGAAACCAAACCGAAGTTGCCGTCGCCATGTTGATACGCCGCAAATGTTGTTTCACTGCAGTGATCTGTGAAGGTTTCGACGTTTTAATTGGATATTTGATAATTTTTAAACTGATTTGCCGTTAAAAAAGAAAATTTGAAGGGTTTGCTCTAAATTATTCCTAGCATATTAGGCCTAATCAACTGGTAAAAAGTATAAGAAGAAGTTTTTTTTTATCAGATCATGACTGATACAATTTGCAAGTACAGAAACTTCCGTTTGACTTTGATTCTGTTCTCTCTTTTAATGTTGACAAAAATGACTGTTGACTATACCATAATCGGGGTGAAACGGTTGGTGTAAGTTGAAGAAACTGTTTTATTACTAAACGAAGCTTGTAAACAGTAAAATCTTATCGGTCGTCGTTGCCCCATGGAGTCAAAACAAAATAATGTTTGTGTTTTTGCTTCACTCATGTTGGTCTTTAACCTCGCTCAAGTCTGTCTTCAAGACTGAGCACTCAACTGACCTAGCAATTAGCGCCCTAATATGAAGGAAATAACTCTATCTCAACTTAAAATATAAGTCGTATCAAATTATACTCAAGTTTTATTTTCACAGGATTAATATAAATTCGAATTTTTACTCGTGGTGGCTTATGAGGCTAAAAGTGAAAAACTGTAATTGCAGTTATTAAGCTTTTACGGAAGTAAATAAATAAACACCAAGGTAAATAAATAGTTGAACGGGAAGTTTTTCCTGTTCAAGCATAGGCATTGCGCCGGGGGGGCACGGGGGGCAGAACCAACCCAACATAAAAAAGTTTATTTTGTAGCCGCCGACCAACATTAAAAATCCAAATAAAAATTATTTTCTAGTATTCTTTAAAGTCGTTTCTCTACTCACAAGCAATTTATACCAATTGATTTAAAATTGATGTTTATTTTTACCATATTAATCGTTCAAATTCATTTTATTTTTATATTTAATGATTATTACATTCATTTTATATATATTAATCATTTGACTAAACAAAGAGTTCGGATGAAGTTATCATTCGTTGAGTAGGCCCGTTCTTTGACTGGGCGAAGGTTGGTCACCCTGTGCGCTGTGCACCTAGTACCTGTCATTATGTCATCCACTAACCTACCACGACACTCCACCCGTTTGTACAGCCGCCTACTTAAAAAAAATTGAATAATAATACTATTATACTGTCAGGATGCCTAAATCCCATAAGGCCTGTGGAACCAAAGCTTGTGACGTCGATTGGAGACCCAATATTCGGTTACAGACAAGCTCTATTAGCCCATTGGGTAAAAATGTAGCCCAAAATGAGGTATCGGTTATATGCTTCCTCTGATTGGTCAAGAATACTTTTCTCACAGCTTGAAGCTGACAAATCGAAACGTCTTTAAAAACCGCTATAAGTTTCCGGTCTATAAAGACAATCACGATTTTTTTATTTTTGTCTTAGATAACTTGAGATATTATTCTCTTTTCTTCTTCTCTACAGACCTAGAGTTTAACTTGCAAGCTGCAGACGAGAATGCCATTAACGGCAATGACACAGAGAGAAAGGTATAGGGGAATTGGACTAAGAGTTGTTTTTCAACCCTCTATTTTCTTAAGATAGAAAGCAATAACTGCAACGGTTTTGAGGTAAACATTCTTCAACAGTCACATGTTAAAAATCTAAGTACTCTAGTAGGGGGATAAAAAGCACTCTAGTAGAAACTTTTCTCGTAAATTTACTTTGAAAATCGTAAATAAACTAAGCTTTTTAGTGCTTTATATATTTCACCGTTTTTAAGGCTTAAAAACCCCACTTTTGAGTACGAAAAAACTAGGGGTGTGCGAGTACTCGAGAATCGAGCTTTTTTTGAGCCAAGTATGCACTACTCGACTCAACTTATGGCAAAATACTTGAAAGTTCAAGTCGAGTAGTTACTCCCGCCGTTTACCCTACATCTGTACGTGCGTAAGAATATTACGGCCATCTTTCACAATGTCAATCCATCTTTAACGAACATATCTGAAGCCTCGCTATACTTGAAGTCAAAAGTTCTTTTGAGTTATTAAAGACAGATTAATTTTTTATATCATTCTATCTTTTCCATAGTTTGAGGTTATTTAATATTACATCTCTTAAAAAAAGATTTTTTAATATTTTGGAAACCATTGCAAATAAATAAAAACTTAGTTTTTTGTTGACAAGTACATGAATAAAAATGTACCTGTGTGAATAACTCAAAGGAAATATTTTAATCATGAATTGAGTCAAGTATTGAGTCAGGTAATTGTCATGGCTTATAGTCAGTGTTTTCATTTCATTTCAAAGCCCAAGTAAGCCTTAAACACAAGTTAGGCTTGAAAAATATATCAAATCAAGAATTATTGTGGGTTTAAGTAATGCGTGAAGGTTGGTCACCCTGGGTGCCAACCTTACCCAGGTTGGCACCCAGAACCTCTGGTTGGGGTTTTCTTTCTTTTTTGGTTTAATCTTTTTGGTATATAATATATGCTCTTAGTTCAGTAACTCTCTAAGTTTAATTACCTAAAAATTGTAATTTGGATTTGAGTAATGATAATAATTTTTGACAATTATGTAGAAACATGATGACCATTATATTATAAACTTAAAAAAACTCGACTCGAAAAAAGCTCGACTTCCAAAATCGCTACTCGCACACCCCTAGAAAAAACCAAAATTTTCCGGGGTAGGACCCCCGGACTCCCCGCTAGGTTGGGGGGGTATTCCATAGCAGCCCCCAAATCCCCCGGTAAGTTGTGCCCCCCAAAAGTTTGGTTCACGCGACGCCTATACGTTCAAGTATTTTAACCATCGTTTATAAAGAGATGCGCTATATATTAAAAAGGTAGACATTGAATTTTTTAGTTTACAATTTCCTGGTTATAGTAAAAATTGTCTAGACTTAATATCGTTTTTTAATTCTTATATTGTCGTTCTTTATTATTTAGTTTCAATTGAAAAACGAATTGAATCAAAACAGCACATTAAATAAACATAAACAGCAATAATAAATAAAAATTGTAAACAATTTCAAAAGAAAAATTAATTCGTATTTTTATTTTCAGTTAAATTTTTACCTATCATAATATCTTATTTATTTCTAATTCTATATAATTACATTTAATTATGCCTTATTTGCTATCTCGTTTCGAAACTTACTAGAAAATGTGAACATTTTATATGAAAGACTAACTTTCTATAAAAGAAAAAGGGAGACTGAAAGTTAACATTCAAGCAAAGCATATCGTGGGGCTGAAAAAAATAAAAAACTACAGATTTAGAAAATTTTAATTCCATCTGTAATTTAAAAAAAATATATTTTTAAAATAAAATTTGTTGTAGATTGTTAAGTTAAAATCAACCCCGAGAAAAACTAATAAAGCTGGGGAATCTGTTTCATTTGGCCTTTCAGATTGAATAAGCTGGTAGAAATTTAATAACGCAGCGAATGTGCGGGGCGGCTGGGTATATTATAGGGCGCGGCAAATGGCGTGACCAGGTCGTCCGTAAGCCCAATGCTAAAATTGACATTAGCCTTATGGACTGACTGCGCCATGTCATTTGACTCGACCTATTTATTACTTGTTGTCGCTAAATAGAACCGTATGCTCTCTCAAATACACGCCTCGAAGTTATTTTGTGTAGGAATTAATTTGAAATATATATTTCTTTTTTGTAATATTTTTAAAAATTAAGAATTTTGTTTACATAATGTTCCATTGCCAACGATTTATTTAATTTTCCATACCACTTAAGACACAATTGGGATTGATTTAAAACTGCTGATAGTCGATTTTTTCCTGTTTTCGGTTTTAGACGAATTTGAAATTTGCAAAACTCATCAAATCCAAAATTTTTACTGCAAAAAATAAGGAATATATGATCAATGAACTTTTTATGCTTTAAATAAGTAGAACTTCCTTCCACTCTCCTCACATACCATTATTTAATATGTACAGTGTTTCAATTTAAGTTATTGCATTCGAGAAATTTGGATAGAAAGTTGAATATATGAACATTGTTTGAGTGGACAAGTGGACAGAATACAAAATTGTTACAAACGCAACCAATATTAAAAAAATAATATACTAACAGAAAAGAGACTTGGCTTAAAAATAGTAATATCGCAGGTGTTAAATTTAGGTGTTGTCGAATATAAATAGGCTGGATATGAAAAATCGTTTCTGTCATGGTACACTTTTGATTATTTTTTTTGAAGACTGAAAATATAGAAATGGGATTTAAGTACAAGTAGTTTATTCAAAACATCATCAGGATCTAAAACTGCACCTTTTTCAAAGGTACGTCCCTAGTCATTCTATAACAGAAACTTTAAATAGCGTGTCAGCTAATCGCTCCTCTTCCCCAAGGTCTGTGAAACCCTAAAAAATCACAGCTGTAACCCGCCTACAGTACAATCAATTCTTTTAACCCTGTGATACCTTATGAGCAACCAAACATTTGCAGAATGAAGCCCAAAGCTAAACGTGATTCATCGACTGATAATCCCCAAAAGTCTGAGGAATTATAGAAAAGGATCCGAACCTCAGTACATGGAGGAGGCGATCGGAGGAAGGCAGGGAAAGATCAACTGCAGAGGTCGATAGTTGGTTCAAAACCGGTCTTGGTTGCAACAATTTGGAGTCGGTCAGAAACAATTCTGGCCCGGGGCGACGAGCGTGGACGCCGGTGCCCGGTGCATCCGACACCGGAGCTCGGGGGGGGGGGGGGGGGCAAGACTGACTGAATCGTTTTATTGATAACATTTACACGTGGATCAGCAATGTTAATGTTCAGTATGTCCAGGTTATATTTGTATTTTTGTTGTACTGTAATAAACTGTATCAGGAAACTGAGAAATTATTTCTCCTTTTAACCCAAATAATACAAGGAAAACTACTACAAAATAAAATTAATTTATAATTATCTCACAAATACATACAACGTTCTGTAAAATTGTTTAGTAAATAAGGGAGATATCGGTTTAAAAATATCTTCCATAAGAAGAAAATTAGACAAAAATATCCTTAATAAACAAAAAATTAAAGGATACGATTCACCCTCGGAAAGGATCCGATTAAGGAAGGAAGGATCCGATCATTAAGGAAGGAAAAGGAAGGAAGGTCCATTAAGGACCCCTTGCATGGACCAATGGATGGAGGGTCCATCCATTAACCATCCATGAAAAAGGAAGGTCCACGTTTGACACAAGGTGGCCAAGGGTCTACCTTTGTCCGGGTGCACCTTTGACACAACTTTAACACGCATACCTAAAAAAAAAACGAAATTATTTGAAAGTAACCCTTTTTTCTGTCCTTTTACAATTAAATATGTTCATTTTACAATCAAGCCGGAGTTAGAAATGGATATTTTTAGGAAAAAGTAAAAATCGTTTTGATTGCAAAGGAATATTATAATCAAAGAGTTCTTGTAATGAGAAAAAACAGAAACTGTTACTGACCATGCATACATGCATACTTGGTTTGCCCGATGAGAGTCTAAAAGGTATAGTTTTTTAGTATGTTATTAGTTTTATATTGTGTTTGCCATATGTGCATGGTCATAGTTTCAAGCTTTATTTAATGAAAATTGTTTTTTTTGGATTTTCCATAAAGATGGTTTCGTAGTACATAAACAGAATGTTTTTAAAATATTGAGTTCTAAAATTTTGTCAACTGACTTGTGAATTTTGAACTTTTCTTTGAACTGTTAAGTTCCGGGATTTTATTTTATTTTACTAGCAGTTGCCCGAGGCTTCGCTCACGATTGATGGCTGGAAACAGCTGGTCTTGTCACTGCTCTTAGAACTGTCAAATTAGTACCCAGTACCCACAGCTGTTTACCTTTCTATGTTTGAATGTAATACATCCTTATAAAATGTAAACATTAAAACTGAGGACGTTCACGGGGCGTAGCCCGAGGGGATTTTAAAGAAATGAATAGGCCTATGTGTTTCCCATCAGGTTCAAGATCTACCTCTGTGTAAAATTTCAACCCAGACGGTTTAGTATTTTTCGCGTTTACTTGCACACCCAAACATACAGAAACCATTTTTCTTTGTAATAGTATAGATTATTGTATTGTTTTATATTTGTTCTTGTAAATTCTGTAACTTAATGACTATTTTTTCCATACTATTGTATTTGGTCTTTGACTGAGTCTTGATGAGCATCCGAATATCAATCCATATATATATCACTCCATTGGATCATCAGCATTTCCAGTTGGTCTTTGACGCAGCAAAGCCACCGTGGTGGACCCTCCCTCAGTAGGCTCTGAGAGAGATTGTCCCAAACGACCCTCGTGCTCTAGTGATTAGACCGAACCACGCAACGCATCCGCCTCTGTACACGTTCTTTGTAATTATTGCTTTGAAGGTTTGTAGACTTTGGTTAAACTTGATAAGTAATGTAGACACGATCATTTAAACGATCATTTTTTTAATCTTTCTTAAGCTTAGCTCAGGTTTTGTGTTTGGTTTCGAAGCGTTGACAAATGTTGATAACGTAAATTTGTATTAAAAGTGTTAATCTTGTTCACGCGGAAGATTTTATCATAAGCCCCCTCCCCTATATACTACTTTAAGAAGATTTCAACAGAGTTTGGCTCTTTCGGAAGAAGTACATTCTTTTCAGAACGACGCTGTCACCGCATCACCGTAAACCGTGTATTTACTTGAAACACGCATTTATTTGTTATTTGATGAACGATCGAAGTGGAGTGAATCTGTGTATTAACGGATGAGTCGGAGTCAAAGATTCGTTGTCCGTCAATGTGTGGGCGTGAAAGTAGCGCGATAACTCAAAGACGCTTCAATTGATCATTTTCAAATTTTGCACAAATGTTAAGTAGCTCATCAAAAATATATCATTAAATTTTGAAAAACCTCCCAAATTATTAAAAAGGGATTTTTAAAATAAAAAAAATTTAAATTAGCATTGGCGAAAAATTGAAACATTGTGTTTATCGAACAATGGGATGGAAATTAAGACAATTTCAAATTCAAAAGAAGGTATCGATTAAATATGTGGTAAATATATTTTTTCCGAAAAAAGTGTGTACATGCTGTTTGGTCAACGATTCTTAAATTACTTAGAAAGAGGTTTCATAATTATTACTAGTATTTTTTATAAACCGAACACAAGAGACCATGGGCGGATTTCTGGGGGTGCCATGGGGTGCCCAGTACCCCCTGATTTTTGCTGGTTTGTTTATCTGAAAAGGGGATCGATTTTCAACATTTTGAATGAGCCATATATAAATTACAACAGGGTTATTGTCAATTATTTTTAAGTATGCCTGCAAACAGACTATTTGATAGGAGTTTAATGTTTGAATTTTAAAATGCAATTCTTCATATGTGAGGCGACCTGGCACCCCCAAAAATGAAGACCTAAATCCGAGCATAGACCCGCCCGAGGGAGCAGTATCTGATCGCCACTTGATATATTTGTCTAATCTATAGTCCTGGTCAAAGAGTCCTCGTCTGGTATCATTGTTTAGAATAATTTTTTATTATTTTTATTATTTGATTGTTTTATGTGTTCTTTAGATTAATGACGATTTGTCCAAGGTATTTTACAAAATCTATGACAATCAATGATTTTTGAGCCTCGATTCATTTCCAACTATCAATCCATCTACCGTATTGAGTCGTCAGTCTACCCGGCTGATCTTTGGCGCAGCAAAAGCCGCCGCGGACATCAATAGCTCTGAGAGATTAGCCCGAAGACCCACGTGCTCTAGTGATTAGGCCGAACCACGCAACGATCCGTCTCTGTACACGTTCTAATTAATTAATGCTTTGAAGGTTTGTAGACTTTGGTTAAACACAATAAGTGATATAAACGCGATATTTTAAAATTTTAATGGGTTTTGTGTTTGGTTTTTACGAGTTGTCAATTGTTGATAAATTTTATCTAAGTGGACAATGAAAATATTTTTCACGTGTAATATTTTATCATAAGCCTCCATCTTTATAGTATCCCTAGAAGGTTTAAACAAAGAGTTTTCTCTCTTTTGAAAGAAATATATGCTTTTTAGAACCGCGCTGTCACCTTGGAACAAGACTCTGATAGGAAGCTAATGAATTAAAAATTAATTTTTTTTAGTAAAATAAATTCATAACCAAATATTAATTGAAGCTTGTCAATCAGAGTCCGAAATTTTAACGATACACTTACAAGTCTTGTCTGCAATCCAAGATCCTTTCACAAATTAATGATACTATTGGACAAGCGTTGCTTAGCAGTTTTCAAGAATCGTTTATGGTCTGCTGATACATTTTTAGTTATTTAAATCAGCTGTTTCTTGAATTGTTGCTGTAATTTTAATTCTTTGCAGAAACTTTACGGGTGTCTTGGGGTCATCCCTTTAGTTACCTTCTTAAGTGTTATTATCTGCAAAACTTCACGCTGAGCTCTTTCCAACGACATCTAAATTATTAAAATCGGGTTCAGAACTGCAGGAGAAGTCTTGATCACAAAAACCAATAGATATACTGTAGTTTGTTTCACGGAATTAGGAAATTATTTCCTTTCTCGGTAAGCGCTAATCAATCGCAACTAACTATGATAAAGTAGTGAAACAAATTGTGATTTTGCCCTTTAAATTTTCTTAAATTCCGTTACAGAAATAAAAAAAACTCGTGTCAGACAAAAGGCTGACTGACGGGGAAGACACAGCGGACTGACGGGAAACAGGAACTGAGTGTTTGCTCACTTCAAAGACAGGGTCGAATTGGACTTCTCTCTGCCCCTTACTCTGTGTTTCTCAATGGAGCGTTTGGTTTTATACACTGTGTATTCAATGGCGTGATTAACTTAAGTTATTTTAGCGAGTTTTCCCTATAGAGAAGAAGCTGTTACCGTAGTACTCATGGTAAGACCTGCTACTCAGACCATGATAACTTGTCGTTTTGGGGCCCCATTTTTTTACATTTTATTACACTAAACGTTTATGTACACACTTGAAAATGGAATAATTTCCGAAACGCGTTGTGTAATAAAATGTATAAAAAAGGGTACTTAAGGAATTTCTTTCTCTCTTTAATTACAATAGTAGCCCTAGAAGTGAACATTAAAATAATATATATATATATATATATATATATATATATATATATATCTGTTAAAATGGTAGCGGCCGTAAATATGGTCCAATTCTAATGAAATTTAGTACATAAGTGTAAAGGGGGATAAACTCACCCCCACCCCCCCCCCCAAAGGGGCATGTGAGCTTATAAATACATGTCAAATCTCGCAATGTTGTCTTGAACTATGTTCTTTTGCATTTTTGAAATTCGCTGAGTATGCAGGTCTGCTGCAACGGGGGGTATTTCTCTGGTTTTTATAGCCTGCGAAATCAGGATTTTAATGGTCGGGCGATGGGTAAAGTACTTAATTGTTTCTTAAAAATATATATTCGATAATTTTAATCACGTGTATGTTTGTTGGTTTACCATCGCAATACAGTAATTAATTATTCTCCTGAGTAATTAATTATTCTCATTGAGTTATGACATCGATGTTGTGCACACAAGTATTGCTTGACATAATTGCAGTTTTAAATGCAAATTAATCCTATTAAATATGTCTTTATTACTGGTTGCAATTTCCTATAGAATAATTCAATTGTGATTTTGTTATTAAACAGAGTGAACGCTGCCATGTATGCTATTGTTTTTAAAATAATTGTACCTAAAGAAATTGATAAAGAAATATCGTCATATTTTGAAACACTTGGTAACTTTGAAACGGGGGAGTAATTTTTGCTAAACTTTAAATTTAAATATATTTAAGTTTAAAATGTACATCATAAACTTTTCTTGGGAAGTTCCGTCATTAATGAACACAATTCAAATTCAAATTAAATTTTATTGCTTTTACAACAATTTACAAAGTTGGATGCAATATCAATTTTACAATAATTTTGACTGAAATACATTCTGTAAAAACTAAACTAAAATTAAAATTAAGACAATCTAGTTCAACCCAGTTTTCTCCTCTATAAGATACATATTGAATTTTTTTATCAAGTATTGAATTATCAAATGTTTATTATGAAAAAGGAAAAAATAACATTCAATATTCGGTCTAATTATCAGTATTGAAACCGTATTATTGTTCATCAAAGATTAATATACGTATAAAACCCAAAGCAAAAGAAGAATTGAATCAATTCAAATTTAAAATTGCACAGTAGACTTGCATCTGAGATTGTCCGTGTTATGGTAACCATAGCTCACTTTTTATTGCACTTTTTATTGCACAAGTTCCCAACACTTATCGCATTAGAGTATTACGGTCTATATTGGTCCTACTTAATCCGTATCAATAGAAGATCATCCATCAGCCTTATAAAATTATCTTTGGCGATTATTAACCTAGAATTTTACTTATTTTAACAAGTATGATATTTTGACATGGATCGTCTTAAAAGTTTTTTTAGAATATATTTTTGATCATTTTTATTAGTTTTAAAAATATATTGTGATGTTTTTGCTCGTACAATTAATCTTGGTTTTGATAAAATTGATAAGAGATATCAACTCTCATCAATTACTTTCAAAATTACCACATGGATTTCAAACTACTAAAGTACCGTAGTTATGACTTGAAATACACTCATTATGTGGGTATCAGTTGAACGCCCAGTCCTAAGCACTGCGGTGTGTAGTAAGTTAGCCAATTTTGAGAGTAGGTCATGGATACATTGAGGATATGATCAATTTCGGACGTGGGTCCCCCACCGGCCGGGCGCTCGGTCGCACCACGTCGCACGCACTTTCCTCCGTGTCTTCATACTAAACTTCAGGGCTAGAGGGAACTTCATAAATTAATGTACAAAAATCTAATTTAAAACATCTAAAATGTAAAATCGAAAATCTAACTGATTTATAAGTATTTTTAAGGCAGGGTTTTCTAAAAAAACAAGTTAAGGTTAGATTACTATACACATGGTTATCTTTTCACCACAACTTAAAATTTGTTTGGGAAAATATTTTTTTAATCTTTTATAAAATTGTGGACGTTATATAAGGAGGCTCAAAGTCAGACAAAGAGGCACTAAATACATAAATGTCTCCATTAGGTTTCTTACACCCACGCGGTAAGTGTCAGTTTACGCAACGAAAACCATCCGAAAACGCTATGTGCTGAGGAGCTAGCGATAAAATACTTTATAATTGATCGGATTCGTCGTATTGGAGTCCAAAACTGCTGTTGTTGGAAAAGGGTGCATTTAAATCACAAGCGAAGCGTCTTTATATCTGATACGCGTCAACGGTAACTCTAATACGGCTCAAACATCAAAGACACGCTTTACGAGACTGATACATATTTCACATGGAACATCGTTTACTTAAATGCTACGATTTTACGAAACGGTTGCCTATAAGAGGATGAGTAAAGTGCAAATCAAAATTTAAGCTCTCGTTTGATTTCTACATGCTTCTGCTGGGATGTGTCTAGTTTAAGTTACTATTATTGCTTTGATAAATACATTTGTTGATATTTTCTATAAGGTTATTGTTTTTATTTTTTGCTCGTTTTTTATTTTGTTTGAAGTAAACTAGGATGTATATTTTTAAAAGTTTGTTCGTCGGAAGTGAACCGACAAAATCGATTGCTCTTTGAATGTGATTGTCTGGAATTGATTGCAATTGTGCGTGAGGTTGGTTCATAAATCATCACAAGTGACTTCACTGTCTCGGTTTATGAGACAAGTTTAATTCCGCTTCAGAAACTAGTCCGTTACTGCTGATTCATTCCCCAGCAGCAAACAACGTTGTATTGAAAAATAATTTAATTTTACGTCTATGTTATGATTGTATGTTACCCATTATAACATAATAATAAAGCCCGCACGTTCAAAATTATAGTAAGACATTTTCATATTCGACTCAATTTACATTAGGTATATATGTACATGTAAAATATTCTTAGTATTTTTGATAAATAATTTAGATTTGTTAAAATCAAGCAGTTGGAGGTTAGCTTAACGAATGGATACGTTGTTACAGCTGACTTGCATAACATGACTAACAAACAAACTCACAAACTTTCACACTTATAATCTTAGTAGGGTAACATAAACGTAATAGCGTCTATTTACAATTGCATAAGTAGGTTTCTATTTAGAATTCTTCAAGTAATATCTTGAACCGACTACTACAATACAAAGATTCAAGGTCATCTGTCATTTGACCTTCGATTTATTTAACTGCTCTACTTACTAATCCGTTGAGTCAGTGGGTTGTACTTTTTCATAAACTATATTTAATCGCTAGTTTATTTTGTATTTGGAATTATCTTTGTTTGTTTTCAGTGGTTTTAGAAAGGGAATTTTTCGTCAATGTTAATTTTATGGCCATGGATTCGGCTTGTTTTTGTTTTTGAGTTCATCCAATTGGTGAACGAATGAAGTGAAGTAAAAGTCCATGCACTATAGCGGAGTCAAAGATTCGTTGTCCGACTGTGTGTAAGTGAATGTGTGACTGTGGGACTGAACTGTACGTAACGCGTTGACTCGAAAACGGTTACACTGATCATTTTTAAATCTTTGTACAAACGTTTGATATCTCAACGAAAAGATATAATTAAATTTTTAATTAAATCCCGTGGACAGTTTTTATTAATTTGATTTTAAAAATAAAAAACTTTTAATTACGTACACAGGCACACACTCACTCACACAGTGTCGGACAACGAATCTTTTACCCCGCTAATTCATAGATGACTTCCCATCGTTCGTTCATCAATTATTGCGGTCGCTAAAAAGCCAAACTTTGAACTAAAAGCTACCACAAAGTGGTGAGAGGAAAGAAAGGATAGAAAAGCCGTCAGCCTCAAAGGCCGTCACATCGAGTTGCTTTGATGCCGTCAGAACCGCTGGATATTGCCTGGTTGATATTGTTAAATGAGATTGGGACTGACATAGGTTCAAAACATAAAAATTCCTTTTCCCCCACCTGCTATTTTTAGACGCTTTTTCCTCCTTGATTATTTTTATTATTTTAGTAAAATAATAATTTGCCTTCCAGCGGGAGTAAAATAATAATTTGTCTCCAAGAAGGAGCAAAGCGATTACTTTGTCTCCCGGCGCGGCGGGAGAACAAAGTAATCGCCGCTGGAATAACATTAACCATGTTATTCCGGACACAAAACACATACGGCACGGACGAAAAACATAAAATAGCGCCATTCCGACACCGCGGATCCGCACTATTTAGCTGATGCAGCTGATGCAGGCCTGCATCAGCTAACCTGTGCGGATCCGCGGTGTATCGGAATGGCGCTATTTTATGTTTTTCGTCCGTGCCGTATGTGTTTTGTGTCGATTATGTGCATGTACTTTTCGTGCGTTTTGACAACCGTTGGAGTAACAATAGACTAATTATTTACTTTTAGAATATACTTACTGCTTTTTTAGAAAATATCTTACTTTCGTTTTGAACGTAGGCGAAGCCTCTGGTAACATCTGTTATTCTATATAACAGAATAACACCTATTCCATTTCTATTCCCTTAAAAATTGTAGTGTTATTTATTGCAAATTTATGTGAATCTCTGGTTAAACACCCTCTGGAACTAAGGCATATTATTAAGTCACGTATCAGCATTAGCTTCAGAGTAATAACTATGGTAAATTGAATTTCGTTAATAGAGGAACAGGATCAGTAAATCGAAAACTGTAGAAACAAGTAAAGCAAATCTTATTGTAATAAATCTTCAAGTGCTGCAGGTTTATAATATTTGCCTTATTATTTTCTTTGTCAAGTATTCTAAAGGAGAGGTAAAGTGTTGGAGATGTAAATTTATTTGAGTGGCTTTGTTTCCGTTTCTATTGTTTATGAAACGAAATGAGATCGTTAAATGAAACTTCTCGACGCCTGATTGTCGTTGACAATTAACGAGGCCCTGCTACCGAATCAGTTGAAGTTTTTTTTGGTTTATAAAAGTGAAAACCTTTCTCTTCTATGAATCTTTATCAGTAATTTCACTAAAAAAAATATCAAATATATATTTAAATTATTTAGTGCGTATATTTAAAAAACATTACTCGAATTATATTGTTACAACGCACTGAGAGCGTAAAAACCTCCTTACTAATTTAAAAACCGTGCTGAATTATACTGCTAATCTGTATTCATTGATTAATGACACAAACAACTTGTTATATTTTTTGGTTTTAGGCCACATGCTAAAAAAAAACTATATTCCACATTTTAACATTCAGAAAACCCAATAATATTTCAATGGGAAAAATACCATTAAACGGTGTCGGAAATCTGATACATACATTCTCCCTTTTACTGTAATTCAATTTCACATTTTGTATCTTTCTTTTATGAGCCTTAACTTGTGCAGTCATCTAGATGGTGTCATTTACTAATAGTGTCAAAATATTTTAAAGTACAATACTACATAAAAAAATTTAAAAGTATGTTTTTTATTTTTATTTTTATTTCTTATTTCATTTTTATTTATTTATTTATTTATTTTTTTGGTTGGGGAAGGTGGGAAATAAAAAACCTAAATATTGTACCTAAATTACAAGGTTTATCATAATCGGTTGGAAAATAATGGAAATATTGATTTTTAATATTCCCCATTAGAATAACATTTGACTACGTACTATGTTCATCGCCAAACGAAAAATAAATTATCTCCGCAACCAGTTGATATGTAAAATACTAAATTATTGATTTTTACAGCGAAATAAAATAGTAGTTTGGCTAATAATATATATATTGAGTTATGGAACATTAATTTACACCAAGCAAATCCTTCTTGATCTTCTACGAGGCAACTTCAGTCCCCTCTGAGTTTGATATGGTTAAATCCAACGACATCGTCAGCTAGAGAGGTTACAACAAGAAATGTATGAGTTAATACCTTGTGTGGTGTTGGTATTATTCCAGGGACCTTGCCACAATATTAGGTTGCCATAGAGATAATGCGGAAATTGTGTGCAACTGCTACTCTTAATTATATCGGATCGGTGAATCTGATTATATTGAGAAGTGCAACCAATAAACCATTAATTTATCAGGACATAATGGGGACACTTTTACAACTTTATTTGTTTTTTGTTACTGGCATTATCTTTAAACTTACTGCATTTTTTCGGAGTTCGTTGGGTTTAGTAAAATATGGGAGTCCTGGATAATTTGATATCCGGACTCTTCGAAAACCAAGAGATTATGAAACTCGACAACTACGTCAACAAAAATCTGGCGGGCAGTTAACTTGACCCGACGCGGAGGATGAAATTGGCCTGATATACAGTTATTGAAACATTAATATAATTGCAGTTATAAAGTAGGTTTTTACATTTCCTCCAAAGCTAAGGTAAGACAAATCTGTAAAACTAAGAAACGGGACGGCCCGACAATTGGTTTTCTGGAAACTAATATAAGAGTACCCGATGGCTATTGAATCGATAATATATTACTTTTTTTAGCTTAAGTTTATGTAAACAACAACTTAAGCCAGAAAAAGTAATCTGCCTCCCATTTGCACTTAATCTAGGCTTTGGCCTTTATAAAAGCCTTTCTGATCAACCCAGTTTCACCCGCGGGAAGACAGAAAAACTTCCTTTGATTCATTA
Organism: Flexamia atlantica; assembly: GCA_035578135.1. Classification (NCBI taxonomy): domain Eukaryota; kingdom Metazoa; phylum Arthropoda; class Insecta; order Hemiptera; family Cicadellidae; genus Flexamia; species Flexamia atlantica. Next base: position 14,871,942 of record JAQJVK010000011.1, read on the forward strand.
TTTAACGTTTAGGTTGATATGACAACTTCATAAGCTTTCCTGTAGTTTAACTTTAAAACTTTGATGTAGGGCTTTTGTTAGGGCGAAGCCCTGAGAGAATTTTTAAAACCGTTCTGTGTGGATTTCAACACTCAATAGGCCTGCGCCCCGAGGGGAAAGTCCATGCAGTTTCAAGGTTCTAGGTCATGTAGTTTGGACTGTGCGATCAAAGGTGAGTGGTATTTGACAAATATTATATAGTAGATACATACTTTTTTTAGACAATCAATATATAGATATATTTATTTCGAACTAACTTATAACCCCGACTTTGCTCGGAATGTTCTATTCCTCTCATTGTTATTGGGTTTATAAAACGCTGTATTTTGTTGTCAATCATTCGAACTATTCCAAAATATGACCATTTGTTTTAATGGAAACAAATCTCACCTAGATTATTTCATAAAACTTAAAAACGGTCCTAAGAGGAAGCTCTAAAAGTTATTGGTCAAACCATGATAGTAAACATAATGAGATTCCAAGCTTTAATTTAACACAAAGATCAAGGTTTTACGACACGTAGTTTAGGCTTTAGAACGTGCTATACCAACTGTACTATGTGGTCGATGATACCAACACACAAAACTTGTTAGATATTGATTAAACGTATAAGTTGATGTCACAATATGCTACGTTTAGTCGCATTCTACTTCAATAAGTACACACTAACATACAATCTCTAAATTTGACCAAAATAGAATATTTACCACCCCACACCGAAGCTGTTCGGATTGTCCACCCGATGTTTGATAAAACTCGCTGACCCTCCCCAGAGAGCAGTCCTAGAATAGTTCTCAATATGTACAGATCCTCTTGGGGTTGTCGAATTTATCAAATCATCCGGACACCAAATATGGTTAGTAATAGATATGGGTTGAGTTTTTTCGGGTAAAGAGTGGTAGGTGTGAAAAACAGTTGTTGCATGTTGTTTAGCTGAAAAATAATTCGCGCCGTTTTAAATTTCTGACTTAGGTGCCTTAGGCTTACGTTCCCATTTTGAATTACCCAAGAAGTATCTGTAAGAGAAAAATTTAAGTTTGCCAGGATTATGAATCTAAATAATATTTTTTATACAGTTGAAATATGATTTAATTTTAAAAATTTGCCTAAAAGTCTGTATTTTGCTTGCAGCCTGATTGTCAACTTTAGCATTAATTAAAGTATAACGTTCTCTGTACCTATTGGTTTGACTTTCATCTCCTTTACAAAAATAAGTTTGCATTACTCGACCACAGAGTTTTTGTCAAATATTGTACAGAGTAATACATTTTTTTTGCATTTACCTTCTTTACCGCTTAATAAAGAATTCAAAGAGAAAGACAACAGACTGCGTGTTGGTAAACAATGCGTGGTTTGTCCCTCGTTATTTTAGTCACTCCTATTTTCGCATCGTAAGCGAGCCTCTAGACGCGTCTCTTCTCTCTAACACTCTGCCCCCCCGTCTCTCTCTCACCCCCCCCCTCCCCCACCTCTCTACTCGACAGTCCGTCATGTAATATATTACAGTAATTATTTAATAAAGCATTATATCTTTGACAGTTGCAATAAATATTACAAGGAACATCATGAACAGGTACACTATTAAACCAAACACAAACGAGATGCATAAAATTAAACTTTATGATACAGGAGTCACTTTACAATAAGTACCTGGTGGACCGAGCCTTGCTCGGTGTTATTTCATGTTTACCAGTTCATCCAGTTACTATAAAATATTTCAATGTCATAAAATTGATAAATAGAAACCTTTTTTATTGCTCTATGGTCTCTTCATCCCACTTGCTGTATTTTCCCTTAATGGCTGTAGATTCCAAACAGCTGTTACGATTACTTCATTTGTTTACACTTTCCTTGTTTATTTTCGTTGCTATCACGGCAACCCATAAGGCCAATGTTAAAATTTTACAACTTTAAAATTTGATTTATTACGTTATTAGATTTTCTCTGGCCAAGTAATCTGCATAAAAGACGTTTTTGAGTCATAAATTACTTATTTCCAGACTTTGAAAGAAATCCTCGGAGCCGTTTTTGAGATAAATGTGCAAGCATACAAGCAAGCATACAAGCAAGCACGCACGGCCGGACGATAACATTGCTCATATAAGAGTATAGGATACAGCTTCTAAACCAGTGGGAGATCGGCGATTGATGAAAGTAGTGTCACGATAAAAATTACGCGATTCGCATATCAGCTGATTGTCCCACTATGATTCATGATTTAGTTTGTTAATCCCTTACATCAAATGAACTATATTTTTCGTTACATTGCTCAATACAATACGTAAACTACTTAAGAAAACCAAAATGTTACAGCTTGTTTACCTTTAAAGATGCCTTCAAAAGATGCCACCGTCTTGTTCTTGCTATTTGAAGCAATCAGCTGATTGTCTGTTTCATTTGTGTTAGGGTAGACTGGCAACAATGGACAACTATCGACGTATCGAACGCATGTAATAATCGATTGGTGAAACGAGCGAGTTTCACAGAATGATTAAACTGGCAACAATGAATGTTTCGATTATAACGATGAATGTTTCGATTATTTGTAATCGAATGAATATTGTTCGATTATTACGACGTACTCGGCACTTTTTGACTTTTATAGTCCTAGGACTATAAAGAGTCAGCTGGTATCGAGTACATCAGCTTTCAATTCCTAGGAATAAAACGAGTGTATTTAGGTCCGGAAAACATGCATGAAAAACATCTGTTTTTGAAGCAGTATAACGAAAAGTGAATTATTCCATCAGCTGATTGCTCCACTACAATTCATGTTTGAGATTTCGATGTAAATAAATATTAGATCGTTTATGTACGGTACTTAACCAATGTGAATTTACTTATTCCATTACGAGAGAAAGTGATGAGTTTTATACATTTTGTTGTATATTTTTGGTCGTAGATCAAATAGTGTATGCAACGATTGTATCCAGTCTTTAATACACTCGGGAGATGTTTAGAACAAAATCCATGCATAAAGTTCTATATTATTACTGATTGTAGGAAAGGCGCTCTCAACCCTAACCAGAAATAAAATAAGTAGTAATAAAATTTGTTGGATGATAAAGAATTTATAAATGGACAGTCGAATCATTTTTTAATATGGAGAGTTGAAAAAAATGTAACACCGTAAAAAGAATTGATATCCATCCATTATAATTAAGAATCCAAATTTTATTGTATACTATTCATTCATTTTTTGTTTAGTTGGTGATTTTTACGTTGTTGTTTCATGAAATTAACTGTTACATATTTTAAGAGAGGGTTTTATAGCCATGTGTGTGTTAAAAACAACAAATAAATTAATCATATACTTCCAGTAAAAAATAATAAATTTCTTTAATGTAGTGAAATTTCAAGATTCCATAAAATCAGAGCAAATTGTTTTTCCCTAATTTAATTAGCAAAGTTATCTACTTGATGGCAAGGAGTTTAGTGAAAGGAAAGTTCAAGCATAGTTTACCGAACATAAATTAATTTACAAATAAGGTTTGAAATTTCGGCTAAATTTCGATACAAAAATTACCACACTTGAAACGTATTAATAAAACCTTAAAAAAAGTCTCTGAATAAAATCATTTAATATCATATGTGCTTTGTAGGTGAGTTTTCATAAACACAAAATGTATAAAGAGTTTAAGCCTATATATGCGCAGGTTCATTATTTGTGTAGTAATGTAACATCGTCACTCGTCTTACGATCATTAAACCAAAATACGTTATACGAGGTAGTCTCGTAATCTGAAAAGTTAAATTGACGTTAACAGTTACTGTAATTAGTTTACTTTTTCACAGTTTCTTTAATGACGTAGCCGTGATTAATAACCTTGTCTGAAGTGTTCTTTCCCCAGTTGTTTTTTTGTTTAGGAGACGTGAAAGCCTGCCTTACTCGCGCGTAGAAGTCAGCTACTGTCTCAGTTTAGTTCAATGCTAACAGATTTAATCTATTTTAAAACAATTGTTAAATACCATAATACATCGACATAGTGTGTCCTGTTTAATTTGGTCAGTATTTTGAATTGAACAGTTTCAGAAAATTACATATGCAACCCGATGGTAAAATATCTTTATGGCTTTGGATGCATCTTAGGATGCAGTTTGATTTCAAGAAGAGAAGAAGAGATGACTTATGGTATTTTATATCTGCTCCTACACAAATTATCCAAAATCATATAAAACTTATTAATATTCTCTAAACGGTTGGCAGTTAATGAAATCCTTTACAAGCAAGTCTCATATGGGTGATTTTTGTATACTTGCAGCTTGCCTGCACAGCTGTATCAAAAACGGCTCTGAGGATTTTTTCAAATGCTGAAAATAATTAATTTTTGCCTTATTTTATTGCTCCCCATGGCCTGTAAAAATCTAACTACGTAAAAATTTAATTTTAAAGCTAATTAACTTTAATGTTGGACCTTATGGGTTGCCATGACAGCAACGATACAAACCACGAAAATATAAATTAACTATATGTAAGAGCTGTTAGCAAACTCATCCATCTGTTAGGAGTAGTGTTACCTTTGCGCGTTGAAAGAAAGTATCATGCCATATTGAAAAAAAAATTAAGAAGAGAATGACATTAATTTGTTATAGTAAATGAGTAGTAGTGGTAAAAATGAAATATTATCGAGTAAGGCTCAGTACACCAGGTTTTAACTAAAAATTAAAGTAATAAAATATTGTAAGAATACATTTTAAAATACACTTATTAATTTTCTTTGAAAATATTAATTTTAACTAAAAAAATAGAGGTTATATTGAGATACTTGTTTGATTGAGATCGTGAGATATTCCATCCAAGCATGGCAGTGGTAGGCTCATATCTATCGCTCTCTCTCTCTGCGTACGGAAGTCACCAATTGGAATACAGCGCTATTGATTGGAGCAAAGTGCGTTTAAGTGTGTGACTGACTATCAGCAGAGCTCTACTCAACTCTATGCAGTCAAAAGGATAAGGTGTTGAAATATCAAAGTGTACAGAGAATTTGTATTAGGTTTGAAAATCTTTTTCCTTTAGTTAAAGCTTTGCAGAAAGTAAATTTTACACTCTGCAGGCCTGACGCTTTGAAAATATGGAAGTAACTTCACATGTTTTTCTAATATGTTGAAAGAAGAACATACACATGATTTCAATGCACGCATATATCGCACGTATACATAGCACAATGATGCATAGCATACTTACTGGCTGGAGAACCCGGATATGTCAGATTATTTTTGCCCTAATAACGGGAACTTGTAAAAGTGGACGATTATTATTAGATTGTTACCAACGGACTTTGGTGACGTCCCCTAGTAACATTCAGTAATATTTATTGTAAACAGAAATGTCCGATCCTATACGTTAATATAAATGACCGACGTAGAGGTATGTTTGTATGCTTTTAGATCAAGTATTGTTTTATTATTGCTAGAGATGAATCTCTAATATCAGTTATTACTAACCATTTTCCATGTTAGTAACTTTGAGGTTAAGTGGCAGAGAGGACTTTGAAGTCCTAACTTCGCCTCTTTAATAAAGACATTTTTCATTTCATTTCATTTCATTAACTTAGGTACTGCAGTTTCTATATTTTAGATAGATTTAAAAATATTCAAATACATTTTTTTATCAATAACAGAAACGTAACTTACGTTAATATTACATCAGAAAACGACTCTTTTCTATGATTTCCAATTTTGGAAAACAAAGCCCAAAATGATCTAGGAAATCAGTAAGTCGGATAGAGTAAAATTACAGTGAGCCGGTGTTAGGGAAGCAGCGGCACAACGAGATAAGATAAATAAAGTCTAACGAAGGTGCATAATCACTAAACTCACTGGCGGGTTGGGGCTTAGCGCGGCAATGTGGAATATTGCTCCTTCATTGTCGTTATTTAGAAGATTCGCTCCTACGTGAATAATTTCTTATAAAAATAAACTTATTAAGCATACTGAATGAATAAAAATTAATAGTTGAAGTGTGAAGTACAGTTATTGTTATATTAAGGTTAGATATTCAAATTTAGGGCGTAACACTACAGTCACAGATTACTCTTGTCCTTAGTTAAGGGAATCAAATTGTTGAATAGATATTACACTGTGGTGTCTTCCCTGATGGGAAGAAGCTATTACCACAGAGAAAGGCATTTTCTGTGCTATTACTGTTTGGGATAGCCTTCAAGTTAATTGTGTCATGATGATTATTAAATAAAAAATTAACGCTCCTAAAACGTATCTCATTTGGGAGTTTTATTTTAATATGACGAAAACCTGATAAAACGTCAAAAGTCAGATCCAAGAACAGAATATTAAATTAGCAGAATATAGCAATTAATTATAACCCAAAAATATGTATTGATGATACATATTCCTTTTGTTATATTCGTAGACAGTTCAAGAAGAAAATCTAAAAAATACCACAAAAATGTATAAAAACTTAAAACGCAAGGAAGAAACGAGTTTACATTCCATTATCTTAGACAAAACTTATCAATTTCCCTTGAAAAGTTAGATTTTACGCTCCACAGTAGAGTAAACGTTGATGGGATAATGTCCAGGGAAGTTAACCTCGCTGAGAGCGACAGCCTTTCCGTGGATAATACCGATTTCAAGGAGAAAATAAGGTGGAAATAGCTTCAAATTACTCTTTGATAACATTACCAGTACTCTTCATAAACCTTTCTGCAGTAGATGACAAAGTTTGTTGCTTATATAACTTTGCTTCTTATCAAGCAGCTGATTTTAAGTATAAATATTCACAGTTTGTATTATTTACACTTTTTAGTATTGCATGTTCTGTTATATCATTCTGTAATCGAATTAACTTGGTTGTTATGTTGTGAAAAATCTCTATAAGCCCTCTTTCAATAACTTGCATCAAACTTTAATTTAAATTAGGTACATAAAAAATGCTTTCTTTATTGTCGTTGTTCCACACACAGGAAAGAAAACTGTACACACCAACACACCTTACGAAGTGTCAGATACCTTCTCACATAGCACAGCTGACATTATCACATCTAGGGATAAAATCAGGATTTAAAATTACACATGATGAAGAGAAAAAGCTGAAGAGTTTAATTGCCAATCTCCGCTAATCTTGTCGGCAAGCTTGACGCGGACAGGTGGACATCGTGGACACTGCTGGCGCTATCTTGCCGTCAAGTTGCGAAACCTCCCGTCAGACGGCGCCAGGATCGCCGGTTCCGCGACGTTTTTGTCGATCCCCGATGAATTTTAATGAAAACCCGTCATACGCGGGAAACGCGCCGCGCGGCTTGAGGAATTTAATTAATTTAGGGGTTTTTGTAGACTGAGTCATGGTTGATGTAGTGAAATGTGTAAAGGCTTTGCAAATGTTTACAAACAAGGCTTTGTATGTAATGATAGTATGAGTTTTTTCTTTTTTGGAAGAAATGAAAGCTTTTTAACGATTTCAACATCATACTTAATTGCTTAAAATGTAGACTGAAAATTGCTAGAATCCTCTCATGAATTTTAACTTAGCTTGATTATTATCTTTTTGTGAAAATACTCAATCGGATTCATAAAAAAGAGCAAATAAGCATGTTCAATATAAAGCGGTTTAAACCCCCTGAATCGTTTGTTTGCACCATATAAAACAGGAACCACTATTTGCAGTATGTACATGAATCAGGATTTGCACTAAGTAAATCTAAAAGGATGACATACACCTATGTAACAAAGTCAATCTCTTCAAAATAGGACTACAGATCTGGTGTAAAATATTTACTTAGCTAACGTAGTTGATATTGAGGTGATGTTGATATTTCAAAATCATATTTTTGCTATTGTAACATGTTTTAAATTTTTTAAAGCAATATCGATTTTACAACATTTTTGACCAAAATACATTATGAAAAAATTGGAGTAAACTAAAATTAAAATCAAGCAGTGAAGCACAACAGAGCATAACACTCCAACCCATCCCTCCGTGTGTTAATGGCTTAATGTGCCTCTAAAATGAGGGACACCAAAGAGGAACTTATCAAAGAAGAAAGTGTTTTGGCAAGAAATGGTTTCTTTGGAGCGAGTTTTGGTAAATAGCAATTTCATTAGTGGTATATAGAGGACTTATTATCATCACGAGACCTAATCTCTTTTCATGAGGTTTGGTCAGAGAACCGGATGAATCTCATGAAGTGCAACAGCTAAATTAATTACGACGAAAGAAACTTTGTAAACTTCGCCCTCTAGTTGGACTGGAACTCTTTCTAGTTCCTCAATCTACTGTGGCTAAAGTCCATTAAAAATACAAAAAAGGGTAAGAAACGAATTGTTATATTTAATTTAATGAAAGTAGAAACGGAAAGACAAACATGTCAACAATCCGTCCTATATTCATAGAACAATATACGTATGGTTGTAACATTAATTGTTTTCATTAAAAGGTCAGTATAATCTTTGAACAGCTTATATCCTACATAATATGAAACTGACTCTCGATCTTGCAGGTATTAACGAGGAATGTAGAAATGTATGAAATAACACTAAAACAATGATGAGGAAAACTGCAGGTTTCCACGTACTTCCTACGCTAATCTGACTTGAGAAACTTGAACCTTAATGGATGTTTAAAAGTCCTAACTAGTAGCCCGTCATATATTTTTAAAGAATTTATTGATGTAAATGAAAGTGTACTTTTAACGTACTGATTGACCTTAATTGGAAGGCTTGCGAGAAGATGGAGCACACTTCATATAACTCATGAAAAAGAAAACAGATTTAAATAATGTATTATTAAATTGCAGGTGGATAAATGGTTGTGATGCCCGTTAAGTGCTCATAGACACTACTTAGATCGTGGGTATAATAATGAGACTCATCTGTGAAGTTTTAATTCTTCGGTTTGCTGCTTTTGTCCAGGGCTCCCTCAAGTAATGGGTCCGACGGTAACAAAACTAAACCAACATTCCGCTCTCTCCTAATTTTCAATTCATCGTCAAGTACGCAGCCGCGATTGCATAATATTTGTGCCTCAGCACATAGTAAACAACACATGATCTTGGACGTCACACAATGAAAGCCAATACGCACCAAGACCAGCTGCCAAGTCTGATCACGTTTGCATTTTCCAGTGTTATTTGCACCCTGTGTGCGTTGTGTTTGTACCGGGTGTCTCTAAAGTGTACCAATAGCTAACTTTTTTATTATTAATCTGACAAAGAACTTCTTATGAGGGACTTCCCTTAATTTTTAACGATGCTTTTCGGAGTCACTTCGAAATTTAAAAATATAGCCGCCATTTTCCAATATGGCGGACAACTTTGATTTTCCTGATATTTTATGGCGTTTTTGGATTCTACGCTTAATTTAAGGAACATTTAATACTTTCTCATTTTCCCTAAAATCAATGGTTCAGGAGGTATGAGCAGTTAAAGTGTGATTTTTCCCCATTTGTGTCCATTTAACTATGCCGTCCCATGCATTTTTTATGGAGTAAAAGCATATTCAAAATAATACATTTCAACGAGTGAATCTCGAGTACAAATTATTTTATCATTAAATTCTATTTAAACTCACATTTTTAGGCATTGTTATTCTTTGGTATCTCAACCGTATTAGATATATAGACAACCAAAAATTTCCCAATGCATTTTAAAGGGGAAAAATCAAACTTTAACTGCTCGTACCTTCTTTACCGTTGGATTTAGGAAAAAAATTAGACAGAATAAAAAGTTCCTAAAATTAAGCGTAAAATTCAGAAACGCCATAAAATATAGGGTGTTCCGAAAAAAATAAAAGTTTTCCGCCATTTGGAAAATGGCGGTAGTAAAAAAACGAAATTGTAGTAAACACTGAACAGTGGCCATATTTTAAAATTTCAAATTGACTCCAAAAAGCTGCGGTAAAAATAAAGGGAAGTCCCCACATAAGAAGTTCTTTATCAGATTTATAATAAAAAAGTTAGCTGTTGGTTTACTTTAGGTGAGACACCCGGTATAATGCTGCCTGGGCGTTATGTAGGTATGCCATTGATCCTCTAGTCTCGTGTAGGCTTACCGACGGCCTTGACCTTGTCCCACTGGGCCCTGTCTGAGGCTACACGTCATACTTCCCGTCTGGTTCATCCGGCCACATGTCAACATTGTTGTTTTTATCTCTCCACAGAAACAATCTTTCCGTATCCGTCTTGAGTTATGAAGTGTGAGTGCAACTTTATGTTTTAATTGGATGAATTAATTAATATAAATTAAAGAATGAAATGAATAGATGAAGTTGAATTACGGCAAATAAATTTTAGCGTGCCCTCTGCAACAAATGCAATGTTTTTTCATTTGAGGCTTGCTATTCTGTTTCTGAAAAAAATCTATATCTTTTGAAGGATTGATTCTGGAAGCAACCCAGACAGATTAAAAATAATAACAGGCATCTTCACAAGAGGTTGATCATTAATATTTGTTTATTGATGACCCTGGCAAATGGCTCAGATGGTTTTGTCTGGATCAAAGCTCCAAAACCCCTTCAACTTAAGAGCGGGAGTTGTCCCTCATATATATACAGGTTAAAATACACTGCTAGGTCCGCGATCTGACAATAGTTGGTGATTTATTGATACTCCATATAACATTTCATTGACAATTTTTGTATATAACACCGACAGGATTAGTTACTTTTGTAACAGAACCGATCCTGCTGAAATTGAGGATTGTCCGTTCCATTAAAATTGCCCTTTATACAATTTTCTATAGATAATGTACCAAAATAACATTGTAAATAATTTGTTTAAAATAAAAGTGATAACGTAATTATTAATACATACGCTTTAATTTTGTTGTTGTTTGCACTCAATTACAAATTCATGAACAATTCACTATGTTTGACTAAACATGTGCTTCGGTGCGAATTAAAACTCTTTCGACTTCTCGGTTTCTACAGCCCTAAAAATCGAATTAATTAAAAATAAACAAATTACTTTCCTTAACCTCAAACAAATGAAGGAGGAATGGGGACTTTTGAAACCTGAAACAGAATTTTGATTCAATCAGTATCACTCTTACGCTGTTAAAATAAACAATTCGTGTACAAAATAGCTTCTGAAGTTGAGTTATGCAGCTTTAACGTCGTACGCTACACTCTAAAAGCTCTTTAAAGAAGTAAATCAAATTTCCTTTCCACCCAGCCCCCCTCTCCAACACTCATCATCACCCCCTCCCTACCCCCCGGCATTTCGTGAATGATGAAAAATATCTCTTTATGGGCAAAAATGGAAAGACAAACTGGTTCAATGCTCAGATATCAAAATATTTATAATACTCTTTGTAATCTTAATCCCACACACTGAAATAATATTTATCCTATAAGATTAACTTCTGTAATTTGCATAAATAGCTCTTATGGGTTACTTGAGTTATTTAAGTTTTTGTTTTTTATTTCGTTGCCGTCGTAATAACAAGGCGACCTGTTGAATTTCGTCCATTTTAAAACAGATTTTTGATATATTTTATCCGGCCAAGAAAGTTGAATATTACACGTTGTAAATCAAATTGTGTAAGTAAGCAAGCACGCAAGTTTACATTGGTTTAGGATATTAGTTTAGTAAGCCTCGAAGTAGTTTAGGATATTAGCCCTGGTGGTCCGGGCCTTGCTTGGTAGTTTACTATTTTTCAGTTTTAATTTTTGTGTAATTTGTATGTCAAATGACTGAAAGTTCTAGTGATAGCTTTATTTATGATAGTGTTGTATTGTTAAATGGTATGTTTATGGTGTTTATGGTTTGTTTATGGGTTATTACTGTTTTTTTAGAATTTGGAGAAACCAAATAGCCCTTGTTAGCATTTTACACTTTTTAAATTCGAATTTTTAAGTAATTAAATTTATCTGGCTTAATGACCGGGATATAAAAGTTTTTCGAGGCAAAAACAAGTTGTTTCTAGCATCTGAAATAAATCCTCCGATCCATGTTTTAAGCAAGCAAGTGTCTAGAAGTAAGCAAGTATAAACATCGCTCATAGAACATTGGACTAACAATGTTTTATACGCAAGAGTAATGAGAGGTTGTTTGTTGAACTACAAGTTGATATAAAACTGTTGTTTAATAATACTGAATTAACTGTAAAACGTTTTACAAATGGGTTGACAACGTAAAACCAGTAACTAAAACCCATTCACAAAAATACGTAGGCCTAAATCCAAAGGAAGAAGATTATATAAAGTGTGTTCTAAAAATGTAATGCATAATCTACTCAACGCTCAGAAGTGGATAATAGCCCTCTAACCTGGTCCGAAAGGGGTTTGCCGTGTAGGGGCGCCTTCACAGCTTGAGAATTTGAAAGAAAGTTATGTTTTAAATGCTTAAATAGGGTCATATTTAACGAAGTGCGATGAAGTAGCAGATATATTTTTTCGATCTGATCAGTTCATAAACGACCTGAATGAATTTTGATCAATAATGTTTGCTTGTTGCTACAAAAGTATTATTTTGACAAGTATAACTGTACATACTTGTTTCAAAGGTTTTCAAAACATAAATGACTACTATTGACATAAGAGTTTTGACACTTTTCTAGGCCAAAATTGCTTAATTTTGTAATACAGACTTTTTAAAGTAATAATAATAAATAATAATAAAGCCATAAAATTGTAAGTAACATTTCAGATTATAATAGATCAAATGGATCAAAAAAAGGTGAAACGAAATTATTTATTAAAATTACTCATACAATTATCGTGTATATTATTTAAAAGTATAGCTGAAACATACTCTTTGAAAAAAGTTGTTAACTGCAATTGTTAGATCAAGGTTTAATATTTTTTATAACTATATGAAAATATTGGTTTCTTAGTTATAATGCTTTATTATTTCCATATATCGAAAGCAAAAGATGTCTAATTAGTTTAGGTGTAAATATTCAATTAATAGCCGTATACACAGAGAAAAATGCATTGGTTGCCGTAACCAACGCATTGGTTGGTTGATTAACGATATTGGTAGGGTAGTAGAGGTCGTCGTAAACAATACAAGGGTTAAGGTAACATACTGTGATAGTTGTTTCAAGAATCCATAAATAAACATGTGTTACTTTAACACATACAGGTGGTTGTCCCTATAGAACCCTTCACATTGGTTGAACCAACTTATAAAAAAAGTTAGGCGAACCAATCATTTTTCTCTGTGTAGCTTGAGTAGCAATATTGATATCTAAAATAGCCTCTTTGTTACAACTAGTAAAGCCGTTTCTCTAATTCGAGTAATTGTCACGTATTTATTTATAAATAAAAATAATTATGTACTTTATTTGTTAAAAAAAAACATCGGCAGTGTTTTAATCTATAGAGATTACAAAAATTCCAATAACATGTTTATTCGAGCTTAATGAAACTTTATTTAGTAAAATGATTGGATTTATATTAATACAATTAAGTTTTAATGATGTTTTATTACAATTTGCAAACTTATTATTTATTAATTGTTGAAATCAATTTTGCTATTGCATTATTATCATTGGGTTCACAGAGTTTTGATATGGCAGTTCATTGGAAGTCCTATGATATTTTAAAGTTAACATAACAAAAAAGATTGCGTATTAATCTAATTTGAAAATGCCGAAAAACTTTGTTCCTCCAACTTTCCATTTTGTATTGAAAGAATGTTTTCTAAGTTGGTAACCAAAAGCAGCAAGGAACAGCCAGCTGCGGAATATGAATCAAGCTTTACCCTTTGGGAAAGAACTTTTTATTTCAAAGGTAGTTGATTAACGTTTCCTTAGAAATACCGGATTTGTTTCTGTGTTATCTGATCTAGTTAACAAATTAGTTTAAAGGCTGCTGTCTCTTTGCAGACTGGTGGTTTCCTCAATTTAGTTTCGTTAATTGGTTTTTGATATTTAGTTTGATATATTTAGAGTAAAAATATCTGGAACTATTAAAAACAGTATAATCTTCTTTATTTTAGAAGATTTACTAACATTAAAAATTCCCGTTATAATTGGATTAATTAGTTTACCCATGTTGGTTGAATGGTAAATTAAAAACAAATATTAAATAAAATTACTTTATTAAGGTAATGAAAAACAAGCCTTATTTTTAATACTAATAATATTATGATTATAAAAAAGGTTCTATTATAATCAGAAGGAATGGAAATTATATGCAATACCAAGAGGATTGGTTATCGACCAACCAAAAAAATAATATGATACTATTAATATGATACTCAGTAGGGATTAGTACTGTAATTATATTATAATTTGACGCGTTTTGGTCAACCAGGCACCAACTAAGCAATATAGTATTAGAAAGCACTACAGTATTGAGAGCTTAACTCAGAAACTCGCATGATACTGTTTTTATATAATAAAACAAATTTTATAATAAAGCTTTCCTGTTATGTCTGACTTTATTAATTTATACGATAAATTTATCAATTTATCATAGACAATAAATGATTTAATCCATCACTTCAGAAGCATTAACAAATATTTCTGTAACAAAAAGTTGGATGAAGCTTTGATTGGGCATCATTTTTACTTCCAGGTTTAAAGATTTTAAGGTCAGTAAAAATAATTCCAAAAACAAAGAAATAAAAAAATACCAAGTGTGATATTAACCTTTTTTTTGGTAAAAAACTATTTTTGTACCTACAATAAACTACCTATGCTCTATATATCTTGATCACACCGTTATATCAGTTAGGTTGATTTTTTACCTTCCTACAAAACTGCTTTTTGCTTTTTAATTTCCGTTCCCTTCCGGACGTGCGTGTTTTGTACACCATGTTTAGTCACTGCGTGAGGCTGGACTTACGCTATTCATCAATCAAAACTGATTTTTAGATTCGATGCAAATGGCTGTTTACCAGTGACGTTTCATAAATCATTGTTTGGATGAATTATTTTTGACACCCTATTTCTTCATCAGCGAAAGTTGTGATGAAGAAATAAAAAGGGGTAAAAATAAAAAAAATAAAAAAAGGGTAAAGTATGTCGATAAGTGTTGATATTGTTTAAATTTCTTTTTTAATACAGGGTAAGTTTTGCACTCGACAATAAGTAAACACGATAAACTATAAACGCATCAGTTTTTTAACGTAATACTAAATGTAACTAATTATCTAGTTGTATTAGTTTACAGTTCAATACAAATTTTCTAATGCTGCATTAAAACATGGCTTGCTCGGTAAAAAAAACATATACTGTGACACAATGTGCAACAACCCACATATTATACACATTTAACCTGATAAAAAAAGTAATCTAAAAACAACCAAAATCCCTAAATTAACCGGCGAATATTTACAATATGTGTACCTGTTGCCAGGTAAGATTGTGGATGTTCAAATGCAAGTCTGCGCCGAGAGAGACGACGGCCGGACGGTAACCCATTCAGCACGATGAATAGATGAATGGGCAGAGTAATGAAGGGCCGCTGAATGGGTGAATGGGCGAGTGGCCGATTGGCTGAATGCAGCCGCTCGTCGGAGCCGGCCTTTGTGGGGGAAATGGCTGAATAAAATCATAAATCACCAATAACGATGTGCTCGCGCCACTTTTTGATGTGGGTCGAATTAAAACAGATTTCTTACTTTTTGGAACGGTTTGTGTAAGACGTTGAAATAAAGTTGTGTAGAAGGTTATGTGTACAAGATTGTAAAATTTATGAAGATTATTGGAAAAACGATTAATTAATTAATATATTTATTTTTATTCATTTTCGTTTCTAAACTTAGCCTGTTTGTTATGTTATGGTATTTGTAATACGCCCAATCACTAAAAAGTCTGAAAGAACTTATACAGTAATATATCTATTATACAGTAATATATCTACAGTACACCTCGGATTATCCGGATTAATGTGGCGGAACACCGATCCGGATAACAAAAAATCCGGATAATCCGAGGTCATTACAATATCGCCTAAATAGCGATCGCATACCTTACCCCCTGCTAAATTGATGTTGCAAACGGCGCGGCGTTTCAAGACTGTACAACATGTTAATCGTCCAAATTTTACGGAGGTTTAATTTTTAAACAAATTTAATAACTAAACTTCATTATTAATCATACGAATATAATGTTAACTTTTATCGTACTTACGGTTTAGGTTTGGAATAAAACGCCAGATTGAAATATTTAATTTATTAAGATTAAATAATCACGACTCTAAATAACTCAAACTTGAATTACTTGAAATAAGCATGACTAAACTTAAAGTAACTCAAAATTTATTACAGTAACTCTTCTTAAGAAATAACGTAACACATCAAATGACAGCAATAAACAAACTCGCAAAATTGCCGTAGCCTATACCTTTGTTGATTACTGATAGCGCCCCACCTAGCAATCCAGAAAACTACGTTCACAAAAATGCTGTAATTTATTGTTTTGTGCAATGCGGTTCCTTCAATTATTGTGATTCCAAATGCGCATTTGCGCTTTGCTTTCAGAAGGCGCATTCCCCCAAAAACCCGCCAAAATCATGTTTTTGCTGTGATTTTAATTTTTTTTATTTCTCAGATGGACCGGTCCGGATAATCCGGGATCCGGATAATGTGGGGTTCGGATAATCCGAGGTGTACTGTATTACTACATATTTGGATGTTAGTATCAAGGAGGTAAATAACTATGACAATTTGATTTTCAGGCTTCAGGCTGAAATATGAAAATAGAAACCCTTAATCATATACCCTTGATTTAATATTCAGGTGGATATCATTATAACCTCAGAGAGTTTTAAATCTATTTCAAATATTTATTTTGTTTGCTTCTAGTGATTGCCTTTTGTTGAAAAATATTCCTCATAATCAAAAGCTCATTACCAAAATTAAAACGTCTGCCGCTTTAAGTGTAATCTTAAAAGACTTAAATGTAAAAATATTTAATATCCTCGGTTATAAGTGATTTCCGCGATAATAATAAATCCCACTCCGCCTTGTAAGAACTGTGTTAAACTGTGCCAATTAAATAGCCGTAAATAGCAGACGTTTCAGGTTTTTTTTTTAAATATTAGGCTATGCTAAATGTAGAAATTAGGGAAGTTTCTAATTATTCATTGAATCATTAATTAGACAGTTTCATCTCGTCCTATTTTAAAATAATGCCGAGTAACTCAGTTGTTGTAATCGTCATTGCATGGATTTCCCTTTGACGGGAAGTTCAGAGGGAGAAGCAGCAAAGGGCCTCCGATGACACGAAATGTCGCTCTGTCTAAGTTCGACTGAGGAAATGGAATATAAATCTGCTTTGGCTTCGGCTTGTAACTTAGTGTTTACAAACTTTCAACTTCTGCCTCGCGTCACGTGTCATCAAGAGCGATCGAAGTGGGTGACTTATAGTCCGAGTCGAATAACTTGGCCCACACCTTCCATAAGACCAATTTTAATTTTATCATTGGGCTTGCGGTCGGCTTGGGCCCCATTATTTGACTCGGACTTCAACCTGAAAGTAATTGTATTGAGTCCGTAATTGTGATTGCTTTTTGTAATTATTCACTTTTGGTTTATTTGACTTCTGTAATTAAGAATTGTTAAAAAAAGAAACAAATAAAGTTGAAACCATCAGAACATGGTTAAGCACAATAAGAGTTTATTTATGGTCACAACGACTAATCATAGTGTAGAGTCTGTAGAGAGCTGGTTTGAGTGGCTGTAATGTAGTCCCAGCTCATAATAAATCAATATTATATAAATAGTTGTGAGTTGGTATATTTCGGGCAACACACAAAACAACATGTCGTAGACACTTAATCTTGGTGTCAAATTAAAGCTTGAAATCTCATGATGTGCACTATGATGGTTTGGTTTTGATATCTTTAAGAAGTTAGGCACAGGATCTTAGGCACATGGTCTGAAAGGGAACCATGTCAAGGGTTTTGGAAATTTTTTAACAGTTATTATTGTTACAATTTGAAATAGCTACTATGGTTACTAACAGAATTCAGCACTAAGAAACAATAAGAAGAAAATAACCTCCCGGGCAAACCGGGGTTATCAGCTAGTCTGTTATGAAAATAAATGCTGAATGTTTTCAGTGGAGTCCAATTGATATTGGAGATAAACGAGGGGGGGGCCTTATTGTCCACCACTTAAGAAGACTGCATTTTCCATAAAAGACAAGTTTCCAAAGAACTAAGTGAACTGGTAAATATATAAGGCATCAGTGGTGCCGAAGGTTTTATAATTAATCTCCGATTCTTCGTTAAACCAAAGCCTGCAGTGAAATGTCTAACGTTCAAAGTTGAGTTTACCGCTCTCTGTGTTTCCTCTGAGCTTCCATTCGCAATATAGGCAATGAGACAAGACGTTTCTTTGTTTTATTTCTCTCGGGAGATCTTAGGCGAGGATCGTATCACGAGAAATTCAGCCACTCCGCACTTTTCAATTCAGGTGGAGAAATCAGCTCTCTTAATCTTTTGAATTATTTATTTAATTTTAAGTCGTCCAAAAATTTACACAACAGCAAAGACTTAGTATGCCCCAGTATTTTTCAAAATTACTATACAAATAGTATACATGAGGCCATAATTTTGTAGATGAGAATAAAATGTAAAATTTAACAACGCAAAAAAAATACATAAACTTAGTTTTTGAAAAATTGTCTAAACATTCCATATAAAATTACATTTTAAACGTATAATAACATTATTAGCGTAAGGTATTATATACCAAATACATGTTTATTAAGAATGTTGATTAAATTTTCTCAATTGAGAACAATTCTAGGTTAAACCATTTTAAGATATAACGGTTTATCAATGCAAATATTTGAATTCTTCGCCTGTCTGTTGAGAGCTAAAAACTATGATAAGGATGGGTTAACTGAGCGTTTGACATTGCATTCCGCAACAGAGCGAGACTTAAAATACCACCCGAACTCGGTCTATAATAGTTTTATCCATTTCAAAAAGTTCTGTTTTTTAATTGAATCTTTTAAACCCAACTCCTGGCAGAATTGGGCCTTTTATTAAAACTGGGCTAGGTTTGTTTAGGTAGATGATAATTGTATTGCCAGAACAACGTGAAATAACGGGCTTATTACATTTTAAACGGGATAGTTTTGGCTACCAACTATAAATGCATAGGGCTTAGTTTAGGACGGTAATTAATAATTTAGTAAGGTAATGCCACCTTGGAACTGAACACCCCCTACATCATCATAATCGACCTCATAATTATGTTAGATATCTAACTTCGTATCATAATTGAAAATAACTATATGTTCCGCATCATACAATAAAATATTTGATAATTATTACGAACAATTTTTGATTTAAGCTGATTTTCGAAGTAAAAACTTGCAATTTTATTGGTCGGCTAAAATATTGACAGTGTAATGCCGGTCAAGTTTATGTAATTGTGAAAAGTTTATATGACGTACAAAGTTAATGGTGCTATTCAATAAAGTAATGAATAACAGAACAATCTACCAACTTCTAGACTTCCAAGAGGTTCTTAATTAGAAGGTTTGTTTTAAGAGTATGAGGCTTATTCTTATCTATATTATGTAATTTATATTATGCAATTTTTCGTTTAAAACATTCACCAGTTTTCTAACCACCAGTGTTCCAGAAACAAATTGTATGCATTAAAATTTATAAATTTTAATTAAATTTGAAAATTTTAAATAAACGAACAAGGTACAGTTCGTCATCAGTCCAATATGTATTTATTTCGGAGGTGATCTTGCCTTGAGACTAAAGTGTCTGCAAAAAAAATGTCAAGATAAAAAAAACTCATCAAAATGTATGTTACAAAATCAAATTACGGATACTCACTAGGATATGTCTATTAGCAGACATGACTACGGCGCTCCGTTGTTTAAATTTAAATAACGTAACGAATTCTACTGAATTAGTAAAACAAAATAAAATCAATATATTTGTGATTGGGATAAAAAAAGTAAATCAGAATACACAACCGAAGTAAAAACTATAATAATTAAATTGAATATAAATTGCCGGCACTCGCAGTAGCGGCAGACCTGAAAGACGTGTTCATTATTCATACATTCCCAAATTGGCCATCAACTTGCCGTTTGAATAGTGGCAATCAGTTTTGGGGAATGGTTAACGACTAAATAGAGATATATGTTTTATAATTAATTAGCAAAGTAAGGAAACTGACAAGTTGATGTTTTTACGATAAATAAAAAAATGTCTAAAGTATTCTGCTAATAATACATTATACCATCCTCCTTAAGAACAGCTATCGGAAGTAATTTATCGTTCTCTAAAATTGTTAATACAATTAAATGCTTTACTATCCAAACCAAATTTCAGGAATTTGAAAAGTAATTTTTCAATTTCCAAGTTATTTTATTAGGTACATCTGGAGATACAAGCTCTCCAGTACAATATTTGTTAATGTGAGTTAAAAAAACACAGTAACAAGACAGTTAAAAAAGTGTAAAGTTTACTAAAATGTCAATATGCTACTCTTCTTAGAACAAAGATTAGATATAGAAGCACACATAAGTGACATTATGTGAGTGCAAAATGTGACAGAAAAATTATACACATTTTTTGTCATCTGATGAAATAAATAATCGAACCTGAACAATAAAGTATCAATAAATAATAAATGTGAATTCAAATTTTCAAAAAATCTCAGGATAACGTTTTATTGTAATATGGAGGGAATATACAGCATTTGATTAAAATTAGGAAGAAGATAGAATTATTTGGTGAAGATTGAAGATATCAAATTCAAATGTATTCAATAACGAAAAAGTAAATTTGCTCGCTTAAATTAATAAAATGACGAGATGGAATTTTTTTCATGAAAGGGGAAGAAA
This sequence comes from Flexamia atlantica, assembly GCA_035578135.1. NCBI lineage: Eukaryota > Metazoa > Arthropoda > Insecta > Hemiptera > Cicadellidae > Flexamia > Flexamia atlantica. Next base: position 14,892,713 of record JAQJVK010000011.1, read on the forward strand.
GAAGTACATCATGTTGAGTATCATCGATCCTGTGTACTAACTGATGTGCAACTGGACATTACATTCAAATTAATTGTGTTGCTATTGGTGCGGAGAATGGGTAAAAAATAAATATATTAATAGTTTAATGACGTTGGTAGGAAAAGAGGGGAGGAGGGAGTAAGAAGGGAAAATTTAAGGAGGGAATGAAAGGAGGGAGGGGAGATGGTAACAAGAGAATGAAGGGGAAAGGGAGGGAAAAGAGGGAAGAAGGTAGTAAGGAAGGGGAGAGTAAGGGAAGGAATGAATCGAGGAAGGAAGGGAAAAACTGAGGAAAGTGGTATGGGATAAACTGATGGGATATCTTAATTTATGCTTTTCTCTGGAGCAATCTTCGAAACAGTCTTTAACGAAAAATCTGGAATTTTAATATACTACTTAACAAGAATTTTAACTATGTCATAAATATGCGACCTAGGTGTGGTAAAATAATTGAAAATTGATTATTCCTGTTTTGTTTTTAGGTTCCTGATTATTTAAAGGTACATTATGAGTTTGCATGGAAATTCATTTAGAAACGAATTGGTGTGTGCAAAGATAATTTTCAAAATGAATTAATCTTAGGTCTCAATTTGAAAATGGTCGAATTTTCTACCACTGGGCGATCTCTAGTCGTTATAATCCCCCATTAATTTATAAGTAAAGTATAACCAGTATTTTCTAATAATATTTTATTGAATAAGTGACTAGTGTTTTCTTCAAAGTTTTTATGTATTTTAAGTAAAGCGTAAAGATTATGTATGCGACGATCTGAACCGAACTCTGACCCGCAAACAATCATCGTCTGACGTAGAGGACGAGGAAACTCATATCAGAAAATAATAGCTGAGGTCGACCCCAATAAATCTCTATAATGGCTCATAGACCTTTTCTTGAGAGACTTAAAATATAAGGCTTTAGAAATCGAAGAAAAATACGGGAAGCCCAGTTTCATTTTTATGGCACCAAGAATGTTCAATTTGTTACCAAATTATATAAAAAATGCTTCCAATTTGAAGATTTTTTTCAAAGAAGTTGCAGAAATGGCTGTTTTTACAAACAAACATCACTTTTCTTACTGATATGCAGGCTTAATATTTTTTAATATAAATTAACTGACACAAGTTTTTCTTCAGTGTACAGCAAAAATTATTCAATTATACTTTTATTCTTGTGTCCATTTTTTCCAAAGAGCAGGAATAGGAATTGTTATTTATTTATTTTAATTCTAGTTATCGTCTAAGACCTGTTTTAGTTTGTAAATTAGTTCATGTAAAATTGAGCCTCCAATCAGGCTAGGCTGTGGAGGTCCTAAATTTTCCCAAAAAAATAATTAATTTTTGTTTTTATTTGATTATGTTTCAAGGTATGAAAGCCCTTAGTTATTTAATAAATAAATATAGATATTTTATTTTTATTTTTAATGTTGAAGTTTCTTATCAAGAATGTTTTTAGTTTGAGTTAATGTTAAATGTTGTAAATAATTGTAAATATAGTGTATAAGAAGATCATGCCTCGGCAAATCAATTTTTTTCTTTATTTCCTAAGCATATATTATGTAAAACATGGATTTGTAAAATTGGGAAAATAAACTTCTTATTCTTATTCTATTGCCTTTTTTTGTAAATTGAGTGCTAAAGTTTTGGGTCGCTTTTGCAGAAATATAATTGCAGTTGTTAGTGGCATAATTAATCCATATGACCTATTTTGCTTGATTTTACTAAACCATCCTTCTCTCAACGTAACGCAAAATTTAAGGACCTCTTGGGCTTTCTTATAAACCCTTTATTAGTGCCCGTCTTTAAGTTTTGACTAACTTTACTAATGAATGGTCAAGATAAAATTATTAAATGCTTACTTTTAAAATGTATAAAATTAATTGGTTGTTGGTTGTTAAGATGTAAAATAACATCACTATTGTGTTCGGAACAGCGGACGTTTTTAGCAGACGAAAAAGATAAAAGGATTTTCGGCTCCGAAAACAGCTGAAAGGCTGACACTTATTAATTGAGTAAGAGCTGGAATGTTTTTGTTTGAGGCCACTACTGAGAGATTTTTAAATTAAGTACAGAGCACTGAAGAAAAAATATTTTCGTCAACGTGTTCCTTTTCAACGATTACAGCAAATCTAGTTGAGTACGGCGAGAAGTGAAAACAAAGCAAGGTGTCTTGCAGCACTGACTTGTTATTCCTTTAAGCGGAACTTTCATTCTTCTTTAATTACAACCGAAAACATCTGCCTTTTGTTTTAAACATAGGTATTGTCTTGCATCCCCCACAAAATATTGTTTAGTCTGTTAATTGCAAATATTATGATATGAATTTCCTTCTTCTGTCATTGTGGTAATGTGTAAGAATACGATATTGTGCTGTATTGTTAAATTGGAATTACTAAAGAAGATGTTTAATTTGTGGAAATTGCTGCTCTTTATATAATCATTTTCAAACGAATTATACAAGTAGGTTACACATTACCCAAGTCATTGATCATTGTAACTAAAATATCCCGCACAGCTAGTGTTTTATCTTTATAATTGGTGGTTACAAAATGGCTGATTACGGTCTTAACTGCCGTAATTAATTAATTGCCGTATACGGTCTTACAATGAGGGGAGGAACTGCACCAGGAAAATCGAAACGCATCCTCTATCATAAAAAGAGAAATTCGCCGCATCGAATATCATCATGGAAGGAAAATTAACAGTCAGGCTTTCACGGAACTATAATTTAAACATCCTGTCTGTCATCACACTTAATCAGGGGAGGGGATCCTCTATTAAAGGAGGAAATCCCCCTTTTAAATCAGACATCCACTGCCATAACGCTTAAGAGACCAGGTACCAGCTAGCTCTTAGCTCCCGGTGATGTGAGGAGACAAAAAGGGTAGAAACTTACTGACTTATCCTTGAACCACGTAGACTCGGAGGCGAGCATGTGGCGAGTCAAATTGTCAATTACTTTTTCCACTTCATTTTCCTTTTGATTTTCATTTGCGTTTATTTTACTTCTTCAGGTTAGGTATTTTCCAATGGACATAGCTAATTCAGGTTGGCAGGCTGTAGAAGCATTTGTCTATTAGATAACTCTTCAAATGTTGCTTAAACTTGCTCAGATTAGTAATGCTCTTCAGGTCTTCCGGCAAATTCTGGTAAAATATTTGGCCCATGTACTGTGGTTTTGTTTCTGATAGACTGAGTCTGTGGGAGATAGCAAATGTATCTCTATGTCTGGTGTTGTAGTTGTGAATAGGAACTTGAAAAATATTATGGCTTTTAACTAGTACTATGGTTTCAAAAATGTAGAGCGGTAGAACTGTTAAAATCTGAAATTGTTTGAAATATGAAGTGCAAACTGAAGATATTCTTTTCCTACTGGTAAGAAAAATAACGAATATGTAAGAATGTATTTCAGTATATAGTTCTTCTATTCTATTTCGTGTGTTTTACTTGAAGAAGATTCTTTAAAAATGCTAATTCTCTTCTTAATGAGTTATTATAGTGGAATTTTTTGTTATACCGCTGCGAAAACGGCAGTTTTCATTGCACGTATTCCGGGCCTAAAGCAGTTCTTTTTCACCCTAGGGAGAAAAAGAGCCAGCTGATGTCGAGGACGACAGCTTCGTTTATAATGCACTAAAACTGCAAACGTGTCAGCTGTCGATGGGCGAGCCATCGATTGCATCGATATTTGTTATCAGTAATCATTATCAATTGTAATTCATGGTGGCATTGTTGTCAGTTTAATCGATTTGCGAAACTCGCTCATTTCACCAACCGATAGTTCAATGCGTTCGATACATCGATAGTTGTTCATTGTTGTCAGTCTAATCTAACACAAATGAAACAGACAATCAGCTGATAGTTTTAATAGCAAGAACAAAATTAATAGACCGGGAGCTGGGAGGTCAAAAATTACGTCATAAGGTGCACATGTAAAAGCTATCCCATTTTGAAGGGGCATCCTGGGGGGTGTCAAAAATCGGGTTTTGACCCCTCAATCTGGGGGCTTTCTGCAAGGTGGACGAACTTGAAAATAACCCATAAAAATGGGTTTTTGGCAATTTTCATGTAGAACAATTTATATGATCAAATTTTAGTTCACACTATTGAATTCAGCTCAAAAAAACAAACAATTTGGTATGTTGAATCATTGCTCTATGTTCATTGGTTACCGAGATACTGAGGGTGATGAACTCAAAACATCGTCCTATGTTAACCTTATGGGAAATAAATAAAATCGTATAACTCGCTTATGTCTCAACATATCTTAATGAAACTTGATATGTGGCTTCATTTAGTTAAGAACTATTGTATATCAGCCTGAAATCCCCCATTTTTGCATTTCCGTGGCAGTAAACTTGCACACATTTTTCCCATTTTATTCTTATGGGGAGAAAATAAAAGTCTATATCATCCTTATTTTTTAACATATAATGATAAAACTTGGCATAAGGCTTCTTCTAGTCCAGGTTTATTGGATATTGACTTAAAACCACCCAATTTGTACATACCTGTTGCAACAAACCTGAAAACTTCATCCCCATGTTATTCTTATGGAGAATACAAAAAAGTCACATTCAAGTTTGTCCACCTTGGAGAAAGCCCCCAGATTGAGGTCTCACAAACCCATTTTTGAAACCCCCCAGGATGCCCCTTCAAAATGGCACAGCTTTTACATGTGCACCTTATGACGTAATTTTTGACCCCCCAGCTCCCGGACTATAAAGCCTCTTTGGGAGATATCATTAAACGTAAACAAATTGTAATATCTTGGTTTTCTCAAGTAGTTAGCGTGTTGTATTGAACGGTGTAACGAAACATATAGTTCATCACATGGGCATAAAGCTGTTTTTCGTCACTTCAGTCCCTACCAACGAAATATACTATTTCAAAAACACTAACAAAACCAAAACGACAGAATGTTAGATCGTACAAATTCGACGCTTTCAGTGATCTTTGTTTCATGTTTAGTTATATTTTTATTTTTTTAATCCCAAATTTCAACCTTTCGACTTTTTGAAGTGGTCAAATAGTTATCTATCAAAGAACCAAAAATATATGCCAAAGAAAGTCCTATTTTAACGAGTCGTAGAGACTCCCGACTTTCGCGGAGTACACGGTCGAACCAAGAGGACTCAGTCGCGTAATGGCAGCGTCAGCTTTATCGCGCTGTGTCGGCGATACCATTGTTGCACAACGCGGCGCCTGTGTTATCGTCGCTTGCACTCAAGGACCTTGCACTCGCACCTTGCACTTGCAAGTCAACTTTGGTTAACTGTTAGTTGATATTTAACAATTTTATTTTCCACTGTATTCCACGTCATGTTAGTGCAAGCTCCAAAAGTTAACAGCTGGTCACTTTTTTGCCGTTTAATCTGCTGTCAGTCATTTACTCCTCAGATGAAAATAATAACATCGACACGATTCGGTAGAACTTTAAGTTGCAAGCTCGCAATGATATGGCGCTGGTCATTGCTGGTGTTCCCGTCTTAGCTCGGGACGTCGGGAGCTTCTGTTCTTCTTGTTGTGTAAGAAAGTGATGTGTTCTGTGAATTCTGAGCATGACAGGATTAGTAATCAAATCAATTGAATCTAGACAAAACTGGAAACAGCACAAGTAATTACATACGTATAAATATAAAGATATTTTAATTATCATCTTATCATCAACATGATTTGCTTGTTAACAAAGAATACTAAAAGTACATAAATTTTGATCAATTACTGTAATTGAAACTAGTTGTTTTTGTAGAGATGACTGATGACTTCTAATAATACTAATAGAATGTTTGACTACTGAGAGCGAAATTAGATTTAGTATATTTCTTTCTAACTTAAATTTTGTCCAGAATTCTTGAGTATATTTAGGTATCGTACCCCTGGCACCGATCATGACGCCGAATACTTAAAATTTAGAAATTTTGTAGGTTTCCGAATAGTAATTGATATTTTTTTTATAAATAGCTCTCTTTTATTCGTACTTCTAGAGGCTGCTTTTCGTGTACCTCGAACCTGACAGTTGGATAAGCTATTAAACCCCAATCCTCTTTTCTGTTGATGACTATTATATCGCTTCCTCTAATGGATCCTCGGTCTTCATTTCCCATCACTTCTTCGTAAATCTCATATTTTTTCCTTTTAAAATGTAATATCAACATTTTTTTATAGATCAGCTGCGATTTTATGATAATCTGTTATGAAACTAGTAAACTAATGTACCCAGATAAGGTAATAGAAAAGCAATCTCCCATAATAAGGCTTGTATCGAAAGCTGAAAGTAGATCTGAGTACAATTTTCCTATGGTCTAATAATGTTGTTAGAATTTTTTAGTAAATTTTAAAAGTAAATAAGTTATTTTATTTGAGGCAGGCCTCGGTTAAAAAGCTCATTCAGCTAGTATGGAAGCTGATTACTTATCAATTCTAGCCGTCAACAATGGTCAGCTCGATACGACGCCGACGTTGGAGAAAGATTAACAGCGCTGATGGTGTGAACAGCTGATTTCACCGACCCATCAGCTGATTTGATCGATGAATCTACTCCGTCTCCATTTGCCAGCTGTTTACACGGCCAATACAGGACGTTATGGAACAGTAAACTGGTTTTGTAAATGCTTGGCTTCTATGAGATAGAATCTTGGCGATGTATTTATATTAGAAATAACTCTAACGTTGTTCAGTCTTAAACATTTTTAAGAAAAGTTAATTTATTCTTAAGTCTTCAAACTCAAATGCATTGTTAGCTATTAAACCTGTTTATTCCAGAGCGGTGTTCAAAGCATCACTTTGTACTTTTATTATGATTAAATAGTATGACAACCCGTTTATTGTCAGGAAGTACCTATCTGAGCGTATAATTACAGACTTCATAATTAATTCAGAAGCCCATAGTAGAATACTCATGTTGAAGCACGTCTAAGTAGCCTACTGTTAATTTTTTAAAAGCATCGTACAGCTTGATTTAGACATCACGTGATCACATCACATGCAGTCTAGATTAAAAAGTTTGTAAAATTCATGTGACCATACCTAGTAATTTTTCTTTGTTTCAGAAGCAGTAAGTCAGTTAATGATTGACGCAACCGACTTACGGTCTCCTGTGCATCATTAAAGGTATCATTAAAGTTGTCTATGATATTATTATTTCCTAAAACTTTGTATGGAATTGGAATAATAAACCTTGTTTTGAATGTTACGTTTTGAAAACATTTCTTATGAACATTAAAGTTGTCAAATTATAAGGTCTTTGAGAGAGAATACTAAGGGGATCTTATTAAAAATATAAATTTATTCTTCAAACAATTGTATAGAATAGAAGGTCAAAAATTATGAAGTATAAACTTCAAACAAACTATACAGCATTAGTGAGGTTCCTTAAAAAGACTAAAAATCTATGATACTTAAAAACAATATGATAAACAAAAGACTGGACGTATTCATGACGTCAATTATGTAGTAGTCATGTTTTGTTAGGTTTCTAAGGTGGACAAATGAAGAACGGACTAAGAAGTTGAGTTTCCTCGTCGCAGTGTTGACTCTAGCAAGTGGAAGCGAAGAGTTAACTTATGTGCACTGATAACAGGATAACCTCTTATCTCTTATCAGCGCCAAGGTCATCGCTGCCCATTGACCAAGTTGTTTCCCGCTCGCTTATAGCTCCTCCTATTGTAACTTCTTTTGAAACCCTGGGAGACTTCTGTAGGATTATTCGTTTAGCTTGAGACACCACTGTACGGGTGTAATCGGCCCGGGGGTTAGGGGATGGAAACTACACAATCCGCAGTATAACTTTCCATACAAGAGTTGAAATCTAAAACGAATTTCCTCCAGAATATTGCAATCATAAAATACCAATGATAGTTATTTGTGTATTAAGAGCGTAATGACTATTTGTGCTCGTAATACACACAATATTTTTCCTACCACCATTATTTAAACAGTTTAACTTATTAACCAACCTGAACACAAAAGATAATTGAGGTTATGTTAGCTTATTCTATCGGAACGAACCGGAAGTTGAGATAGAAACGGTGACAATGAAATCAGCTGATTTTGGACAAGGCAACTAGAATTTAGAATACGGTGAGTGTCATGGGATTTCTGACCAATAGAAATGTTTAGGGTATTTGACGACATAGTTATCTCTCTTGTTTGCCACCTTAACCTATTCTACGTTTCAAGTAACCCTGAATTAGCGAGCGGGAATGAAGTGAAAGCGGAAATGAACCGATTTGCGTACTGTTTACAGGGGTGGCAGTGTGATTATTAAAAAAAAATTCTTGTGGGTAAAAATTGATTGCGTTTGAATGTGATGGGCCTAAACATAATACACTGATATGTTTTATGGTCTTACGTTCAGGTATACTTTACTTTATACTTTTCTTGAAATGGTGACCTACCCAGGCAGGTATTTTAAGCCAATATGAATGACAGATAAGAAACATAGTGTATGATTATCTCGGAAAAGTATTCAATACAGCGGGATTATGATTGCACAGTACTTATACTATTATTAATCTCGAGGCTCAAACAAACCAATTACTCTCGAGCTAATTTCTCCTAGATAAAATCAGTCCTGACCAATATGTAGGTAGCACTCGTCCCTAGCAATGCAGGAATTCCTTAAATACCAAAAGAAATAAGTTAGTACACAAATTAAACAGTACAGCTAAAACAGTACAGCTGCTATTAAACAGTACAGCTAATAATTTTAGGAGGTAAAGTCGTAACGGAAATCACTGGCTCTAGCTTAATTCTAAGCAATTAATTACGTTTAGAAAAATACGATTTAAATTAAAAACTCGGGAAGTATATATAACAAATTAGAACTACACATTCTCATTCAGGACTGTAGAACATTTTTTTGTTTAACTGCATTTCAGGTATCCAATTAATCAAGCCTTCGTGAGCGTTGCCCAGGCAGCGACAATATGCTTGCATTCCGATCCAATTAGTGTTTCGGTATTTGTTTTATCGAACATGGGGATTGTACACAGTCCGATAGATTGATGACGATTCGACCTGATTGATTAACCCGAGTGTACTTCCGTGTGCTATGAACATGACTGTATACTCAGAAATCACCGGTTTGGAAATGTCGCGTCGCGTCGTTGCTTTTCAGGACGCACTAGTAAATGAGGTTTCTTTAAACTTTAATCAAGGGACAACAAATTAGATTTTAAGGAAGTAAACCAAAGATTTATACAAAAAAATAAGAGGAGGAAAAAAAGCACATCAAAAATATATTGTGATTTCAGGTAGAAATACTTAGATAACGATATATTTTAAAAAATCTACAAGGGGAAAACTATAATAGTTAAAATAAAATCAGAAATATTGTGGATTTCGGTGAAAAAACGAAAGTGTTTATAATAAAAGTTTTACAAACACCGTGGTTGGAATCAATTTTATTATTTTTCGCTATCCTATTCTCTTATAATTATAACCAACGTTGTTTGTTCGTTTGATTGTTTGCTTGTTAGTTTGTTAGTTTGACTGCACAATGATATGAAAATGGCTCTGAGGAGTTATAAAAAGAGTTGAAATAATTAAGTTATGGCTAAAATACATGTTATGTTTGCAGGTTACTTAGCGTGACAAAATGTGGCGTGACATAGAACAACAAAGTCGAAAATATTAATACGGAGTCTTGTGAATTGTGAATTGAAACATTGTTGCTAAACCACCAAAATACAAATTACGATTGAATTATAACGGATGATTCTAAACTCAGTCTGTAAAGAGAAATACCCTGTCGCAGCTTACCTTCATACTCAGCGAATGTCTGGTGCTTAGAATCTATGTCAACATAACATTAGCGATATATGACCCGTTTTATTTCCTCCTTAAAAATAACATGGGGAATGAGTATGCAGGTCCGCTGCCAGAGGTTTGCTAAGATTTGCATTTTTTAAATCTATATCAAGTGGACCTAAACTATAAGAAGCCACAAACCAAATTTCATTAAGATCGGAAAATATTTACGGCCGCTGTCGTGTTAACAGACAAGTATGTATATAGATTTATATATATATTCGAACGAATGGTGTTTTTTGCTTCTGGGGGCCCCAAAACGAGAAGTTATCACGGTCTCGAACTTAGGTCTTACAATGACATCTACAGTAATAGCTGATTCCTTTGAGGAAATTCGCTAAAACCAGATTGAAGATTGCATGAAGTATGAAATGAAAGGTTTAATCCTCAAGGTTCTGACTTGATAAAAAGACAATTAATTGTTGAGATTTCATGTTCTTTATAAGTCATAAAACAGTTTACTGATTTAAGTCATTTCATAGTGTCATTTACTTATTATCAGTTAAGTGTGTTGATATGTTCTTATAAAAATATTATGTAAATGTTTGTAAGAAAGAAAGATTACAAAGGTTCATTCAATTTTTTAAAAGTGTTTCTGAATTATTTAATCAGTATTTTGTAGATTTATCCGGCACCTCTGAGCATATTTTTTTATAAAAAATACAGTAGTTACCTGAACAAATAAGTGATTCAAAGAAAACGGTACGTAAACTGCTAAATAAACTAACTTTTTTTTGTCGTAGGGCGTTACAAGAATACATATTATTGAAGATTTAGCAGAGCTTAAACGTACATCACAGAGAGTACAGCAATAAATTGTCGGATAACGGGGACAGAACAAAGTTTAAACTGCTTTGAGCTTAACAGCAACGTTCCATACATATATGTCGTGAAGCAGTTCAAAAACTTTTCATTATAATTTAGTGTGAACAGCTTACAATAGGCTTTAGAGTTCAAAAGAATGAGATTCATAAGGGATCGAGTATTTCAACGACACATTCTTACACAGAACTGATACTAATAATATTCTGGGTATTCTTTTGGCGCTCTACATCGTCGATAATTGAGCCGATAATTGAATTTATTGAACCGTAATGAATATTCTAATTGTTGTTGGTCTAGATTACCAATAAAAACTCATGGGGATTAATTCAAAACCGAAAAATATAGTTGAAAACAAAAGTGCCTTCTTGTTAAATAGGAGATTTAAATTTTAATATTAAACCAAAGATCATTTTTGTCTCATAGAAGTGGCCACTAAAAAGTCCGTGACACAACATTAGCTCCACCTTTATATGCAGAATTTCACCACTCCAATTTTGTGATTCTGAAAAAAATATTATAAATTCTACTTTCATCTTAAAACTTCACAGTTGTGTTGCCCACCAAAAAACTGTGGATGCTATATAATGCGGGCCTAGGGAGAATTCCTGTCTTCTGCGATAACCAAGGTAAACCGCCCCCCCATCAGTGCTTCCACTTGAATTCTGCCAAAGATATTGGAACCCTTTCGGTTTACCGCAAGCTTATGATTTTTAGGCATTGGGATGGATTCTGTGTCTATATTGAGATGTTTGGGGGGTGTTCAATGGGACCAATATTAGTTGATTTTCCAGGTGGTTGTGGTTATTCTAGGTGGTTTTAAGCGTTGTTCTAGGTGGTTCTAGGTGTTGTTATAGGTGTTGTTCTAGTGGTGACTAGGGCTCGTGAGCCAAAGGCCTGCGACCTCTTCTACAATAAATTGTCCACTCTTGATCAAGGAGAAGGATAAAAAACTGTCCTTCGGCACGCTGCAGGCTTCGCTCATGTCACCGTGGGGCTTCTTGTTTGGGAGGTGACTGTACATCGTGATAAATTATGTAAATTAACATCAAAGTGGACAACAATGGGTCATTTAACTTCCAAATAATACTCGCAGCTCGAAATTCGGTGTTTAATGTCTAAGTAATTTCGTCTTAGAAGTGCCAACCTCTCCGTATTTTTTATTCTTTGTATATAGCAAATAAGGCGCGTATGTTTAAATGGAAATAGTCTCATATTCAGGCAGCATTTCTAAAGATTATACATGAATTAAAACTATATAAACCATATTACCTACACATAAACATTACAATAAGAATTAGACGGTGGCTTTAGTAGGCTACATCAAGAAATAAACATAAAGAAAGGTAATTTTAGTATCACAGACAACACCAATATCCAGTTTTAGGAAAATTGACTAACCAATTGCACCTAAATTGAAAAATGTGCAGTTGTTCATGGATAAAGGAACGTAAAAGGGAGATACGAGAAATTAACCCCTGGGGAACATGTTAACCCGAATTGATCTAAGAGATAATAGTAAGATAAAGGTGGTTTAAGTTAGTAAAATTGTACCTTAGTAAAAAAAACAAAAAAAAAACAAGAAAAACACCTTAGCAAAATGTACAATAGTAAAAATTATAAACCTTTTGATAAACACATTGAACAATACATTTTTACCAAGGTCAACTAATTATTACTCAAACGTTTCAAAAATTATTCAACTATTCAAGGTTTTGATATTACAGTATTTAAATTCAATTCCTTATCAGATGGTGAACATAGGTCATTTCCATGCATAATGAACTTCCATTTTTTTAATCAAGGAATAAAGGCAGGAATTTAATCAAGTAATTTAACAAGTTGACTACCGACCGTCTCACCTACTGTGATACACCCAGTGATGCTTGTTGGTAGTGTGTGTGTGTGTGTTAATGTATTAAAAAAATTGTCGTACCTTTCTTGAGCCCTTCAACTGATGTCCGATCTCCCTTCTGCTCCCAGGATATTGGGGCACTCTGACGATTAAACCAAACGACTAACAAAGACCGAATGAAACGATGAATGAATGATCAAACCGCCGGCGTCGGCGTCGATTGCTAAAGATTCCAGCAGTTCGTTCACGACTTAAGGATCCAACCTTATCTCACGTTCAGTCACTACGATAACAAACGTCCTCATGTTCAGCGACAGCGTCCGAGACGAATGAAATAATATTTATAGATTGAACGCTGATGTTATCACGTTCTCGACGAAAGCGGAAAGCTGGGTGTTTATGTATGCTTTGGCGTGATATAAATAATATCCGAGATGTTTTGTATATTTATTGTTTTAAGAATTAAATTCAACACAGGTTACCGTCCCGGATTGAACCTTTTCAAGGATTCATTTGTACTGTAAATGTAAAGATAGACAGGATAAAAAATATTAACAAGTACCTTTATATAGATGGTCTCCACTCTCTTAATAAATTCAAACTTTGTTAAGAAAATCTAACTTGATTGCACCTAGAAATATTTTTTTAAGATCCAAAGTGGGCGAGAAGATATCGGAGGCAGAAAACACCTAGTTGCATTGAATAAACCTATTTTTGCAGTAGCGTCAAGAATATTCTGTACTTACTACGTGAATATTTTACATGTGCAACGAGAATACTGAACACTGCCAACATGAATATTTTGTACCAGCAAATTGAATGGTGTTGTAAACATCAGCGTGAAATTAGAGGAAGACCAAGTAAGCGTTTTAGGTAAGAGAAACACAGCACATTCATCTCTGTCGCCGGTAATGCACTCAGGCCTACCGCTTAGTCCTCTCGTTAAGAACGGTTGCTTTTAAATGAGTCCCAAGTAAAATTATTACGGATTACGTCAACTAATATCTTTGTTCCAACAGTTGCTGTTTAATTTACCAAGAGACCGAGCTCTGCTCGGATAAAATACAAACAATCTGAGTATAGAAATGAGATGTTTTGGTTGAAATTCTACATATCAAGAACATGGGCACACTGAAGGGCTGTAGAACCGAATTTGTCCAGTCTTTTGACCAGCTCTTTCTTGGCGGAAAACCCCATATAAAAAGAATAATATCAAAAAATTATGGACGAAAGACTTTTTTCAAACAAGTGCTCGTTTCGGAGTATCATACATTTAATTTCGTAAGGCGATTCTTTGCGTCAAAATTATGGGCGTCTGGCAAGTCGTATAGAAAGATGGGAGAGGGCTCATTCCGTGCAGGTGGGGAAAATACTTAAATCGCTTCAATACATTTAATTTCGTAAAACAATTCTTTGCGTAAAAATTATGGGCATCTGGCAAGTCGTAGAAAGATGAGAGAGGGCTCAAATTAAAGGCCTGTATTCCGTGATGGTGGGGAAAATACTGAGATCGCTTTAAATTCACCAGAAAACAAGAAATAACGTAAAATATCTGCCATTTAAAAAGCATTGGGATCTATAAACGACTGATTTGTTTACATAAAACATGTGATGATGATACTCGATTGAAAACCATATGCTATATATAAACATATGGTGGATCTAAAAACCAGTTTACTATGAAGGTATGTTGTACTATAATAATGAATTGGTTTGAATAAAACTTTCTCTTCTTATGATCAGGAGCTATTAGCCCCTTCAAGCAACTAGTAGGATAATAATTTGATAAGATTTAAGTCGCTAATGACACGGGTAATATTTCAAAGGATCAAAGCAAGGATTGGTCCTTTAATGTAATTAAAAGCCCAACGATCACTCCATAACCATCTCAACATAGTTATATCTGGGTCGATCTTCAAACTTCTGGATAATCAGGGGAACACTAATCACTCAGCTATCCATCCAATTTAAACATTAGGCATAGTAACTACTTGCACATTGATAAAGTTGCAAACTGTTAACTAATTTTTCTCTTCGAACAAAGTTGAATTTTCTTACACAATACACTAAACAAAAACTCGAGAACCGTAAAATCTAAAACGGGATTTTAGTGGGGCAGGTAAATACGCCTGTGGGAGACGGGGAGGGGGTTTATCACCGGCTATATGTTGCGTTTGGCGTGACACTCGGTGGGTCGAGAATAGAACCCGCGACGTCCCGCCTGCCGGGATAATATTGTGACAGCGGAGGGATCAAAGCGGCCCAGCAGCATGCGTCAACAGCGCCGAGCCCGACACTGACCGCGGCGACAACTACAGGAGTTGAAGGTGCAACAGTTACAATCGACGTCAACAGAAGCGGCGGGTGAAGTTCAAGGTCTGTAGGGAGGAAGAGAATAATAGTATTACTATAATGAGTAACTATAAGACTGGGACGGTGGCATGTCCTGTAATCCAGCTACTTGGAGGTCACGAATTGTGGATAGTTATGAGCGATGGCTTGTGGACGCGGTGTTCCTTAGTGGGGGTCAACGTCCGCACTATTGAGTACTTGTTCATGGGACCATCCTCATAATTAGACCAGTTCGTAAATTGTTAACCGAGGCGAAATCGTGGTTCGGATCCCACGTAAAAATGTAGGTCCCTTAGTTGCCATTGGCTGTTGGGCTATTAATTAACAGTCCTGTCTAAGGAATATGTCGGCCTTAGTCAGTAAAAAGACTACAAGATCGCGCCACAATCATCCTTCACTCATCTGTCATTCATACTTGGCTTAAAATACCTACCTCGGTAGGTCGCCATTTCAACTAATGTATCTAATGTATCTAACTCACATCAGGCCCGGGGAACCAAGGCTTGTGACGTCAATCGTAGAACCATTCCCGGTTTCAAACGAGGTGGTGGATATTCCTCGATTAAAGCGGCTCTTAATGTGGGTTGCATTTTATTATTAACGGTATTTACGTCAAAATTGTTTTAAATTGTAAAAGGTGTCAAGTGTACTTTCTATATAATTATTTCCATTACTGTCCTACCGTAAACTTTGATTCATTGGTTCAGTGGCAAACCACTGGCACTGCGAAGGCTTAATCCAACAAACACCTGCTACAAGCTGTGTGCTATGCCAAGAGAAACGTTTGTTTTACAATTAAAAACCGTCCCAGTTTTTATTTGTATTTATTTTGGCAGTTTTATAGTCAAAATAATACAGAAGAAAATATGAAAAATCCCATTTAATTATACCAACGTAATACTCCACATCGCATACATTCAAATTATACTCGTATAAACGCACCATTCATAATAAGCGATGCAATACCCTTGAATTACGCTTTACTTTGAAAGGTGATTAAATAAAAGTAGGATTTTTATTCTTCTACTTGTAGAATCATTTGGGGAGTAGAATCATCAACGTTTTGGGGAGTTTCAGTCCAAATATTGGGTAGTTTAGTAAAAAAAACCTTAAACAATATGACAATCAAACAGACTAAAACAACCACTCATTCAAAAAATCGGATCGATATTTCTAATAAATTTTATTAAAAACTAGTTGAAACACAATAGCATTCTATTCTAAACATGAGTATCAGTTGTTATAATATATATGTCGATATATTGGGAAATACATTGGTAAATACTTCCCACTAGGTCAGTTACATAACAACGCTGTGTTAAAAGCAATTCCAGATTATCGAGGATCAGTAATTAGATGGATATTTTCACTCGAGGCGTTATAATTAGAGTTCTGATTGATGGCTGATGTTTGATGTTTACTTCATCAGCCGGTCGCTTATACGGTCACAGTTCGCATAATTATCTCTAACTCAATTACTGAGGGATAGAACACAACGCTATATCTACATAAATTATTTTAGTTATAATTAAATTATTTAAATTGTAATACCCAATGGAATTGAAAGAGTACCATGTTTAGGAGGGATGGTAGTCTTAATAAAAAGTTAATAAGTGTACTTGTTCCTAATGTGATGCAGATAAGTAGTTCGCCTGTTAGTAAAAAGGTTACCACGTTATTACGACTCTTCTCCCTTCATATTTACCCGTTAGGATGCCCCTACGAGTAGGGAGCAATGCAGTCAAAACATTTTTATTTTGACATGTACCGGTAGGTTGATTAAAGAGAATCAAAGTTGTTAGCAAACTAAAAGTGCGTTCAGAGCCTTGGAAAGTGTATTTTGTTTTCGGAAAAGTATTTATGTATTCGTTTAGGAATCTAAAAGTGCAGTTGAAGGAAAAATTGTGCATACATTTCGCGTGTAAAGTGTCTTTTTCGCTTTCGCGAAAATTACTTTCGGTACGTCTTTAGCTCAAGCGAGAAAGACCCACTCCATGTTCTAAATACATAAATAACTATTGCGTCAGATAATACACTTTTACAATTGATAAACATTTCTATACTTTTAGTAAAAACATTTTATCTATAATAAATAATGCTTGGAATAATTCCAAGACTGTTTACGTTTTCAAGATGTCCCAGTCAAAATAACAATAAACGTATTCTACAAAAATGGAAATCAGAAGTAAAAATGGGAAACATTTCGATTGGTTGGACTAACGTTTGAATTTATACGATAAAAAACATGAATAACCTCGTTACAGCAGATGTACATACTCAGCAAATTTTACATGCTTTAATAAATCATCCGGGCGGGGTCCCAAATGATATAAAATCAACTTCAATTTCAAAAGATCATACAACATAGTAATAACTTGGAATATTAGTTGGGCCTATATAGGTCGCTGTAACGGAACAATGAAATTGAGAGATTTTCTTTTAATAATCCATTAAATATCAACTAGATTAAGCCACATACCAATTAAGTTTTATTCAGATATGTTGAGAAATAAGGGATATATAGAATCTTATTTGTTTCCCATAAGATCAATATTAAAACAATGTACTACGTTTCCCACAAACGAAATCTCGGTTACCAATGGAGTAATGATTCAAAATACTACATTATTTGTTTTTTCAGCTGAGTTCAAAACCAGAATTTGATAATTTTTATTTTCCCATGTAAAAAATCCCAAAAATATATTTTTGAGGGGGTTATCTCTCTTTATTCTCCTTACCCCGCACCACCCTTAACCCTTTACCTACGGTAATAGCGTCTTTTTTAGGATAAATTCGCTAAAACATAACATCAAAAGTGTATTGTAAAAATTAATTTACACATGGGTAATTAGGCCTGCAGCACTACTTTTATTCCTGAGATTAGTCCTAATTTTACCACTCAGCTTGAGCCAATTGTGGCCAACGCGAAGTCAAAAAATTCCGTGTTCGGATAGGTCGAAATAATGCAACCACTATGTTTGTAGTTTATTAGATCTTGTTAAATGGCTGTACGTGTAATTTTACTTGTTGAGCAGACCACAAACAATGGTTAGCTATTGTAATCGCATTAGAGTTCTATTATACCAAGCACTTAAATCTTTCATTCTAATTAAATATCGTTTTTGTTAGATGTTTGTTTTACTCTGTAATATTGTGGAAGGGTAGTAATTATTGTTTTTGTGTCCTCTCTTTTTTAGTGGGTTAATTTAGACTAATCAGTTAAATTAAAAATTATGTGACAATAATGTATGATCTAATATTAATAAATTACTGTTTAAATAGAAGGCTAAAATGAAATAATAAGGTTGATCACACTTTTGACTCGAAAAAGGGTAATTCTATTATTGTATAAAAGCCAATAACATAAACTATTTTAACCATCTCGAGGGAATCATTTTTCTATGTAAAAATGATATTGTAAACTAATTTATTCATTACTGAAAACTATTTCATTAGGTTTAAAATGTATCCTTATACTGCTTTTTGCTTGTATATTTGCAATGTAAATGTCTCTAAAATGTTAGTAAGTAAGTTAAATACTGTTGTTAATGTATTTAATACGGGTATAATCGTTAAGAATTTATTATTTTCACATTGATTACACTCTGCCCTGCTGCATTAAATAGATTTAATTGCCTTTAATTAGGCTTAGCTCGATTGATTCCCAATTATTATATTTTTTTATGTAATCAGTATACGATTACCCATTAAGACTACACATCTGCATTTCCCATTTCTGCCAAAAGTCATGATAGTGTTTTCCCATCCAAACAACCCAGCTACGTCTTTTCTGTCTGGCCAGAATTTAAAGTACAAGTATTTTGATTGATTAATAAGAGGGGGTGCTTCTTTCAAGGCTTTTTTCAACTGTATACGTTATGTTTTCGTACTTTACACCCCCTAAAGCAATAGTGGACTATTATTTGTTTTGATCGCAAATAATAGTTCACTTCAATCTATTGGTAACGACTGTAACGAAGGGCTCTTTTAATCCCAGCTCAGGCAAACCCTGGTGCCTTTAAGTGTGAGAGGGATGTCTTCTGCAGATTAAAATTCAATAGTGTTACTCTGCCCGTGGCTGTGACAACATTGCTACGAAGTAATATTGCACATTTGAATAGCCTCCCCGCAGGCGAGGCTTCGCGGACTACAAAGTATTACACTTCTGAATGGATCACCCTCAAGTAATGCCTGCCTCTCCAGGTGGTTTAATCTGAAATCTGATCGTATCACCGCAGGGAAGGAAATACGTCAAAAACAAGTTAATTTTGCCTTCACCTTATCTCTGGATTCCTTGAGCTTTTTTTGGTCGAAAATAACAAAAAAATACCATATTCAGACAGACGATTCTAATACATCTTAAGTTCTCCAATAACCTACCATCAATAAATTGTTGTCTTTCTGTAAATGTAACGGTTGTATCCCAACCCGTTTTCCTATTTCTCTCACCAACCTTATCCTTGTAAAATAATTTTTAAATTATTTTCAGTATTAACGTTCCAGTAATTCAAATCACTTTACAGATTTTTTGGTGTCCCTTTTTTAAAAGGTTCATGTTAACACATTTCATTTCAGCTTTCCTGAATAAATAGGAATATTTAAGAAAGTAATAGTCTCAGTCGGAGATTCGTTTTGGACGGATATCAAATCAATGTTATAATCACCCTTGGTTTAAGGAAGATGTTTCGGAACTTGTAGTCCTTGAGAAGGACTAAGGACTGAAGGTATGTAAACTTGTATTTTATCAGTCAAATCCCAGATGTGAAGGCAAACAACCATGAATAAATTACGGATGAAATAATTATGTTTCCTTTACACAATGATGTTAACCACCGACACTACAGCTTAACATATGCTAATGCTACTACTTTTTGCCCTCGCTATCTTCTCTCGTCATTGTCACATGGCCGGTTGTTGTCATCAGTTATAGATCAGCTGGTCGTGACATAATTCAACACTTTATCTTCTGTCACTTGAACCATAGAAGATAACAATCTCTTGATAACAGGCTGATAGTACGAGACACTTTCTTAACAAGTGGGCAATGCGTGGAGACATTAAATATTTTTTTTATCTCAGAAATTATAACTATATATTTTGAATTTTATTAAGAGTTGAAAGTAGTAGGTTGAATTTATATTTGACTGTGTGTGTCTGTAAAGCGATATCTCAAAAAACATTTGCACTGATAATTTACAAATTTCTCTCAAACGCGTAATAGCTCACCGAAAAGCTACTAAACGTAGGACATGCCTTTCAAGTTTGAAACAAATCCCCTGAACCGGTTTTTAGAAGTTCGATTTTAAAATTAAAAGAAATGCCAGTTGTTGTGCGGTACTATCAGAAAAGCATATTACGGAGGACCATTGACAAAATCTCAGAATGGAAAATGAGGATACGTTAACATTGATCATAAAGAAAAAAATCATAATAAGAATAGATACAGATCGATTGATTAAATTTATTGAAAATTCAACATGAATTATAATTGAAACTTACCAGTGATGATATTTTGACAATAAAAATTGAAATTGACACACAAATCACAAAGTATGTTAGAGTTCACTTACGTACTTGACTCGACATGATCGTCCATAAATAGATTACCATAAAATGGTTATCCTTGGAGGGTCAGTTCATGGATGATGACATTTTGGTAGGTTTTGAAATTAATTTTCTTGTTCATACATCTTTATCTTGATGTTCACTAGTTATTAGTTCATAGTCATTTTTTATATTATCACTTTTATTAAGAAAATTTTTAAGAAAATATATTGATCGAAATTAGGTTTTAAGATGAAAAATTTTGATATGATGTATATTATTTTATGAAACAATGAAAAGTAAAAAAAAAACAGAAGACATTGAATTAAAATTAAATAGAAACATGTGATAGTAAAATTTGCATTATAAAATAGGCTGAAGGAAACGCTATAAAAAACGAGATGGACCAGCAGCTAACAGCCATTAATCTAGCTTTGGCGAAAAGAAACTAGTGATTAAATATGTGGCAAATATTTTTTCCGTAAAAGGTACCTCTCATGTTATGGGTTAATGATTTATCAATCCCTAGGGAGAACGGCAGCAGCCGATACCCACCTGACGCTGGGACCAGATGCTGCTCTCTAGCAGATTCTTGTCCAAAGAGCAGCATCTGATCTTTATCAATTAATAAAAATATTTCCATTTTATTTACATTATTAAATATTTATTCTTATGGAGCTTACCAAAACATGTCAAATCTCGCTATGTTGGTTTGAAATATGTTGTTTTGCATTTGACATTCGCTGAGTATGCAGGTCTGCTGCAACGGGGGTATTTATCTCATCGAATCTCAAGCTCTTTTTTAAGGGGCTTCTCTTTTACAATTTTAAAGCTTAATACCTCAATTATGGATAAAGATTCAACTGTAAAATTTTGAATCCGGCTGTAAATTTTGGACCTTCACAAGTAGAATCTGTTTAAAATAATTTGAAGCAAAACTTTTAGATATAAACCTTTTTTTGAATCGTCCGAAAAATTACTTTTTGGGACTTACGCCCATTAAATACCCAACTCATTTTAGGCTCAGGTCTATAGAATGAAGGTGAAGCTTTTCAATATAACAACCTTAGGTAGGTCAATGGCTTGGTGGGTTATCTTTCCAGCTTTTATGTTACGTAAGTAATTCGGTCGTCGCGTCGGTTCCAATCCCGATTATAGGTATTTTTGATCAATATCATCTACTTTGTGCTACGACAACTCATCCCTTGCTATACTCAATACATTCAATGCGTAGACAAAAAAATAAAATAAAATAAAATAAAAACCTAGGGCTGCTAACCTTACTTAACCAAAAAATATCTGACGTACAGCGTCTGATCATTCAACCCTAACACCTGCCGTTCCCTTCGTGGTATATTGACGTCTGGACTGACTCGTGACGCGGACCCCCATGTGTACCACAAGGCCAATAACACTAATATACACCCATCCATCGATCAATGCCGGGTACTTAAGTTAATCATCTACAGGTCAACATGATACAAACAATGACATGACCATGGTAGGCCAGGCTCTACCAGGGATTTCGGAACATGAGATAAAACTGTTGACAACCATTTCTCTCCCTTTTCCAGCAAATTATGTTAGACAAAGTGAAATTCCCCAAAATGTGTTTTCCAATTTTATCAGCTCCAAGTTAATTCTCATTATGTATAAAATTGAAAATTAAACTAACAATGGGTAATATTATTTTAATGAACTGGACTATTGTAGATAAAAGCCTGGATACAAGCCGTATTAATAGAAAAATATGCCAAAACCAAAATAGAATCGTTGTTTCTTTATCGCAATGTATTTATATTCTAAGAAAGAGGAAAACATAAGAAAGCAACCTGTTTTCAGTTCATGCCCATTTTGATGTATTAATTATTCCTGCAAAATAAAATGTTTAGTATTTTTAAAATTAAACCTTTAATGAATTTCCCGTTCTTATAACAGCGGGCACCTTTAAGCTAATCGAAATTTAAGTCAAGATGGACGGACCATAATTTAATGTTAAATAAATAATTGATATTACAAAAAATAAGTTAAAATAATTTATAAGCCTACGTAAAACTCGTAAATTAAAATAGGCTCTACGGAAGACGTTTCAAAAGAGAATATGAGAGTTCATATTAATGCTTAATTCATATTTTTTTGAGTCATTAAGTTTACACAATAGGCTAAGTCAGAATAACAGTAATACAAGTAATAAATCATAACTTACATTTACAATTTTTTTCTAGTTTAGACGATTTTCTATAAAAGAGAGGCAGAACAATCCAGAGCCTTGTTTATATCGGTAATCCCAAATATATAATTGGGTTAGAGGCGCCAAGGAAATTGAATTTATGAACAGCCCCACGGGAATAGCACTAATCTCGGGCTCTTGCGTCTCTTCCATAAAAATGTCATTATTTCAGGAAAAGATGTAAATCGTTGTATGATTTCATACCAAGACATTAATTGAACCCATAATCTGTTCGATCACATTTATACTTTATTGACATGCACAAGTTCATTAGAATAGAATAGTCTTGCTGAAATATTTGGCTCAGTAAATTATCTTGTTTCTTGTACAATGTGGATGGAATTTATTTTATAAATGTTACACAACTTTTTTTTACTAAGAAGTTTATTCCTTAAAGATGTTACCCTAGTGATCTAAACCTTGTGTTACAAAATTTTTATTTCCTACGCCAACACCCCCCTTTGTTATTTTTATAGAAACCTTCGGTTTTGGCCTTGCACTTCGGATCAGAATTTTTCAAACAACACAAAGAGCTGAATAAATTATATGTTTCAATTAATTTTTCGTTTTGGCGAGCTTATTAGTAATGAGAAATGTCCACAAAACTCTCAATAAAAAACCAAATATGAATTTGTGAACTTTTTCACAAAACGTTCATTTCCAATTGGAACTACTTAGACTTAGACTGCGGGCCTAATATTCTTTACTCTTTGTGGGCCTGATATTCTTATGCTTTATTGAGCTCTTGAGCGTTTTAACGGTCATCGACTACAAGCAACTTTGCAACTCGCATTCACAATCCTTATTTCACCAGACTAGTTCATATGTTGCCACACAAATTCAATGTTAATGCACTGCTCTAAGTCTTAGTTTAAAAGATTTATTTGATTTTTGACTTAAGTGGAAATAAATTACCAAAATTTAGTGTAAAATACTCTACTATAAAAAACAAAGGCATTTTATAATGCATTATTTGGGTTGCACGGTTACAGTTTTCATTTGAGAAAACATTCTTCCCTCGGTTTATTTATGTGAGGCGAAATGTTTGATTACAACAAGAGCTTCATTACAAGGCTGAGTCTAAACGTTGCTACTGTGGCGGGCTGCACATAGGAAATGACACATATATATCAACATTTCCGGCGGGGGTGTAATTTATGTTTTCATCGTTGGCTACTTTGCAACGGTGTAGATAGAATTATCATCTACAAAAAATAATTAATTTTCATCCAGGGTTATTGATTTCAACCTCCCAGAATTCAGAACGTAACTTCTGTTAAGTTCCCGAAAAATAAACAACGTAGCAGTAGTTATAGCGTCTCAGAAGTAAAATTCTGTGAAACTCTTCTCCCGACTCTTCATATAATAAAAAAATGTGAATATGAAAAGTTTTGATTTGTATTTTATTTTTTTGATAGGGCTTCACGTGATGCATTTGATTGAAATTAAAGACAGTAAATATTGTACTTTTTAAAACACAGGAGGGATGCTAAATAGTGTGGTGGTAATTATCCAGGTGTGCAGCAGGGAAATTCCTCACACTTTCTATGACGAATCACGTTTCACAAGCTTGTAAATAAACAAAAAAGTACGTGTATATTAGTGGGTTTTCGAATTTATTTCTGGAAAGGTTACTTAAAAATAAAAAGATATAAATTGACTAAAACAAAAATTATCTGTAGAAACTATTACATTTTTAGTTGAATATGGAACATTTAGTAAATGTATTGTAACATAACACATTGTAACATGCATTTATGGAGAGCTATATGTTCAGGGACAGCCCCTTAGTTGGATAATATGATTCTGAGAATCTTGGTTATTTTGTGCTGCCAATGCAACCCTTTTCTTTAAGAAAAGTCTTCTCCTTTAAGAATAAATTAGCATTTTTACATGAAATTTAAAGAGAGCTAAGAATATTTTATTTTTTAACATAAATAATTAAAATGTAAACAATATAATTCATTTAGTCAGCGAAAAACTGACCTAATTAATTTTCTTAAAAGACTTTTCGAAAAAAGCTTCATTGTCAATTACAAGAACCTGCAGTTTTTCTAATAAGTTCTTTTTATTAAATTTACATCAGCTTAAGCAATGGTCGAACAAAGGAAGTAAATGAAAAACTGAGGCAAGTTCCAATGCTAATCAAATTAAATTAGACCATATGGTTACAGTGTTCTGCTATTTATTTAATCTTATTCAAATAAACAGCTATTGTATTTTCTGTTTCATTATTTTATCCAGCATTATAAAATCTTTATAAAACATTCCTTGCGCGAATGATTCCCCCTCCTTATCAGCTGGTTGATGTATAAATTTGGAAACCCAAATTCACAATTTTTTGGGTTTTTAGCTGAACTAAAGGCATTTGAATGATATTTAATTAAATCTAGTTATTCATTTATACAATTCTTTCGTGCAAAATAGCCACAGTTTACCAGTATGGATGTTTTCACTCTGGTCCTTAAATACCAATATATATCTTTAAACCGTTTAATCATTTAATGTACATCGAAGGTAAGTTCCAAACAACCTAATTAAAGAAAGTATTACTCTTTCTTCTTTTTTACATGATAATAATAGGGCCTACATTTTTTGTAAATATAGGAGCTAAAAAGCTAGATTTGTTTGCTTAAGTTGGAAGATATGATAAAGACTTTTAAAGAAGGTTCCTTATCTTAACAGAAAAATACATCAGCGTTAAGAGTGGCAAAAATTTTGGTACTCCTAATTGCTATGTATTAAGTTTTTATATATTTATTTATTCATTCAATTGAGGTTTTTACAAAATTTGGCCTTATTAATCAATATTAAATTATTTAACAGTAAAGTAACTTATTCAGAAAAAGTATCATAAGTGAATGTGTCGCTTCAGAGGTGACCCTATTTTTAGCTATAATAATAGTCGGAAGGCTCAAAGTATGATAAAAAATATGATAACCAAAAACTAAATAAAGTGTATGCAGAGATTTGTGATAACGTTAAGTAAAAATAACAAACACTGTAACGAAGTTCAACAGCAAACTTAACACAAATATAATTAACTCTAAATAGAAATATTTGCAAAAAAATACATTGACAAAAATAATACCAACCAAGGACATGATGACTGAATATGTAATACTCAATATGACTGAATATTTTACGGAGTACACCCTTAGTGTCTTAATCGTTTCAAAACCAACTGAGTTTTGATTTTCCTCTGTATACTTTTCCTCATTGTCTGTACATTATTTTTTGGAGCCTAAGTTCAAGTATAAAGTGCAGTGTTCAAGTTCAAGATGGAAAGCGTAGAGATTTTAATGTCGGGTAGTATGTTTTACACTTACAACATAAAAAAAACCATCCTCATGATATAACAGCTTCCCTCGTGCGCTCGCCGGACCCTTGGCGGAGTTGATTAAGATAATTACTTTTCAAGACTAATTACGCTGCAAAAGTCATTAGCGCTAAGTGTTCCAGGAGCTGATCTCTTTGTTAATTCTTCTCATTTATAGCATTTGTCATCTGTACTGGCCACAGGTTTGAAGGACCATGCTTGCTTTCAAATGCTTTCAATAGTGAACACAAACAATCAGCAACACGTGTAATACAGTGAACAGTAATCAGTAATTGTAGAAATAATCAGTTGTACTACTTATACTCCTAGACTGCTATGTTTTACCTGCAAGTGTACTCACCATTGTCTTGTGAATTACAACACTTATTATGACATTATTTTAGAGTGTAGAGTTTTTTCAATATTTTTTTAGAGTTTTCTTTTAGTTTTAACGGAATTATGTAGCATCCCAATCCTATTTTTACGTTCTAAAATTATTACATTTGACTGTTGGTGGTTACAATTTCCATCCCGTCGTCCGATAAAGTACATTACCTTCGGTCACTTCGCTTTCATAAATAATGTAATGAACTGTATGTAAAAATTGTGTTTTTCTATTGACATACAAACATGTTCTAATTACAATAGCATGCATTCATTTAACAACAATTCAACTGTTCAATAACTAAAGTTTCTAGATCAATAAGAAAAAAAATCATTTTTTAAGATTAAAACAACCTAAAAAGTATTATTAAGAGACTTAAAACACATAATTTTCATGAATATCAAAGGAATATACTGTACAAAAAGAATGTAGCCTATACCTTTTAGTAGGCGTTTTTTAAAATTATTTATTGTGATATTTTTTTCGGGATAAATGTATTTTGCTGTCTAATCTTTAAAATCTGTTCATGGAAATTAAGTTACTGAACAATAATAACAAACCAGTCATTCTTCATTTGAAATTCGTTGTTGGTGATAGTGATTTTATGTTTTGATTTTGATTTTTGCGGACATTTCTCATCACTGATTAGTGAAAACAAGTTTTAATCCTCATATTTTTACAAATTTGTTTTACTAATGATTGATGCCAAATGTCAACCAAATCAAAATCAAAACATAAAACCAAATATGAAAGATCTTTAAAATTATTACTTTTGACAGAGTGATTATAACCCACTCAAAAAGCAACTTTTAAAAGTAATTCTCGCGTTTCTGTTGTAGTTATATCGACAGCTTGATTGACTGACACCATAATTATATCGTTATATGGTTTAGCGGTTCAATCTCAAGAATGAATATTTTTATTGTTTGTACTGCACCATTTATTATAAAGATTATATAATCAGAAGCACTTGTAATGTAACAGTCGATTTTGTTAAGAATGTAGAGATGTTTAACCATTAGAAAATCAAAGGTGGAAATTTGCCCAAAATATGACTAAACTTCCAAGCAGGATAAAAACATATACCTTATTTAAAAATGAGCTTGCCTCTTTATAAATATGGGAAATAAAATCTGTGACCTCAATGAGTCATTAGTTCATCTATACCAAGCTTGATTTAATATTGAGGATCAATTTTGTTTTTCTTATTGCCACTCGTCATTTATGAAACCTCAACTGTAAATCCAACATCCCAACTAATGTAAAACATATAAATATATTTTATAAACTTCTGGTAAAATGAAATCCCGATCACCAAAACTTGTTTGCTTTACGTTAAATTTAGCAGGGAGATCTTTAGGGATAAAAAAGTTTAGAGATTAACTAAACAAGTACCTTAGCCGCTTCTGGACAGTTCAACTTGGTTGTGAAGCAAGTTTTGCTTTAATGACATTAAAAATAAATAATCTCGTCGCTAATGTTTAAGTCAACTACGTGTTAACATCTGTCCTACAAGCACACATTATTGCTTCAGTGTTTTGATGATTCCCAGATGAATAATACTATAGAAGAAGGTTCCGATGGTTATATTAAACTAAATGCAAAACCAGTTATTCACACGGGTTACAAATAGAAATGGTATATGTTAATTCCGACAATTAAAATAAAGTACTTGATAAAACCTGATAAAAGTTCATATAAACAGCTGTCATTGATTGTTAGTAATTGCGTTGTTCTGGTTACTAGTTGCGTAATTCTTAGTTGTTGCGTAGGTTTCACGCAAGAACTGAAAGCACCGTAGGTCTTAAGTAAGCGTTCCGTTCCATACCTTTAAAAATTTAATTTCACAAACTAAAAACAATTAAGTTTGTTAGAAAAATAACAGTGTCTTAAACCCTTATAGAATACCATGAAACAAAATTCCGTCTTATAAAAACCATCAAACAACAATGATCAAGCAACATTTAAGTTAAAAAGTAGTATTTACTTATTACTAATAGTTGAGTTGCGATAGTGAAGAATTTAATGTTTTCGATAAAAAAAATGAAAATACATAAAAGTAGTGGAGGAAAGACCTCTCCATATCGTCTTCTTGGAATTACAGCTTTGATATTTTCTATATCAAAGAAGCTTTGCTCCTTCAATACAGCATCAGCATTGCCTTCGGTATTGAATTATGTCTTTAATGTTGCTCGCTATTACAATCTCTTATGTGTTAAATGTATCGTTTTCTGTATTGTAGTAAGGCAAGTTATGTATTACACACAGTTTGAAAAGTAAGTTGGTAACGGTTAAGCTTATAACAGTTCAATTTTTGCTTTATCTGTCTACGAAATGAATTCGCTCTGTTTAACAATTGGTAAACAAATTTCCATTGGAGTAAACATTTGTTTAAATGATGTAATGAAAACTAAACAGTTTGTGGGACGTTTTGTTTAGCTAAGCGATTGCCTTATTGTTAATAAAGGTTTGACTACACAATCTAATAAACACTTTACATTGTTATTTATTACAGTTCAACTAATCATTTATTTGTTTCTCTTCAGAAACAAATAAATGATACATCACATAAATATTATAATACATCACATAAATATTATTCTAATTGAACAGTGATTTCAATCCGAGAACTGAAATTTTGCATGTATTTACTTTACATTATATAATTTTATTGTAGATAATTTAAGTCAGTTACGACTGAGAGATGAGTGTAGCATAATTACTGATGCGCGATCTTGTATTGTTGTTACTGACTAAGGCCGACAGGTTCCTTAAGCAGGACTGTTCGTTAAAAGCCCACCAGCCAATTACAACTGAGGGACTTTAACGTGGGCACCACGATTCCGAACCACAATTTACCAATCAAATACGAACTACATTCCCAAGTTTACATGTATTTATTGCGGAAGGGGTATTAGAATCGCAACATTTTACAATATTAATATAAACAGTTAGTTATCTTTAATAATTACTGAACATAATCATGATCATTTTATTGATAATTTTATCCTCTACAAAAAATTCTCATTTACAGGTAAAAATAATTAGAAAGTGTCGAACAAATATTTTTCCTTACAACCGCGCGTAAAGTGTCAGTTTACGCACCGAAACCCAATCGTAAAACAGCTGTTTACTGAGGAGCGAGCGATAAAGCCTTTGAAGGTCTTTGTAGCGAGCGTCAAGTATTTTACGCTCGCCATGTGATTACTTCGCTCCCCATGTGATTACTTTACGCTCGCCAGCTGATTGCATTGTTGCTCGGCGCGCTACAGCGCTCCCATCCGCTTCCATGAGCTCGACTTGTTTATAACCTCAAATTGGCGCACTCAGCTACAATGGATGTAATAAGTGATGACGAATTCGTGATCCTATTATTTATAAGCTAAAATATGTATTCAATATGTTTCAATTCAAGTACTGTGTTTGTTCTTGTAAATGTCTTTATTTTTATTCATTGTTTATAACCTCAAAATCAGCTACAATGGACGTGAGTAACTGTGATTGTATTTATCGTTTGGGAATTTAAAACTGCAGTTGTAGAAAAAATTTAGTATGTATTTCGCGTGTAAATAGTCTTTCTCGCTTTCGCTAAAAATACCGCGCTCCGCTTCGCGTAACGCGGTAACTGTTTAGCTCAAGCGAGAAAGACCTACCTTACGCTCTTAATACATAAATAACTATTAAATAATGGTTTAGCTATTTCTTTCTGATTCAACCGTCACTCATCCGCGTCCAGTCGACCAAAGTCACTGATTAAGTAATTACACTATAGTGTATAATATCAATTTCACAAATTAATCCAACTTTGTTTGTTTTAGGGATTTCCGGTGAGTGGTAGCACCCTTTGGCAAGTAAAATACAAAGTAGGCCAAATGTAGGCATACGGTCACAATATAAATATATTTAACTGTCCATATTCATTCCAATCGAAATTTGTGTCGCATGGAGTGTGAGAGTGTTAAGAACAGGTTCCATGGATGCATTAATGTGGAAAGTAAACATTTTGAGCACCTACGAAGTTAAATATGTAAATCTAATAAAATAAATTTAAGCCACTGCATACCTACATTTGGCCCTCTCTGCATAAGACAACAGTTCAGTTGTTTTTGATTAGTAAACCTAAGTTTATTCCCTGGAACATGTTATGTTCTTGTCACAGCCCAATTAAAATTGTTGCCAATGGTTTATTGTCTTATTTATTTATTTCAATTATAATAAAATTTGTTTTATAATCACCTTTTTAATGAAAAAAATTTAACTACCGACATAAATTATTTCTAGGCACGATTTCTTGAGTAGTGTATTATTCGGCCATAAATTGTAATTTGTACTATTCGCATGTGTAATTTAATAACATAATACAGAAAAGTATATTTAATTTAAAAAAATTAAGCATAAATAATTTTACTTGGTCAATATCGCTAGCAATATCAAGAAAGAAAGAAGGCAGACTCTGCCTACTGACATGATATTGGAAGATATCAACCGCGCCATTTAGAGCAAAAGAAGACAGACTCTTCGTCTTTTGACGTTTACTCAATAACGGAATTCTTTTTTGCACAGTTGCGAAAGAAAATATTTTTTCCCTGCAGTTACTGTCCAATCCTAGAAATAGGTTTAGTTATGTATTAGCATTTCTAATAAATTTTGAAGAGGTTGTCATTTTACGGACAAAGTTTTTCTACTCACAATTTTCTACTTCTCAGGGTCCGAGGACGTATAATAGAGAGTTTACCCCTTGTTGTCCGGACTCGGACTCGGACTGTTGTCCAGTGGCCACATAGTACAAATAGACGGAGCATGCCTATTTTACTAGCACTACAGCAAACGAAGCGTAGACCGCCATCTTGTCTAGGTATAGAAACATAAAACGTCGTTTAGAAGTGCGTAATCTGTAAGTGCTCACGTGTCAAATAACGTTTCAATAGTTTTTGTATGTGAGTAGTCCTTTAGTTTTAACAGTACTAGTATCATTTATATTTCAAATATAATTTTTATATTTTAGAAAATAATAAAGTCAAAAGTTTTTATTCAACTTTAAAATTTGACATGAAAAAAGTGGTCGCATGCTACATTTTTATTTTTTGGTCAGGTAAAATAAAAAATAGTGGAAATAGTTGCTTAAGAGATAAGTTTTTGTAACCATATTTAAAAAAAAATAGCTGCCGTAGTTTGGTTGATAACATATTTTTGTGAGAGAGTTTTTCCGTGCGGCGCCTGCATAACAACAAAGTCAATTCTAAACTACTCTTTACAAAAATATAGTCGACTACAAAAATACAAATGTGGTATCATGATGGACGTTATAGGTCCATTCAGTGGTGGCAGCTTCTCTAAAAAATTGTTAGGACAAGTTTCTAGGTTATCAGTGTTTACGATCTGTATACTACCTCTAAACCATTTATATTTGGTACTACAGTAATTCTGATATTCAGACCTTTAATTTGATACCATATTTGTAATTTTTTACGTGGTTTGTTTTTTCTATGCATGCGGACTGGAAGCAAATTTATGGCTTCACGTCGCGTCTCGTGTGTTCCGATTATTTGTACTGTGTGGTCGCTGGTTTTTATCGGCCCTCGGTTTTCGGCCGCTTCTCAGAAGCCAGTATCGAAAGGCATTATCCACTTAATGCAGACGTGTATTCCCTCTGACACTTTCTTGCAGTGTCTCCCTTTTTGGTTAAATTGTATTATATCCCTGCTTGTTTACGTTTTTATTACTGACGCCAATTCTTGGGGCCCAGTGCGGTGGATGCGCGGTAGCAAAAACGGCTAGTGAGCATGCGCGACAACGCCTCGCTAGTGCGCAGCACTGTCATTCTGCTCTCAGCCGTCAACAATAGCGTGTCACTACATGTCGTCCTAAAAACATTGATCGACGGAGCATTGACAGAGAAGCAGTAACTATGTGCGAGCTGCCGAATGTACGCAGCCAGGCTAGTACACTGTCGGCCGCCGCTGCCGCTACTACTCTCCTCTCCTCCCAGCCTACTCACTCCCTGCCCCATGCGCGGACTTGGCCCCAAGAATTGGTGCCAGTTATACAGTATACACTATTCAATTGATCTATAATAGTAACCTCTCAACTTTTTGTTGATTTTAATCGAATGTGCTTTCGTTAAGGAAGGGAAATTGAAAGGAGAGCACAGTGGGTTTCATTACAGAAATATACTTTAATTTTTGTTTCAATAACGCTTAGAATAATGATATTTTATGTCGGTAATAGTTGTTTATCTTGCCTAGGCTCTAAGCAAATATGTAATCTAAGTACTCATCAATCAAAATAACATAAACAAGTAAAATAAAAACATGAAAAATTGAATTCAATGATTTCTGTTACAATTTTAAAATTTATATTATAGGGCGATTTTTAATGGGATATAATGGGATTTGTTGCCGGATTTTAAGTGATTCAGCTTCCTTGAGGATGATAAGACAAATAATGATAGACAATGGTCTGCATTTAGCTCATCCATCTCAGTAACCGATTGACTTATATACTGATTTAAAATGTCAATTCTTATATTTTTCAAGCTGATTATTAACTGAGCACTGCTTTGTTTGATTCAACTAATTAATTTAACGAATTAACTTCTTTATAATTCTACTACCTCCGACATTTAAGTGCTTGAAGGTCGTGCGCTAAAGACTGTTTGTGTCAAAGGATGTCCGCTCGGCCGTTGAAAGTAGATGGAAACAGGTTTTACCGGTGTTAATTTACTCCTTATAAATACAAACCCTGTAGCTTATCACTTAAGTTTTGATTTCAAGAAAGATTTATTTCAGCTACTGATGGAATATTCTTGTCATCAACACTATTTTGTGAGATTTTGTATCCAAGGATCATGAGTATATATCTTTTTACAAAAATATAGCAAATACCTCCAAATAATTTCACGTGTAATGTTTTTTACTGAGTAAAAGACCATGTTGAATATTTTTAAAGTAGGTAGGTAAGAATACATTTTTGTTAATATTCATGAGGAATTCGTAAATCAATAAAATATTTACATGGGTCTGGAAATCGTTCTTTGTGGATTCATATCCAGTAATTTAATTTTTCAATTTTCAGTGTATTTATTTCCCTTTATGTCCGCTGGATTGAAAATTTGATAAGGTTCTTCTGTAAATTATATTCATATTTGGGTACACATTAAAATTCAAGGAGACATAATTACTATTTTGTGCTGAAATGTTGAATTTTGCCGGAAAAATCGGGTTTCAAAGTGAATTTTTTTCTTAAAATTCAAGGATTTAAATTTTTGTTGTTTGTTCTGCCCCTAATACAATAACCATTCAAGCAAATAGAATGCAAACTTACCAAAAGTTGCAAAGTTCAACGGTGAACAAGAAAGTGCCCATTTATGTAAACTTTTTATCAGTACTACTTATAATAAAATAACAAGTATTGTAACGTAACACAATAATTTTGAAAGGAAAACAAAGTAAAACAAAGGCAAAATCCCTTCCCCATAAACATAAAATAACTCCGTCGTTCTTAATTAGATTTTGTTCTCAAGACCAATTACTTTAACATATCAAAAATCACCGAATAACATACAACGGAAACCGCCCTGATATCACGTTTCAGAATGGCGCCATTTCTCAACAAAGTAAAAATTGTAAAAGCAGCTATCCCACTGTATTTTTTCACCTGAGTTAGTGATCACTTTAATAGTTTATTTGTTTATACTATGTTGTTTATTTTGTTTTTATCATGGCAACTCATAAGGCCAATGTTAAAATTTTACAACTTTAAAATTTATTTTAATACGTTATCAGATTTTCTCTCGCCAATCAATCTGGATGGAACATGTTTTTGACTCGTAAATTATTTATTTCCAGACTTTGAAGGAAGTGAAATCTTTGGAGCCGTTTTCTAGATAATTGTGCAAACAAGTTGACTAGCAAGCAAGATAACACTGCTCATATAAGAGTAAAGGATTATTTGATACAGGAGAGGACTATAGATATGCACTAAAACGTATATTGACAACCTTTGGAAAAATTAATTGGATTCTGAGCATAATAACAAAATATTTAAGATTTTTGTAGTTGAATAGACAAACAATTTCATGAAAAATTATTAACAATTCGAATTCAGGCTAAAATAAATGTACTATAAAGTTTTCAGAATAAACATCAAAAGCCGTGTGTGACCATAGCGAACTGTGGTTTTAAAAACCGCAGATCATATTGAGAAACTTCCAAGTAGTTGCATTTGTACCCACAAGTTTGTCTTGCCGAAATTCTTGCATACTTGCTTGCACCTGCAATCTCTTTCATATACAGCTCCGAGAATTTCCTTTGGAATATTTAAATAACTAATTTCTGACTTCGAAAAAGTGTTATATGCAGGTAACTCGGCCTAAAAAAAGGAATAAAGTAAGGAATGAAGTTTAAAGTCGAAAAACATTTGACATTAGGTCATATGGGTTACCATGCTGGCAATAAAATAAACAACCAAAATCCGGTTTTCAGTTTATAGTTTTTGTTTTGACCTAAGCTAAAGGGTGTGAAGGAATTAACAACAACGACCTAGCCCTTGAAGACTTGTGAAACCGGAATCAGTGTAAGAATTGAGCCCATATATCGATGATATCACTTAATACCATTAGAGCCCTATTTATTACACCCTCCGACCTCGACGAGGTTTCCAGCACAAGGAATGCGAATAAATCACTTGCCCATGAATCAACAGCTCTTCCACCAATAGGGAGAGACTCTCCCTGAAGCCTTTGAATTTGCCTTTGTCTCAACAGCCCTTCCACCAATAGGGAGAGGGTCTCCCTGCAGCCTTTGAGTTTGCTTCCTCCGCGCATACCCCGCTAACATTCTTGTCGTGGGTTTACAGCAGCTCCATGGCATTTTTACTGTGAAGATGGCATTCTTACTGTGTTAAGCCATACTTTAAGATTCATTAATTAACTAAAGTTACAGAGTCACATCTTCAGTCACATGTTCAATTTAAAGTTGAAGTTTTCCCGCCAGCGGTGTCGGGTTGGCGGCAAATGGAGACATCTGTTGTGTTTTGTCCCCTGACGTAGATCATCAGTCACCGCGACAGGGCCACATTCGTCTTACATATGTCTTCGTCACTCCGGCAATTCCGTCTTCTACTGCCTAAATATTATCAACATTTTCTCACTTTATTTCAATTTCACTCTCCTTCATCATAATTCGTGGCAAAAACATTACCTCGTTAGAAGAAGGCTTTGTTTAAAGTATAAAATCTTCGATGGTTACGCTGCGTATTGTTCTGTTTACAGCCAAAAATATTTCATGGAAATTTACTCGAGTTATTTATTTATATTTAGTGAGTCAGTGGCGAAGTCGGTAGCAAGCCTAAGGTTCAATACATTTTGACAGGTCTTTTGCTCTGAGGTCCTCATACATCAAAACTGGGTTCACTAAAATGTTATACAAATAAATTCCTGTTTCAGTGTGTTAAATTAAGAATTATGGTTTCTTGAAACATAAATTAACGAGGGTATGTAACGAAGGTCATAATATCCAACCACAATTAATTGGTGCCGTAATCTGCCAATGAGAGTGTAGATCGCAGAGTTTAAGCTTGCCATCTCCCCATTGTATTGAATTAACCAATTGTTTTTTTCACGGCGTTTGAATGTGTGGCGTATCCTAATGGCAAGTTATGTGTTGTATGACTGTAAAAATATTTTAATTATCATATATTTAATTTCGTAAGGCGATTCTTTGAGTCAAACTTAATTGTGGATGTCTGGCAAGTCGTAGGAAGATGAGAGAGGGCTCAAATTAAAGGTATCTATTCCATGAAGGCAGGAAAAATAATGAAATTGCTTGAATTCACCAGGAAAATTATTTTATTTCGTTAGGCGATTTTTTGCGTCAATATTGTGGGCGTCTGGCAAGTCGTAGAAAGATGGGAGAGGACTCAAATTAAGAGTCTCTATTCCGTGATGGCGGGAAAAATAATGAAATTGCTTGAAATTCACCAGAAAACGAGAAATAACGTAAAATATCTTCCATTTAAGAAGCATTGGGATCTGAAAACGTATGCTTTGTTTACATAAAACACGTGATGCTGATATTTGATTGTAAACCATGTGGTAGGCTAGATGTATAAGGTAGATTCACTATGCTCTAAAGGTATTTTGTACTACAATAAATAAAGATTGTTTGAATTTTCCCCATAATTTTTACAATAACTACTATTGTTTTTCAAGAGGGCCTTTTAGCCTCTTCAAACCACTATTGTCATTATTTGGCTAGTGCTTAAGATTATAATTAACTTTTGTAACTTGGTTTTGTTTGGTTTTTATCGAAGTTATTTTATACCTAATTCAATCCAACGACATGTTTATTCCTTAACGATTTCTGGAACGAAACTCCTTAGTTTGTTGGTTGTTTATTTCCCTTTAAAAGAACACTAGTTTTACATCTGATGTAAAAAAGTAAATTTTTTGTTAATGTTTTAGTAAATAAATGTTTACATTTGGTTAAGTTATAAAAAGATAGCGCCTTATAATTTTATATCATTATGTTGATATCATTTTTATGGGCCCTTACATGGTTTTTGGTTTTGAGTTCACCGTAAAATAAGAGTATTAAAACAAGTATCGCATTGTATAGAAGAGGCTTATTGCTTTATTTTTCTTTATCTCTCGTTGCAAAAAATATACTTTGTTCAATTTAACATTCACAAAATTAGCGAATAAAAATTAAGTAGCTAATAAGTAGATTCAGGATTGAAAACTTTTGGTTATGAAGTCCATACAAACAATCCATTATTTAAAAATACAAAAATGCTATATAATCTGTCTAAAAAAAGTATATGAAAAGATACGATGATGGAGATACTCTTCTGGAAATATACAGACTAAAGTAATTACATTATTCTAATTTTGACGAATTCTTATAAGGACTTTGTGAATTGGTATTCTAAGTCTATGGAGTTTATAAAGGGAGGATTTACTAACCTAAGATTAAATGTTCAAAGACAAAATAATGAAAAGTCAATCCGCAAATTTACTTGACTTATATAAAGAATATTATTAAAATGTTGTCTAATTGTAGAGTCCAGATTCTGGATTAGGAACGGCCAGTGTACCGAGAAACAGCCGTTTAGTTTGGACGGAAATTTGTTTCGATAAACCAATATCCCATAAAAGCAATTTAATAAAGGGAATGCTTTATTCCAATGGACTTAAGAAGGTCCGATAGAAAGAATAATGTGACCAAGATATTGGACCGTTAATAATTCAATGTCCTGCAGATCGCTTTGGCTGCTTCTGCTCTTGGGAAATCATTTTGCTAAGAAAGCATAAAACAATTTTTAAAATTGAATCCAAACATACTAAATTAATTTAACTATTTATTTGTATTACGATTACAAGGCTTAGGCTAACGTGTGTAAAAAATATTCTAACGAAAATAAGTTTTAATTGTTATGTAAAGTCAATCTCAGCACAATAACTCTTCGTTGCGGGAGAATAAGGTTAAACAATGTAAGCCTAATTCATCAGTTGTTTGACCGGGATATTGAAATAACTGTATCATTCTTCAACAGTTTCATAATTACTGAACGGTCATTCATGTTTATCTAATTTAGAGTATTATTGTGATAATATTACATTTTGTTACTCAATCTATTGTTCTTACAGAATGAACTGTTATATTGTCCTTTTGTTGTGGTATAGTTACCATCTTGTTTGTAGCTGGTCAAAGGAAAGTTTGATTCGAAACGTTAATAAAGTAATTGTTTTTAGTATTATGTATTCCTGATTTTTTTAATACTAATACTGTGGTCTTACAATATTTATTTTCCTAGCATTTTCCTATGGTGCGGTGAACGTGTTCTAAATTCAATGGCAAATACTTTGCTTAGTAGACAAACCTTTTTGGGTACTTAAAACATAAAATTGCGTCGAAATTTCGAGCTCTTTTAGGACGTGTAAAAACAGATTTAAATCTTTTGGTGTTCTCAATTTTCCCTAATTTGTCTGGGTTTAGAACAGTGTTTATTGTCGATAACTAAATCCAAGTAATATACCTAAAAAATAATGCTGAATGACCCATGAAGAAACCAGTACTCCTTATACGCTTTGGTCATTTGAACAGTTCTCTATAAACCTCGTTCATTGCTTAACTAGGAGGTGCACAATGTTATCTCCTTGTCATTAACATACATTATTTATACCAGTTACCTATCGATATACTGTACAGACATTTCCTATCTTAAAGTAAACCATAATTACAATTCCATTTCCTGTCCCCTCCTGATTCGTCATAATAATGAAATAATTCGAACTTTGCGGTGAACCACCAGTGAGAAAACTCGCATTAATTTACTCTTATGCAATGGCGAAAGTTTTCATTTGCCGTTGTTTTGAACTGTTATAAAAAATTAATATTGTTCTTCAATAATAAGCAAAGTTTTTCTTAGAAGAATAATCAGAATAATTAAATTTGATATAAAGGATAAGTTGATATGAGAGAAACCCCATTCACTTTATAGTATTGCCAGCCTACAGTTGACAGCCAGATATGAAATATCGGCAAAACGTTACAGGGCTGTAGGTTTAACGCTCAGCTGCTAAAAAGTACGGCAATATAAAACCAATCAATCCTCTACGTCTAATTGAATTAGCTATTGAGCTGTATTGGCAAAAAAGTTTCAAATCAACATTTAATTCACGGTATTTCTACCACTTGAATAACACTAATAAACTGTTTTAAAAATATAAAATAGGGTTCGTCACCTTGCCTTGAAAACGTTTTAGTCAAAAAACGCGATGAATACTTTTATAATGTTACACTCTGCCACTACATGTTGGATTCGGCCTAATTGGGCCGAAATTTAGTAAATGATTTCTTGTTTAGCATGAATCTTGTATTTTAATGGATGTAAAAAAGTCTTAACCTACTCAACATATTTTTACACTTATACACTGTTTTTACATAATAGGCAGTACATTTTCACAAAACTTGGAAAATGGTGATCGGTTTCGATTGGTCACTCCAATTAACATTAAAAATGAGGCCCAATGAGAGGCTCTTATCTTCCCGGAAATAATTAAATAAATAAATCTTGTAAATCGAGGAAATTTATAGGAATCACATCATTTGATTTATAAATACACGACAGTAGCAAGGTCAGTAACCCTAATTATTTTCTATTTTAAGCCAGTTTAATTAAAAAAAAACTAGTCTTTTTGATTGTGAGGAAGCTTAAGCATAATGTAACAGATACTAAGCAAGAAAGAAGGCGGTTAAAACGGCAGGGGTGCGTTCAGGGAGAGAGGCGACAATAATCACAATCATTACACAGCTGCTGGGGCTCTCCCGAGACCCACACTGCACTGAGTTGTGTCTCGAACGCGCTCTGAATGGAACTGAAACATTTGTGCCTTGAGTTTATGTTTAACTACTTGGTTTTGTTCTGGGAAAATTTAATGTTTTATCAAGTAGAAACACAGTAGAAATATTAAATGCTCGCACATGTTAGGCCTCTTTTAACCTTTAAAGACAACCCGTCTTAGTGAAATTGCTTGAAATCTACCATGGAAATTATGAAATTGTTTGCCATTACCTTTGCCATATAAGACACCGACACAAGTAAGGTGTATTCTAAAGCGAATATGAGTGAAAGATGAGTGTCGGATGTCTGTGAAGCGATCTTGTAATCTTGTTACTTACTTAGGCCATATAACTATAAACAGATGTTCCTTAGACGTGCCTGTTGATTAATAGCTCAACAGCCAATGACAACTAAGAGGCCATCAGACTAACTTGGGATCCGAAACACGATTTCACAAAATAATTACGGACTGGTCGATCATGAGGATGGTCCTGAGGATGAACGTGGTATTCACTAGTGCGGACGTAAATCCCCACTAGGAAATACCGTATCCACAAGTCATCGTTTACAACTATCCACAGTTCCTAGATTACAGGATACGCCACCGTTCCCAGTCCTGTATGTACAGTATTAAGGTATATTATACATTACCTATTTTATTTTAGCACGTTTATACTATCTTTTTTAACGGTTGGTCGTTGTGCCCGATATTTGCAAGGATA
This sequence comes from Flexamia atlantica, assembly GCA_035578135.1. Taxonomy (NCBI): domain Eukaryota; kingdom Metazoa; phylum Arthropoda; class Insecta; order Hemiptera; family Cicadellidae; genus Flexamia; species Flexamia atlantica. Next base: position 14,933,116 of record JAQJVK010000011.1, read on the forward strand.
TAAATTTTGTAATTACGTGTTATCAAAAAATTAATTAAATAAAACTAATTAAATAAATTCTTCCCAACACGTTACCGGTATATAAAACGGTTACACCAACAAACCTGCTTATCACATAGCCCGCTTAACCACGAACGCTCCACTTTAGCAGACTAATTACCAAATAAATCAAAGTTTCCCGATTTAATTGGAGCGGAGCGATGTCAAAAAGCAATTTCCGATATTGAGGTTTGATAATTAGACTTGGCAAAATGTTTCTCCAGCGTTAATGGCAGCAGTGGACATCATCAGCTGTGGCTGTTGTATGTCACTGCTGACAGACTGACAGTCGACAGTGTAACAAGAAACAAATACTTGTCGTTGGTCCGTGGAGAACATATTGTATACTGTTCTTGCTTCCTTTTGGTTAAGATATTGACAATAGTGTTGCCCATTTTGTTATATTAACAACTAAAAATCGTCTTAATACGTTATAAGGAGAACTGATATAAACGTTCAATTAGTATTCTTCTTCGCAGACAGTTCAAAGAAAAAGGAATTATAAATAATTCTCCTTGCTGGAGGAAGGAACCTTCAATAATTCAATTTAAAATAACTTTTTCATCCACCTACTATCTAGAGTCGTTTTTTAGTCTCTGGAATAGAATACTAAAGTACTAGTTTATACTCCATGGGATTTACTTACTTACTTTTTCTCCCTCGGACTAAATGTAATCTACTTTTTCCCCCATGAGTCTAAACGTAATCTCATAAAAAATACACGGGGAGAAATCTGGCAACGTCGCGATGGACAGCGAGAAAATGTGGCAACACCGTCGATTTCCATTTGCTTACTCTAAATTTAATTCAAGAACTTCGGTGTTTCAACCTAAGGAAACAAAACCTTATGCATTTAATAGCCAGGTAATGATATTTTTGTATGAATTAAGTTGGCGATACTGAGTATTAAAACACCTGATTTAGAGTTTGTCGTTACCAATATGCCGAACGTTTTAAAAACATGATTGTGTCTTACCTACAAATTTTGGGAGATATTTGTAATTAATAGACGTAAGAATATATAGTGTTAAAGATAATGTGAAAGAATGAATAAATGGTTGTTGAAATTACCTAAGTACCTTATGCTATATATTTATATGTTATTCTAATCTAGCCTAGTTAAAGGAGAAAAGGCTCATATGAAGATAAGGTTATATTGTGCCAGTTATTATTGTTAGTAGTGTAGGTGGAAGAAAACTTTTGTGTGCATCAAGGGACTAAATTGCTTTTTCTCCCTCGGGAAAATGTTTACCCTCGGCTTCGCCATCGGGCGACAACAGTTTCCCTCACGGAGAAAAAGTTGCACTTTAGTCCCTAGATGCGCAAATAACTATTTCAACTCAGGTTAAGGAATGAAAGTGGTGCTTCCCCGGCCTATTTTGCCTTTGTTTTTGTATACCACTTTGGCAATACTGTAATAGACACGCGCTGCTCAGCCGCTGAAGAAACAAATAACTGTATTAAACTTGAATGCATCAGCACTCCAGCGGTTTTCTTTGTATTTTTGTCTTAGGGGAAATTTTATCCAATACCCAATATTTTTCCCTGGGATTTTCTCACCGAGACCGTTTATTCAAGTATGGGGTTAATGGGTGTCAGACCTATGTTTTTTTTTCAAAATTATAGGTAGTTTAAGATTTATTTATAGATTATTTTTTTCAATCAGGGAAGTTACCTCTGGATATTATTTTAGTAGAACATGTCACGACACGCTCTGCTACCTGCTGTATCACTGGTATTTATTATGTCATCTTGAGCCTCAGCTGATCGTGGCACTGAGCTCTAGTGATACAACGTCTCAAAAGCTTTTTCTGATATCTCTCCAAACTAGACTTTATCTTCTTCTAACGGGTTGGAAGAGAGTAGTAGTCGTTTTATGTTTGAGGTTAAAGGGAAATATTTTGTCAAGAAAATGCATAGCCCAATCCAAGATAAGAATATTGGTGGCAAAACTATTTTAAATGTTAGAATAATTTAAATGTCCATAGAGTTTATAGTCTAGTACGACACTATCAGATATTAAAATAAGATTGGTAACGGATGGTTTTCATAATAAATCTTGAATTTTGAAGGAAAAATTAATTGCTTTTTGAAAATATCTTTCATGACATATTTTTCAGTGTATCGGCCGTAAGTTATGAATATTTTTTAAATTTTTTTTATGTAAAGTGATAGCGAATAATGAATTGTGCAGTGCTCTAATACGCTGGAATATATATCAATACATAATATATATACAAATAAATAAGATAAGATATACTATTCAGTTTTTTGGTGTTTTATTACTTTGTTTTTGTTTTGGGAAAAGTTAAACATAAGAAATGATAAGAAATTGACCAGTAAAGTCATCAGTTCAGAAAGGAAATGTTTTCTCAATAACAGCATACAAGCCTCTGTTGATTGTACAGACTATTGTGTAGATAAAAAGTAATATTTTTTTTATAAAACTAAGGTTGAAAATGTGGAATATCAAGTCAATTACACGTTTGAATAAATGAAATGTGTCACCACCTCATACATTTAGGTACTTTTAGGTTTTTTTCATTTTGAGGTATGAAATGTGTACATTTCTACCTCATTAATCTACTAATAATTGAACTGTCCAAGGTGTCCCGCTACAATAGCTAATTATGTATTTCTTCCTAACAAAATGTCATCCGACTGTGGAATATTAAAACTGACAAACTCTTCACTCTGTTATTATTCCTTTGTAACATAACTCATGTAAGTTTTAAAAATAACTGTTGACTATTTAAGGAAATCCAAATTGAGGAAGAAAGCATCTTTACTTATGCGTAAATACTTTTGAACCACAAAATGACAATTACTTTTCTTTTTTCGAGGCTTACTGGAAAATGATTTAATTCTGTCAAACATAAAATTAACTTTTCATGTGAAAAGTTAAACAGTCCTGAGATCGGAGTGTTTGTTAGGCCTCTGCTTAAATTAAATTTGCCTCGCCGACAATAACGCAATATATTTCGGCTTATCGAACAGCACAAAGCCTCGCATGATGGAGTTTGGCGTTCTTCTTTGTCCCATGTACGTTCGACGTTCATATTCACTCTCTGTTATCTACGTATGGCAATTCGTCATTGTGTAAACAAGGAAAGTAAACTTTGTAATTAACCTGTGATGGAATGAGTTATGAGGATGTGACCAATAACGAATAACTTTTAATTCGACAATTTATTTTATAAAAAACTAATCTATTATTCTGAGTAAAAAGTATATATTTTCTAAGAAGTTTATTCAAAATTATAAAATCAGTTTGAAAGGGGCAGGAAATTTTAACTGGAGGATGACAACATTTCCAGCACTGGTCGCCTTATGGGTACTAAGAAACATTTCCCCGATTACACTTTGAATTTTCATATGGGAGTATGAACTGATATGAACTAAATACGAATTGAAAACAACACTTCCCCTCCTTTATACATGAAATAAGTATAAACATTGTGTTTAAATTCATCTCGCTGTGTCTTTGCGAGGAAAGAAGCATGGTAGAAGGTACATCTACGGACTATCAAGTGGTTACTTTGAGCCTCTGATGTAAAGTTATTTGCAGCTGTTCCTTCTGAAATAAAAATATTTTTAGGTGTTACTCGAATATACAGGGTGTTGATAAAAAACCCTTCAGGACTTCGGGATATGGTTACTTACATCAAAACTAAGAAAAAAGTTCCTATAAACATGGGTCCAAAAATGCTCGGTTATCCGTCTGTCGGTCTGTATGTGTTTTTAACATGATTATGCATAACTTTGGAAGCACAAAAGATATCAACTTCAAACTTGGTACTTAAATGCTGACTATTAGGATCTATTTCCTTGCGGAGTATCAAGTTTCTACTTTGTACTATTTCAAAATGGCAGCCATTTTTATATTTTAAAACCTAATATCTTAAAAACTGTAAATTTTTCAAAAATTGGAAACGAGATAGAAAAGTTGGGAAATTTTATTTCCTACAAAACCATGTCAAGATTATTACGATCAAACATTAATTAACGGAGTTATTGCAATTTTGCTAACAGAATTCAAGTAAATTTGCCATAGCTACCATAAAACATGCATGTATTTTGTTGGAAAAATTGCAATAACTCCATTAATTGTTGTTCGATCTTAATAACCTTGATATAGTTTTGTAGGAAATAAAATTTCATAACTTTTTTGTGTCTTGTCCAATTTTTGAAAAAAATACGGTTTTTAAGATATTAAGTTTTAAAATATAAAAATGGCTGCCATTTTGAAACGGTACAAAGTAGAAACTTGATACTCCGCAGGAAAATAGGTCCTAATAGTTAGCATATAAGTACTAAGTTTGAAGTTGATATCTTTTGTGGATCAAAAGTTATGCAAAGTCATGTTAAAAACACATACAGACCGACAGACGGATAACCGAGCATTTTAGGACCCATGTTTACAGGAACTTTTTTCTTAGTTTTGATATAAGTAACCATATCCCGAAGTCCTGAAGGGTTTTTTTATCAACACCCTGTATACCAAACGGCTTAGGCGTGATGGAGTACAAAATAAAACTCGCAAACGTCCACACATATTAATCCTGTTAAATAACTATACTAATAAACATAATCACAAATGATCTTGCGAATGAAAAGGCAAAACAATTTTGATCCACTACTTAAATAAGTCGAAATCAATATATTTGTAATTCATACTTGGCTTAAAATACCTACCTGATGGGTAGGTCACCATTTCAAGCAATGTATAATGTAATGTATAAGCTTTAATTTTTTTAAAAATTTCATATGGTTTATTTATTGTTATAAGCAATCAGCAAAAATCATATTATGTTTGAGAGAACCTGGTAACCTTGAAGCTTCTACTGACTTTAACTTCATTATAGTGCATTTCAGACTCTTCTATGTTTGGGTTGACCAGAACTTGGGATCGCAGAGAAAACTTGTAGTTCCTTCTCAGGCCGTTATGAATGGAAACCATGGGTCGACGGTGGATAGAATAAATTGATATACCCGACCTGATGATAAGCCTATTCATCTTTAATCTGGGGCGCAGCCCATTGAAGACAAAAATACCATCAACCATAAAATATTTAAGGACTGATCTTACCAAAAATAACTTTGGCAGGCTAACAGAAACTCTGGATTTTATTTATAACTTCAGAAAGTATCTGTATAGGCCATTGATATATTTGTTGTTAACATTTATCTCAATCAACAGACACTCGCGATTTGTCATCGTCTCTGTGACAATCAGAGCAACTTACAAGGAATTGGTCGCTACCTAATAAACCGAGCGGACAATTGATGAAGATGAAGGCGATTAACCAATCAGAGCAATTGCACTTCCGGTACTAACTGAGCCCACGACGCGATGTCTCCTTGGAGATTGTCAGGGGAAGACCATTCTAATTTATCGGAGTAAAAATACTGTTTGACTTTGGAGGAATGAAAACCCCAGCATTGCCAGTTAGACACCTATAGCTTGGTTTTTGTTGGATTGTCCAGCTTACGGAAGGAAAGGATTGTCAGGATGGTAAAGGTATGGTCAGTCAGCCTCACCCCTGAAGGAAGAGAGATACATTTCCAAGCCATCCTCTAGGCTCTTCCGAGGACGACTGACCCTCGCCCTTTAATGCGAAATCTCCCAAGCATTGCCATACAAGCACCTTCACCTAGGAGCTCTCATTCAAGAAGTGGAAATAACCCTAAATATTTTCCATTTGAATTTGTACCATTAGATGCCGGTAGGCGGTAGGTGATCTCTCGTTATATTTTAAACATACCTAACTCGTTCGCTGAAAAGGAGTGAATAAAAATGCATTAGACTAGTACACAAATCTGTTGTAGCTGACATAAGTTTTTTTGAAATACGATTTCATCAACTGGGATGATCACCAACTGGTTTACAAGAAACCTGTTTTACTCATTGGAAGAGTTCCTGAAATGGAAGGAAACGAAACGAAACACTATGTTCCTGAAATGGAACGAACACTAATGTACCCTGACGCCATTAAAAATGTTTATGTTTTTTCTATAAAATGATTTTGATTTGATTTTATTTGATTTGTAATTTTCTAAAAATGCAACTCTATAAAGTAAAAAAAATATATAGCTATGAATTTTGTTATACATATAATGATTCATAAATACGCTTAGCCCATCCAGCAAGGTTCCTGTCCTGAGGATCGGACATTCAGTCTGGAACCAAGAATGAAACGAATAAAGTCATACATTTCAGGTAAATTAAAGTTGAAAGCTTTCCCGCGCCGCGTGTGACAGCCCATCCAGGGAATGTGGTTTTGTCTTTAAGTGAATTACAAAATTACTGCATTTGACGCAGATTGAAGTTGAAAGCGCTACAGCATAAATTACGTATTGCCTCCATGTCGGCTTGGTTTATTCGTTTATATTAACGCACTGGGAGTTAATAGTTTCTGTGTTTTAGATAGTCTGTTTTATTTGAGTACGTACTTCATAGCTTGCAGCGCTAAAATCACTGATATTTATAGGCTGAAACTTTATTCAGTACCGATCTATAAATCCCATATTCAACGCCATAGGTATTGTGATGTGTAAATCTTACCATATGGTCAGTAATAGATTAAAACATAATAATAGTTTCTACTCTCTCGACTTCAAATTACCATAAAACTCTTCATTGCATAGTTATTGCTACAATTTGTTGTAAATATAAAATATCATTTTTGTTTGGTGATATGAATACTTTACTGGCGTTTAATGAAATTGAAAAATTAAGAAAAAAACAAAAATACGGTGGCTACAGCTCCAAAGTAAACACTTGTTCAGTCGTTCGTGATTCAGTACTTAAGCTTTGCAGATCTTCCAGTAAGCTGATTAATTGGAATTCCTACTACAGTGGTAAATCTTAAGGGCTTATGAATAAACTGTGACGACACCTAAACTATTAAACTGTAAGAGGAATCTTGATCAGAAAAAACGTCTATCGCACTGGACAACCATATAGAAGATAGACGTCCTCAAAATATGACTAGACCGATTATTTCAAACATTAAAATGACTAATCTTGGTAGACGAACAAGTAATTTTTATCAGTCAGCAGTTTTTAATGTCTTGAACATTAAGAGTTTCACGCAATGATTGAAACATAAAATATTTGATGTCACGTCATTCAGTATTAGTTTTTTAAACGACATAGAAACATTAGGTATTTATAAAAAAGGTTTGTTCAAAGTTTGATCTGCTTGTTCCCTCACTAGATATCCGCTGCCGCCTTTGAGGTTGTTAATGCAATTGCAGATATCAACAGACTCCATTATTTACTCGATATCGTTTGTCTTCTGTCAGATATTCTCTATTGTTCTCTCGGTTCTGTCTTCGTCAGTTCTATTCTCTACCCATTGAGAACAAATTGATGTCCAATTTGAGTTCACAGTTTCGTATATTAAATCAAGAAGGTTTTAAAATTATACAAACCCAAGTACATATGTTTTTGTTGAAAGTGTAAGTAATTTTTGCCATCTATAAAAATCAGTATGAAACCTTAAGATTTAAACAAAAATAACAATACAGAATTGCCTTACCTATATTTCAATTGGTTTTGCAAAAGTTCTGATGTAGTTTACCCCAACAGGATCAAAGCAGTTTAAGAACAGTAGGACGAGCAAAGAAGTTTGCCTAGCCCTATTTATAGATCGAGCTTCTAAAACAATTCTTCCTTCACAACGAAATTTAATTTGCAAGTCTACAAATCACGCGAAATCAAAACTAGTGTTTCGTCATGATCCGTCCACTTGTTGATTTGCAAAGTGATAAACAAAATTTTCAATTTAGGAGACTTAATGGGAAATTACGTATTTTACTATAATTATAGACTGAAAATTGAAATTGATTGATGCAATCAGGAATCCAGAATCCAGAATAAACGTTAAAAAATCTTTAGCAGAAGAGCGACCAGATATAAACACAAGACAAGCTTTTCAAAAACAAAGAAATTAAATGTTGGTAAGAATCTTTGCTTGTAAATAATCACATAAACAATAATTTGAATCGCATTTAACATTGTGTAATGTGATTTAACCAGCATAGACAAGTAAACAGTTAATAATAAAACTGTTAAAATATTTATGTAAAAAAGGAATTCATTCCAAACAACAATAATTATTCCATGGGAATATCATATTATTAATGCAGGTAAATGTTGGAAATCAATGAAAGAATGTGAAACAATATTGTTTTAATAAACCTGATGCTACGGAATTCCTTTAATTCAAACTAATTTCGCTAATTTGTTTCAAATTAATATTTTGGCAATGCAAAAAAGTGAAAGTCTTTCATAATTGTTAATACCTGTAGTTTAAACGCGTGATTTTAATCTTAGAAATCTTATAATAAAATTAGTTTCAATCAAGTTGAATGTGCTGTTATAGAAAGCTTGAATCCGGCTATTCAAATATCATTGCAGATAGATTACTACAGATAATACACACATAACTTAATCACAGCCAACCAACTATTAGTATGGGAAGTAATTATACGATAAGGACATTTACCTTCATATAATTATATTCCTAGTCCATTATTGATCGATGATGGGTGTATATTAGTGTTATTGGCCATGCAGGTACATATACGGGTCGACGTCATCGAACTGAATCAACTCCCACTGACGTCATTGTTGCTGACAGGTAGACGGGTGGGGTTTGACGACCGTAAAAAAACCAAGTGTCAAAATAAGCAGAGAATAAAATGCAATTGGTGACCATAAATAGACAGATGGCGATAAAAAATACATCCTCTAAAATATTATAAGGGGGTAAATGAAACCTTCATTAAAAGTTGATACTGTGTGTTTGAAAATATTATAAGATTAATATTCAATGGCTGATCTAAGGTTAAACCTACCAAGTACCAACTGTAATCTGGATACCTTCATCTATGAGATAACATGATCTTATTCTCAATTATTTTTATGAAAACAAAATAATAAAAGTAATGTTAGTCCTTAAGATAATGTTGAAGACCGTAGAATTAATTGGACTTTATGATAATTTGGTTAACTGACATCCTGGCGTAACATTAACAAAGTTACAAGAATTTAAAACTAATTATCTTTTTTGAGCTTTCAACGAAACCTGTCAACATAATTATTTTTTCGACCTCGTTGGACTATTTATGGATTGGTTATAGGAAGTAAAGGAGTTGCGCCTCATGTTTTTGATGATCAAGCTACAAAAACATAATTTAGTAAAAATGATTATATTTCCACCTTAAATAATTGTTATCATTTAGCAAAGTACGCAATATATAATATACAAACATCATTCAACTATTCATTTAAAATAAAAATAAAAAATAAAATTTTTGGGTATTTTTGTTTTATTTTTACTATTTTTAGCGAATTTCCCCTATAGGGAAGAAGATATTACCGTAGGTCTCATGGTAAGACCTAAGCCCCAGACCATGATAACTTTTCGTTTTGCAACCCCCAGAAGCAAAAAACACCATTCGTTCGAATTTTTAGATATATATATATAATATATATATCTATATATCTATATATATCTCTATATATATATGTGTCTGTTAGCACGATAGCGGCCGTAAAAATGGTCCGATCTTGATGAAATTTTGTACAGACATGTAAAGTGGTAATCGATTGGACGAGTTCGTGAACCAGCCCGATCGGACCTCCGGAAGGGGGGGGGTAAAGGGGGATAAACCCCCCAAAAAATGGTTTTTTGAGTTTTTTACATAGAAAAATAAAATTTATCCAATTTTTGTGGGCACCATTGAATTCAGCTCAAAAAAACAAATAATTTAGTATTTTGAATCACTGCTCTATGTCCATTCGTTACCGAGATATTGAAAGTGGTAAACACAGTACGTTGTCCCAATGTTAACGTTATGGGAAATAAGTAAAATTCTACATCTCGTTTATTTCTCAACATATCTTGATAAAACTTGGTAAATGGCTTCTTCTAGTTCAGATCTACTAAATATTGAATTAAAACCAACCAGTTAAACATACCTGTAGCAGCAATCCTGCATACTCATTCCCCATGTTAATCTTATGGAGCTTACAAAAACATGTCAAATCTCGCTATGTTAGATTAAAATATATTATTTTGCATTTGAAATTCGCTGAGTATGCAGGTCTGCTGCAACGGGGGTATTTTTAAATATTATCACTTATTTACACTTAAAATTATTTGTTGATTATTTATTTTTCTAACAGTTCCATGCAATATTGTATTTTATTACCAGCTGCTTTGTTACATATCCTTTGAACCGTTACCGAACGACCAATTAATATTAAATGTTTAAAATTAAATTTACGTCTCTGACACTGGCTAAATGAAGCTTGCTAACAGTAATTGAATATGTGAGAGGAATATTTGATATGTTTCCTTTGATCTACAATACGCAGTCTATTTAACTACTATAAATGCTCTACATCCAAGAAAAATAGGCCTACTATTCTTAATTCAGTAACCTGTATTGAATTTTTTGTCAAAACAGTAACAGCAATAAGCCATCAATTGCTACTGAATAATATTTGTAATGTTAACATTTAGTTTTTGACTTGCAGTTTTGCGGACCTCAGTAATGACGTTTTAATGAAAATAAATACAAAGTAATCGCTTTATCTTTCAGTTAGTGTTGTTAGGAGTTTATAAACGAACTAGCTGTTGGCAACCCGCTTCGCTGGGTTAAAAAATATTATGAAGGCCTAAATAGTAGCTCCATAGTCTAATGTAAAGTAAAAATTCAAATTTTGATGTTCCTCCATACATATATTTGAGAAAGCCGGGGGTGGCATATTTGGTGGTCGCAGTCTTATTTTCCTTGTAAACAGCACATAATTTCCGTTTTCCTTTTGAATAATTTCTTTGCTATGCAATAAAAACAAATTTTGTCCATCTTGCAAATTCCTATATTCGGGTGTTCAATTCGAACATTTGATTGGAATAATGTGTCCTTCATGGTCCGAATCATAGTTCCCTGTCCTTTTGCAAACAGCCTGTAAAGTTGTTTACTTTAAATCATCTTCTTCTGTTTGATCCCTTTTTCGAAGGTTCTCCGTTATCTATGTTCTGGTAATTTCTTTAATCATCTTGTGCGTCTGTCTCCCTTTCTGTTCCAATCTTTTACGATAGTGTTTCTTGATGTCGCTGTGAATTTTCCCGTGATACCCATAGATGTGTTTCTTTTTCTTCGTTGTTTCATTTTTTCGTGCAATCTATCGTTTGTGATAAGATACGGAATTGCAAACATTTTCTCCTACGTCTTGTCATTTTCTTATCTTATTTTTACTACTAACTTCGAATTTAAAACCAAAAAATATGTAACTCTACATTTTAGTATACTTTACTTTTTTGATGACATAACCTAGGAGTAAATATTTTTCTGATTAATTGAAAACGTAAATTAAAACACATTTGCTAAATAAGACTGAATTCACCTGTTGTACAAAATTTTGCAAAAGTTCAAAAAGTTTTGATTTTGGTTTAAAATGTCATCGGGGTGACACCCATTTGGAAGAGCTTGAAAGGAAAAGACTAAATTAATAAAGTTAACTCAAAATAATATCAGAATACAAAAAAAACTATCAATAGTAATTTATTTCCTTAAAGATGTGGCGATGCTTGGCTGGATATAATGTGGGAAAAAGAAATCAAAAGTGAATTCCAGAGAAAGATATCTCTGTAATCTATCTTGAACCATAAAATTTGGAATAAATAAACAATCATTTTAGGTATTTAATGTCTCTGAAAATTTCTTTGGAGGTAAAAAATTAAGGTAATTTGCTTTAGTCTCTTTGGTTTACATAAAATAATTACGATTTTTTTGACATTGAACAAAAATTTCCTCTTGCGTTGTGGTGCAATAGTAATAAATTTCATCCATTAAATCTCTTTTAGCTCTAGTGGGTACTTGTTCTTAGCTAATGATCGGTGTACCTATGAAAAGTTACCTCAACAAACCACTACACAAGTTTTGTTCAGTCACAATGTAGCCGGCAGGAAATGTTCCATCAGGCAGTATCAGTCACGGGTCTATTGTCATCGTCACTTGACCCACAGTTGAGCTGCCTACAACTGATAAATCTAAGCTAGTCATGTGGGATATTTTTAAATTCAGCTGTTGTCATTTAATGATTAATTAGATGATAATTTGTCTTATAGTTTTGCCGTTTTATATAATTTCAGTATAAAAGGCGCCATGAAATTGCGATCTACAGCTAAATGAGTTAAACAGCTGATTTCCTGTATAATTTTTATTTGAAATTGAGATGGTTTGGTTGGTTTTTGAGATGGGTTTGCAACCAAGCAGGCAATTAATCAATCAAGCAAGCAAAAATTGTTCAAGTAAGAACATAGGTTTACGACAAAAACTAGATCGTAAGGTAAGAGTAGATAATAAATAATGCAAGTCCACCATCATAATGATAATGCCTTCTGTTAATAATATTCAGATGAGCCAGTTTGGCCAATCCAGCGTTATAACTGTGTCAACCATGGCAGAGATACTCTGACATCAAGAGATTTAGATTGCCCGTATCTGGACACTTCCTCGTTTTGATATAAATAGTTGTATCACGTTGATTGTAAACATTTCTACCCACCTAACATCTGACTAAATAACCCTATTGATTTTGAAATTTAATAGTTCGTCCTAGTGTAAAATGTTACATAAAAATTCATTTCATTGAAATGATTAAACATTTTTTAATAGTTGAGATTTTTGTAGTCGCGTATGTACACAACCGATATGTAATTAAACTATAGGATTAAACAGTATGATTGAATGAAATCAATAATAAATGTTAGAAGTGCACCCTAGACTTTGAGCCTGCATAATTAATGTGTTTTATTCCACAGTACCAGTCGCATCCAATAAATAAGGTGTGATGTTTGTAAATTCTTCAGCTGAAAAATGCATAATATTTTGATAATTGTGCTTAAAACAGCATAAAATCTATAAAAAGAATACCACATTTAAAACTGTCAACTTCATCTCTAACTTAGTCGTAGACTAACAGGCGGAACATTATAATGAGATAGCTGCAAAAAGCAACTCGTAACACGCGGCCGCAAAAACGACAGCATTAAGATGCAGTTTTAATCAATTGAGGGCTTACCATACGGTTTAACCGAGTAACATATATATACAAGTTCATTTATGTAATTATGAAGAAAAAATTATGATAAACCAATTTGTTATTTTTCATTTACTGACTTTTTTCCTTACCAATGTCATGTTTTAAAGCATTAGGATGAACATTAAGGACAAATTCTTATAATTATAATACCATTTTTTGTCCTTTCGTAGCTTTGCTCGCAGTCATATTTTTTATTAACATTAATTAGTTAATTAATATTTATGTAAAGTTTAAATTTACATATTTTGTTAGGCCTTGCCCTATCCGGTTTTCATTGATTGGAGAAAAACAATACTTCTTAGATTTGCCAATTCTGTGTTCGGCGTCCGGCGTTTTCGTTGTATGACGAAAACACGATTATCTAAAAAAAAGGGTCAAAATTAAAATGAAAAAGGGTAAATTAAATGAAAAATGCTTTATCAAACCAGGTAAAATTAGGGCCACATGGTCCTTTCTTACACCTAACCCAAATTAATCAGAAAATAACGTCATTTTCGTCCGTTGAAGAATGATTTCCTTTTCGAATTACAATATATAAACACATAAGTACATTTCTTGCTATCCTGAGAAAACACATCGCATTATTTTTCATATTTTCAAATTGTACCTTACCAAACAGGCGGCCGAATACTTTTATCCGATTTGTTAGAGCGGTTGCAATTTTGGAAGAAACGTTAAGCGAAAAGGTTTTCCACTGGAGTAGATTAAAGTTGAAAGCTTTCCCGTGCAGCATGCGACAGCGTCTTTACGGTTTTGTCCATTAGAGAATTATACGGCCGGCTCGATTGTTTGGTGATGTATTCGGCATTTCGAATCAGTTATGTGATATGATCAAATAAGCAGAGAATTGATACGACAACATTGTAATGTGTCAAATGATTTTTGAAGGCAAAATCTAAAAAATGTCTTTTTCCAAATTGTATATTTATTAATTTATTTGATACTTTTAAAATCTAAAAACATTTTAAAAATTTCATTGGCATTAAGAGTAGCCATTTCATTTTTGTCATGCAGTAGCAAAATTACCTTAAAGTATTTGCTATTCTTAATACAAGGAGTTTTGAAATTAGTTTCAAAATAATTTAAAACAAAAGAGTAAAACATAATATGTATACAGTTATTAATAACTATTTTAGAAAACAATTAATTGTTTTATTTTGTTATCATGCATGAAATATTAGACACTTATATTTTGGCGAAAAAGATTAAGATTCGATATTGATTCAGGTATTTTGATCCATTATGAATTACTCGTTAGATCAATTAATTCATGACCAATTGTTTGTTTTTGTAACTATGAAACATTAAATTTATTGGTGAATTTATTTAAAATAAGCACAAAATATTTTAAACACATTTTCAAAGCTCAAAACTTTATCGACTGCCTTGCTGAACTGTACTTCATCGGTCGTCTGCGTTTGTTGAAGTAGATTTTACACCTCGCTTACACGTCTCTCGCTCTCGCTCTCGTATTTTCTTTACTAATTTAATATGAACTCTTCATACTAAACTTTTTAAACCTAGGCTTATTTTAAAACCTTTGAAGTGTTGAAATGAGTGGCTTAGAACGTTGCTCTCCTCTGTTGCTCTACATATTCTAAATAGGTAAATAAAAATTTTTACCTACGATTTAAATGTTTTTACGATTTAATTTTTTTTTATTTTTAAAATTGTAAATGGTTTGTAATTTGCAAGAAATATCACCCACCAATTTGCTTTTATTGAAGTTAAATTATGAGGTAAATCGGTTTGAATAAAGCTGTATCTTCCTAAATCAAGGACTCGTCAAAATAAACTTCGACAAAACAACGGAGTACGACGTACACTCACGGTGTGTTGAACATATTTCTTTAAAACTTAACCAACAATTTCATTTTTGTATTGAAACTCTTTCATCATAAAACTATTTACATAACTATTTATCTCTATATAAATAGCACAACCTTCAAACTACACCATCACCGTATCTGAATGAATCCGTATTCTCAAACCCACATTGTCATGTAAGATCACCTCTTGTTTGCTCTATCTCCCCTGTCGTTGCTGTGGGCTTCACTCAACGCGCCATTACCCATCAGCTGATCGCGCCATTAGCAATCAGCTGATCGTCTGGGAGGAACCACGGATCAGACCCAACCCAGACCTTGCCGCTCCGGGCTCCATTGAACCACAGAGCCGCTCTAGCGTGAACTTGGCCTACATAACACCCGGAATATGTCTATGTCTATGGTCTCCTCTAAGTATTAGAAAATGGCTAACGTTTAAAAAATATAATTTGAAATGGATTTTATGCCTTGCTATGTCAGGTTCAAATTTGATAATGTTTTTCAAGTTCTTTCCTTGAACAGTTAGGAGTGATGCAATTATTAATTGTTTTCCCCAAAAAAAGGTCTGTCATTGAGGAAAACTGGGAAGTGTTATTCCATTCCATCTCTGACGTTTAACACGTTTCAACACGTTTAATAACATTCCAAGTTATGTATTTAAAGATTTCTATTGCTGTTTAAACTCGTAACACACAACCATTGACTTTGAATACACAACGTTATCAAGAGTATCATACCGTATATGTTGTTCTGCTAATACTGTATACCCTTCCCAATATATTAAGATACATTAATAAATAAGATAAAATTAAAAAATACAATCGTTACAAAAAATCTGTAAAGATATTTATATTGCTTCATGTACGTTTAAGAATCGATGACGATTTTCTAAAAATTAAGCGCAACATTAATTGATTGTTCTGTATTACAGTACGTATTTTAAGTTATCAAAAAAGGGCCGAAAAGTCCAAAGTATTATTAAGTTTGCAAGTTAAAGTCAAAAAATTAATCTGAGGAATTATTACACAAAAGAATAAATTTACAATATACTATTTATAGAATCGGCAATGTTATAAGGAGCTTAAAAAAGTTGTTAGTTGATAACGTCACTCTAAAATAAAATAAAAATTTGTCACCACCTTCATAAAAAATACTATAAATACAAAATCCTAATTTATTAAGAGAACTATATTTCACTGCTGATTGAACATAGTTACTATCTCCACTATTATCTGCTTGAGATTAATATTGTAGCTTTGTAGCTTTACAAAATTCAAAGAAGATCATGTTCATGTCCCTTAATTATGTAATCAGGTTAGTAAGTAAATTAAATTTATAATTTTAGTTGTATTATGTTTAAAATAAATTACGTGATTGGTTTTAAAACAAAATAAGTCAAATTATGGTTAAATAAAGCCAGAATTACAGTTAGTATTCACCCTTAATCTCTTTATCTTGCCAGATTCTCACAACTCTTTGGACCCCTTGTTTACACCATTCACAACACTCGGCCTATAGTCGTCAATCCTCCGTATGTTTATTCATTTCGCCGAGGCGCCGGGACACATCCATTATTCATACTGCTGTAATTTGTACCCCATCCCCCTTCCGTTAAAACATCTTTAAAGCAGACTCGTCTTAAAACACTCTCACTACTTGCACAATACAATGCGCTTAAAGTGGCCCTCGAAGTCTTCTTTAATGGATTTTAGATGCATTTTGTGGAAACGTTGTGCATGTTCTTTTTCCATAATAATAGTCGGATTGACTAAATACGTGATGAAAATTTATAACTAGTACCTATATTTAATGGTTGATGGTAAAATATTTCATTATGATATTTTTTGTATTATTAGAACATTTTCTGTGGACTGGCAATCAGTTAAGAAACGAAAGCACGTCCAAGGGCCTCTGCTAAAGAAATTAAGAATTGTTATTTAAGATCCGTTCCACATACGTGACTGTTTATCATTTTGTAGACAATACTGCGTTGGTCTATATATTTAAGGCATTAATTCTTAGCCTAAAATATGAAAAGTTGAACTCAAAGTGTACTAAGACTAACTTTGAAATCACTGTAATATCATATTTAAATCACCACCCTAACAGTAAGCGGTAGGACAACCCACACACAAAGTAAACCGTTGCGAAAGCCAACAAACGGTAAATTAATCAAACTAGAAAGTGTTAAAACGCTTATGAACAAAATAAAAGATTTAAGGAGGTACTCACGATTTAGACACTGTAGCCTCGCACCACTTTAACACTAAGCCCTGCGGCCGACTTGTACTCCAGTAGCCTACTGGAAGGATGCCCTGCGCCTCCAAGGGCCTGACTCGAGGCTAAGTCAATGTCACCTGTCACTCCCACCAAGGATCATTATGTCACTAGCCTCACGACTAGGTCCTCTTTTGTCTCATAATGAATATAGTGGATTCTTTGTTTTGCCTTTAAGTAATTGGAAAGTTTCTTATGCTTTCCAGAGGGCATTTAACCAAAGTAACTAAAGCCTCATTTGACTATTTTCTACACGTAAACCTGTTTGACGTATGAATTATAGGCCTAAAACTGCTACTGGTTTAGTTAGACATATCACGTTTCAGGGCACGATTAAAACATAGACCACATCAGTATTTTGAATTATCAAGAAGAAGAAGGGAGAAGAAGAGGATGAAGAAGAAGAAGAAGAAGAAGAAGAAGAAGAAAAAGGAAGAAGGAGAAGATATTATTTCTCTGTTGGGAGAATTTTTAGGTATTAGTGTCAAAGAGTCACACCACCCCATTTTGTGTACCATGCATCATCGTTAGATATTTCCTGCTCGACGAAACCCCACTTTAAAAATCCAATAATAAGAAAACTTTTGGAAATAAATGAATAATACAGCGTTTTATCAAAGTTTTTATTTATAAGGAAATTAAAAAAGGGTAGGTTAAACAGTTGTAAAGCCTCTAACTGCCTCAATTAAAATTATATAATTGAGAAACCTCTTGTGTTGAGGTTTCTTAGTAATACTCATTTACTCTAGTAGGCATTTATTTCAAGTGTTAGCAGTCTCCTACGATTTCATGGAATGAGTATAATTTAAAACTGATTTGATTATATAAAGTAATATATATTGCCAAAACTAGCCTGTTACACAAACAACACACAGTATAAGGCCCGAAAAAGATTAAAAAAAAGTCATTTTGACCCTTTTTAGGAATTAGGAAAAGTTTATACATAATTTCGTGTATACTAAATTTGTTTGTAATCAAGTTTAGTACTCGTTGCTTTTGGCAAGAAAATACTAAAATTAAAGAATGTGATGAGGGCTTTTAAAGTATTAAAGGGCGGCCTTCAGGCGTGTAATAAAGTATAAGCAAGCATCACCACTTCCAAGATTGCTCAAATGTTACAGACTTTGTTTTTCTCACTCTCTTACCCATTTTCTTGTAAAGGATTATTGTTACATTAACCTCTTTTTAAGGAGAGTGCACTTGATTTTCAGTGCATTAATGTGTGAAAATAATTTGAATCCTTTTTTGCCACATAACAATATTAATTTTTGGCCGAATAATTTATTTCCTTTCTGTCACACAGTCAGAAAAAAATTTAATGGATTTATTTTGTACCTGGGAGGCTAGCCTTTGCTCAAAGCTTGGTCTTCTAATGTTTTTCGTTCGGCTCCATTTGGCAGATTTACTCTCTTCATTCACCTCTTCCTTTTTCTTCGTTTGTTAAAGTAGTCCAATACATCCTACATTTTAGTTTTTAAATTTTAGACTCAGAATACACTTTTCTCCAAAGAGTCTATTGAAAGGATATAGTATTTTTAATAAACCGTTTAAATTCCATTAAACGTTTCCGAAACATTAATCTTACGTTAAGATAATACCTTACACAGTGCGATTGTCTGATTAAAACAGGTTTTTAATGATCGATGTTGCAAATGTTGTTTAATCCGCAAATGTTGGTCTTAAAAATTAAGCGTATACGAATTTTTGAATCTTAATTCATGAGAACTGTCAGTAACTTATTTGTTTCCATACTTCTCAGTTTGGAAAGAAACAAATCAAAGCAATTTATATTCACAGCTATAAAGACTGTATTTTTACTGTCAGAAAGGGCACCCTATTTATAAAAGGCAATATGTGATAAACTTTCATCTTATCGACTTAAAAAAAAACACTAAAAACCCTCGAACTAAAACATATGTCTAATGTGACTGGCGTTGCAGTTTAATCTTCTAGTAAGCAATTTACTTTTTGCACATTTCTATTTGACAAATTGACTAGCCTCTTGATTTGTCACTCTCCTCTAGTGATTGATGGTTCCTTTTCAAGTCCAACGTCACGCCTTACCCCCCCCCCCCCCCCCACATACACAAACACACCTACACCTCAACAACCTCGGACGCTCATGCTTCAAAGGTAATTCGCTTAAATTATCCGGAGCACCGAGCAGCTCGCAATTAATAACCATTAGCTCGCTGGGAGACGCAGCCCATTCATCCTCGCAGATGTAAACATCGTATTAGTTACGGATATAACGCCAGCATTCATTTACGTGCGGGATGAGCTCTTATTTATTTGTCAGTGCCATTTGATAAATTATTTTGTAAAACAGATTCATTATGTGAGGCGATTTAACGATGTAGTCGATTTAATGTACGTAGCTATTTAAAAGGTTTGCCAGCTGTATTAGGAACCGAATGTTAGTTATATCGACTGATGTAATAACGTATGACAACGTGCTCTAAGAAAGCTTAGATTATTAAGGAAAGGTGGGTGACTAACTTTTTACTAACATATAATTTCCACATATAATTTATGTGTGCCCATGTGCTAGTATTTCAATTTGCAATAGAGACTACTGTATAATTGTAAATAATTTTAACACTGTTGTACTTAGTTTTTATGAAAAGAATTTTTATAATAGAAATTTTGATGCAGCCCAAAACCCAAGACACTGTGCACGCAAGTGATGAAGATTTTCGAGGAATCAAACGCTACTTTTAAAACCTTATTTACTCGTCTAGACATAATAAGACATATTACCGAGAATCCTGCAAATTGAAAAGAGTGCTGAAGAGTTATAAACTAGAAACCCCTAATTATAATCCCAAGAATTCTTAGAAGTTAGAATTCTTAGAAGTCTTCAAAGTTTTCATCCTTTTAAGAAAGAAAGATAGGAACATTGTCAAAATCACCTGATTCTTAAAACTACTTTGACTTTAAATTAAAGTAAAATTAAATCAAAGATTAGATTGATCTTTGTTGTTCGTGTTAATTACAAGAAACGTTCGAAATTTGATGATAAATTAAATAAAATAACGATCCAAAACTGAAGTTATAATGTTGCTATTTATATACGTTTTCGCAGAAACTTTTCAGACGATTTGCCAGCTGCTGATGAATATGACTGTGACTGACGTTACAATCCATTCTTTTAGTAATCTTTTAGTAATCTCTCTCTCGCCCTCCTTAATTACTAGTGGCTTTAAAGGGCAAAAGCCCTTAATATAGAAAGAAATCCTTATCAGTTATAGTAGGGGAGAGTGGGGCTAGTTAAAGCGGTTTTAAGATTTTATTTTTTATGAAGCTATTGGTAATGTTAAATGATTATAATGAATATATTATTTTTAAAACTTGAACTTTCGTATATCTATAATTATGTTATTTTCATTTCAGTAAAAATTCATTTTATACATTTTTAGAATGTTCTTTTGTTAAACAACTTAAAGTGTCCTAACTTCCCCCCATCGGGGCAAGTTGATACCAAGAGAGGGCAAGTTGATACTGTGGTAAAAGCGACTGATATTTTTGAAGACTGGTAAAAATCTGACCTAAATAAAGAAAACATACTTTATCGACAATCATAAACTAAAGAAAGATTGGCTTGTACACTGGCAAAATCAAGAAAATACATCTTTATATTCTTTGCTTTAAATTCATTGTTGGTGATGGTGTTTTTATGTTTTGGTTTTTATTTTTGCGGACTTTTGCCATCAGTGATTGTTGGTAAAAACAAGTTTCAAAACTAATCATTTTTGTTTTTACTAATCAGTGATGGCGAATTTCCACAAAAATCAAACCATTTTGCACAAACATCATGTTGGGGTGTGTTGATAAATCGTATCAACCTACCCCCAAAGAAACGTATCAACTTGCTCCCAGTGACCACTTGCTGTAAAACCCAACATAACCTTTTAAATATATTACCTGAGTAATTGAAAACCATATGAATTTACTCAATAAA
Source organism: Flexamia atlantica (assembly GCA_035578135.1). Lineage (NCBI taxonomy): Eukaryota > Metazoa > Arthropoda > Insecta > Hemiptera > Cicadellidae > Flexamia > Flexamia atlantica. The sequence goes on from JAQJVK010000011.1 coordinate 14,954,345, forward strand.
AACTGCTGAATACAACTTGCCCGTATTTCACTTTTTCCGACTACGTCTTAGCCCACTTATTTCCACTCAACATTTTTGTGAAAAAATTAATATTTTGGCAAAAACACAAATATTTTGTCACACAGTAACTAATGGTAGCTTGACCACGAAACTATCCCCATGATTACGCCAATATCCACAGGAACATTGCACCTATTACTCTCTTGAACGTAAGACCTCGCGTTGAATTTTAATAATGCTTGTATCAACTTGCCCCCGTATCAACAAGCCCCTCTCTCCCCCTCATTTATTTAGAGTTGAAAGTTTTTTAAAAGACTTTAAAATAAAACATGTGCCAATTCTAGCATTTGTCTTTTGATTAAAGGATCAACATCATATGTTTATTTTAAACAAAGCTGATGTTTTATATCCCCATCCCATGCTTTTTAAGTGGCATATATTTTAAATTATTTCTTATTTTTTCATCAATACTTCAATTTGAGCCTCCTCCCATCATCCTGAAATTTGTCAAGCGCCTACAATTTCCACGCAAAACTTTCCCGTAATTAGATTTATAGATAGATATTTTAATGTGTTCTCAAAACCTAAGTCAGTACTGCTGTTCAGTTCTGTATCAGTGTCGCACCAGCACTATTACAATTATGATGGTAATAACCCGCATGTGGTGTATACCACAGGTTGTTCCAAGTTCATACGGGTTGTTAAAATAGCTTAGAATTAATATTGAACACACACTGTGAGATAAACGAGGAAGACGTGTAAATCAATGTCAGTAACCTTTATTTAACCGTTAAAAACCCTTTTTAAAATTTGAGGAGGTTTAAATCGTGAAAAGCCTACCAATAACAAAATTTGACGAATCAGTTCAGCTCTCTTTAAAATAGCGTTTCAGTTATGTATTTACATAATTGATATTTAGTTAGAAATATGTATACCAATGGTAAATAAATTGAGATTGTTCAGTTGTTTTGATTATTTGAAGACTTGGTGAAACGGGTTTTGAAAATGTTATAAGCTTATGATAGCTGCAGCTTTAAGATAATGTAACATCCTTCATCCACAGAGAAAGTTTCATAAAACATGGGGGAAATGACTTTTCATAGAAGTTACTTTATCGATGGATCAAAAGGTAATCACCACTAATTGAAAAGTCGACTCTTTGAATGTCACTCACTCACAAGTCTCTGATTTATTACATCTTACAATTATTCCGGGATGCATGAAACACTTAGAAAACTAAATACAGTTTTATTTGAAATAAGCTCTATTAATCATGATATTATTTCTCTCGTGTCCTAGATTAGTTTATTAAAAAGTTTACCAAAAATTTTTTACGTTGATTTTATTTGAGTAAAAACCGATTACGAAATCTCAATTACTCTTACGCAAAAATAGACACTAAATTGTACTTTGTTTCCTAAAAACATTTAATAGTAAAAAGGTAAGAAAATATTCACAGGGATAACAAATAGCGGTTAGAAAGAAATTTAAAAATAAAACTTTAAAAAATGGCATGATTAAAAAATTGTTTTACATCCATGATATTTTGTTTGATTTAGTCCTGCTTTACAAACGTAGTTACATTTTCCATATTTCTTAGCAATAATTTTATTTACTAAGGTAGTATAAAAATAATTTTATTTAACTTCATCAAGTAGTAAGTAACTTTTCATAATTTCCAAATAGTGATGATCTCTAGATAATGGCCATAATGAATCATAGATTGTTTGTCATATATGAGAGTTTTTAGTCAAAGTATTGAAACAAGTTTTTGTTTGTGTATAGTTTTTTCATGGATATAATTTATGTATAGGTATGATAAAATGAGGCAGTATGCCGACACTCAGTGTCAAACAATTAACTACGCAATATTTGGCCGAAAGCCTGGGTATTACTTGTCAAAATGTCCAATTATATGTATTTCACATAGTGCCTTTCAGGGAGTGCAAGTTTCTGCGGTGGCAGCCCTGCACCTAAAGCAGTCGGGTTTATTTCACACTCAGATAAGAACCTAATCAGAGCTAATGGATGAATCTTCCCCCTCCCTTATGTGCTTGGCTTTCCACCTTTACCTTGGATGGAAGGGATAAAGGCAAAAAGGCAAAAAGGCAAAGGAATATATTTAATTAAAATTGTTAGAAAACATTTAAAACTTTGTTTTATTTTACTGGGTTGATTTATTTTTTCATAATCATTAAGGGATTGATTGAACGATGTTTTTTCCATGGCTTAACTAAATCTGCTGGAGGAAGTGATTTCCAATTCGGTTTATCTGCAAAACATGTCGAGTCTGTTTCATGTGTCTCTAAATCTGAAAAATAAACAAATATATCATGTAGTTTTTAAACGTTCCCATTATCCTGCAGGCAAAGTAAAGCCATTAATGTTTTAGACAAAGTAAAACCGTTATTTTTTTAGACAAAGTAAAACTATCAATGTTTTAGACAAAGTTAAACCATTGATATTTAGCGTGAAAATAAAAAAAACTTAATTGTTTCAGCTTACAATAAAATTTTAGTTCTATATTATTCATCATTATTAACTTTTCTTTTATTTGTTTGGCCAGTATTCGAATGTCATTTATACTTCCATTGCATTTTTAGATGTTACAGAATATAACAGTAAGCAAAGTAAACAATAATTCCAAAATTTCAACTACCACTGAATTTAAATAATGTTTAAAGTAAGTAACAAAGTGTTTTTAGTATTGACCAGTAACTAAACCGAAGGCCGCATTCTTTCATTGTCAGTGGTTAAAATTACTTTTCTTTTTTATTCCTGACAGGAGATCTCGTCCCAGAAGGATACGTTCTTTATATCACATACAATAAAGTGTCAGAAATCACTTTGTGGTTTGCCATTAAAACCTATTTGATACTACGATCAAGTGATTTGATATTTAAATAGATCGAACTTATAGGCCTTTAAAGGGTTTTTTGTAGAACCATTTTGTTATGTAATTAAATAAAATGAGGTTCCACGTTTCAATGTGTAACAAAACTAGAGATCTACAATGTGTAGTTTTAGCTGCTGCACAGATCAACCTAACATTTTTCATAAGCATGATGTTCGATTGTTACCTCTACACTGTGGCGTTGTGGGGTTTAAGATGGAACATCCTGCGAAAGGCGTTGACGAACGGGGAGTAGACCGAGGGGTAGGAGCACATCACCAACACGAGCATCACTAGGAGCAGGATGGGCACGTAGTCCACCTCCATTGTGTCTGGAACATCTTCGGATATCTTTCAAAATTGTAGGTATCTAAAGAAATGTATCAGCTGGGTTTTTTTCGGGAATAATTGTATCATATAGTTTTTCATCGTCATTTTTCATTCATAGTTTTTGTTTATACGTTGTACAATCACAGCTGATAAAATGAATCTTTGTTTTTTTTTTCAGACTAAAAAAGTAAATGAAGTATAACTAAATTGAGAGGTAGACTAGTTTTATTTAATTCCTTTCAAGAAATTAGTCTGTTATTAAGGCCGATCGGGTACATTTTCTGGCGATCTCAGCCAAAGACGAAGCTTTATTTAAATTTCTTTTAGGAAATTAGTCTGTTAATAGGGCCGATCGGGTACACAAGCCATTAGGCAAGACCTCGGATGAAGTATAACTGGATCGCGCCTTCCAATGCTTAAGTCAGGCGAAAACCGTGCCATCATTTATACCGTTGGGTGGCAAGAAGGTCTAATCTGGCGGGATCCCAGCGCCAATCGAGTGAAGAGCGCTTCACTCAAACTGAGATTTACCAAACGATAAACTGAGTAAAAAATATAATTTTATACCACATTTTACAGCTTAAAATGACGAATCTTGTGGTAACCATTATGATTCTAAAAACTGATTTCATAGATTTTAATAATTTGTTTAGCGCAAAATGTTTTAATGGTGTTAAAATAAGATATGAAAAAAGTAGTAATCCAGGAAGTTTTTTATATTTTGGTCAGGTAAAATGTGTCAGTGACAAAGTTGTAGACAATATTCCAAAGATAATTTTTTGTCTCCACAATTATTTTGTAGGATTTCTCGTTTTTGCAAGATATTAATTTAAATAATTGTTTATCAGGTGGCGCGCGAACGAGAAATTCCCCATATGATAACGCATGGGCCGACAATTGTCTTAGAACGCCAGACTTCCCTTCACTGAAGGAACAGCTTTATTATTTGTTTTTATTCATTTCCAGCCAAACATTGTCCCTTATCTTTGCTAATTATTGCAATTTAAAGTTATGTTTAAATATAAAAAAAACTTTTCTCTGGAATTTTTTTTCTCTTTTCGATACGGAATAAATAAATTGTTCATTCATTCGTTCAATATATTATAATGTCAAGAGACGCTCATAGAGAGCTTTATAACTGGCGCCAGTTCTTGCGGCCCACGCCGCGCCGTCCATAAGATTAATGTTAATTTTAGGATTGGGCTTATGGACGGCGCGGCGTGGGCCGCAAGAATTGGCGCCAGTTATACTGATGTAAAGACTCAACGCGCGGCGGCCAGTTTGGCCCTTCTTGCCACCCAACGGCCTCGGAGGCTGGCACATTTATCGTCCATTGAGAGCGCGATCCAGTAATATTTCATCTGAGGGCAAGACGCCTAAGAACTTCAGTTCCCACTATGATCATATAGAGAATAACTCTTTTTTATATATTTTTCGTTTATTTTCACTCATTTGAACGTCAAAGTTAAAATAATTCAATTTAATTTATTTTGCGAGATATAATTATTAGAATTTATCCTCCGGCTCAAGTATTTGTGATGGTAAAAAAACTTCTCTTAATGTCTTCAGTTTAAAATGTTAGTTCTAGTCACAGCACCAGGCGAGTGGCAAGAAGTGGAAACTCCACTACATCACTTAGAGACAGATCCGCTTCTCGACATATTTAAGTAGTTGGACTATTACCAACAGATAAGAAGCTAATATACTTGGATGAATTAACCGAGTTCAATTAAGGGGATCAACGAGAATGAACTATATAACAACAAAAATATGTAAAAAGAAACTCTGACTAAAAGAAGAAAGGTTAAATATGACTTTTAAACGTTTAAAACTACTGGGTTAACTTCTTTAGTTAAATGTCAACAATTAAAATAGTAAATAGAAAACAAAATCAATCATAACATATTTCAAGGATCAGCTGATTGAGGACAAAATAAACAAAGAGCATAACTGTTTATAACGCCAGATGGGTAAATGATTAGTCAAACACCATATTTTGGACGCCAGCACGCACTCACTCGTCCCCCCATACCAATGCTGTGGCCGGAACGAATATTATGTGGATGAATCGTGCTGATAACAGAAAATAGATTTTTTTGCAAATGAACAAAACTGATAAATGAAATACTATTTTTGCTGTTGAACTAAGACTACGATATTGAGAAGAGAAGAACTTTTAGTAATTGAATCTAGACTCCCCCTTGAGTTCTATAATCTAATACGAGTTTATTAATTTAATTTTTTTTTTGATAGAGCTCTGCTTCAAGTTTAGCAAGAGTTAAAAGAGCTAAAGGTTAAGCTCAAGTTTTTGAATGACTATTTTAATTATACATTATACAATTATCACTATATTTCAGATATATTACAAGTGTAAATCTGAACATGCTTCCGTGTCTTCACTATCTGAAATCACTGGACTTACTTTATATTTAAGTAAAGTAAAATAAATCTCTAATATCACCTAATATCACTTCAATGCACTAACTCATAAATTCACTTCAGCACTTCATATCGCTGTTGAATCTATCGATGCGTCAGTCCATCTGTACGGCTCTCACGTTTCGGAGGTGAAATTACTTATGTAAGTCATTCATGCGATAGCAATCAAATCGGCACGATCTTTATCGCACATGACAGTTATTTGTACAGAAACACGAGTCAGTAACGTGGAAAAGAAATTATTTTGCATTCCTGATCGGTAAGGTGAATAATAGGAAAGGGAATAGAATGTCTCTTTAAAATACACATTATATGCCTTTTCATTTTGGAATATGAGAATCTGACAATGTAGAAGGTCTAATTGCTAATCGTTATTAATGAAGTTTCACTTTCTATTTTATTTCCTGACAAACCTGTTTCGATGTTTAATTTTTTTTTACCAATCACAAAAGCGTATCAAAATTTGCAGCTGGTGTGGTTTTGCGGGTCCACGAGGTATTCAGAAGTCATTATAGGGTTAAAGTTAAAGTCCAAATATTTCAATTTAATGTTTATTTTGTAATGTAATAAATAGGATATATCCTTTTGGCTCAAATATCTGTATTGATCAAACATATATTTCTAATAATATGCTCAGTCCGACAATTATAATAGAAAAAAATTATTTGATGCAAAAATAAACTGCGAAGTAGTGAAGTAAAACAAGAAAACAAACCAGTTTCCATTATTTACCACCCGAGGCGTTTTCCTCGAGATCGTAAATTTAGCCTGATCTAGAGGCGAGCATAGACCGTATCTTTGTCTCTCTAAACATTACTGTTGTTGATGTACAGTTGTACTTATTTAAATTGATATACTTACCAACGCCAACAATCATATAATGCAGAATCGAATCGCTCCTCCATTTTACATCAATAAAAAGATAACATAATATCCGAGATATCTAAAGCAATCATAGGTGTGCCTTCCAAATAATGTTAAATGAGCATAGGTAAAGAGATACCAAAGACATGATAATAATAAATTTTAAAATGTTAATTTTAACCGTTTAAAACCGCATACTTAAAGGTCTGGTCAACGGATAACTTTTTATTTATTCAAATCATGGCTCACAAACGATCTTTTTCAGTAGGTATAAGGATTAAATGTTTTTAATATTCAGGATATCAGCGAATATGATTTATAAGTTAATTATTAAACATATTTTTAAAATAACCTTGTTAAAACAATCTGGTGCAATTTACCTTTTTACAATCCCTTTAGAACTTTGCTAATGACTATTAAAAGCTATTTGAACAATAAACCTCAATTATAACATATCGTTACAAGTAGGTAACGTCTTACACTAAGACACCAGGTAAATTACAGCTTGGGAGAAAGCGAGAGAAAATTGCACACAGTATCAAAGACTTATGATAAATGTGTTTTTAAAGGGTAATCAAAGTGAGTGATGTAAAATTCAGATTTTTCCCTCCTGCGTTTGCCTTCATGTATTATGGAGAGGAAAAGTTGAATTTCTGAGAGCGCTTTTACGCTAGACTGCTGGGAGTCGTTGTAAGGATGTAAACATTACTTAATAACCTTAATAGAAAGTATGATTTTTCTTATCGTGCATTTAAAGAGCACCGACCTTTATTAAAAAATGTAATAAAGGCCCTGATTATATTTACAATCTTTTGCTGAATTAGCCTGATTTAAATTTTTCAATAAAGAACCAACTTATTCCTGTGACAAAATAAAAACGAATATGGTTTTTCCCCAGTTGTTCGCCTAAGACAAAACTGCAATTGTACAGATAAAAAGAATTTGCTTTACAAAACAGGTAACGCGATAATTTTCTTAGATACCGAAAATCCTAATAGAAATTATTAAAACCGAAAAATAAACGATACTAATAACAGCTTTCCAATAACAACACATCAACAAAGGAAATATATTGGTGGATGGTCAGCTCCAGGATATTGGGTTTTTAAAGCACATGAAAAGAACGCCCTTCCATAAATAATATTGTGGAAGAAATATTTCATTAAGTGAACGATCTACCTGCCACGTATACGAAGCTGGCTGCAGGACAAATGGCTCGGACCTAGGGTTGTTTTATAACTTTATTACTTTAAAAAAATTATCGTAGTTACTCTTTAACTAATTCGGTTAAAAAATTCCCTTAAACTTTTAAAATGTTTTCCTACATACATTTCGTCAGGTAAAAGTGAAATATTTTTAAAATTCGCTTTACATCGTAAACAGAAACAAGAATATTTCCATTAATCAAACTAAGGCGTTAAAATTATTAGCCTGTAATTTTGTAGCTATAGCGAATGACATTATTTTGGTGTATTATATAAACAAACAACAACTTACATGAAATAAATGAATAAAAATGCCTTTATTTTGGAGCGTTTCTCAATTAACACTGCTTTACAGAACAACTCAAGTTAATGACAATGAAACTAACAAAAATATATACACAGTTGTAAACGAAATACCATGTTTTAGCCCTGAGATAACATAAAAATTAGTCAGATGCCTCTTACTTACCTTTTTTCTTTTCAATAACAAAAATTAACTCAATTACATTTTTGTTGCAGATCTGAATTTCCTGTTAAGAGGTAAGTTTATTGATTCAAATTCATTTTAGTGTCCCATTGGAAAAGATTTTTGATAGAAATTTGTTGTTATAAACGTATTAAGGTCATGAAATTATGCATGTACTATTTTTCAGTTCAACGGGTATATATTATTTGAACAGCAATATAATTTTTCTACGGCATTCCGTGATTATTAGATGCCAAGTTGTATTGTCCAGGAGGAGCTGAGTACACATGTCGTAGTTGGATTTACACATCGTTGGTTGAGCGGAAATATTTCAATAAAGGTAGAAGCTGTTTCAAAATGGTGGCTGTCTTGTATAACTTGACTTTTTCCAACGTTCACTCATTCGATTGTTTTTTATGTGAGCACTCCTTATAAAAAAACAACAATTTGGAAAAACAGGTACTGCCAACGTAAGCTAGAGTTGGTTAACAGTACGTATAACTCTAATAAAGTCCTGAGTTATGTTTAAAATTAATTTACGAAAACCTTACAAACATTATCTACTTAATGACGCTTGTGTAAAATTCGTCAGTGAATATGTTTGTTATATTGGCTTGATATTCGCTCAGTTTTTGGAGACCTGAAACAGTTAAGCGATGAATAAAGCCAAATTTATGTGTATATTCGAACATTTGATTTTATATAAAAAGCCTGATTATAAAATAAAACCTTTTTAGCCTGATTCAAAACCATCATAAAATCATACCTAACATAGGATTGCAGAAAAATATTTTGTTTCAACATAATTGTAAGGCTCGAATTACACTATCAAATATTTTATAAAAAATCTTTTATAAAAGATTTGATTTGACCAATCAAACTTCAAGCCAGCTGATTTTAAAACAAAATCTTTAATTCTAATTGGACAAATAAATCTTTTATAAAAGAATCTTTTATAAAATATTTGGTAATGTAATGCAGGCCTAAGTGGTATTCGTAGGTATTAAAGTCATATTCACTTACTGCATTCATATAGTGATAAGTGATTCACACAAGATTTATATAAGTGTTTACACCTGTACCGAGTGAATACCAAATAATTATATCAGCAAAGAACGCTAGACGCAAGGGAAAATATGCATTGATATTTAAGTGGTTACTCACTTCATTCATATAAGTAGTGAGTGATTCATATAAGTGTTTACATCGGTACCGAGTGAATATCAAATAATTACATCAGCAAAGAACGCTAGACGCAAGGGAAAAGATGCCTTGATATTTAAGTGGTTAACATTCTGATTGCGCCCCGTCCCCAACCTTTCCTTCAGTCATCTAATTATACACCTCTTGAGACAAGATTTTATCTTTAATTAAACTACAAGTTCAGGATAATTCTCCAATATCAGCTTTTCACGTTTTAATGCTTAAGGACTCTATAAATATTTGAGGTGGTAAAATTCTCAACCACCTCATTCCCGTATTTAGCAATAATGCTAAATATGTTTACCAGGTTATGTAAGCTTTTCATTGCACTAAACATTAATTTTTTTTTTTGGTAATTTCTAGAGAAAAAGTTTCATATGTAATGACATTGATATTAAATCATTGATATTAAACATATTTGGAATAAAACAGGCCCTTGAAAAACCAGCCCTTGAGTCATCTACACGCATTCGAGGTACAGTATTGTCACTAATAAAAATTGTAGACAACAACTTGGCTAATTGATAGTATTTTTTCTCAATTTTACTCTCTAAATATCATTTGCTTTTTTATCTTAAAAAGCAATTTTAAAAACTTTCATTCGTTTTGTTCAAAACAGTAGGAAAAATTCAATTAAACCGTAATTGACTTTTCAATTTTGAAAAATAGACCATGGTCTATAGTTAAAAGTTCCTAACTGTTTGGTTGGTAACCAAAATATCTTATCAATGTTTAGTATTCAGAATCAATTTCGCAATGCAGAACATTAACATCCATGGTCGTGTACCACAGCGCTCCATACCATAGGAGTAGTACTGCTATAATCTGGCCACCACAAGTATTCAATGAACACAACAGCATCACGGTCATGACAGGCCACTAACATTGTGTATGATATTACCATGTAGTGAAGCAACGCATTTCTATCATACAAAATCATATTTAATCAGCAATTTTACAGATAATTTCAACCGTTTCTGACGCTTTAAAAGGCGTCCTAAATTCCTCGTTGATAAAATGACAATGGTTTAATCGACTTCTTATCGGTTCTAGAGTTTGGCTCATTTATTGTAAAAAATTTAAAACGTTTATTGTAAATTAAAAAAGTGAAATGACAATAAAGATAAGAAATGATTTTTTTAATGTAATTTGTTTGTCTTTTTTTATAATTTTGAAAAAGGTTGCAACACAAATACCTGAGAAGTTATTAATTTTCTTTGGTTACTACTACAATGGTGTATTTTAATCTTTTTTAATGGCGGAATACGGGGGAAATGTATCCAAATTATATGTTGATATGGCTCTTTTGTTTGTAGATATTCCTAAATTCTTGAAAAGTTTTTTCTCAGCTCCTTGTATATCGGAAATTTAGTACTTTTACTATTCCCTCGTAACCAAATCGAAGTATAGTTCATAGTTCTAATTCGTTGGGCATTCATTTTCAAAGGCGGCTTAGAAAGTGCGAAATGGAAGAATAATATTAAACGAAGCATGTTTAAGGGACTTCAGACTGGAAGAATGATTTCTTAGCTGTGGTACAGTATTTTATAAACTGTGAATACAGACTCCAAATCATGCAGAGCCTTAGATTGTTGTTATCTCCTTAAAAATGCAAAGAAATGGCGGTAAAAAAAGGATATTCGGTAATCCAAGGTGGTGCTGATTGTTGAAAGAGTTTGAGAGGAATTAAAATAATCTGAAGAAAAATAACTTAATAGGGACTCTTGTCTGATAAATGAAAACATGTGCCAGGAAGTGAAATGTCTGTGTTACGGGATTACTTATAGTCAAAAACACATTAATTTATATTCACCTTATTAGCCACCTCGATGAAAAATATTTACCCTCACAACACAGTTATTATCAAACCCTACTGGTACACGCCTAACCTGGTGTGAGCGCTGCAAACGCAAGTTTACCAATAAAACGTTATCTCAAGTCGTGGCATGTAATTAAATCTGATCGTGCGGTTACCGTGTGGAGGTTGGATGCTTGGAGGGGGAGGGGGGGTTCAGGGGGTTGAAAACAACTCGTGTGCTTCAGAAAGTCAATATAGTGATTTGTAAGACACGTTCATGGATTCTACGAAACCAGTCTCCAGCACTTCACATATTATTAAACGGAAGAACTACTTCAGTGCTGCAAAAATATCAATAACAAACACACTTCATGTTTGAAGTATCGCCTATAAAAATTTACCTATATTTGTATGACTGTTAAAAATAGCCAACCCACCATGGGTTTAGCGTAGGTTGGTAGACCATGGTTTGTTCCGCGACGGCGACGTAGACGACCATAAACACCACAAAATCTATGATTAGTGCATCTCTTTCCAAGTATCCTTTTATAACCCATGAAATTTTAGATTACTTCAGTAAACGTGAATATCCTTTCTTGAATGTAAGTTTTTGACGTAGTTTTTACAATTTAGCTAATTACGTTTTTCCTGCATGTTGGCCCTCAATCCACCTACATTATACTTCAATATACAGTCATAGAATGTATTAAGATATTTTACTGCGAAGGTTTTACCATTTATTTTCCCCTTTCTTCGGTGAGAAAATTTCATGAATAAAAAAAGCTAGTAAAAATCAAGCGTTACTCTTATAATAGCGGCTTATAGAGCTCTTATAAAGAAGAGGAGGTTTCTGTAGTATGTATGTATGTATGTATGTATGTATGTATGTATGGGGCAAGTAAACTCGAAAAATACTGAACCGACTAGATTGAAATTTCACACAGAGGTAGATCTTGAACCTGGGAAACATATAGGCCTATTCACTTCCTTAAAATCCCCTCGGGCTACGCCCCGTGAACGTCCTTAGCTTCAATGTTTGCATTTGATAATGTTGCAGACATTCAAATACCGAAATGTAAACAACTGTGAATACTACAATTTGACAGTTCAAAGAGCAGTATTAAGATCAGCTGTAATTTTTATCGTGAGCTAAGCCAAGGGCAACTGCTAGTCTTATTGATATAAGTATTATAACAATTATAGGGATTACAGCCATTTAGGTACGACGAAAAAATTATAAGTACCGCAGTTACTTACTTCTTAGCGGTTTATTAAGAAAATACTCGGGCTGAAATTATATTTTGGATAGGTTAAAATTAAACCTATCAATCAGTGTGAAGTTACTGTATACTTCAGCAATTTGTGATCGTTTGATAGCCGCTATTCCGGGTGCAATAAACAACCGCCGCGAGCGAACGAACAATAAACTGTCCAAGTGTTGGTTTACGGTCGTGTTCAATCACCGTGCAGGAGTGACTGACGTTCGCCAGCTCAGTGTTCAATCAGGCGGTTGTACTGGCTGAATGAGGTACATACAGTTCGCGCATTATAACTCCGGCTATGGCTTTAGTACCATTCGTATTATGTGATATTTTAAACACACGGTAGTGGTAAACACAACATTTGACAAATAGCGGGGATGTAGAACAATGTTTTCAGAAAAGTACCTCCTCTCCCCCCGCGCATTGTTTGTGGCCTTAGCTGGAAATACAATGCGCGAACTGTAATTTATGTTTTTTTAGTGGGGTTTTTTGTTGGTATTACCGTGTGAGGTAAATAGTGAAGCTTGGATGTCTCCAAACCAAAGTAGCATCAACCCAGTTTTTATTTGATATGGTAGGGCAATGACTAATATACAGTAGTTCATAATATTTCCACTAAAATAAGGAATGAATCTAATTTATTTTCCCTCCACCCCCAAAAAATATAGTTCTAATGTCTCTTTGATGTAAACACCCAATCTTCACCATTTTCCTCACTAGGTATATTTCTGTTGTAGGACCTTTCTGTAGTTGATGTTTAGACAGTTAAGGAAATATGACATTGTGGAGGTATTTTTAGGTTTCAGAATTTCAAAGTAAACATTGGCCTAACGGTGGATCCTAATAAAAATTCTGCGATTATTCGGCTCGCATTTTGTTTATGATTTACAATTATTTCTACGAAGGCATAAAAATGATTGAACTTAAAAAAAAACCAAACATTGATCTCTACCAAGCTTACAAATTATAATTGAAACACACTCTTAGAATTTAAAATTAGATAATCCATTATCTAGTACAATTTGAACACACATACGTTATCTAGTTTATCAGAGAATTTCCGTGGAATATTCTCGACGAACTAAAGTTCCGAAGATTATCCTCGGACTTATTAATCTCGTCAAAATAAGTTTTAAGAAGAGTAAATAATTTAACAACAATATTAATTTAATACTGACAATATTAATATTCTAAAAACATTTCTAGAGAGAGGAAATTATGTAATTTATATTATTAGGTGGCTTCCAGCTCATTCATTGCAAAATTTACAGATATTAAAACATCGCCTGGGTAACAGCAACATCGGCTCGTTCCCCCCTTTCTGCTCGCTCTTGGTAATTACATGAAGCAGCTCAGTCCGTCATTAATCGCTCTTTGACGAGCCAATATCCATTTCCCGAAAATTATAAATTTTAAGTGTCATTAAATCATGATCATTATCTCCTACCATTAATTTCAGACATAAGTTATAACATACATAGACATATATCAGTTAGAACGACAAAGTTATAAAAAATAGTTACAATGTTATCTGAACCCTTTCAAATTGGTCGAGGGCTTCGGCTAACATACAGGTGGCATCTTACATTTTAATTAAATATAAACGAACATTTATTCTTACTTAGATAGTTAATCAGACATTCTAATTAAAATCAGCCTTTCTTGACCTAAAAAAATTAACTGGCTTCACGGGGTAATCCTATTTTTGATAAAATCTTTTATTCTATTTGTAAAAGAGGTTTATAAAATATGAAGGGAATGAAAGACATATTTCTCCACGTTTAACACCAACTAGTAAACCTGTTGCTCGAAATCGAGCAATTGTTATGTATTGATTTCAACATAAAAATAATCATGGTATAGTATTCTAGAACTATTTTATTAATTTTATGGTTGAATTTCGTGTTGTACTGAAATTTTTTACAAAAGCTTTTTTTATTAAATTTCTTGTGAATACTCATTCATATTTAAAGAGATGTCCATGTTTCTTAAGTGTTTTCTACGAATATTATGAGCACCTCAAAGGAGTTGGCTTGACCTGCCGCCACATATACCAGAAGTCCATATGTAATGGACTGACACTGACCTATACCTATACCTAGTTACCTATACAGGAATTACTGGAAACAGGGTTCTTTTTACTATAGAACATCACTAAACACAAAAAGAATTGTTAAAACTATATTATTTACATGTTTACATCACTCAAGGTTAGCATTTCATAGTTGAACTAAATTAATTTACATTTTCATGTAAATTTCTTTAGGATAATTGTAGATGATTGCTCACAAACGCTTCACATTACCATTCACCATAAACTCCAATTGAAGCGTACACTCAACCAAGTTCATCAAGATGAAATACACATAAATTAATTATTTTTGAAATACCCCAAGCACCATATGAAAGAAAATTAACCAAAACAAATTGATAGGCCTGTTTGAAAATTGACTGCAAATTTGTTTAGACAACACTAATGTTTTTAAATGGGTAAAAATGTATTATTGGGTTTTAAATGTATTTTTGTAAAACTTTCTGAAATTCAGTAGGGTATATGTTACTAAGAGCTGCTTTCCCCAAATCTAGTTTTATTTGAACTTCTGAAACTTAAGTTTAGTAACATTTGAATTTTCCTGATAATATGGTTTATAATTTAAAAATTAGAATATTCTTATGGTTTAAATTAAATTCCGTTTACTGTAAACCTTAATTGGGGAAAGCGGCCCTAAGTAGCGTACGACCCGTCTTAATCTTAAACCGAACTAAAATGGTTCAATAAATTTATACTCTTAATGAATGTTAAGTCTGCTTCTTTTTCTTTAAGTTCTATTTATATTGATAGAATTTATACTTAAGAATTTTTTTTTAATTTGGAATATAAACATATGAAAATATTAAGATCTTCACACATGTGATTCAAAATAAATGTTTTTAAAACTGAATTCTGACCTTAAGTATGTATTAGGATAATAGTTTATTTATTTACATCTTCCATCAACTGAAACTCCTCCAGCTCTACATGCAATGGTTTCAATTCCATTAACAACATATGGCTTTGCTGAAAAACTTTGTTTGCTCCAATCAGCTGCTTTATTTGAAATTTCTATTCCCATGTTAAATCTTATGGGCTAATATGAAACTTTAAGGGCGTCTAGGGCTCTTCCCTTTAGTCAAACCTTTTTAAATTTTATTTCCTGCAAAACTTAATGCCAAGCTCTTTCCAATGACACCAAAAACATGAAAATCGGTTCAGTAGTTTAGGAGGAGTCTTTGTAACAAAAAAACTGCTCGCGTATTAAATAAGTATAGATTTTTCATGTTTATCAATGGTTACTTCAGAATTATGTTGGAGTTTTCCGGCTCCGTATGGGACATGTAAATGTTTCGTACGGGACTCGTGTTAATAGAGATTTCAAATCAAGTAATTTTAACGTTTCGGGTATAGTCATTTCATTAATACATATCGAGTGAAAAAACGTATTTGTAAGTATTATTTGTTTAGGTTTATGCAATATGCTCACATTGTGTACACAACATTTATATTAAAAGTAATTTTATTTAAGCTCAGTAATCAGGGACAGATCAACGAAAACTAACAAAAATTAATAGTCGGGTTTAAGTTGGAGGACTAAAAATTCTTTAAAAGCGAAATTTTAACTGTTTTCTCACCTGGTTTTCTGTTTTGTTAAATAGGACTACTGTTTTTGAAGACATTTTGACTAAAATAACAACGAAAATTGGATTTTAATCTTCCAGCTCTAAGGCTCATCAATTCTGGAATGGCTGTAATGGTAACGCGACAATAGCTGTGAAATTTAAAATTCGATTATAACTACTAAGTCGGATTCAATATTCCTAACTTCAGCTGTCTAGTATGTTAATTATAGTCTATTTAGATAACTCAAACATTTTAACTTTGCTGATCTTTCTCATTGGATAAGTTGTTTGGAGGTATATAATTTGCCACATTTGCGATATTTCGCAATTTTTAAAAATACTGTACTGTAAATTTAAAAAAAATGGTATCTTGTAACCCTAGGTGAAATATCATTTGTAAAATTATTTTACTTTTTGAAATACTTCCTGAGATAAGAGAAATAAAATTAATTAATAAAAGTTAGACAGAGATGAGTGATGTACGCGAAAGGTTCGGTAATTAGATGAGTACAGTTGTAACCTCATTAACTTACAACGACTTGACACGGACAGCCGTGTAGTTGTTACTTAGTCTGTTAATTTGACAATTACAAGAAGTGTTATCCTTCTAGTAAAACAACATTACCCGGTTACCTTTACCACCCTTTAATGTTTTCTTGGTTAAGCTATTTTATTATAAGTATTCTAGTTAGTATAAGCTACTGTAACATAAATACTATTTTTTAAACAAGCAGCATCAAGATAAGAACAAATAAGAATAAAATATTCATAATAAGAAATATTGAAATCGCTGGTCTTAATAAGAATAACATTATATTTAAGAAAAAAACATCGTATTAATAAAGGAATAAAATATAAGATATCTGGAAACTTGTTCCTTAAATAGTTATTTATGTGTAGTTTTCCAAACAGCATTCGAATAATATTTGGTATCTTAACCAAAATATAAATATACAGGCATAATCATAATGCTTTTAAAGCAAAATAAGTTCCGATGGGACTTATTTTGACTTTGTAAACTTTAGCACTTTAGAGTACCAATGTTTTTCTCGCATTGTAAACATTATCTTTGACTTGTTGGAGGTCTAAATTTAATGTGTTTAAAAGCTACGATAAACATTAATAAAACCAGTCAATTTTGTTAATGTTCGGAGTAAGAATAATTTAAATACCGTAAAAATCAAACAGTACATGACATAATAGTATATCAAAATACTAATATTTTAGAGTTATGTACATGCTATTAAAGCAAAAAGCCAATTTAAAAATGCAACATATTTAAATATATATGTTTTTTTTTCTTAAGTAAATGGAGAATTTAAATTTCTTTCCAATATACCATGACTGAATAACAGTTCAGTACCCAAGCTGAGACCCACCAAGAGGTGAACGTAGCGCCTGCCTACAATCGCTGTCGGATCCATCCCCATCTGTTGAGCGGAAATATTTCAATAAAGGTAGAAGCCGTCTCGAGAAGTCAGCTGTCTTATAACTTGACATTCTCAAGCGTTCAGTCATCCGTCTGTTATTTTTATGTACAATCCAATAATATAGTAATTCTTCAGCAGACCCTTTCAGACATTTCTAAAGTTGGCTTCCCGAAGTCTGGAGAACAGTTTTTATTTCCTTTAAAATTATTTAGATTTGTTTTTTATACCTTGGAAAAAACCAAAATATTTTAAAAAGAATAAATTTATTCAGGGGCGAAAATCCACCTATTATATTCTGAAGTGGTAAACAGACTATTCAGTCCGCCCTTCCCTCATAATATTGCACGCTTGTTAAAGACAAAATGTTATCACTAATTAATTTGCAAGTTCAAAGAATTCACTAATATTAGCTTTATCGCGTTTTACTGCAAAAATCCTCCCTTAATAAATATTTAATAAATGCAAATTCTTTACTCCCACAGCCCTATAAAAACAATTCCTAAATCTCATTTGCTAAGTTATGTAAATTTACCCATCTTTAAACTGAACGAGCCTTTATACATTACTAGTGAACAGAAGATAAAATGTCTTAACATTTTATCATCTTGTGCATTACTTAAACCACCATTTAATACATAACGATTAATTTGTATTGCAAATATAACTTAATATGCATCAAGCCAAAAAACTGTATTTTACAATTTCCCTTGTACCATCTATATCCATTTTCTTTAAATGCTCCCTACGGGAATAGCAGGAAAAAAGAAAAAAGTGAAATGATAGTAAAATAAAATAATAGTAAAACTCTTTGAATGGTTATAACTTCAGATCATAGATCAGTGGATACGAAAATGACCAATAGCTACAAAATAGTTATTTGTGCATCTAGGGACTAAAGTGCAACTTTTTCTCCTTGAGGGAAACTGTTGTCGCCCGATGGCGGAGCCGAGGGCGACAATTTCCCGAGGGAGAAAAAGTACTTTAGTCCTGTGATGCACACAAAATTTTTCCTCCACCTACACCATTAACAATAACTAGGTATAACACTGTAACTTTACCTTCAGCTGATCCTTTGCTTCAACAAACTGCATTAAAATCACATAGCCTATATAAATAAGTAATGCAAGGTATTTAGGCTTTAATTTTAACCATTTTATTTACACTATTCTTAAAAAATACTCTAGGCATAACTTATTTATTCACAAATATGCAGGAATATAGCCTAAACTACAGCAAACTCAAAATGGATACGCTGTCCTGTAAACAACGGAAACGGACGGTCAGATGCTGTGACACTCTCTTCAACATAGAGAAATAAATTGAAATCGACAGTGTTGCCATATTTTCTCACTGTCCACCGCGGCGTTGCCGGATTTCTTCCCATGTATTTCTTATGAGATTACTTTTAGTCCCATGGGACTAAAAGTAGATTACTTTTAGTCCCGTGGGACTAAAAGTAAGTAAGTAAATCCCATGGAGTATAAACTAGTACTTTAGTATTCTATTCCAGGGACTAAAAGACGACTATAGATAGTAGGCGGAGGAAAATGTATTTATGGTGATTGTCTCCTGAATCGTGTGTTGAATAATATAACAGGGGAAACCGATTTGCGATTACTAGGAAACGTTGCCTAATGAAAGTTAGTAACCTGTTATATTAAGCCACGTAATATAACAGGTTATATGACCACTCATAAGAGAAACGATTATGACATGTTAATATACAAACAGAATGACTACGGCAGTTTTAGACATTTAAATCCCGCCGAACTTGATAACTCGAGCACAACAATGAACGCAATGACTTGATGTGTTGCGGTGGAGGGACAGGATTATGTCCCTACATTGAGGATTATCCTACAACATGTCCCAGGCACGGGCTTCCCACGTCGTCGAGGCAAATCGAGGGAGAGCCTACCGGCATCAAAATAACAATGTGAAAGCTTAGCTATAATTAAATAAGAGAGGTAATTTTGGCGTTTTTTTTATCGTAACTTACAAACGGCTTTGTTGTACAATAAAACAGTTTAGGAAATAATATTCAATGCCATATTTAAAATTGCTGAGGATCTGTGCAAATAATAAATTTAACGCTATTAAATACTGACAAAAAGCGTTTTATAAACATATTCTAACACACAGATCGACGATATGTGGTAAAGGTTCTTACAAAAGGCGAAAATAATAGATAAACTTTTCTATCTTCTAAATAACTAAATATACAGGAAAATATAAGCTCTTTCAATTTTAATTTTCTCCATAATCAATTAAAACGAAAATAAAAAACTTAAAACGTTGAAGCCTTACTTCACATTTTTTAGTTAGAAATGAATCCATCATAAAGTAAATCTGTAAGGTATACATTTTCAGCCCTCGGATTCCGAACGTTCCTTTGACATTATTAAATCCATGCGCAGTGGAAAGTCACTCCTACTGTCAATAACTACAAGAGGCCCAAACCAAGGATTGACGATACGAATGTTTTCTTGTATCACAAACAGAATCCTGGTTAAAAATTCGTCTCCCCTGCGAATTTCGATTTCCTTGTACATTAATGTCCAAATACGAATGGTACCTGTGTGCATACGACTGAGAAATCGTATGCACACTAACACAAACTACAAACATGAACTGTATTTAACACTATAGAAAGCTTGCCTCAGGTGTCAAAAACCAAATATTATTAGTATTTTATAAATTTGAAAAATCGTTCTTCTGTGAAAAATTACCTCAAAAAGTGGACAAAAGTCAAGTAGCCTCAAAAACATTTATCGAATATTTAAAAAAAGATGCAGCTCTATGCAAAAAAAAATTCTTTGGAAAGGCAAATGTTTCTACAATTAATTAGTCTTAAGAAAATATTGAGTTAGAAGCCCTGACAGACACTTAATTTTCGTTTATATGGTTCTAAAGGATCATTCTCAAAGTACACAAACTCGCGTAAGGGATCATCTCTCGACACGAAGTCAGTTCACACAGACAAAATATGTTTGTTTCAATTACCTGAGACACTGATCCTTACCGTAGACATGCCTAGATCACATTTTGTTCACTTTACCAACAATTGAGTTATTTTACATTTTAACTTTTGAGAAATTAAATTCGCTTGAAACTTTCAACACGTACTGCTTTTTGAAGAAAATTTAGAAAATCTAATTTTTTTTAGCAACTAAAACTGTTATTTACTTTATGTACTTGATTTAGTTAATTACACAGAAAGGTAATAGTTCATTATGTTACAACTTATCTGATTGAAATAGCTAAATGTAAAAAAAAGGTATTTTTAAAAATAATACGATAAACAATTATTTATTTATTTTGATAAACGATAGCAATCTTTATAAATGTACCATAATACGTTGAGACGTAAGCGGGGAACATTGCACCCATTAAGATAACAGGTTCTGAGAAGGTAGGCTAATATCGTAGTTATGATTATGACCTGCTATAAACTTTAGATATATGCCTAGTGGAGGAAGATTGTTTAGAAAATATGATTTATACGTCATGTTCATTTTATTGGCATTTCAACTTTCTTAACTTACTGGTAGGAACCGACTCAGTTAGTTATAATAGCATAAAGTAATTTTAATTTTAATTTTATAAAGGGCGGAACCGTTTGACAAAATTATTGCAAACTTGAAGACATTTTCTGAAATTTAAAAATTAACAATTAAATATGGCAGCAGACATAAAATGAATTTATTTTGTGTTTATTATTCAATATTTCATAGACACCTAAACGAGGATTTCAAACCCAATAAATGAAATGCCTATAATTAACTGTTTCTGTCAATCAAAATTATAAAAATGGCACTGATATTATACAGTAAGCTTTCATAAACGAGAAAGTAGAACATGATTTATAATATATTTTAAGTATCATTGTATGGTAACTATTAAGAGGCTCTCAGACAACGGCTATTGATAAGCTAAATCTTTGAATTGTGTAGAATGTTTTATTTTGTGTTTAAACAAAATTCACCAATTACATCTCTCTTCTAGAAAAGGTTTTCAGGAAGATCACAGTATTTTGAGAGTTAGGTAAAATATTTAAAATTTATTTGACTGTGTACGTGAATTTGCCCTACTCTTACAGTGCCAGATAAAATTAACGTATATAATGCCAGTAAACCAAGAGACGCAGAAGTTACAGTTAATCATATTGTAATCTTGTCAAACCCAACATGGCGGCGCCGCCGGCTGACAGGAGGCGAGGCTAGGCTTAGCCCTGAGTGATGCGTTGCCTCTGCATATCCCGTCCCTTATGAAGATACGTTTACATAAATATTCCATTACGATGTTTACACAATACCAGACATGTGTCCGTGCCGCTTCGCATTGTAGCCACTTTGTTAGCCATTTTGTATTTTTTTTACTAAAGATTTCTTAATCTAGTTTTATCTTAATCTAGAAATATTTTGTAAATAGATTAGTCTCTGTCTGTTCAGTTCATAATTGAGTGAAGATAAAAGAACGAGGTCCAGTCAGCATATAATTTCATCTGTCATTTATTATTTACTAAAACGACAGTAAATACTGTCAATGTATTTACTAATGACGTCTCATGGGCCCGATATCGGGTTTACTTCACTTAGTTACTTGGACGTAAATACCTGTTGGATAAAGCTTAGACGTCACTTTGCTTTTTTTCAATCTGACGTATTATGTTTTAAATGGTAACAAATAACTTTTTGTGAGTTATGATTCCTAAAGCAAACAAAAATCTATTCAATCGAAATCACCTTTATGATCGTGTCTGTAGAAAGAGGCGTAATACCCCCAAAAGTGCAACATCATATGTGTTGTACAGCTAACCAATTACTATAATTTAACCTTTTTATACAAACTTCTATATTCACTTCGTGACTGAAACTATAGTGATTAAATATGAATTTTAGGTATTTCTGGTCTAAACAGTTTTGATATTTAATATGAGTTTACAAAATTACTGTTCAGGAAGCCGACAATGGTTCTTAGCTCCAGTGGATGGTTGTATGTGCAACAGGGAGGTTGTAGCTAACGCGATTAACATCATATAACATCGTCACATCTCTGGGCGACAGGGTGCCTCTGATAGGATTAGTGGCGGCTCACAACGGATCCTAAACATGTTTAATCTTATTGGGAAGGGACTAATAAAATCGAGAGTAAATAGTAAATAATTCTTAATATAATCATAATGTCCTCTTAGGAAAGACGATTAAAATAATCTTCTAGTGCATAGGTTCTGGTTTTTTCGTTGAATTAAATCAATTTTTAAAAAGATCTAATGAAATAACCTTGCATTATCTAACTGGAATCGAGTTAAAGGCTTAGAAAAAAAGGAAAACGAACTACAGATAAACTCAGGCAACGCCATTGATGTTTGACCAAAAGCCCATCAAACGAATTGAACAGTCTTCTGAGAAAAGACCCCAAAGAACATTCATGCCATATTCATCAAAGCAAGTTTGAACTTTTAGAACACAAACCACTTCAACAGATTACAGTGTCCAATCTGTTTAAGTTGGAATTTCCAAAGAAAATTCAACAAACTTGTGTCAAGACGGACTTTTTCATTTCGATTCAACGAATCGTTTAATATGTTAGAAATATTTTGTCAACAGATTAGTCACTTTTGATCAGTTCATAATTGAGTGAAGATAAGAGAACTAGGTCATCTCAGTCAACACAGCATCTCATCTATAACTTGAACACTAGTGGTCTCATGGACTCGACATCGGGTTTACTTCACTTAGTTACACTTACGAGAATAACTGAAATTCATAGACGTCAGTCTTGTAAGGTATAAATATGTTTGTGTTTTACGGTACCGGATAACTAGTCCAGTCATTTTAGAAGAAAAACCCCGGTTTTCATAAAAATCGGGTAACCAAGTGGGACTTTTTACCATATATTCCTTGATATGTTACCTTTGAAACCCCATCACTTTTTCAAAAATAAAACTTGTGCTCAAGCCACCGTCTTGGAAATGGCGGCCAAAATATAGTTTTTGAGCTATATCATGATTTCTATTAAGTTTAGAATACAACTTCTCAAACAAAAGTGTCTTGGTTTGAAAATGCCTACAACTTTAATATTTAGCATATTGTTGTACAACAATGCATAAAGCCGCCATATTAGAAAATGGCTGTCAAAAAGTATTTTTTGGCTGGTGCAGCTTAACTATTAATCCTAGTACAAAGGTCATTGAAGAAAAGTTACTGAGATTTTTATGATCTACAACTTTTATATTTACTTTGTTATCATAAATTCAATAATATAGGCGCCATCTTGGAAAAATGGCCGCTAATAATAGTTTTTTGACTGGGACTTTTTTAGTATTGAATTTCCATCAGCAAACTAAATACAAAAGTTGTTTGATTTGAAAAGACCTATAACTTTTGTATTTAACATATTCTTGTACAACAATTAATAAAGCCGCCATCTTAGAAAATGGTGGCCAAATATGTTTTTCTTGGAATTTTTACCTTGACAATTTTAAAAAACCCATTTTTTGTTGGCATCATTAAAATCAGCTTGAAAAATCAAACAATTTAAATTTTTTTGAAATACTGATTTATGTTCACTGGTCACCAAGATATTGAAAATAGTAATTAAAGGGCGTCGTCCCCATGTTATCCTTATGGGAATAAGTAAAATTCGATATCTTGCTTATTTCTGTATTTAAATTAATAAAACTTTGAATGCAGCTTCTTTTAGTTGAGATTTACTGGTTTATGGCTTAAAATAATCCATTTTTACACTTCCGTGGCAGCAAACCTGCGTGCTCATATACCATGTTATTCTTATAGAGAATATTTTACCATACTTAATTATGAGTTTATGTTTATATTATTTAATACTAGGCTTAATCTTATGTTGGAATTTGTATTTACACACGTTGAAGCATCATTTGAAGTACTTATCGTCAGTAGAAGACGTTAAGTAAATTTGCTAAAATATTGTCCATAAGAATAACATGGTATATGAGAACGTCGGTTTGCTGCCACGGCAATGTAAAAATAGTTTATTTTAAGCCATAAACCAGTATATCTCAACTAAAAGAAGCTGCATTCAAAGTTTTATTAATTTAAATCAAGAAATAAGCAAGATATCGAATTTTACTTATTCCCATAAGGATAACATGGGGACAACGCCCTCTGTTTACGATTTTCAATATCTTGGTGACCAGTGGACATAAATCAGTAATTCAAAAAACTAAATTGTTTGATTTTTCAAGCTGATTTTAATGATGCCAACAAAAACTTGGTTTTTTTCTAAAATTTTCAAGGTGAAAATTCCAAGAAAAACATATTTGGCCACCATTTTCTAAGATGGCGGCTTTATTAATTGTTGTACAAGAATATGTTAAATACAAAAGTTATAGGTCTTTTCAAATCAAACAACTTTTGTATTTAGTTTGCTGATGGAAATTCAATACTAAAAAAGTCCCAGTCAAAAAACTATTATTAGCGGCCATTTTTCCAAGATGGCGCCTATATTATTGAATTTATAATAACAAAGTAAATATAAAAGTTGTAGATCATAAAAATCTCAGTAACTTTTCTTCAGTAACCTTTGTAGTAAGATTAATAGTTAAGCTGCACCAGCCAAAAAATACGTTTTGGCAGCCATTTTCCAATATGGCGGCTTTATGCATTGTTGTACAACAATATGCTAAATATAAAAGTTGTAGGCATTTTTAACCCAAGAAACTTTGGATAAGAAGTTGTTTTCTAAACTTAATAGTAATCATGATATAGCTCAAAAACTATATTTTGGCCGCCATTTTCCAAGATGGCGGCTTGAGCACAAGTTTTATTTTCGAAAAAAGTTCCTTGATATGTCACCTTTGCTGGGGTTTCAAAGGTGACATATCAAGGAACATATGGAAAAAAGTCCTACTTGGTTACCCAAATTTTTGAAAAATATTTAAAATGACTGGTCTAAACGTTGTGACGTTGAGTGTCAAGTCGCCGAACTGAACAGAACTGTATCGTCACATTCTAATCCAGTTTTTACACAGCTTTTGGCAGTTCATACTTAGCTACTTGTATTTAACCAATAAATGTTTCCGTATTTTATGTTTACCAATTACTGATCTAATTAATACAGGAAAAATTGAAGTTTTTCTAACATAAATAGTATTTTGGTTAGAATAAAATATACACTATATTATGCCATAAATTAAAATAAATAAATGTATGTTATACGCGATTGGTCGATCTGCAGACTAATTCTCTTCTAATTTTTCGTCTGTCGGTCTGTTTGTGTTTATTTTAAAAATTATCTTATATGAATCAAGATTTATTTAAGATATAAACTTGAAAATTTGGAATAAATGTTAACCTCAATAGGTAAAATAAGTTAATGGAATTTAGTTGCTGTAGCTGAAACTGTTTCAAGATGACAGCCGAATAAATTATTTAATGTCATCATGAAATTTGACATAAAATATTTTAATCGGCCACTATTTTGAAACAGATTTAGTTACAGCCACAACATTTTATTCACTTATTTTAGCTATTAAGCTTAACATTTATACTAAATTTGAAGCTTATATCTTAAAAAAAATCTTGAGTTATAAGATAATTTGTAAAAAGAGACATAAACAGACATAATGAACAAGATAAACAGACCGTCAGACAAAAATATAGGCACGAAGAGCCAATGTGAAATAAGTTTGTCTCGACCTAAGTAACAATTTTTGATGAAATGTTCCAGAGAGTTACGGGACACCCTGTATATTGTTAAGGAATTACTAAAAGTACAACAGTGAATGCCATTTATTGTTCCACGACTAAAAAAACATTTAAATAAACGTACAGTGGCCTTTATTGATTGTAATCTGATCAGTCTTTACAGGATGATATTCTGATTCAGTTTTGACTTTTTTGGAATTAGGCTAAGAGTAGCATTTTAATCGAATTATAGGTATCTGCCTTGAGACGTTATAAAGAATCATTCATTTACTCATTGGCTTAACTCTCCCATGAAGGACTTTTTCATGAGTACAACGTTTGGTCCTCTTAACGTTTTTAGTTTAACTTTTACTCAACTAACCAACTTTTAATTTAAACAGAAGAATACAACAAACAATATTGTATTGTCTCCAAGTGGACAACATTGTAGCCACATTGATTGTACTGAGTGGCACGTCCCAGCTGCAATATCTACCGCACGTCCGCACACAGTAAATTACACTATACACGTGACTGCCTCACACATTGCTTCTTGCCGGCAGCTACACTGATTACACTGTCTGCAATGACTTCTCTTCTATGTAAATAATAAATGTCTTGGATAAATTAGGTCTCTATTACAGCAGATTTGTGCTCTACTGCTGAGCAAAGGGCACTGAGTATAATAATGCAAGCAATTATTGATTGTAATACAGCAAGCTAACTTCACACATTGATGCGGTTTTCAAGTAAGCTAGTGACTATTACTGCTTGTACCCATTATCAGATATAAAACGCATAAATGCAGACTATGGTCGTGGTGGAGAATCACAGATAATTCGCAGAAGGAAACAGTTACTACAGGAGCAATTTTGGGTTGTTCTAACATAGTTTGATAAAGGAGGTGTGACCATTCATGGTTGTGGGAAACACAGCCAATCAGCGTTCAACGGCTGGTTTTACCGACCTGACTGTGGTATGTGACTGTGGTATGTGACTGTGGTATATGACTGTGGTATGTGACTGTGGTGTGGGGAATGTGTCACGGGGTGGAGGTTATGGGATTGCGGTATAAGGGCTATGTCACGGTAGTTTTGTGGTCAGAGTTCGGATGGTTGAAGCAACCATGTGGAGAACTCCATAGAAAGGAATACATTATTGTTTTTTTTATATTTTTGTGTTTTTACTTTTGCTTGATTTTATTATTTAGGATAGGCTTCATTCCGTTATTAACTCCTAAAAGGTAAATGCACAATGTAATGTGTGGTCATGCTAACTGAGCGAATTTCTTTTCCGTTTAAAATACATCCCGTTATACTTAATTACTAGACTCCATAACTCTGCGATTGCTTTCATAAACGTTACAGCCTCAATAATGCAAATTTATTTTATATAAAATACTCCTAAAAAGCTTTATCTTTCTTAATATTCAACTCAAATAATCCCAAAACTTTTCAATGTTTTTGTAATTTATGAGAAAATTGCTTGAATTACACAGTAAAGCTCTTTGGTAAAGGTCGAGCAAATTAAATATCAAAATACAATCAAATCCAATTACAACAACATCTATTTACAGGTACGCAGAATACAAAGTACATTTCGTAGCCATCCATCTTTCAGCTGTCTCGCCACGACTCAATTTCCACAATTACTTGCCACTGTAGAGAGCGATTTATCAGTTAACAAGTTATTAGTCGTTGATTGATTTTTTTTTTTAAATTTTCTTGGAATACATAACTTTTCCCATTTATAAATAGTTTTGTTTTTATTTAATTTAAAATTACAATCAAGAATTTACTATCACAATGAAGCAACATTTTTATTACCACACTAAGAAAAGTGTAACAGCTATAACTCCAATGTAAATATTCGAATGCAAAATCGTTAAAATTAATTGGCTTGAGATAAAGCACAAAAATTTAAAGCCTACTGCACTTACTTGTGACTTGACAAATACTTGTGTCAAGTCTCAAGTAAGTTAATTAGGTGAACAGCTTCCACTCGTCTGTCTATCTCATGTTAACTTTTCTACATTATTAAAATTGAAAGTGATAGGATTTATATTCTTTTCTTAAATTATATCCCAAATGTTTATTTCTTAACTAATAATATTGACTGTACGTCTAACTCCTTAAGATTGTGTTTATGAAATGTAATGTATACTAAATGATGCAATCAGGTAAATACTCTCTTGATTTAAACTTGAAGAGAACTAAGGTTGAATAGTTAAATGAAGTGTCAAATGACAGCCTAAAAGCAATTTCCATATATTTTATCTTAGTAAATATTGAAATATTAAATATATTAGTAAATATTATTAAGTAAATATAGTTCAATTACGACTCCAGATTTAAACTTAAAGTGGTTTAAGGTCAAAACTACGAATAATTAGAATGACAGATTTTACACTTCTATGGGGGGGGGGGGAATGGCAGACAGCACTTTATCTATAAACTGGTTGTCTTAGTTAATAAAAACTATATGCGTACATTAATACAAACACATTAAAATGTCAATGCCAAAACATTAATTCAACCGAAGAATTTGAAGAGTTTTTATGTAACTATGTGTGTCTATGTATGTTTTTATGTGATTAAAAATCCCCTTTTTAAATTGCTCAATAAAAATTTCAAATACTTTTTGAGTAACAAATGCCCGTTGACACTTGATTAAAATGTATAACGTTACCTGTGGATTAGCCAAGACAGTTTGGGACTAGTTTGACAGTTTTGGGCAACTTGGTAACTAATTTATGTAACTTTTGTCATCCTTAACTTCAAGTAACTAAAATGTTATTTTGTTCTATATAATGAGGCATATTAAGTTACATCTAATTATTTCATTTCATTAATCATAAACTATTTTAGGAAAATCTTGGACCTTTTGAAAAATATTATAGAGGATATACAAATGAAGTTTTTTTGAACCTAGGGTAAACATTGAGATTAAGAAAATAGTATTAATCCCTCACATTATATAACTGCCGATGTCACACATGTCGAATAAAATAATAGACACTATATTTTATTTAATATTTTTTTATTTTTATGCATTTATTGTTATTATTGTAGTATAAATGACACACACTGAGTTCTACAATACTTCGAAATATTCGTGTAACGTTAGTAAGTAAAATAGTCTTCGTTTTTGATAAGTATGTAACTTGCCAACCAAACAGACGGTTTTTTAAAACCATTGTTTTTGTGTTTCAGGTATTTTTAAAAATGTACCGATATATTTTGTGAAAAATAAAGCACATTTTTTCTTCTTTCTTCTTTTTTCTTCTTTAGTCTTCGTTTTTATTGATGGTATTTCGTTTTTACATTGACAATTGAAAAATAAGTAAACCGTGACCATCAGTATCAGAACTATTAACAAACTAATTAGATGATTTCTCGATTTTATAATAATTGTAGATCAAATGTAACAATGTTGTCGATGTTTTATTCAAATGCAAATTGCCTGTATATTTTTCGTTCCCTGTTGCAGTGGTAAAGCATTTTGTTCGTTACAGCCAAAAAGTTCAATCATACTGTATTTATTGAATATGTTTAAGTTATCTTTGTTTTTATATAATTAATACATTAATTGGTATACTAAACAAAAAAATATCACTGCAATATTTCATCAAACACTAATTCTTCGAGTTAATATATAAAATGAGTAATGATATAGCTTCTGTTTACCACGTACCCATAACCATTTCCTATAATAACACAGTTGCAGCTCAACTTCACCGAGCTGACTATCTTTAAGTATTAACAGACATTTTGAATAATAAATGTTAGAAGGATGGATATTGGCCTGTCAAAGAGGGAGTAATGATAGCCTGAGCTGCGACGTCGCGTAATCGTAGAATAACAGAGGCAGAGGCGGGAAATTTACCGATATTGCTTTTATCCGGTGATGTTTTAATAAAGAATATCTGCAAGTTCGTCAATTAAATTCACTGGAAGCCACCTTACTATACAAAAAAATAAACTAATCAATATATGGAATTTTTAGGACGAATTATTTGTTTCGAAACCGTTATACGTAGCTGCTTCATACACTCTTTCTATATAGTTTCAGTTCATGCGTAATATTATCTAGTCGATGATGAAGCTCAATTTTTATGCTGATGAAGAATGCTCAATTGATAATGAAAGTGTATTTACATATTCAGTTTCTTTCCACATTAAAAAATTAAAATATATTATAAACAGAGTCTTTCCTATAAATTACCTCATTCAGCCAATACAACCGCTTGATTGAACACTGAGCTGGCGAACGTCAGTCACTCCTGCACGGTGATTGAACACGACTGTAAACCAACACTTGGACAGTTTATTGTTCTTTCGCTCGCGGCGGTTGTTTATTGGACTCGGAATAGCGGCAATTAAACGAGCATAAATGGCTGAAGTAGACATTAAATTCGCACAGATTGTTCTGTTCAATTTTAAACTATTAAAAAAGAGTTTTTGATTATTTTTAGGGTATTCACTTTGACTGCTAAGAAGTAAGTAGCTACTACACCAAAACAGCTCTTTCAAACACATGTTTGAGGATGAAAAGTTATAATTTTTCTCCCTAGGTCGAGAAGATCATTCTTAAACTCTTGTTGTTCTTTTTTTGTCTCTTTTTTGGTTCGCTTCACCAGCTATTAATTGTATAATCATACACAATCTGCTTATTCATCAGTTTTAGAGTATGCTTTTATTTTTCTTGTTGATTGTAAATTAATTTGATAAATGTTTGAACCATTATTTGAAATTGTTGCATTTCTCAATCGAATGATGGATAGATCTAACAGTAGATTTTTACACAGAAAATACACATCTAAATAGTAACGGCTTTAAGTAGGTTTTTAAATATTGCAATGCTAAAACTTTAAGGGAAATTTAGAACTAAATCTTAATTTTTACTTCATATTTGTTTGGCTAATTTTTGGCTCTTGTTGAAATCATCGGTTGAAATAAACCAATGGAAATCCGTTCAAATCATTAATGGTTAAGTGATAAATGATTAATTTACATAAACCAAAAATCAATTATCAATTTATTCACTATGTAAATATTGAACAAAATATTCAGAGGGTGTTACATATTTTATATTCATTGGCTTTATTCACTCTTCACGTAGTATAGTTCTTTACTATTTTTACTAAAATTCTTTCTAAAATTTTGACGCAGGCCTAATTAAATTGTAAATATAGATTTTATTGTTATAATTTCTAATAGTGTAATATAGAATTTTTTAATCACTAATCAAGAAAACTATAAGGTAGTAAATATCACATTTACCTACATTTCTTTGTTCGAAATTCATTGTTGGTGATGGTGATTTTATATTTTGATTAGGATTTTTGCGGACATTTGCCATCACTGATTAGTAAAAAACAAGTTTCACGACGTTTCGGGATCTGGAATCTGATCCCGTCTTCAGGTGGAAGAAAACCTAGAACATAACAAGATTAGTAACACAATCTTACCTACATCTCAAAATCTACTCCAGCTTAACTAACAGTGGTTGAAGAGGCGTCATCTGAAATTAAAAAACTAACAAAATCAAATTTTAATTCATTGAATTAAACAGTTCAAAACTGTGAACTAGTTTCGAATACTGGGAACAGTTCCGCCAACCAGTGTTTGTGGCGGCCCACCGTTCACCCAACAGTTTGGTGGTCGACCATCCAAACCATACGGGTGGCGGTGGTTTGACTCTATTTTGCTGATAGTTCAGAAAAATTTTACCTTTTTTAACCCAAGACCTGTTACTCATGACAGAAGTGAGAATGGTTTTTAATATGAATGTACTATTATTTTGGCAACTCATCACTACTGTAATAAAAACAATTTTTGTTTTTTATTACTATAGTGAAGAGTTGCCAAAATAATAGTACGTTATTAGAAAACTCCGTTACAAATAAAACATACCGCCAAAAATTAATGGTTTTTAATATCTCAATGATAATTGACCTCTACTCAGAAGTTAGTTATAACCAATTTCCTGTTTCAAGGATATCTTAAAAAATTTAAAAAAAAGAGTCTTCATGAAGACTCAAGATCAGTTATCCTCAACATCTGAATCCCCTCCACTCCCAAAAGCTTCAACCCGCACGACAACCACACATATCAGATTTAATTACATGCCACTTGAGATAACCTTTTGGTTAACAAGTTGGCAAAGCTTATAGCCAGATTATCGAGGAGAAACAACTCTTTTTTCATCGTTTGAAAAGAGTTATTTATTTATTTAAATTCACACTATACCTTTTTAATAACTGTTGATAACATTTAGGCTAAATTTAAATTACTGACCTCAGCATAAGTACAATACGATCAAAATAAACATTAACTAATGAAGGAAATAAAGATTTAAAATGTCAGAGGCAAAATTGGAACGGACGTTAAATTGAATGAACAACAGCCATGTATATAAAAAAAGGGACAAAGTTGATCTTAAATAAATGAGATTCCTTACTAAATGTTTGGATTTTTCGTATTTTAATTTTCCATCTAATATTTAAGATTAAAGTTAGACTTAGCATGTTTGATAAAAGTGTGAACTCAGTCATTTAACAACTCTGGTAGATATATTGCAGTTCTTCACTGAGTGTCACAATCAGTTCCTTTCATCTTGGGATATTTCCATTTCTCTCAAAACTCTTTCCACAATCAGCATCTCGCTTCGCGTCACGGATACATCCCGCACAACAGTATTATTCTTTGTTGCGATTTTTCAGAATCCCTCTAAGGCTGCTTATGGTTCATCTTTTACAGATCATTGAATACAGTAAATGCTACGTTGTGATTCATCCTCAGGTATAATATTTTAAGAAACATTAAATCTTCAAAATAAATTTATAATGCGTTGTCATTTTATTTGAGAGTACAAAATAATATGACTGTCACAAACAATACTAGAAAGAGTAATTTTCAGGTAACCGCCAAAGAACTGACCAAATAGAAGAATCTTAGTTGCTGAATATCATCTACATCAATAAAATCTTTAAAAATAAATTACGTGACTTGATTTGAACAAATCAGTCTAACGCAGAATCTTTTGGGAAACAATTTTGAGCAGGAAATAAAAACGATAATCCGTCACACCAATGTAGGCAATCGTAATACAGAACCTAACAAGCGGAAAGTGGAATACCGAATATTACTTGAAAGGACCTACATTTTTACCAACATGAAATCCAAACAGATTTATTCTTTTATATACATTGAATGTTTTTGATTAGAATGATTCTAACTAGATTGTTAAAAAATATCAATATTTAAAAATGTAAAAAATAACAAATAAATTCATTTAAATTTGTATTACATTTTTAGAATGATAATGACATTAAAATACATTATGAAAAATTAATTAGCGTTCTTTTGTTCATCGTTTGAATCTTAACTTACTGGAAAACCAAAATTGAAGTACTTTTGTGTCAAAATTCATCAATTAAAAATATGTTTATTTCTAAAGCCTCTCTTGAATGACTTTGGAAACTATACAAACTTGAAAAATAATAATAATAAAAGGATTAGCCAAAAATATCCATTTGATATTTTAAAGAGTAAAATAATTGAGGATTCAAATAAAATTATTGATTAAATGTACCATCGTGACGGCCAGAAAAGCTATAAGGACACACAAAGACGATATTGCGCTCGCGTCGGCGTCGTCGTAAAGGGATATTACTGCTGGGATTACTGTTCATACCACCATCAAACGGTTTGTGTTAACCGGTGTAAGGGATATCAGCGACTCTCTCTGTGGTCCCAGACATAGACTAATTAGGTCCAACTATTCAGTATTATATTCATTACCTTTTGGGTCCAATACATGGTAACAAAAACTATCACTATTGAAGAACAAAGCCTCACATCTACAACGCAAATACTCAAATGGACTGATCAACCTCCTGAGTTTGAAACTTGCTTGGGAGGCTAAAACTAAGCTTACGTTACACCAATACCTACTACTAAGCTTCAAAAAAGCATTAACGGGGTATAAATTTCGTGTTTAGCTTGGTGAGTATCAACAATAATAAAGAATTAAATATATAGCCTATGCTATATAACTTTTAGAAAATTTAAACTGCAACTGTAAAACTGGTAGTAGTTAGTAACAAATTTAGATACGTTCCTTAAATTAATTTCAGTTTCTTTGATGAGATCCTGCATTTTTTCTTTGTTTTATATTTGAATAGAGAAAAAACAAACCCCATTAAGTGAAGTCTTTCCAGGCTGACTCGACTTACACTTATTGCATCTCAAGAATCTCTTAAAACAGAACTTGTCTTGGAGGTGGGTAGGACACTGAATTACAGCTCCGACTCTTTCGCCAAGTTGATTTCCTAGAGGTCCAGTTAAGTTAAGGTTTAAAGAAAATAAAACCTTAGATTCAAATTCATTCTTATTTCTCTCAGCATGAATTATTATAAACATTTTGTGGTTAAAAATTCATTATTTTTAGACAAAGTCTAAAAAATATGTTATTAACCAATTGTCTGTGTTGTAGTTATTATGATTGTAGGGAGGCTGGTGTGCAGTGGTCAATAAACAATCACAAGTCACGTTCAAAACTTGGGAGCTATAACCACCTCACCTGTCCAGGGAAAACAACGGATTTGGAATGAAAAATACAACGTTTTGTGGCTTAATACGGCATAAAATAGTATATTTCGCAACAAGGGCCGAAAAGGAGGTTTTGCAGGCTCGATCGTTTTTTAAATTCGAGACGAAGTCGAGAATTTGACACGATCGAGAGCTGCAAAACCCTTTCGGCCGAGGTGCGAACGCTATTTTTCACCACACTACACAATGAAATATACCCTAAATAATAAAAAAACTGATTATTATTTGACTCACTTGAAAACAAAACACAGCTATGAAAATCATATGATCCCAACTATCCTGTCTTGAATGCCGTATAATTATGTGATGTTTTGACGTTGTTTCAAGCAAATAAACGATCAGCTGACTTTCGGCCCTAGGGCCCCAAACGTTTTCGGTCCTGTGGCGGCAAACAGTGTGTTTCGGTCCGCGTTTGACGTTTGTAAAACAGGTGATTTCGTCGTAGTGTGGTGAAAAAGAATAAACAATCGAATAGTTCGGTAATAGTTGGTTTTATTTGTTTCTCAAAAGACATAGTGCTAAAAACACTCCCCGTTTTTGCTAGGACTCTGATGACCTCAACTCCCCTACACAGTCAGTGTGGAAAACCCAGCAATTGAACGACGATTGGTTGTGTCCAACAGCGTGTGTTCCTGTCTCGTTCGGCATCCTCGAATATCAGAATAAACCACAATTTAGGCTGAACGTTCTTTTCGATAGATAAGTTGCCCTACATTCAGTTTTACCCTAACAGATCAAAAAATTAAAACAAAAAAGAAAATTTTGATTGAAATTATTGAATAAAACTGAGCGTGTAAACGGTAGGAATATTATAATTCTTTGAAAATGAAAGCCCATTGCTCAGTGGAAAGGAAAAAAAGAAAAATCTAAGTAATGGCTTTACTTAGCAGGCAATGGTTTGATTTCCGAACTTGAAGCAAACAAGTCGTAGGGCAACTTCTTCTCTTAAAACTGTCAGATCCAGCTGCAATTAAAAGAATGTAGAGGAACATTCCGTTCTTGACCCGGCCACTCTCGAGTAAATTTCAAATCACAAAAAATCAGGAACAAAAAGGAAAAGTTGCCATCCCGACAGTGTGATGTGGAAGTTTTGTTCCGGGGAAGGAATTTTAAAATTTTCATCCTGTCAAGTCCGATATACTTTACATATCTTTTGAGTTTATCTTTAGCTAAAGCTTTAACCTTACAACGTCTAAATGAAAAGAGTGGAATAATGCTTTAAGTAATTGTTGAATTCTCAGAACGTTTCAATAAAAATTGTAATTAAATTCTTCATCAGCCTTTGTTTTTTTCCGCTATCGTACGCTCTTGAAATAAGTCAAACATTTTTTAATTAATTCCTTGATCCTTATTCTTTGAGTTTCATTTTAATGTTTGGTTATACTTTTCAGCATGGCATATTTAACTAATCACGGAAAACGTACTCTAAGCTAGTTTATTGTGTGTATGGGGGGGGGGGGTTTCCTTGCAGATAAATACTGTACATTTTCTTGATTTTCCACCATTTTACCGATCTTTTTTATAAACGAATTTAATTAAATCCTACTTCTTGACTGCAGTTATCAAAAGCCTTCATTCATACAAAGTATCACTCAGTGTCTTAAAACACCGATTTAAAGGATATTTCCTTAAGACGTGTCCTTTTAACTCTCAGTTAACAATCGTTCTAGTATAAAATTGTAAATATGCAAAGCCTTTAAATGAATCGCTCATTCTTGCTTCCTAAGGTTTGTCACACATCTTACAATGTACTTCATAATGTAATGTCTTAGTAGGAATACATAAGTTTCTAGCGTAGGGTTTTATACTTAAGAAGGAAGCAATGTCATACCCAAGAAAAGCTACCGATAAACAGTTGCATACGTAAAATATTTTTAATTTCAGAGGTCATTATGATTTACTTGTCATATTCAGTTGAGTTGTGCATGTCGGCGTTATTTTGCACTGACTCCTTGTTAGATGATTAATTTCAAAATAAGTCAAAAATTTAAAGTAAACTTTAAATATGAAAACTTGCTTTTAATATGAAACCAGATAAATAATTAAAATAAGGAATAAAAGAGTTTAATTTATTCCCAAACAAATTTTAGAATTCGGTCAACTAAGAAGGAATACATAAATGAAACCAACCTAAATCCAACCACCAACTTAACTTAATCAACGTTATTCAATAAAGTTTGAAAGTTAAGTTTTTATTCTGTAATAAAAGCAAGTTAATTTTAAGCTTGGTGTTATTTATTTAGAAGAAAGACCGGTGCAATCAGTGTAGTTGCCGGCAAGAGGCAGTATGTGAGGCGGTCACGTCTGCAGTTATTTACTGTGTGCGGACGTGCAGTAGGTATTAGAGCTGGAACGTGTTACTGAGTGCAAGCTAGGTGGTTATAGTTTTGTCTATGTGTTGTAACAAATGGGGCGTTTAGAAGGAACTTAATTTTCCTAGTGATATTTTATATAGCCTTATTGAGACTCTAACTACAATTAATTTATGATTGATATGAAAATATTTTTTTGGGTCTTAAATGATACTTTAATAACCGTTACAATTTGTTGTATTTAAAATAACGTTTATTTTAATTGTGTCGTGGCTGAATTAAAATCGATTACATAGGCTATGTTAAATTTCATAGAGGAAAACAAAATTCGTTTTTTGTCATTTTCATTCAATAAGCTTAATTAGGAAGAGTTTTTAGAATTTCACCCTTTAATGAAAATACTTTTTTTAGATCTATACATTTTTACTGTCGTAATCATATATAAAAATGCAGATATATCAATCATATATTTGAAAAAAGTAACGCCATTCAATACTGTTATTTTCTTACATGTTTAGAACTATCATATGTGTTCTTTCAATATCAGTCCTTAAAAGTCTCGAAGAGATTTTTTGGGTGTTTCAAAATGATATTGTAGCAACTGTACTTTGCAATAAAAAGGGGTTTACTTTTTCAATGATTTAGTCGTAATTAAGCCCTAATTAAGTGTTGTTTTTACTTGTATGTTTTGACAGCTACAGTTGGATAATTGTGTAGAATGGAACAACAAAGAAGTGAGAGAGACGACTAGACGTCTAATTGGTCCAATTTACTCTTTTGCTTCTAAGTTTAAGGCTCTGTATTTACTGTGTAACTACCTAGAGAAGTCCATTCTTTCATTGTTAGAAAATCCAGTGAACGGTAAAACTTATATAATTGTATCTTAGTATCAATTTGAAAGCTCTTGGCAAGTATAAAAATATTTTATTTGTCCAATAATTTTGAATATCATTTACTGAAATTCAACTTTTATTCGGATATAATATTTAACTAGGATAGAACAATTTTCGCTCTTAATCATTCTCTTGAATTTCTATCGAAAGTGTTTCAGAATGAAATCCTGTCCTTTTTGATGACGGACACTGAACTCTTTGACTTGTGTTATGTGCTAAAAATAATACAATTCGTTTTCATCTAATTCACTAGTATTGTCTACCAAAAATTATGAAAGATCTTTCTGCCATGTATAGTTTAATAAGTTTGAAGCATTGTCTCGTAGACCCGATACAAATCCTATCTGCTTCGCTTAAAAAACTTAAAGGTCAATGGTCAATGATACCAGGATGAATAGACTTTTTCACCTGGTGCACGTTCTATCTAAGGAAAGAGAAACGCTGTTTTTAAGACTTCGTGATAGAGGAACCATCGAAATCAGTGTGACAATTAAATTCGAACGCTTCGATATAATTCTGCTATCAGTTGGGTGATCTCAACCTCAACGTCACAACATTATCTAGAGCCATAAAACACCAGCAACCAGTCTACATGACTGACGTCTAGGCTTATCTTACTACTATTCATGTAAATGCAAGTGACACAGATAAATGAATCAGATGTCGAGTTTCTAACATGCCATCAGCGTTTAACTGTTGATGGGATGCTCTGATGATTGGAGTGACCTAGTTTTCTTATCAGAGCTCAATGCTAAGAGTTATCTGAATGTGACGAGTCCAATGCCACAAAATTTTGAATTTTTGATAAATAATATTTGTTTCAATAAATTTATATTTAGTCCATTTAGCTAGAATGGTAAATACGACCTAGCTAAAGAGTCATTCATGAATTAAAGTCATAATCATATCCATTAGAAGCTTCAAGGTCACATATGTATAGGTAAGAAAAACCTCATTTACTCAGTAACTTTTGAGAAAACTATAAATCCAAAACCCATCAACCCCGTTGAATGAACGGTCTTGGTGAGAAACTCGAAGGAAATGTAATAGTTTTGATATTTTTTCCCTAAGAGCAAGAATATAAAGAAAAAGGTCGAGTTCCATAATATTTAACATGGAAATAAAAATTCCAAGGAACAGCTGATGCACAAGCAAGCCTGTTGAGCAGTACGTGTCCACTGGTTATTAAGAAATCCTTTTGTTGATTTAAGAAGCAATCAGCAAAGGCTGAATGTTTAAATAAAACTAGTGACCTTAAAGCTTCTATTGATAATTGTATAGTTAGTTATAACAGTACCAACAAACCAAATGCAAGTGACACAGATAAATGAATCAGATGTCGAGAATTTTAAACAACTATGTACAACACCGGGGACTTTTTTTAAGCAGACCCCCTATCGTACTGCGTGAATAGTCTAATTACAACGAGGAGGTTTCATCATCTCGCAGATCCCCTAGCCTACTGAGGACGTATTTATCAGTATTAAAGAAGGAGGTCGTTAAAGACTATGTTCTTCACATGGGCGCACCGAAATTGCACCGCAAAATCCAGGTAGACACCGAAATTGCGCCGTGACTCTAAATCTTGTCCCAGGGGTAGACCGATATTGCGCCGCAGCCCTTCCCTAGAATCACATGAGGGAGGCAAGCACTGACTCCTCGCCTCGCCTTCGAAGTCGGATCACAGGAATTCCTTAAAAACCCTTCGTTATCGCCCCTTGGAGGGAAGTGGCGAGTGAGCAACGGAGTCAGGCTAAATTAGAAAATTCATACAGATGGTTTACTTTAATGGCTGATATGGAGGAGTTATACAAGAATTCAAGATTGGTTCTTCGGACAAAAATACTTCTACTGGTATCTTCTTTACACCTGCCAAGTGGATATAAGCTGTATCAAAAAGTGCAATGTTTTTACGTTAACCCAACGTACTAACACTTGATTTCACTTGATTAACCGCCGTACTGTTTGATTTCTATTTCCGGTAACTAATTAATTTATCAACTATATCGTTCAATTTATTTTATATGGTGCTGGAATATAGCAAGTGAACGAATGTAATCAAAAACCTGCCTCTGATCATCAGACAGTTTGTATCAGGTAGTAAGTCTACATTTTTGTATCAGGTAGTAAGACATTGAGCAATTCGATTTTGAATTGCCCCCGTTGCAGCAGACCTGCATACTCGGCGAATTTCAAATGCAAAACAACATATTCAATCCAACATAGCGAGATTTGACATGTTTTAGTAAGCTCCATAAGAATAAACTACACTTTAAGGCAAGAATGAAAAGAATTGTGGTTCTAGATTGTTTCGGTTATATATTTTATAAAAATATAGCAGGATAATTCAAAAAGTATAATATAGCAAGTGAACGAATGTAATCAAAAACCTGCCTCTGATCATCAGACAGTTTGACTACCCACTCCTCAACCAACGCTCTTTGTTGATTTTCACCATAGATGAGCAGTTCCCTACCCAACTCAGTAGTGTCTTCTTCCATATCAGGGAGATCGTGGATAAACAGGAACCCTGACGGCGTAAACTACGATCAATTTCGACGAGGGCAAGATGGTAGGCCAGCTTTGGATCATGGAGATTCCTTTCAATGTGATCCTCGCAAACTAGTTCTCTGAACTTGTCCCACAAGATTGCTCCAGGAGCCCCCATGTTACAAAGGAGAATAAAGAAAGAGCGGAGTCTCGGGCCTGTCATGAATTGCGCAGCATCTTGCAACGCGTAGTCGTACTCATCTTGGTCTTCGACCAAACCGAGTTTCCGTGCGAGTTCCTGGAATGTGCGGACAGTTGGGACCACCAAGTGACAGAAGATCGAGATAACCACGACAAGAAACAAACATAAGTAGGACACGAATGTAGTATCGTTCGGCCCGATTTGGAGAAACCCAAAACATTCATATTTTATTTATGATTTATTGTTATATATTTCCTGTTAAACGAATTTGGCAAATGCCTACCTTCAGAGAGTTTCGGGTTTTCAAACGAAAAATCTTAACCCTCTCAAGGGAGCCGTCAGGATTACGCTGCGAGTACCGCTGAACGTCTTCCCTGTTTTTTCAGGGTTTATACAAGTCTACATTTTTGTATCAGGTGGTAAGACATTGAGCAATTCGATTTTGAATTGCCCCCGTTGCAGCAGACCTGCATACTCGGCGAATTTCAAATGCAAAACAACATATTCAATCCAACATAGCGAGATTTAACATGTTTTATTAAGCTCCATAAGAATAAACTACACTTTAAGGCAAGAATGAAAAGAATTGTGGTTCTAGATTGTTTCGGTTATATATTTTATAAAAATATAGCAGGATAATTCAAAAAGTATAACAATAAAGTATTTAATTTAACAATGCCTATATTGCTAAACTGCTAATACTGCATTACCGACTTAGTTCGAAGATTCAGAAGTTATAAATTCTACTGTAAGATACGGTATGATGGTAAGGAAGATTATCGAGAGCCTATAAGGCTAGATTAAAGAATCAAAATTGGAGACATAGGAAAATTTCGAAGATTTTTAACTTTATATGCATTTTCATGCTAAGAACTAGTTATTTTATTGGTGATTTGTCATATATATGCTGTAGAGATGATGTGTAGCACATTTCAGGCCTCTACATTTAATATCAAGCCAACTGGAGCTGGAATAACGAAGGGGAATCTTCGAAAATTTCAAGTTCTAGAGCTATCTAAGGGTGAAGGAGACGAGATAGGGCAAAAAGTCACAGGACCAAAGTTGTAGATCGTGAAAAATCCGTGGCACATGGTGCAGTCTGTTTTTCGATAGGACCATCCGTTCGGCCACTAGAGCTCCAAATAACTTTATTTCAAAAAGCTTTTTTAGCGATTTTTTAATAATTTTTTTGAGGGGGTTAAAATTACAAATTGTGAGTTCTGATAATTTTCCCCACATGTTCAGGCAATAAGGGAAGTGCGTGCAAAATTTCAAGTCTGTAGGTCATCGGGAAGTGGAAAACAGTTCGTATACCTGAGTTACACCAGCGGTTGTATATATATTAGATAACAGTACCAACAAACCATATGTTTGTATTTTGTTTCAAACGTCTTGTTTTGATGTTGAAGCTTTTCAACACGTAACCCATCAATAAATACCCAGTAGTTTGGTCATAATCTTCTGCAGAAGAAGTGTCTTATTCCTTTGATATTTAGATATCAGTGGTTTGATTATCAGTTTAATTATCAGTTTGTTACTTACATTGAAGATATTACAATTAGTAGTCCAAGCTGACGGAAAAAGAGTACTAAGCCCGAACACCAAGTTAACGTGTTATTCATTGCTATGTGTTAAACATACAAACCACACCCCTTTGTCAAATACTCTGACAGCCAAACGCTACTACCGTATCACCCCGTAGCCTACTAAAATTATCCTACCTTAAACTCATGTCATGACTGGTGATGTAAGGTTCTCGTAATTTCAAGCTAAATGATAAAAATTATCGTTAAAATTAATTGCGTTAAGTGGGAATGATTTTATATTGAGTTTTTGTCCTCTTTATCGTGGATGTTGTGATAACAAAATAGAGTCGTCCCAATCCTACAAAATACTATTAACAAAAAATACTACTATGTGAACAATATATTTTTTGACCAACTAAAATATTAATAAATGTTAGTTTATAACTGGAAGAACGTGCAATTAGACACTACCAATAAAACTTATCACTTTTTAACTACAGCTTACATAGCCTACATGTTCTAAGACCTACATCTCTTATGTTATGAGGTTGATTTAACACAAACTATTTAGAAAAAAGGTAGAAAAAACGTAATTGACTCATTTAAATTTCTTTATTTTTCATTGTTTCGTCAAATACTCAACTTCCTCTATATTTGTCTTCCAGTGACCTTTTTCTGCATTCTTTTTTCCTTACTTCCAGGCGCAGAAGGGTTTTACTTGTATTCATAACTCTTTCTAAATTGGGATTTAAGAAAAACAATAGACAACAAAAACGTCAAAAAGACAACGCTTTAGACCTTCCGTTGAGAATCATTTATCATGTTCTCTACTTCTAAAGGGAGACAGATTTACAGATTTAAGTTTCTTTCAGTTCGGTCCCAATAAGATTATACATGTTTATGTTGTGAGCCGCCACTAATCCTATCAGAGACCCCCTGTCGCCCAGAGATGTGACGATGTTATATGATGTTAATCGTATTAGCTCAACCTCCCAGAACACCTTACCTGCACAACCACCCCTCCATTGGAGTTTGTATGTATAGTAACAGAGATTAAAAATATAATTTTCATTGTTTTAGTAACAATGTGGGCAAATATTTTTTTAAATCATTGGAAGGAAAGGAAATACCTATTTAGAGTTTTTGAGAAGAACTATGGCCAAATCTCATAATAGAGAAAACCTTTTAATTTGGTTACTCGTATTCGCCAAAAATACATCTACAACACATAGATGAACACTTTTGGAGGTTTCTTACTAACAATTAATTTAGAAAATTAACAATATGAATACAATAAGATGATCCCCGTGAGAGATTTATTTTAGAAAGGTTTTTCTGAAATTAAATTTCCATCGGTGCTGCGTTTGGTAAGACACGAAATAAACATTGGTTGATATTTCTACGGTAAATTAAATTTTAGGGCGGTTTATGTTTTAGTGTATAAGGAGAAGACATTGATTATTAATTTTTAGTTGTCTTATGAACAGAGACGTTAAAGACAATACCTTTGAGAAAATAATTAGATTTGTTGTGAGTACCTCCCCGAAAAATACAGGATATGATAGGATTTAGAGGTTTTATTTGTTACATAACGCTTGAAAAACAACTCATTCAGAGATCCCCCAGATTTTTCGTCGCATTAATTTCAGGATGAAATTGTAAGAGAAAAAAATTAATGATTTTTTAATAAAAACACATATTAAATCATTTATATACACGTAGCTTCATAAGGGACGGGTTATGCAGAGGCAACACATCACTCAGGGCTAAGCCTCGCCTCGCCTCCTGTCAGCCGGCGGCGCCGGCGCCGCCATGTTGGGTTTGACAAGATTACAATATGATTAACTGTTGTGTCAGCGTCTACCAGCTTTGCAGATTCTATGTTTTAGGGAGAGGTGAGTAGATCAACTTGGTATTAATGGCATAAATATGTGAACTGTTTCAATAAAATCATTCCATTTAATCTATTTAAATATTTTTATATTGAGGTAACATAAACAACATGAATGCCAGAGTTTGAGAGGATTTATTTACAGTCAACTATTACCATTACTACGTAAGTATGTCATCGAAAGCTATTGTCTCTGTGACTTCGACGTTCCCAAGTTGCCTAATAGCGTAGGATGTAAAATTAATCTAGATTTTCATATTTTTGGTACATTTTTATTTATTTTTAGAATTTGCTTTGCACTCAAGTTAAATCTTAAATATTTTAAGGTTTCTAGAAATAATTTTATAATTTTTCAGCAGGTTTCATCTCGCATTGCATTATTCTTTGAAACACCGATATCTTCCTAATTGTAGTCCGAGTAATATCGTTGCCCGCTTCCGTCCAAAGCCTAATGTTAAAATAAACATTAGTCTTATGGACGGACTAGGCCTTGTTATTTGAATCGGCCTATACAGTTTTAAAATAGGCCTTTGAATAAGTTTAAAAAGCTAAGTGCACGTAAGGCAAATAATAAAAAAAGAACAGATCACTTCTATAGAATAAAAATGCCAAAATGAAAATATTATATTTTGAAATAAGGAAATAAACTAAAAAAATATACAGAACATCTTAATACTGTATGTCAACGTTAAAGTTCAGTGTCTAAAGT
The DNA here is from genome assembly GCA_035578135.1 of Flexamia atlantica. NCBI lineage: Eukaryota > Metazoa > Arthropoda > Insecta > Hemiptera > Cicadellidae > Flexamia > Flexamia atlantica. The sequence continues at coordinate 14,999,196 of JAQJVK010000011.1, forward strand.
AACTGGTACAAACAAGAGATGTTTGGGTACCTGACGTAGGATCGTGTTTGGAGATTTTTACACGAGAATATGTATCTTAAAACTAATAATCTATTGGAGCCTTCCATCATCGATCGATACTGGTATTGCATAATTATTGTAAATGTTAAGTTTTTCAGCAACTACTGTATCTTTAACAGAACAGATTTGCTACTTAATTAAGTTATAGCATTTTTAATATAGCCAAGAACTTTTTACAGGATAATATTATTTTTATTTTTTTGGCTAGATATTATAGTTGGGATCTGCTTTTGCATATAGGATGCATGGACATAAAGTTTTCAGGTACAAGTTTCTTATCTTTTTTTCTCAAGTAAAGCTAATGCATTGTACTTCAAGTAATTGTTTGTATTACATCAAAGACTAGCTTTCAATATGCTTTTAAAGCGTGTTTTTAATCCTTTTAAAGGATTTTTGGGTCTAGTGAATACAAATATTTAAGGTAGCTTGCTCCCCTAGGTATTAATCTATAGGAATTAAAAAAGTAAGTTTTTTTGATTGGCTTTTGTGTTATGAAACATTTTTCTTCAAGGTAGTAGGTGTGAATTAATTTCATATTGTGTTTTAAAAAACCATCCATTTCTACAGCCCAGTGTGGGATCCTCTCTTAATTGAGAGTAAATCCTATATCCAATCTTGGGACTTACCGTTGCTGACGCTTGAACTCGGGTTGGAGAAACATTCAAAGTACTAACGCTGAACACAAACACTAACACTAACCTTACACGTTTCCTTGTTAAGGATTTTAAAAGTATTCATACTTCTTACACAATCGTTGACCAGTACTTCAGTGGATAGATAACATCATTTTAAAAATCAGTGTTATATTAAGTTTACAGTCTTCAATACCAGAGGTTTTTCAAAGGCAGTCTAGATTTCTTTTTACTAAATATTCATATTTTCAAATCACAAAGTGTTTATTCTCTGTTTGAAACTCACTATTGAAGATAATGAGTTATACTTTTATTTTTGTGGAAATGCATCATTACTAATAAGTAAAAATAAGCTTTACGATCGGAAGTTTGGGAATATGGAATCTGATCTTTACTAAAAGCAGTCAAAAACACTAAATGCTGCAAACAATTCAAATACGCAAAATAGTTCAGAAATTATAGATTCAGATTCAGATATTTTATTTCCAGTAAAATTACAGAATTATAGTTGCATGGACATTTTGCTTATACTGGTTATGGAAATGACCCCACAAAGACTGTCCGTCTGTGCGTGGAGCGAGTAATTCATGAATTATAGCTGTGATACGTCCACAACCAATCAGAGCTGAGCCAAGACTGGTGGGAGGAGGAGGAAATGGCAGAGAAGAAAGGAAATGGCGTCGACCATAACCAACCATTTACGGTGCTCTCCGCAAAAGAGAATATGAAACAATGACATATAATATGGAATGTTAATGAGTGTTTGTGATGGTATTTTTTGTTGTGAAACCTTTTTTCCAAATCAGAGAGAGAAAATTTCCGCAAAAATAAAAATATAACAAATTTCTTTATGTTTATTGGAATAAATATACCCAATCCGAGATCTCTCAAGGTTGTAAACTGATTAAAATTTAGGAAACACCTTTTACAGCAGCCTAGACTTAGGTTATCATTTGAAAGTAATGGATATAATAGTATTTCCGGTGATTATTTAGTTACATTCAAATTATATTTAAAATCGAAACCAATTATCTCCAACAAATTGAATTTTATTACAAAATTTCATTGTAGTAGTTTTTTCCCAACAGACACTATCCTGTGTTTTACATTTTTTAAGGCTCCGAAGCGTTCGCATAATTTGTCATTTCACATTCAGTTAAATGGTGACCTCGTTTTCTCCAATGTTTCATCAGCGAACATACGTGTATTACTACGTTTTTCTATGTTTTAATCATGCGCTATTAAAATAACAATTTGTTACAGTTACGTTGAGGTAACAGTTTCATATTGCATGTATTTTTGATACATTTTCCAAGGATTGTTGTATTTGATAACTTCTTTGTAGAAGTAGAGCAAGTTAACCCATTGAGACTATTAGGTAAAAAACAAAGGGTGTCTTAGTTAATTTATTGATGAAAATACTTCTTTAAGTTTCGTTTATTGGATTTTTTTAAGGCAATCAACGAAACACAAAAACGATATCACGCTTGCTTCGGTCTTAGTAGGATATTTTTGTAGAGACAATGTTCATGCCATCATCAATGTATTGGCCGATATCACTAACTGCATCTCTCTGTAGGGCTAAAGTACGGGCAATGGTTCTAATTGTACAATGTCAACTCCCTCATAATGTTTCATAAATGTATGTAAAGAATTAGCAATACTAGAGGTTTTCTATGAATTAACCTCAGTTTCTGTTGTCATTCATTTCTCAGTTTCTACCTTTAAATTTTGAAATTGGTATATTTAATCCAACAAAATAAATAAGAGATCAAACCATGACCGATGGATAGAGAATGTTTTAGCAGTCCCTGGTTAAAATAACACAATTTTTTAAGGTTTTGTATTCTCAGGATTGGAACTACCCAAGACCATCTCTTTTCACTTTATACAAAATGTTAACATTTTAACATATTAAAATTGTATCTCATATCCTATTTAGAAGTGTGATTTATGCTCCTCTCAAATGTTTTGCAACGTTAAAACAAGCCATTTAATTGTGAAACATCACACTGAGGTGATTTTATTTTCGTACCCTCTTATGGTAAGAGAGTAAGTAGTGCAATAGTGGGGCTGCTGGCCCAATCAAACTTTGACAGGCAGTCAATTTTTTGACAGCTACTTCCGGTCACGTGACCGGAAGTGACGTCATCAGCTGTGACGTAGCTGTGACGTGTTTTTGGTGGGTATTTAAAGTTTAAATGCCCTGCTGTGCTGGGTATTTAAATTTTAAATGGCCGGAAGTGTGTCAAGGTCTTTTGGGGGTGTTTTTAAAAAAGATCTTGCATTTTCGGAAAATCCGAAAATGCAAGATATTTTCTTTTTTTATTTATTTGTTTTTTTTACAAAAGTATTATTTTACAAGTTAGTAAAGTTTGCTCCCAAATTTGAAAAGTAAGTTGTTGTCGGTGCTGAAATTTCTTGTTTATTTTCATTCTTCTTGTTGTTGTAAGTTGGCAAAAACACATTTTTTTCGTTTTGATTGTTTGTTGCATAAAGTTCTAAAGATAAACCAAACCCAGTGGTTATAAGTTGTTTTAGTTCTTCACTAAAAATTTCCAAATCCTTGTAGGTTGTAAGATTGATAGTGTTGTAGTGAATCCCGCGAATGTTGAGAGACATGACTAGAGTTGTTTACTCGACGAGAGGTGTAGCAGGAATGACTATTGCAAAGCCGGTGCTGCAGGTACCTCCGATGGTAGTGGGGGTAGTGGTGGGGGTGATGGCAGGTGTTTGTTTAATCACTTTGAATTTAATCGTTGCCACAATAGACCGAGTCGATGTTGCAATTCTTCTAGTTTATCCAACCGGTTCTTTTGATATGTTTTGCAACTACATTTACAATAGCTGAAAGAATTACATTTTGTACAAGCTTTTCCGTCAACTTGATCTTCAGGTATTCTAAAACATTTTTCTTTGCAACAATAAGTTATAAGTGTTAGATTATTTCTTTTGGATGACATGTTGGTTGTAGCTTGTCTTAAACAGAACTGAGCCTCTCAAAGTTAAAGTTTCGTATTTATGTAAAGTATTCGAATAAAACTATCGAATAAAATAATCGAATAATACTATCGAATAAAATAATCGAATAATACTATCGATTAAAAGTTCAAGGTCATCCGTTTAAGGTTTTAAAAAAATACAACATATCAGTATATAAAAACATATACTGATATGTTGTTTTTTATCTTTTTATTTAAAACATTTTTTTTTTACAATGTTATTTTTGTGCGATGTGCAGAGTTAGTTCCGTAGAGTTGTTTCCGCTCATTCCGTGTGACACCAAATATAATGATCCTGGTTGAATTTCCCGCAGATCTTCATTTTGCAGCAACTGGACGAATCGTTTTGGAAGATATACTTGAAACTTTGGTTCATCACCCGGTGTATATGGTGCATCGGATAAAGATGCGACGACTGCGTCTCCATGCGTTGCATCAATTTTCTTCATTTCATGAACAATATAATGTTTCTGTTCTTTTAATTCTGAACATTTCTTGATAATTAGAGTATTTGATTTTGAATGCAAGTTGAATTGTTCAACTAAACATTGGAGAAACTGTTGTGATGCCATCCTTCACAGGAGATGTTGTCTGTTCGGAGTATGGAGTTAGACTGATACTCGGGGTGTGTTGCCTCTTCGTTTATATAACCTTCGGAACCCCCACTACATTCTTCCGTTTGTTGTTGTAAGTAAGCAGCCAAGTGATACGCGTTTTGTAATGCGCATTGAGATTGGTTGTGTTTCGGATTTATTGTAGAAACACAAATATTTCTAGCATCAAAGTGAAATGTTTTGTCCACTTTTATGTTTAAAACTTCTTTGTTTGTGTACTGTCGTATCCAATTCTTTTTTTCCAATCCTCTGGTATATATGTGTGTAAATTGTTTGCAAAAATGAAACATAATTTTGTGTACATTGTTGTACGGTAGGAAACCTTCATACCAATGGATATGATGAAAATTATTTGTTAGCCATCTGTTTGTTATTTTAGCTTTTGACTTTAGTTCATGGACAGAACACGGTGCTTCAAATAAAAACGGGTATGCTACTTGTGTAAGCAAATCCAAAATTACCAATTCTTTTATGATAAATCTATCATCGTTTCCGCGAAATGCTTGAAATTCAATTACACAAGGTTTTGCTGCCATTTCTTCATCCTGTCTGCTCATCATGGTGTCTGCTGATCAACTGTTTTCCACACCACGGTAGGTTAGATATATATATAAACCAGGCCGTACAGTTGTAGGCGCGTTGGTGTATGTTTAACGTGGGCACCATCCCCAGTAGGCCTACCCCACGGTTTATTCTTTTGTTAAATTACATTGTAGTTTTAACCTAGCAAAGTTTCTTCTTCTGTATTATTGTTGTTGGTGGTTTCTTCTTCTGTACTGTTGTTGTTGTTGTTGGTTTCTTCTTCTGTAGCCTCCGTTGCAACTTCAATAAAAGGTTCAAAGTTTCTTAACTGCCTCCACATTTCCACTTCGTGAGGTATTCTATTAAAGATGGATGTATCTATTGGTCCGTATTGTAAAGTGCTTTCTGGTTGTTTTTCGCATGCATCTACCAGATATTCCTTAATAACAGAGCTTGAAAATACTAGTTGTTTCATATACCTGGTAATAGGTGATGTTGCATAATTTAAAATGTAAAATTCTTCACGTGTTAGAAGAATTTTATTTTCAAATTGTGTCGAGTCTCTAATTCTTACTTGTTGTTGACCACGATGTTTAATAATGTCAATTTCATTGTCACAATCCAAAAGTCGAATGTTAGTTTTTCTTCCAAAGAAACTGTTGGCTAAATAACATTCAATAAGATGTAGATGTTTTAAAAAGGAATCCCAAGCATTTTCTGAAAATAAAACCATCTTTGTTCCATGGCTTAGTATTACTGCGGGAGAGTAGTCTAATGATTTTACCAATCCTATCGACACACTTTTACTCATGCAAGATGAAATAGGATAAAAGATGCGAAGGAAAACTTCAGTTAAAATGTTTGGTGGAATATTTTCTTCAAGTTTTCTTTTCTTTCTTACGTTTGTTTTATTATTTTCCAACTTTTTATTTTGTTTTCCAAACTTTAAAAAGTCATCAATTTCCTTTACAATATTTTCTTCAAAATGTTTATCATCATTTTCCAATAAAGGTGCTGTTTCGGAAACGTCTTGTACAACTGATAAAGAACTCATTTTGTTTATAATGCTGTAGACGATGTTACCCATACAACTGTAGACAGTAAACTAAACAATTTTCGTTCCCGCTCCTGCTTTTATAACCGAGTGGTGGGGGTATTTTTTTTTTTCCTTTTCATTTTACAAAACTGCTTTTACAATTCCTGTTAAAGGTGTATATGTAACAATTTTATCATGTAAAATTAAACAATAAGCAGATGTATCTTTGGGTACATTTTGTTCAAATTCCATTTCTATTTTTATATCTACACTGGAAGATTTTACAGATTCGTTTTGTTTTGAACAATCAACTACAACAATCGGATAGTTAGATTTAAATTGGTTTGGCGTTAATAAAGGTGTGTTTGTTTTTCCATAATATGAATTTTGGAATCTTGCGTACATATCGTACAAAACGCTAAACCTGTCTTTTGTAAAGTTTATGTTGAAGTTGTCGTATGGAAAGAATTGTGAGTTTAGAAACACCTTAAAATTTGTAAGTTTGCAATGATCAAATTCACCAGCATGTTTAGTTATTTCGTTTCTTCTTTTTGTTTGTAATCCAAATATTACATATCTTGCCTTTTCCAAATGAGTAGAAGTTTTTACAGTCCATGTATGACGTTGTGTTTCCGGTAAAACCGGATATTCATGAAACTCCCAACTTCTAAATGGTATTACGATATCACGATCTGATTTTAAAGTTCTTAATAATGAAATTCTATTCTGATCGTTTAACCGTACATGCGGTACTCTCCAAACAATTTTGTCTAATTGCATTTTCCATTCTAAAGTAGCTTCCGTTGTTCCATCAGTTGCTTGAATAATATCTTTGTCGTTTGATGATCTTAACAAAACTAATTCTTGTTTTACGTTTATTATTATTTTTCGGTAATCTTCGGCAAAGCCTAAAAGTAATCTTAAAGGAATGTAAAAGTCAAAATTGCCTGAAGTGTTTGGAGTGATTGTACTGGAATCGGGTGCTACCCATCCTGCGGCGGCCAGCATATTTTTTTCACTCGGTGTTAAAGATGCTAATCCTTTTAATGTACTTGTAATTCCCACCTTTTTTGTTGAATCTACTGTAACTCCGGAAATTTCATATCTTATTTCATCAAACAAATATGCCATGGGGTTATTTATGAACGGAACAGTACTTGCAGTGCTTCCATCTTTTTTTGTTACTCTTCCTTCGATATACAAATAACTTTCACATGGAAGTGTATAAATATCCTGTTGTTGTATGGGAATTCTAATTTCATCATCATTATTTAATTTTGATGAAGCGTAAGGGTTGTGCGTATGATATTCCTTTTCCCATAAGGTTTCGTCGAATGTCGGACCCTGCGCTATATCCAATATTTCCATTATTAATAAGTTTTAATCCAATTTCTTCTAGAAAACGAATGTTATCACTTGTTAATCCTTCTATAGCTGAAGTGCTACTGACTTGTTTACCAGTCAGCTCTTTCTTTTTAAATGATAACCCCATTGTTATACGGTTGATTTTATATGTATTCGTATAGTTATAGGTTCGTCTCTAAAATCAATATGATTTCCGTCTTGATCTAGTATGTTCACCACAATGTCTGAAATAAAACTGGTGTTTAACGGTAGGTACACCAAGTTTTGTGGCTTTTCCACAATTTTAAAACCCGGAGCGACCGTTGGATAGAATGTGTGCAATATATGAGTATTTTCACCATCTCTATAAGAACCATGTATAATATTACATGTAATATCTATACTGTTAACTTTCATTATTGTTACAGTTCTAGCACCTGAATGGTTAATATTAGGTTCTAAAATTTTTGTTGTTTTAGGAAATCCTAATAAACTACCAATTGAATGTTCTTTGCTAAAATCTATATAATATTTAGATTTAATTTCAGCTTTCATAGTATTGTTATTTCCTTTTATTGTTATATTATCTTTTCCCATATGATTTTGTATCGCTTCATTTATATCATCAATTTCATATGCTCCAGTGGGTAAACTAAATACTTGTATATCTGAATATTTGTTTGTATTTTTATCTTTTGTTTTGTAATAATGTATTTTGTCATTAACATTTTCAGTAACGTTGGGAATAGAATTATAAGTTGTTATATCTAATAATGCGGCTTCCCATAATTTATCTTTTTCCAAACGTAACGCAGGGAAAAGAACACTTCGCAAAGTAGATGAAGTTCCAGTTAATGATACTGTATAGGAAGACATCTTAAAGTTGACTAACACTTTTTGTTAAAAAATCTAAACATAAATGTCCACAGATTACCGTATCATCAGGTTGCTCTCTTTTATAATTGTATAGTACATTTTTAGCTGTTTTAAAGTAATATTGTAGTTCTTTTGGTGGTGGAAGATTACCAAAACTATCAAAGTAGTAAATAGTTGATCCTAGTTTCTTATAACATACCCAATGAGTGCCTGATCCTTTACTATTATCTAAATTTACTATTCCGGTTTCATTTTTCCATATTTTAACAGGTAATGCATCTTTCATAAACACTCCTCTAAAAAATGGAATTTTTAAACAAGAAACATAAGTAATTAATTCTTTATCTGTTAATTCTTTATTTGGAATTAGTAATTGTTTTTTTCTGTTTAATACACACGATACGGTCTTAGGTATAATCCTCCTCCTTTTTTTATCATTGACCATATTGTTTGTTTCTTTTTATTTTTACCTGCGGTGGATCGTCGTTTTCTTCTTATATTTCCTCCACGTTTCTTTGCAGGTTTTCTTCTTCTTTTTCCACCTCCTTTCTTCTTTCCACCTCCAAACATCGTTTTACCCTTCATTGCTGCTGATACCGCTAAAGCTGCTGCTTTTTCACCGATACTAGCGTCGCTGGATGTTACTCTTTGCCAAGCTTTTTCAGCAAGTGCTCTATCCGCTATTGATCTATTTTTAGTATCTGCAAACTTTGAATATGCTATATCGTGTTGTTTGCAGGCTTGATCAAGTTTATTTATTCCAAGATCTCCTCTAGCGAGTCTTTTTTTCAATTTTGTTCCAGGACCACAATATTGATAACCTCCTGGTAAATGTAGTTCTACAGGTAATAAATCGATAGCTTTATTAACTATAGCTCCAACCGGCTTAGTAATAAGAGAAAGTGCTGTTGATGCTATTCCTCTTCCTCTCTTTATAACGTGTCGATTATGACTGATGCGTTGAACTTTCAACATGGTCTTTTATAGTGAAAGGAAATGTCGATACTTGTTTATTTTATAAATGCTTTATAATGAATGATGCACTTATCCTTTGACATTGTTTATTTATAAGTATGTTTGTTTATGGGTAAAACATTTTTTTCCAGTTTTGTGGAAGGATTGTATCTTCTTCATCATCATCACCTTTAGAAGTTCTTAAAGTATCATTTTCCTTATTTAAAAAATATTTTTCCATAACATTCTTTTTAACCCAATTTAATTTTTGATCAGATTTTATGGGCTTTATTGTGTTATAAATATCATATAATACTACACTTAAGAGTCTTACAATGTAATTTACATTAACAGCATCAGTAAAATTAATAGGGTCTTTTAAGCTAGTCAATCGCAAGTCTTCACAAAAAAAAGACTGCTTATTTAAATCTTTTCTTAGAAAAAGATTATAGTATATGTGTCCCTTCTGATGCATTTGTGCTACTGTAACTACATCATTGTCTCTTATTCCTTCTGCAACATTGACTAGTGGTTTCCCTTTGCAATCAAAGGCTTGTCGGCCGCCTTCTTGTAATACAGGAACTTGTCCAATTGTTGCTACATCAGTTTCATCCGACCCTTTTTTAACATTAGTAATTATTTTTGCATCAGCATCCCATTTCTTATCTTTTAATTTCATTATTTGACTTATTGTTGCTGCATGTGATTTTGCAGTTCCTTCCTTAACGTTAGTTAACACTTTATTTTTGCAATCAATTGTATTAATATCATGCGTAATACAATGATCTGTAAGATATTGAAGGTTTACAGCATCTTTCATATCTTTAGGGTCTCCAATATCATGTATTACAAAGTTGTAAAAGGAAAATTTATCTGTTTTTTCAGGGATGACTGAATGTAAATACTTTTTTGTAACTGAATCTTGATCATTAATAGGATCTGCTATATTGGCTATTCTAAGATCTTTTGCATCATATACTTTATTATTACTCCTAGGATCATATCGTAAGGTTTGGTTTATGTACCACATTAAATATTCTTTATTTACCGAATCATTCTTATCTATTGGTTTTGGAAGATTTACAATTCTATAAAAATTAGCGTTATACACTTCATTTTGAAGCTTTAAGCTAGGTAATGTTTCACTTCTTAAAGTTTTAAAATTTACCGCATCATTTTCATCTTTTGGATCATTTACAAACTTTAAACGTTTGTTATTTATATCATAATCTCCATCGGATGTTAGTGGTAAACCACCTCTTTTTCCATAAGATCCTGATTTGCTTCCAGTTTCGGAATACCGTCCAAACTTATCCACACTCATGGTTATACTGAATATTTAATCAGTTATACTTGTATTATATATACTCATATTTTTTATGCAATTACTCCTCGATTTCGCAGTTCGCCGACCAAAGCTACCCATTCATTTTCTAAACCACTATGTCCGGCTTGTTTAGCTTCATATATCAACTTCATTCTGTCAACCAATTTGTTTATATCGTTGTAGTATATTATATTAGTATCATACAAGTTTTTTAATAATCCTTTTCCTGATAAACTTGATTGATTTGTTTTTCTTCTTTTATGTAAAATATTTATTTCAGCAGAAGATAATGATTTTCTTTTTATGGGTTCCCTTCTTTTTGGTGGGAAAAGTTTAGCAATAATAGTTTTATATTTTTCTGATGCATTTCTATGAACATTAAAATTTTTAGAATAATTTTTCTTATGCGCATTTGTATCCTCCAATATTTGTTTAAAAATGTTTAAATCCTTTTTAGTATATTTATTAGGTTTCGGCTTAAAAATAAGTTCAAACAATCCTTTTGTACCCTTGTATTGTTTATTATTTATAATAATATTGTCATGTTCGTCTACATCAAGTTTGCTATCTCCAATCATTAGCCCATTTTCTTCTATTCTAGCACCAAAAGTATGATATTTTCGAGTTGGTTGTGCAGAATGTAACATTTTTAATACAAATTGTCTTGCAAGCGGCCCTTTATACGCGATATCCGAGCCCAATTTGCTCAAGTTGGATGGATTAATAGGCTCTTCTTCTTCTTGTTGTTCTTCGCTTGTAGAAAGACCTTCTTTTTCTGTTAAAACATCCGTTTCTTCACCTAGTTCGCTTTCTTCTTCAGTTGTTTCTCCTTGTTGTGTAAAACTTGTATCACTTTCATATTCTTCTTTTTGTTCAAATTTTGAAATGGGTAAAATAGCATCTCCGGAAAAATTAAATGTTGAATGTTTAACATTTTGTCCTAATTGTTTTAATGGCTCAGTAATAGGTTTAAATGTTGATTCCAGAAATTTCTCTCTTTCACTTATTCCTAATCTTAACGCTCTGTTTTTATGTCTAATAGAATCACTAAGTGATTTTATTTCTTTTAATAGCTTTTCCTGATTAACCATGTTTACACCATGAAGACTTGTACGATAATGTTGTTAATTAATGTATTAAAACAAATTTATCAAAACCTATGCGGTAACGACCATCTGTTATAGCTTTATCTTTCATAATTACTAAAAATCCATATTTTTCCGCCCAAGCTTTTCCACAAAGCTCTTTGAATTTATCAAATGACATATCAGCATTTACATGATCGTTGTATATATGTTTTAGGTTTGTATCGTCTTGTTTGAATAAAACTAAAATATTTGCATTGTCTCTAATTAGTTGTTTTGGAATTTTGCTATATGTTTGTCCGATATATATGCTATCAATATTATTATGTCTTCCCATGGCAAAATAGTTTCTAATAGTATCATGATTTTCACTAGATACATCATCAAATACAAATACAGAATACGGCTTAGCCTGGTCTGGTTGCATAACACTGTCACTAGCATTAAATTTGTAATAGTTAACATCGGGCACATCAGTCAGGATCTTTTCCAACAATTGATACTTTGGTTGATGTAAGGACTTTGAAAAAATATATAGGTTATTAAATCGCAATCCTTTTGTGTTTGTAATTAAGTTAAACACAACGTTAGTTTTGCCACAGTTTGAAGGACCGCTGACTATACATCGTACAGTGTTTGGAAATAAACTGCCGTGTTTACCATTGTTGATTTTAACGTTATCTACGGTTAAATCATCAATGTTATTAATATTAAATTTATCTTTATGGTGAACAATCTCCATCTTATTCAAAGGCAGAAGAGTAAATAAGTTGATTTAAAACTAAATCAAATCTTTTATAGGTATCCACGAGTCTTCAGTTTTATCAAACCCCAACCAACGTACTTTAACTTGGTCTTTTTTCCTTTGCAACACCTTTTCAACAAGATAAACATCGCCTACTGTTGACTTTAACAATTCATGTCCGTAAAAACCGCCTTGTAACAAATTTCCTTTGTTATCTTTTAAAATATAAGTTTCCGGTACAGTAGGTTGTACTTTATACACTGTAAAAACTTCGTTTGTCCAATTGGGCAGGTATTTTTTAGTAAACACTCCTTTGTATTTACTAATTCGAACTTTATCATTAACATTAAATTTTCTTGGTTTTCTTTGTTCCGCTTTTGGCTGTGTATTCTTTTTAATTCGTTGTAAAACTAGTTTAGCGTTTTTCTTATTCACTTTGTTAGGTGCCATACCGATAGTTCTATGAAACTTGTTGTTGTAATCGCTTATTAATTTTGGTAAGATATCAACCCATACGTAAGAACCTCTTTTCGAAAACATTTTATACATTGCACCTTTTAAGGTTCTATTAAATCTTTCAATTATAGCTGCCTTTTTCTCAGAATTTGTGGAATAATGATTTATGTTATATTTTTTCATTAACAAGGCAAAATGTTTATTAAAAAATTCTTTCCCATCATCAGTTTGTAAATGTTTAATTTTATTTTTATCTCTTTTTATAGCTACTTCCATAGCTTTTGTTATGCTGTTACCAGTTTTGTCTTTTAATGGCAAAGCATCAGCAACTTTAGTAAAACAATTAATAATCGTAAGTATGTATTTGAATCCTTTATTTATTTTACTATGCGGTTGCATTTCAATTAAATCTGCTTGATATAAATCATTTATTCCTTTTACAACAGTATTTCGTCGTGGAAACTTTATTCTTGCAGGTTTATGAAGTTCATTAACAATCTTTTCCTTTAAGTCTGTCATGATGATTTTACTAACAAAGTCAAGTTAGTATTGAGTGTTTCTTTTTCTGCATCCGCTTTTATAGTTCAAGGTCATTTCAACATATTTTAAAAAAAGGGGAAATCACAGCGAGCATGCTGTGATTTCCCCTTTTTTTCTTTTTTTTCTTTTTTTCTTTTTTTATTTTTTTATTTTTTTTTCTTTTTTTTCTTTTTTTCTTTTTCTTTTTACTCATTGATAGGATTGAGAGAGTAGTGGCCGAATGGTAGAGTGTGAATTTTGTCTGGAAGAATGTGTCGTTTGTCATCATTGGAGCAGAGTGCTTTTTTCACTTCTGTTACGCTGTACAGTTGATGGTTGAAACTTCTGATGGTGTTGAATTTTGCAGTTATAGTCGTTTCTTCAAATAAGCATTGCTTGTAGTGTTCAAAATTTACATTCTTCTTAAGATACAAACTTTTTACTCCCTTAGCTTTTTTAATAATATTGTTTTCTTCTTTATGCAATTGTAGTGAATACAATTTTGACATTAGTGCAATAAGTTCTTTCAGTAAAATTCCATTTGCTTCGTCTTTAAATTTTCCAAGTTTCTTTTTGTTCCGATCATTGTCATAATTTAAATGATCTTTTGGATAGTCACTAAAATCAAATTCATTTTTGTGAACAAATGTTCGAAGATCCAAATACATATCTTCAGTAAGAATCCAGTAGATGAAAGCGTCCGTGTCCATGTAGGCGATTCCGATGTTATCTCTACCGTAGAAGGCGACCATTTTGTTGTAGTGGAAATCGTACATGTGGGTTTTGGAAATATCCAAGATTGACATTCCAACGTACAACGGACGATCCATTTTCACGCTTGTCTTCTTCATAGATACTGCCACAAGGTTTTCATTGATGATAACGGATGTTTCAAAGTTTGGTTTTTGTACAAGTTTTTCTAGTTTTATAGGATCTGTAATTAATTTAACATTTTTGTGTTTTCTTTTGTTTTCCAATGTTTTTCCAAATATCGCATTATTCATTAATTTAAAAAAGTCCTTTTGAAATGTTGATGTTGCAGCTGCTCTTCTTCTGGTGTTTGAATCAATGTACGGTTTTAACCAGCAAGATTGGGAAAATTTTAAAACTCTATGAATTTTGGTTATACGTAAACCCAATTGGAGTGCTTGTTGGACAACCCAAAAGTGAGCTACGTATCTTTGTTTATTTTCAAGAGTCATCATTAATTTTGGATGTTTGCCAATTGGTGAAACTTCTGTTTTTGCAAGGAGCGGGAGATCGTAATGAAAATCATGCAAGTGTTCTGGATATTCAAAGTCACAGTCCAATATGTATCCGGTGTCTCCGTCTTTTGAAATTTGCGAAATATCACCAATAGAGTCTGGATTAACCCATTCAAAGTTTCCAAAAGGAAGTGGATTAGACATGGCCCATCCGTATAAATTGTTGGCATCGAAATATCCTAAGAACACTGATGGTTTTTCTTTATCGTAGTTTGGAAGATATTTGTTGTTAGCTTTAACATGTCTAGTAACACTTTGGGTCAATCCACCTCTAACGCCCGATTCGATCATCAACACCATGTCAATATCTGTTAATAATTGAAGGTTGCACTTTGTTTCTTTTAGCATAGCTTGCCAAGCTAGTCCTGGAGAAGTATAAGAATGAAGAGGGTCTAATCCGTAAGCTTCAAAGCAGGTGTTTCTAAATTCTTCCATCACATCGCAGAGAAGGGTCACATCAAGTTTTACATAAAAGTCAGAATAATCTCCCAGAGTGTTCATTTCCAATTCGTCCCAAACTCTGCATGCGTGTTGATAGTCTTCAGGTGAAATGTCCAAATCGGTAAGTTTACTTTTGAAAGCTTCTGGTGGAGGAAGTGACGTTTCTTGAAATTTATGTAGTCCATCGATGTAATCATACGGGAAAACTCCTTTCCGAAGAACCAAATCCATTTTTTCTGCAGGTACAATTTTGCTTGTTTCTATTAAATTTTGTCTCCTTAAATTTTCAGAAAGTTTCATAAGACTGGAAGGCATAAATCGAAAAGAATCAACAAATCTAAGTTTAATTTTGCCCACCTTTTTTGAAAAGCTTATAAATTTTTCCATAGTTTGTGCTATAACGTCTATTTCACCGTTGTCTCTTGCTAATTCGGGAATGATAAAATGTCCATCGTATCCGCTAAGATTGTGAAAAACCACGGGAATAAAAGATGGTAGTTTGTAGTTGATGTTACATCCGTTGCAAGCTGCACCTCTGTAGGCTCCTGTCAGATGGTCATGGTCGCGAACTTTAACTTTAGTTTCTGTAAATTGATTGTTACACAAATAGCATGTTGTTGTCGAATCATAAAGATAAATTTCTTCCGGTGTCATAGGTGACATAGGAACCACATTGCTATACATTGCTTCCACTTTCCCAGCGATGTCGTATAAATCATCAACAAAGTATCGAGCTGCTTCTTCTCCACGATAAATCTTTGGTGTAGATGTCAAACCATATTCTTGAAGATGTTCTTCAGGCAGAGTGGATTTTACTATTAAACAGTAGCTGTTTGGTTTGTGAAGTTGATACTTTGTTCTGCTTGTAATTTCCTCTCCTTCTTCTTGTTCAAGTGGAAGCAATGAAGATTCAAAATCTGCATACACTACAACGGGAATTCTGTATTGTTGGATAACTTTATCAAATTTTACTTGTGATCTGCTAGGGTGTGGTAATTTAATTCTTACTTCATAGTTTCCATTGCATAATTTTTGATGTTCCATCAACCATTCTGAACCACCTCTTCTTAATGGTTTGTTTACAAAACAAAAACATCTTTTACAAGTGGTTTTTTCTACTTTATGTTTTGATAACTGTTTGCAAACTAGAGCTTCGAAATCTTTAATATATACATAATGTGAAATATCACCTTTTGTTATTAATAATAAATCGGTATGATCTCTGCGTTCGGTGGGTGTTATACGTAAGGGATAGACATTGTTGGATGAATCTAAGCCAAAGATGTTTACAGATGCAAAAGGATTTTTCTTTTCAAATTTTGATATGTCTTGAATTGAAACAGGATAAGTCATGCCTTGAAAGTTATACATATATGAAACCTCATCGTATGCTCTACTCGGTCGTTCCACATGATCTTCTACATATTTTGGCAAGCATTGCATACTTGAAACATTCAGCATTTTCATTTTGTACATTAACACAAGATTTGGTTACTCGAATCTTCCTTGGCAAAGCAATATAACTACTACCTCTCATTCCATATCCATGTTTATGAACTCTCACATCTAAGCTTGTTATACTTAACAAACTCCATCCAGAACCTCTTCCTTCATGTTCTTGTAATTTTGTTAAAAGTTCTTCAAAACAATCATCCACAATTGAGCTTATATCCGATGCAAACATGATGGTTTTGTTTTTAGTTAAAAATCCTCTTGGTGATGTTTCATTCTGAACATTTGTAAATACAGTATCTAATAATATCCAAACTTTATAAAATTTAATCTTCTTAGTTCATTCTTCAATGTTTCTGTTACTAATGTTTTTGCTTTCAATATAAATTGTGCTAGTTGCAATTGAGCATTGTCAATCTTAAAATGAGTTACTACACTGCCTGGTAAAGCTCGGGCGTATAATTCCACATCCAAAGATGGTCCGGGTGCGTATTGAATAACACTTGGTCTTGAATTTAGTTGTTGTTGATGGGTAGCCAGCATTTGATCTAATTCTTCTAAATCTTCTTCTTCTGCATTGTTTCTTGTTTCGTTGTTATGGTACACTTCTTTGTGTATTTGTAGTAAGTTTTCATTTTCAAAAGATTCTTCACAACTGATGCAGTAATACATGACGTAGGTGTGCTCTCCACAAAAGTTGCAGTAATAATAAGAACCACTCTTAAACTACCCCTATTTATAGACTACCCCCCACCACTTTTTTCTGTATTAAACACAAAAAGTGTTAATAACAGTTAATTTCTTATATTTCAAAACTCCTAAGTGTCAAGGTCAAATAATGCAAGTTTAAAAAAACATCTAAGTGTCAAATAATGCAGGTATTAAAAAAAATCTAAGTGTCAAGGTCAAATAATGAAAGTTTTAGAAAAAATCTAAGTCCCAAGGTCAAATAATGGAAGTTTTAAAAAATTCTAAGTCTCAAGGTCAAATAATGGAAGTTTTAAAAAAATCTAAGTGCCAACGTCAAATAATTTAAGTTCAAAATAATACATATATTATGCGTCGTAAGTGTGATCATCATTGCTGTTGTTTAAATATGTTATTTCCAAATCGTTATCGCTTTCATCTTCCTCCATGTCCGATGCCGGAAACAAACGTCGCCGAACAAGAGCATGTATATATTGTACTGGATCATAGTTAATTGTTACAACATGTGTTAACGGTGTTTCTTCGCCTATTGCTACTGGTACTCTCCAAAATATTTTCTTCATCACTTGTAGCATCAGACGTAGCATCGGATGTAGCATCAGATGTATCTTCTACTGGAATCAAACTATTTTCAAAAATACTTTCGTCATCCGTTAAGTCTTCTGGTTCAACTATTTTTATATATTTTTTCACAAATTGTACATCCAAAAGGAAAATTGTTGTCTGTTGGAGGCATTATAAAAGAAACTTGATATTGTAAAAATAAATGTTGAAGCAGATGTTTGAAAATTTTTCTAAGTCCAAAAGTATTAATTATTAGGAAGTTTTACAAGTCCAATGTAAAGTAAAAATAAAGAAAGAAGTGTTGTTGCCTGTTTAAACAGTTGCAAAAGAATGATAGGTTTGAAAATTTTTCAAAGTCCTAAAATATTAAATATTGAGAAGTTTTAAACACTTAAAATATTTACAAATCCAATGTAAAGTAAAGAAAGAAATGTTGTTGCCTGTTGGAACAATGGCAAAAGAATGATGGAAACCAAACCCGCAGTAAGGGTCCTGTGGTTTGGGAGGGGTAAGCGAGGAGGGGGGGGGATGACCTCAAGCCGAGTTGGGGTCCGGGATCTGCGCGTGTGGTTCGGCATCAGTTGCTCGCTAGACAGTGAGGTGGTAACATGTTCAGAAGGCGCCCTGAACATTTTATCATTTTTGCTGTTTGGTGAAAATATCTTGGTGTTATTTGTATAATAACATCTTGACGTAGGACTGATTAATTTTAAGGCATGGTAGTTGTTTGTGCTTGTAGATACCCTAGGGTTTGTAGTTTGTTTTTTAATTTGCTGGTTGGTAGTTAGTATTATTTTAAAATCTTTCTTTTACTTACAATATATTTCTGCCTGGAATGTTTAAATTTAAAGTAAAATTTTTGTTTTTAGGAATGTTATATGATATGTTTTTTAATACCTTTCTATTCCAATTTCCTTTTTCCAACAAGCTTGTTGAGGGCATTCCCTCTCTTGTCTTGTACTCCTTTTTAGTTAGGGACACCTTTCAATTCCAATTTCCTTTCCTTTTTTCCTTCCATCTTTTGCATGGTAAAACCAATAATGGTAAAACCGGCTACCGCTTTTGTAGTGATTACGCTCACCAAAGCGGGTCACTTACAACCTCTATACGTGCTGGATGGGTAGTTCGCCTACCTCCGGAGTTTCGCTAGACCTCAGTTGTTCTGCGTCGCTAATGGCGAGACACTGGCTCCTTTAGTGTTAGGAAATAAAAAAACATATTTGTATAACATTTTTTCCTAAATTTAATTAAGCAACTTGCTATTTCAAAATAACATTTTTGTTTTAGCTTAGCGTTGTGCGCTTATGGTGAGGTGTGTGAGTTCGCTTACGTGATGATCACACTGTAATCATGATGTGCAGCGCTGGGCTGTCTAGCTATTTTTTTTTAAACTAAATTTTATTTCTTTATTTTTTTTATTTTTATTAATTCTTAAACTCTAGGCAGATTGTATTGTAAATTAGCTTTTCTTCTTTTAGGTTTCCGGGGGTGTACGGTTCTGTAAAACCGTACACCTCCATTTTCTTTTTAGTTATCGAATGACCTTGACCTACTTATTTTCAAGGTCAACAAAAAGACTTAGCGAAAATTTCTAAGTCTCAAGGTCATTTATATATAGGTAGATTTAGCTTTTCTTCTGTTATGTTTCTGAGGTGTACGGTTCTGTAAAACCGTACACCTCCATTTTCTTTTTAATTATTGAATGACCTTGACCTATTTATTTTCAAGGTCAATAGCAGTTAGCGAAAATTTATAAGTGTAAAAAGTAGGTCAAGGTCACCAAAAAATACCCTATGAACGGGGGAATAGACCGCTAAGTAATTCTTTTAGAATTACAAAGTGGTCT